>OZ005649.1:87686068-88886068 GCA_963930645.1 Salticus scenicus | reverse complement strand
ATATGTTTTCCTATATATTCGTTTTACAGCCTCTTCATGTCATTAAAAATGTTTGCTGGCATTTGCTGAAAGACTGAAAAATAATCTGGATTACCTTAAAACGAAATAGCAGGAATTGAGGAAAAAGTATGTCATTTCCACATTATATATTTAATATTTAAAATAATAAAAAAATACGTAAATTTAAAAATCGAAATACAAAATAAAGATTTTATAGATGGGAGTTTTATATGACATTTTTTTTTTTAAGGGAGAGGGGGACTGTTTGTACTCTAAACCATCCAATGTTTTTAATTTTGCTTTCTGAAAATTTTGAAAAATCTGCTTGCGTATGTATATGTATGCATATATCTATGCACAAGTTAAAAAACAACAATGCAAGAAAAAGAAAATTATTGTTGCTGTTACCGAGCAATGGGAATAGAGGGGTGGGATGGGTTACAAATTAAATTTTTTGACAAGTTAAGATTTTTCAGAATACAATTTGATATTTAAGGATTCAAAGTACAGAGTGTATATGAAATTGAGTGAGAAAATGTTTAAATTAATACGAAATTTTATCCAGGCTGCTACATGTTGCGGACTAATTTATATCTCAAAATAACCGATCCACATAAAACGTTACTTTTAAGTACAAAATCCAACTGTGTTTTCAAAATATCGTAGATGAATATACCATAATCATAAGCATGCCAAGACTGTGGTTACATGTTTATGTAGAGAGGCGGACGCAGACGATTGTGGAGTAACTGCAATTTAAAAATACAGTTTCACTGAAATATAGCTAATAGATTCCGTTTAATAACGCATTGGCAGAAAACTTTCAGACAAGTTTTTGCATTGACAGAAATAATTTTTCCTAAACATGTTTTTTCTTTTCCTTCTTTTCTTTCTTCGTAAGGGGAAAATTTTAATAACTGGACAGTTTTTAATTCGGAGTATTATAAAGTTAAGAGAATGCTTGGAACTAAGGCCGATCTACTACTCAAGGGTTCTCCATATATTACACGATGTTTAGTTTTATTTAACGCTACTGAACTTTGAGCCCTTAGATCATAATGATAAAGAATTTTTCGTTGTGTCCCTGTAAAAACCTATAAATGCTAGATTCACGAAAATGCTTATATTTAGTACAACAGTGATTTATAATATTCATATAAATTTTCAGCTCAATTGAATAAGGCGTTTATATGCTATCGCACTTTTAAAATTTGGTTCCATAGGCCATAATGATAAAGAATTTTCCTTTGTGTCCCTGTAAAAAAACTGTAAGTGCTAAATTCACCAAAATCTATACAGTTGGTGCATGTGTGACCTTTAACATGAGTACAAATTTTTTTCTCAGCTTAATAAAGCAATTAGACGCTATCGCACTTTAGAAAATTTGGCTCCATAGGCATATAAAGAATTTTTCCTGGTGTGCCTTTAAAAAAAATATAAATGCTAGATTAACCAAAATCTATAGGGTTCGTACTATGGTGACTTACAATATACGTACCAACTTTCAGCTTATTCGAACAAAACATTTAGACGCTAGCGTGTTCACTCACAGACATACACAGTACACACACACATACACACACACATACACACATACACACACACATACACACACACATACACACATACACACACACATATATGCATCATGGGTAAAAATAGTCGAAACGGACTCAGGAGACCTCGAAACGTATAGAAACATCAAAATCACAAATTCGGATTTTTGACATGATTACAATACTAGGGTCCCTGGGGTAGTGTGCCCTCTGAGGGGGGATGTTTTTCGAAGGGGGCCAAGCCCAGATTTATGTGAGTCTCGGAGAAAACTACTGAAAACTCCGAACGGCTAGGTCAACGAGCTAGACCTGGGATTGAACCCAGAACTTCCCGTTTATCAGCTCTGAGTCTAGAATGGTACGGACACTCATGGAGTCGTACAGTTTAGAGATGATTCAGGAGCAGTTCACTCCCTCAGGAGACAATAAATTGTTTTATTTCCATATTCAAAGGGTGAAAAACTGCGTAACATTCCAAAACCCTAAAAACTGCTATTTGTATACAAAATGAATCGTGAAAGAATAGATTAAGGTTATTATTCGTGGCTATTATTAAAATTGTTTATTTATACCCATAATAAATTATATTTGTAGAATTCTTAAGGCATTGTAAAGAAAAAAAAATCTGGAGTGACTCCACTCGACTTTCCGAACATTGAGTAATTAACAGTTTTGTAGATAAAGTAAAGAAAGAGGAATTGTTAAACAAACAAAAGAGAGAAAACCATAATAGTGTGTAAGTATTTTTCTCCATATATTACACGATGTTTAGTTTTATTTAACGCTACTGAACTTTGAGCCCTTAGATCATAATGATAAAGAATTTTTCGTTGTGTCCCTGTAAAAACCTATATATGCTAGATTCACGAAAATGCTTATATTTAGTACAACAGTGATTTATAATATTCATATAAATTTTCAGCTCAATTGAATAAGGCGTTTAGATGCTGTCGCACTTTTAAAAATTTGGTTCCATAGGCCATAATGATATAGGATTTTCCTTTGTGTCCCTGTAAAAAAAACTGTAAGTGCTAAATTCACCAAAATCTATACAGTTGGTGCAAGTGTGACCTTTAACATGTGTACAAATTTTTTTCTCAGCTTAATAAAGCAATTAGACGCTATCGCACTTTAAAAAATTTGGCCCCATAGGCCATAATGATAAAGAATTTTTCCTGGTGTCCCTTTAAAAAAACTATAAATGCTAGATTAACCAAAATCTATAGGGTTCGTACTATGGTGACTTACAATATACGTACCAATTTTCAGCTTATTCGAACAAAACGTTTAGACGTTAGCGTGTTCACTCACAGACATACACAGTACACACACACATACACACACACACACATATATGCATCATCGTAAAAATAGTCGAAACGGACTCAGGGGACCTCGAAACGTATAGAAACATCAAAATGTCAAATTCGGATTTTTGAGATGATTACAATACTTTCCTCACTATAGTGTTCGGAAAGTAATTAGGGGGGGGGGGGGGATCTGGAATTAAAGATACCCCCTGAAAACTTTCACCTCTGATATTCTTTTATAATCTGCTACCGGTTGTTTTCAATTTTTATTTTAATATTCTTCAAGTTTCTTCGTATTCTTTGTACAACTTTCTATGCCATTAAAAATATTTACCGTTTACCTACGTGAAGACTGAAACAATATCTGAATTTTCGAAATCAAAATGCAAGAATTTGAGTAGAATGAAGTAAATCGCCTACATCTTGTATAAACAATAGTTTAAGTATTGAAAATTTTATAAATTTAAAAACCAAAATACAAAATAAAGATTTTAGATTTAGAGAATTCTTATTTATCAAGTGATTAAATTTTTATTTTATTTATTTATTTAGTTTTTAACTTTTAATTTTTTTTTCTTTCTTTTGAGGGGTTTGGGGGGGGGGGGTTAATGCTTCACCACCGGAAAGTGTTTCATTAAATATCTAAATTTTTGGAGATAGAATATTTAAGTAATTATCATAATGTTAATAATGAAAATAAAGAAGAATGTTAATTAAAAGAATTTATCTGTAGCTTAAGACCACAAAAAATTACTCTAATGTTAATAATAATAATTACATAAATACTAATTACATAAATACTAATAATAATTACATACTTTAATAATTACATAAACTAATGTAAATAGTAACATTATTTTATGTAATTATTAAAGACCAAATAATATTTAGAAAATCATTTTTAAATATATTTAATAAACCGGAAATATTTCGTAATTGAATTGTATAAAAAACAATCTGCAGCAGAACTATGTATTAATTCATATTACTATAATGATCCAAAAGACAAAAATGGGTCTAGGGGATAGGGGGATCTGTTCTTGAAGCTGGTAGACGGGAAATGCCGAATTGGATATGTAGTCACTCATGCTGTTCTAGTGGTTCGGTGTTTTCCAAGGTTTTGTCTGAAATTCATGTAAATATGGGCTAATACCACTTAAAAATCAGCGCACGGTGGGGTTTTCGGTAATAGAGGCTTACTTAAAACTGTCTAAGTTATTTTCAATATTTTTTGAAAATGTCGTTATATATAGTTATCAAAAGTCCCACTTTACTCCCTGTACCTTGGGAATGCCTCGACATTTCTGAAAACTTTAAGGCACTTGTTAAAAAAAAAAAAAAAAACGTGCTGGGAACACAGGCGGAAACTTTAAAATTGTCATATAGGAAGGGGGGACAGTCTTTTAAAAGCTCGGGAATAAAGTCTTTTTAAAGTAGGTCTAGGATCTACAGCAGTTAGTCGGCCTTATTCCCAAATCCACTCCAATCCATATTTGTTTTTAAAATAAAATACTTCAAAAATATTCCTGTTACACTGGCGTTCATAAAATGGTACTTAAATATCTCATGATTTCATTATATAAGTGTTTTTCCCCTGTATTAATGTTTTAAAATATCATGTATAGCTACTTTTATTTTCTTTAGATGAATTTTCATTATATTCTATTTAGTTGGAGTATATAGGATACACTTTAAAATTCGCTTATGTATACTCAATTTCGTTTTTAGTGCCATGGAATTACAATCCTTTCTTTTCATTATTTACTTAAAATGTCATAGGATGTAGATTTTGTTTTAAAAATTTATAGTTGAAGTATTTTCCTACAATAGTAATTTTTCATCATTTTTCTTTTTTCTAGTTATAATGGAAATTGATCCTGATATAAGAAACGAAACAAGTCGTCTAAGAAATATGAAAATAGAAAATGCCATAAAATACCCTCATCAGAGATATTTGCAAATTGCATTCAAATATTTATCCTGTTATTAAAGACACTTTCACCATTTATCTTTTATTAATGTTAGATATGTAACCGTAACTGTATATATATATGTAAGATATGTAACCGTAACCGTAACGGTATGAATAAGATGTAACCGCCACTGTGTGGCAACAGTGAGATTGACTGCAGCTGCTCTTAAATAAAGACGCAACAGATATAACATGGCGCAGCCGAGCGTCGAACCAGAACTGTTCCGAAATTAATTTTCGAATAAATCCTGAATGGATTCTTTAAAAATTCCAAGAGGTTTGGACCTCTCCGGTAATATCGCCGAAGCATGGCGAAAGTTTCGACAGAACTTTGAAATTTATTTAAAGGCAGGAGGCCACACGGAGAAAAATGACGACGTCAAAGTAGCAATATTATTAAATTGCATTGGTGAAGATGCCGTCGAACTGTATAATACATTTGAGCTAACAGATGAGCAGAGAAATACCTTAGCGGATGTTCTGAATGCTTTTGAGAACTATGCAAATCCACGCAGAAATGTCGTGATCGAACGCTATGTATTTAATAGCAGAAATCAAGAACAGTTTGAAAACTTTGATGAGTTTCTAACAGATTTAAGAAAACTAATAAAATTCTGCGAATATGGAAATTTATCTGACAGTATAATTCGGGACCGCATTGTAATTGGAACGAAAGAAAAACAGCTTCAAGAACGTCTATTAAGAGAATCGAATCTAACACTCCAAAAGACGATTGACATTTGCCGAGCAGCAGAATTAAGTAAAAAACAGTCTGAAGTAATACAGCGGAAATCAGAAGTAAATATTCTAAACGAAACGAGTACTGTAGCAGACGCTGTGTCTCTAATAGGAAAAAATAAACAAGCAAAAAATAAGACTTCGAACAATTCGACGTCGCGAACGCAGACAGCTGCTGGAAGTGAAAATAAAAAAGAAAACATTTATCTGTGTAAAAAATGTAATTATAATCATGTTAGAGGAAAGTGCCCAGCTTTTGGAAAAAGATGCAAAATTTGTGATAAGTTAAATCACTTTGCTAGTGGGTGTAGAAATAGGTTTAACTCCAAGAGAGTTAATAATATAGAAAAATGTATTTTTGTAGATTCAGTGCTGTGTGCTAAGGATTCAAGCTGGATACAATCGCTAAAGGTAGGAAATAAAATCTTATCAGTTAAATTAGATACTGGTTCGTGTGTAAATATAATACATAATGATTTACTTAAATCGCTAAAAATGTAATTATTCCTTAAGCCCTACTGAGATTATTTTAGAAGCGTATGGTGGTAATTTAATTAAACCCCTAGGTATAGTTAACTTAGAGTGTAAAATGAATAATTGTATTAAATATCTAGATTTTATTGTTGTAAACTGTAATAATTATTCTAAAACATTGTTAGGATTACCTAGTTGTATTGAATTGGGTTTGATTAAAAGAGAAAAAGTAGATTCTACTGAAATAAAAAATAAGGATGAATTTATTGAGAAAAATAAAGATGTTTTTCAGGGGTTAGGAACATTTAATTTAATGTGTTCTATTAAAATTGATGAAAATTCTAAGCCAGTAGTTAAACCCCCCAGAAGGATTCCAGAATCCTTAAAACCAAAATTAAAAGAGAAATTAATTGCTCTTGAAAAAGATAAAATTATAAGTAGGGTAGAGAATCCAGATGGATGGATTAATAATTTAGTTATAGTAGAGAAACCTGATAAGTCAATTCGAATATGCTTAGATCCACAGGATCTTAATAAAGTTATTAAAAAAGAATGTCATTTAATACCAACGATTGAGGAATTAATGCCTAAGTTATGTAATAAATCTATATATAGTGTGTTTGATTTAAAGGATGGATTTTACCAAATTAAATTAGATGAACCTTCTAGTAAATTATGTCAGTTTAGTACTCCCTTTGGTTGTTTTAAATTTAACCGCCTTCCGTTTGGTTTAAATATTGCACCTGAATTGTTTCAAAAAGCTAATGAAAAAAATTTTGGTGATATACCTGGTGTGATTATTTATTTTGATGATATGTTAATTTGTGCAAATTCTGAAAAGGAGCATGATGAAATTGTTCTTAAAGTATTAGAAAGAGCAAGAAAATTAAATGTAAAATTTAATCCTAAAAAGTTACAATATCGCGTTAATGAAGTTAAGTATTTGGGTCATGTATTTAATAAAAATGGAATTAAACCAGACCCTGAACAGGTTAAAGCTGTAATGAATTTACAGGCACCTAGTAATAAAAAAGAGTTGCAAAAAACTTTAGGATTAATTAATTATCTAAGGAAATTTATTCCTAACATGTCAGAGATAACTGCTCCTTTGAGGGAATTGCTCAAAACATCTGTAGTATTTGATTGGTTACCAGTGCATACAAAAGCTCTTAATGAACTTAAAGAAAAAATAAGCACAGCCCCTGTACTTGGTGTTTTTGATTCTACTAAACAAATTGTATTGCAATGTGACAGTTCTAAAAGTGGACTAGGGTGTTGTTTGTTACAAGAGGGACAACCGATTTCCTATGCATCACGTGCTTTGTCTGAGGCTGAGCAGAACTATGCACAAATCGAAAAAGAGTACTTAAGCATAGTATTTGCTACGAAAAAGTTTCATAATTATATTTATGGTAGAAAAATAACTGTTCATACTGATCATAAACCCTTAGTATCAATTCATAATAAAAGTGTTGTAAATGTTTTATCTAGTAGGTTACAAAGAATTAAATTAAAGTTACTTAAATATGATCTTGATGTCTCTTATGTACCAGGTAAGCAAATGTATGTTGCTGATCTATTATCTAGATCTTATCTTAATGAATATGATACAGATGAGTTTTTAAAAGAAATTGTGCATTGTGTAAAAGCTACAAGACATATGCATGTAACTGATAGAAAATTAAATGAGTTTAAGAAATGTACCTTAAAAGATCCAGTATTAAATAAATTAGTAACTTATTGTAAAAATGGTTGGCCAAACAGTAAAAAAGATGTTACAGAAAATGTAAGATTTTATTTTAAGTTAAGACAAGATCTTTTTGAAGAAGATGGAATAGTCTTTTATAATGGTAGAATAGTTGTTCCTGTTGATCTTAGAAAAGAAATGCTTAATAAAATTCATGATGGACATTTCGGAATAGAAAAAAGTAAATCTAGAGCTAGAGTAATTTTTTATTGGCCTAATATGGGAAATGATATTGAAAATTTAATTTCTAAATGCTCTGTTTGTGAAAAGTACAGACCAAAAAATTGTAAAGAACCACTCATTTCACATGACATTTTGTCATTACCGTTTGAAAAAATAGGGTGTGACATTTGTGAATTTAGGAAAAATAATTACTTAGTCATAATAGATTATTTAACTAAGTGGTTAGAAATTGTTCCCTTAAATAATAAACAAGCAGATGAAATAATTGAGAAATTAAAAGTGATATTTAGTTCGCATGGAATTCCTAAAATTCTAGTCGCAGATAACATGCCCTTTAATTCGTATCAATTTAGAAAGTTTTCATCGGAATGGGATTTTGAAATCGTAAATAGTAGTCCGAGATACCCGAAATCAAACGGTCAAGCCGAAAGCGGTGTAAAAATTGCTAAAAATATGTTGAAAAAATGTTATGAGTCTAATCAGGATATTAACAGTGCACTCCTAGAATATAGAAATACGCCCATAAAAGGGTTAAATTTTTCTCCCGCTCAAGCCTTAATGAGTAGACGAACACGAACTAAATTACCAATAAATAGAGAATTATTAAAGCCAGAACTCCAAACGAACATCAGAAATAAAATTGTAAATAAACAAAACTTAAGTAAATTCTATTATGATAGAACGTCTAGACCCTTATCGGAAATTTCAAATAATCAAAATGTTTTGATTCGTTCTGGAAATCAGTGGGAAAGAGGCATAGTTATTAAAAGAGATAAAAACCCTAGAAGCTATTGGGTAAGAAATGAAAATAATAACATTTTAAGAAGAAATAGAATTGATTTAAAACCTTCTTATAATGAGACAATTTTTGAACAGGATTTTGAAGTGACTGGTTCTACTTCTACTAACAGAGACTCTGTAAATATTAATTTGAATGGTAATGGTTCTAATAATGATAATTCAAAAAAGAAATCGGACTCTAAACAATACATTACCAAATATGGTCGTATAATTAAGCCCCCTAACCGGTACGGGGTAGTAAATAAGTAATTGTTTTTGTAACAAAGTAAGTGTTCTTGTGTATTTGTTTGTTTATATTTGTATCTTCCTTTTTTTAATTCATGGTGTAAATATCTTAATAACATTTTTTGTGTGTCATTCTTTGTAAAAGGGGAGATGTTAGATATGTAACCGTAACTGTATATATATATGTAAGATATGTAACCGTAACCGTAACGGTATGAATAAGATGTAACCGCCACTGTGTGGCAACAGTGAGATTGACTGCAGCTGCTCTTAAATAAAGACGCAACAGATATAACAATTAATCTCATAAAAAAAAAAAAAAAAGTTTAGTGTTATGTTAGTAGAATAAAGTTTAATTTAAATCTAATTCAGTATGTTTTATTTTTTAATTATTTTTAATTGTATGTTTTCTTTGCAGCAATGATGTTTTTCTTCTTAGTGAGCTTTTTGTATTGATTCTAGTAAATTACCGGGGTACTGCTTTCAGGTGTAAAAGCGAAGTATTTGTATCTTCTTTAGATCCTATTTTGTAGAAGAAAAAATGTTTTAAAATTTGTTTTTGTAAAAAAGAAGAAAAAAAAAGTCGAAATTTTTTTAATTCAAAATAATCTAATGGCTTCTTTAATAAAAAGTTTTATATTTTAAAGATTTGAATTTATGGAATGAATGGCGAAAAGCAAAAGAGTACCTAATTTCCATCTGCATTGAAACCTAAATTAATATTTAAAAATATAAAAAGCTCTCTATTTCTTTATCTACTGTTTAATACGTACAGTCGGTAACAAAAGCGTCCGAACACTAGTAAAAATTCCTATGTAAAAAAAGCATACTTCAAACGGTTTTGTTAAATAAATCCTTGTCGAATCCTGTTCTTAGTCAGTGTAAGAACATGATTCGATAAGGATTTATTTAACAAGACCGTATGAAGTGTACTTTTTTTATATAGGAATTTTTGCTAGTGTTCGGACACTTTTGTTACCTCTTTGTCTCCACTTGCCGTCTATCTAAATATATTTATATCCCAGAAACTGCAATAATTAAGGAAATTATTCTACACATTGCAATGAATTAATTATAAAAAATAAAATTATTTAGGTATCAAACCTTTGCTATGTTCCTATACTTCTACGATTACGCATTAGAAATCTGATCTGAAATGAGAATTTTTATTTTCAAATAAAATAACCTTTAAAAACCAATTTTATTAAAAAAATAATATTGGAAAAAGTTCAAATTGTGTTAAAGTTCGAAATAAAATTTGCATCAAATTTGTTAGTCTTGGTTTGTGACAAAATATGCATTGCATTAAAATGTTGCACAAATTTACTTTTTTAATACACTACAAAAAATGTATACATAGTTTTTAAGACAGACCTTTATATGGAGATAGTAAATTTTTTCTTTAGCTAATATAAAAATCAATGTGAGTATTTAAATTTCGAATTCATTTAATACACTACCTTTCCATAAATGACCGGACACTTTCGAATTTAGATTTGTTTTAAAATAACTCATATAGTACTAAACAAATCATCTTCAAACTTCAGGAGTGTAAAAAACATGTTATACCTCATGTAGTTCAGCTATTTGTTTTTGCCAAAAGTGAAAAGGGGAACATTAAAAAATTAAAGAAAAATGAGAGTATTTGGCATTACCCAATATAAAGTAATTCTCGAAATACAATCTGGCTGTAGTATATGATTATGGGGCTCATTTTTATTTTCTTTATAAATTTTAAAGTCTCTACCGCATGTAATCAGGGAGATATAAGATTTCTTTAAAAAATTGGCAAACAAAATTTCAGTGTTTTTTTTTTTTTTTTTTTTTTTTTTTTTTAAGCTATAACATGCACGGTATTAAACCCAGTACAAAGCTATATTCGGGAAACCCAATATACAGCATTAGACACAACATACTGCAATCGGAATGAATAAAATAAAATACTAAATATCTAATGAAATGTGAGAATTTTCGCTAAATAACTTTTAACTGCGCATGACTAAGTTTTAGCTAAATTTCATTTGTATAATTTAGTAGCCAAATGCGTTAAACTACTTATATAAAAAACCCAAACAAGTATTGTGTAAACCCAAAAAGTTCTATGCCAAAGAATGAACTGGTCTTCAGTTACTCTCGAAGAAACGCTAAAGTATAAAGAGTTCTACTCACATTTTTATTTTGATTCAGTGAATGGTAATGCAGTTTTCTGTGATTGTAAATAAATATTGGGAAAACCCTCTTAACAATTTCTTTTTTGAAGAACAGCTGAAATTCAGTTTATTCTATGATGTAGAACTTCTTGAGTTTACACGATATTTGTTTAATGTTTTTATATAAGTAGCTCAATAAATTTGGCTGTTAAATTTTGAAAATAAAATTTCGCTAAACATTTATGCATGCGCAGTTAGAAATTATTTAGTAAAAATACTCAAATTTCGTTAGATATTTAATATATATATATATATATATATATATATATATATACTCTGATTGCAGTATGCTGTGTTTAATATTGTATGTCGAGTTTCCTGAAAATAACTTTGCACTGTCTTTTAATACTTTGCGTGTTATAGCTAAAAAAAAAAAAAAGGAAAATGTTTCTTGCAATTTTTAAAAGAAACCTTTATGTCCCTTATTATATGCGGTAGAGACATATAAACTTAAATAATTAATGAGAAAGAGTCCTACTGCCTACAAGCTACTGCCATATCGTATTTCAAGCATTAATTATTACAGGGTGAAGCCAAATACTTTCATTTTACTTTAATTTTTTACTGTTCCTCCTTTCACACCCCTTAAGTTTCAAAATGATTTGTTTAACATTTTTTGAAATACTTTTTTAAATGTCTGAAATCGAAAGTGTGCGGTCATTATGGAAAGGTAGTGTACCTAACAATTTTTTGATACTACTACATTTTCCTTTTTTTTTTTTTTTTTTTTTTCCCATTTAGAAAGTTTACACCTTTTTAAGAGCATAATGCATTTTAAACGATTAGTGTCTTAATTAAATTCTTATTGTTTTATGTTAATATCTAATCAAAATGTAATATATATACATTTGTTAAAAAACAAAAAAAAAGTGTATTTACAAATTGGATGTATTTTTTGAATGAAAGAAACTGAGGTTAACACAGATCTTCAAATATAATGTTGGCGAAATTTAATTTGTTTATTTTAGCTGATACCTATATTTTTGATGTGCGGAAGCCGAAAACGAAGCCAGTTTTTCTCTGTCACACATAGCTTTTGCCAATACAGGGTGTCTACCGACACAATTTCTTCTCTTTCGGTAGTTTCTAGTATGATTCCATGATTAATTGTAATTAATCATGGAATCATACTATAAAAGTCACCGTTTAACTATATTGGTGGAAGAGTCTTGAAGAAAAATAGCGCACCCTGTATTGTTGAAAATCTGTATGTGAGAGAGTAAAAACTAGTTTCGGTTTCAGCCCAGCAAAGACCATCGATATCAGCCAAAATTATCAAATCAAAATTTTAGATTTAGACCTGTGAGATTTTTCACTATTCAGTCATATTAAATAAGGGAATTAAGTTTTTAATTTTGTTATGGACTAAATATAACCGAGCAATATTAAGCAACCATATGACATATTTTGCAATTATTTCTGATCCTTTTATTAGAAGTACCATAATATAAATCAGCTTTTTTTTTTCAAATTTTATATTAAAAGTTTAATGGATGCAAAATGTACCACAACATCAATAAACATTGTAGTTAAAAACATGTTAAAGTGCATCATTACAAATCCTACCAAAGGTAATACAAGCTTAGACAACTTTATACCTCTGAATTATAATGTAGTTTTGATAACAAAAATATATAGCTTGTCTATATATATAGATACTAAAGTTCGGTCATCTTGTCCCATCAATTTCCAAGGAGTTCTGTTCTCAAAGTTTGAAGGTGGGAGGTGCCAAGTTCGATCTCAGTTTGAGGTTTTCAGCCTACCCATTCGAAATTTTCCAAGGTTTGCTTAAAAACTTTTGTAAATAAGGGAACATCTTAGAATGATCTACACATAAGGCATTCTATACAGGCCTAACACTCTGGAATAATCAACGTGATTTTACCACCAAAATATTATTAGTATATTTAGAAGCCTATTCAAGACATTATAAACTGACGCGCATTTAAAATAAATCCCAAGACTATGAATTTACAAGTACAAAAACGTCCAACTTTAAGTTTCTCTTCCTTAAGTTGTATAAGAATCTGTACCTATGTAACGTATTTACTAGATTCTTACATATATTCATGAAGATAAACTTACTGTTGGATATTTTTGTGCTTGTAAAATGATAATAATGGAATTTATTTTAAGTATATGCCAATTTCAAGTGTCTTCAATACGCTTGTAAACGTACTAATATTTAATCGGCGTTGGTTAAAGCCGATTGACCATGCTAGGTTTCTAGACCTGTGGGAATTGCCATAAGTGTAGGTCTTTCTAAAATGTGTTATCCCATATTTATACAAGTTTTGGAGAAATCTGCTGAAAATTCTGAAAGTGTAGGTCGAAATTCGCAACCTTGGATCGAACCAGGCACCTTCCGCCTTTAAACGTTGAAAGCAGAGCTTCTCTGCCAATGGTGGGGCCTAGAAATATTAGGTATTTTTACATGGATAAATTTACTGAGCATTTTGTAATATTATATACGAAATTTACGGAGACTTGGATGTTCTTACATAAGTAATTTTACAGAGACTTGGATGTTCTTACATATGTAATTTCACTGAGACTTGGATATTTTTACGTATGTAACCTGCTTACAGAGACTTGGATATTTTTACAATGGTAAATTTACAGAGACTTAGATGCTTTTACATGCTCGAATTTACGGAGACTTGCAAATTTTTACATACGTAGATTTACAGAGACTTTGATGTTTTACAGATTTAAATTTACAGAGACTTGAAAATTTTGATCAATGTAAATTTACAGAGACTATGATTGATTTACAGAATAGTTTCTCTGCATTTTGACTGAATCTCTTTGTTTAATTCTCTGTAAATTTACATAAGACTTAATATAATTAATTACCAATAGATTCTCTGTAAATTTACAGAAAAATTTTTAACAGTGCAATGCCATATCAGCAAAAATAAGCGTTATAATAATAGTGACAATGTTATTGATGATCATAATAAGGGTAAAAAAAGTATAAATTATAGTAATAATGTGAATAATGGATCACTTGGTGCAATTTCTTTCAATGATTTTGAAAATTCTATGTCAAAATTTAGCGGCGAGCCGCATGAGAACATAATTGAATTCTTAAATGAATTTGAAGAGTTAGCTGAAATGTTTAACCTTAACGAACTACAAAAAATAATTTTCTGTAAAAGGTCTTTGAGCGGAAATGCTCTGTTATTTGTAAAATCCGAAAAAGGATTATTAACGTATAAGAAACTAAAAAATGCTCTTATCGAAGAATTCAAGATCGAAATAAATTCTGCCTCTTTACACGAAATTTTGTGTAAAAAGAAAATGAAGCCAAATGAAACAGTTATAGAGTATTTCTTTAAAATGCGCGAACTAGCAAAAAACGGGCACATTGAAGATGCCGCGTTAATGCATTACGTGATCCAAGGAATAAATGACAAAAGTGAAAACAAACTAATTCTTTATGGTGCAAAAAATATTCGTGAATTTAAAGATAAAATTAAGTTATATGAAATATATAAAAAAGATAATGAGAAAAATAAATTCAGATTTAATAAAGTAGATTATAATGCAAAATTGAAAACTGTACAACATAATGTATATGAAAAATTTAGTCCTAGAAATGAAGTAAATAATAAATTGTGTTATAATTGTGGTGAAAAAAATCACTTATCTAGAGATTGCCCTCATAAGGCCAAAGGCCTAAAGTGTTTTACGTGTAAGCAGTACGGGCATAAAAGTTCGGAGTGTCCAGGTTCAAAACCAGAAGTTGATGCACTGTGTATTAATGTAAATCAAAATATGAGTAAAATTATACAAGTAAATGATGTAAATTTTATTGGAATCATTGATACAGGAAGTGAAGCAACATTGTTGCATAAAAGTTCTTTTGATAGGTTGAATGTAAATAAATTGAATTTAATAAGTACCACTTTGAGGGGGATCGGGAAAAGTTCTCTAAAGCCGTTAGGCTCAATTAAAGTGAATCTCAAAATTGATGAATTACAATGTGAGACTGATGTTTATGTTGTACATGATGATTTAATTCCCTATGATGTAATCCTCGGTATGAATGTATTAATGTTAAGTGAAACAACAATTAATGAAAAAGGTATTTTTGTGAAAAATAAGTGTAATTCTCTTGAGGTAAATTTAGTAACAGTACTCCCTGTAGATAAATATCAAAGTGAAATTAAAACTCCCCAACCTTGTTATGCTGTCAAAAAATCATTAGAATCTCCCGAAAAAGCCATAAGTGAAAATGACGATAAAGACGAAAACGACGAGAGTGATGACGATAAGATGCTTTCAGAGGATGATAATAGTGTGGACGATGACAGTGATGAAGAAGAGGAGCCTCGACGACAGAAACAGAGTCACACGAACATTTTCCAGATAGATGATGATAGTGATGAAGAGGAGGAGCCGCGACGAAAGGGACGAAGCCAGACGAATATTTCCCGAATGAAGTCGCCAAATCCAGAAAACACTTATTTGAAGAAAGACAAGAAACAAGCCCTACTTAAAAAAAATTCACAGTTAGCCGAAGAGTTGAAAAAGTTAAAAGAAAAAGTTGACGAAAATTCCAAACTCCTTAAAAGGAAGAAATCCAGAAAAAAGCCATCGACGATAGATTCCATCGAGTGTAAAAGACAGAATATGCCTAAAGAAGAGACTGCCAGTGTCAATTTAGGAAAGTTGTTCATTCCATCACTTCCACTGAAAACCACGATTGGTGAAATAGCCATATTATTTCCTAAAGCTGTGCAAATAAAATTAGAAGTTTTCCCTGCATATAAGACTGCTATCATAGACTTTTTGACCGAACGTGATGCTACAGAAGCATTAAAAAACATTAAAACTGAAAATGATCAATTAGAGGTTCTCGAGTTCGAGTCCCAAAATAATTTTGAACCCCAAAGTAAAGATTTAAGTACACATGATAAAAAACAACTTTCTAGAGTCAGAAAGAAAAATAGATTGAAATGCAAGTTGAGTAGACATCCACCAAAAACTCATGCCATGGGCGGCCAAGTTGCCGTAAACGCAAAATTGACTTCCTTTTGTAACTTTATAACAGCAAAAATGGAAAATGATAATATTGAAAATATTGATAAAAAATATAGAAATGGATGCCATGAAGGCTCCTATTACACATCTGCAAAAGCTGAATTCCTCAAATGGGGAATAACTTAAAAACAAAAATTTTTGAAGATTTGTAAAAATTTGTAAATATTTATGTTATTATTTTGTGTTGCTTTTGTTTGTTTTTTTTTGTTTGTATCTTTTCAGTGTGATCGCCTGGAGGTCCAGCCGATGCAGGATGGCCGAATGTGGTAGATCGGCATCCTGTTTCTCTCCCCTTACTTGGCTTTCCCATGACTCAGAACCCTAGCTATTTGATTTCTCTTTGCCGTTCCTGAAATCCAAGGCAGTTTAGTTTCTGTTTGCTGATCATGTGACGGAGCACCAGCACTTGAGAGGAAATGCGCGCTCATGACGTGAATGACGTCTTTCCGGAACGCGCGCCTGCTAACAGCATCGGAAGAGAGAAAGTTGAGAGTACAGTTGACGGCCGATTGAGAAGGCACATTTTGACGAATGTTTAGACGATGTGTACGAGTGCCGGAGCTTGGTATTTTTTACGAACTTTGTGTTTTGACGTAACTGAAAAGCGAACTAATAAGTGACATGTCTGTACCGCAAGTTGTTCTAATTGAACTATGCAATGAACATTCGATAGTTAATTCTAAATGCTTATTAGCATTCCTGTATATATGTAAATAACTTGATCTTTTATTAAATTAATAATTAGTAAATAAGTATTAGTTTTTGTTTAACGCCTACAAAAGTGTGCCATCCCACATATATTCTTGGGGATAATTACATGAAGTTAGTGAAATTATGTCATTTTGATGCAGTTACACACAAACTTAGTTATTTGATAAATAAAAACATTATATATAATAGCAGGAGACTTGGCGTTGGAATATTAAAACAGGAATAAACTACTACGTCAGAAACGCCAAAGAAAAATTATTGAGGTGCATACAGCTGTTTCGGTAGCCTAAAGCGTACCGTCATCAGTGCAAAAAAATAATTCAATTTATTTTTGCACTGATGACGGTACGCTTTAGGCTACCGAAACAGCTGTATGCACCTCAATAATTTTTCTTTGGCGTTTCTGACGTAGTAGTTTATTCCTGTTTTAAAAACATTATATATTACTAGTGGCACAATACTATTTATTTCAATCTGCAATTTGGCGTGTTCACTAATTTTATAGATCATACGAAGTAATATTTTTAAAAAGGATAATTAGATCAACTTGGTGAAATTTATGTCATTTTGTCATACTTACACGGAAACTTAATCATTTGGTAATAAAAAAAAAATCATACATTATTAGTGTCCCAAGCCTTGAACCTATTTCTTCCAATCTGTAATTTCGCTTCTTTACTAAAGTCAAAGATACAATTTGGTATAATTTCTTCAAATTAGGATGAACATTTTAAAAAGATATCAAAAAGAAAAATATGCAAAAGCAACAACGATACCTGGCGTCTGATATGCATCCAAATTAAATCAGCATAGTTTTAGAGAACATAAATTTTCCATAACAAGTTTGTTATATAACTACTACTATAGAAGCTTTGATATAATCTTTCCCAAAATGGGATTAAATTGCAATATAACAGCGCCACCTGTCAGCCGATGTGTACCCAAATTGAATTCCTTATTATCACTTATATTAAAAATGGTATATATAAGTCTGTCTGAAGGTCCGTGTATAGGGACATACAGAAGAACTCCAATATATTCTGGTCTATGGGAAATATTTTTAAAAGTGCATATAGACATCCTTATTATACTACATTAAATATAATAAACAAACGTTTTTTCAGATACACAAAATCATGTCTTCTATAGAAAATGGTATGAAAAGGATTAGTATTTCGTGTGCACGACCGAAAAAAAAAAATAAATAAATAAAATAAAATAATAATAATAATAATAATAATTAAATTAAATAAATAAATAAATAAATTAGATACATTACAGGCTATAATAATACTTGAAATTATTTTAAAATTTAAAAGTATCTTGAAACCATGTTTTTAGTTATATTATGCAAAGTTTTTTTTTTTTTCCCTTCTTTATTTACCAAATTTTAATGCATTAAATGGTGCATATACAATATATAGACAATGTGTATAGCTATTTAAATTCAGTCGAATTCACTGTTTTCTCTTTATGTAACTGATGGAAATATTTTTTAAATTGTAGTATTAAAGTATCATTATACTTAGGTCGTAATGTACAACTTAAGTACACACACATTTTTTTTTTTTTTTTAGCATGAAATGTATGACATTTATTTTGTAATAATTTTAAAACTATTTTCAAAGAAAATGCAGATAAAAACATCTTAAGATAAAAGCAGAAAGTTTAGAATAAAATAAATTTTTGTTTAGGGGGAAAAAAAGTCCATTTCTTACTTCATTATTAGCTGGCAAGCCGCTTTAATTCTAGCTTTTAATTTGAAGCCTATAAGAAAATGGCATTACTTACAGCGATTAGGAACATATCTTGGCTATTTTTCTGACACTGGGTTTTCATAGCTAAGGCACAATCTGCAATCACATCTAAAGTAAGTCCTTGTACTAATTCGTACATATCAAATATCTCATTCTTTTCAGCATGTTGAGACACCACTTCAAGTGTAATATCGACCTAAATGAAATGAGAATATATATATATGTATAGGGGAAGGTTTAAATAGCAAGATATCAGCAATATATGAAAAAAGTATAATCAAAGTAAGAAATGTTGAAACAATAATAAGTAATGAAAAAGTAACTGTGAAACTCTCCCAAAAACTGCTATATCTTTATCAAAGGCAATTTTAGCAGCAAGGTAAAATATAACGATACAATATATATATGTATATATATATATATATATATATAACGAAAACCTTTTCAAACATTTCAGTAGATGAAACAAAGTATCACATGAAGAACTAGATATAACATGAATAAAGATTTCTGAAAAAAATAAGCATCCTTTATTTAACCCTTAAATGCCCCAGCGCTGCAAAAAAGAAAGAAAGAAAAAAAAAAAAAAGTTCGACCCCCTGATACCATTTTTGCTGATTTTTATGTAAAAGTAAAATGACCTCCTTAACCCGAACATGACTACCGTTTTGCCCAGTCACTCACCGTTTTCTCGGGTCACTACCCCATTGTCCCCATCCCTAATTTTTATCACTGTTCGGTAATTTTATGGCTACGAATTTGATTTGGAGAATGAAAAAGAATTAATTTAACACTTAAAAACAAAAAAAAATATAATGTTTAATAAATAACATTAATAATAGATTTAAAAAAATATAAGAAATGTAATACAAAATTTCAGTGGCAAATCCTCCCCCCCCCCCCCTAAATTTACCCCTTGCCGCAAATATTGATGTTTCCGAATTTTACAACTCTGTAGCCCTTCAGAAGATATTTAACAGTTAAAATAATTCTGCCCCTTTCTAAAAATCAAATTTATAGCCATAATATTACCGAAAAGTAATAAAAATAGGGGTCCGTCCCTAAAAAACGGTGGCTGATAGGGCAAAATGGATGTTATATTCAGAATCAGGAGGTCATTTTACATAAGAATTTGCCAAAATAGTGTTGGGGGGACAATTTTCATGCCGAGCAGTGTTATTTTTTAAATCTATTTAAAAATGTTTTATTTTCTTACCTCTATAAAATAAATCACGGGAAAAATATTTTAAAAAATCATACTTTATTTTAACTATGGTTTACTGCTAAAAAGCAATTTGTTGTCTATCGGCAAATATGAGGCATTAGAACTTCAATATTATTCTAATAATACTTTGGAACAGGGGTGGCCAACCCGCGGCTCACATGCGCCCTACCGTGTAGTAGTGTTCTGCGGCCCGCTAGGAAACTAACGATATTTAAAGTTTCATAACTTTCGTCAATAGATTAAAAATTAATAAATCCACATTCTGAGTTTTCGAAGGGAAAATATCTTTCAGCGATTATTGTCAGGGTTGGCTTCATTTTGCCCGATCCGAAAAAACCCACTTGAAAAAACCCAAGTGGTTTTTTTCAAAATACTTATTTAAAATCGCACTCTTGTCTAACACAATAAACATATAAATATAAAACAAATATTATGTAAATTATTACATCATGAACAAAGATTTTTCAAAAATATCTGATGTGCTCAAATTGTTCTAAAAAAAAAAAAAAAAAAAAAAATCCTGAAAAATTTCTCATGAAAAAAATTTATAATTATCTTATTGAAACACAATATATATATATATATATATATATATATATATATATATATTATTTATTTACATATATAAAAGCAAGAAAAAACCGAGTTGTTTCTCAATGTAAAGAAAACTATGTGTCTCGAGGAATGTAAAATATAAATAAATAAAAATC
The DNA here is from genome assembly GCA_963930645.1 of Salticus scenicus. NCBI lineage: Eukaryota > Metazoa > Arthropoda > Arachnida > Araneae > Salticidae > Salticus > Salticus scenicus. Next base: position 88,865,400 of record OZ005649.1, on the reverse strand, counting down.
AAATTTTAGAAAATTTCTGAAAACTTTAACAATGCAATACTGTTAAGTAATGTAGAGGGATTATAATTAAGAGTATTTTAGGAAAATCTATTAAATGTGAAAAATGTGATAAAGCAATACTAAATAGTTATTAAAATCCTGTTTTCTGTCGTAAAGGGCAGATAAATAAAAATTTCGAATATTTAAAGTACAATTATTTAGTTTTTTAAAAATTTCTTTATAACTTAATCATATAAAGACTTTAAAAATTTAGAATTTTAAAGTTTAAAATTTTGATTTTAATGAATAATTAACATATATTTTTTTGAAAATGATACACTCAAAGTTTAAAAAAAAAAAAAAAAAAAAAAGGAAGAAAGAAAATATTTCTGAATTCTCTGATTAAAACAGAAAATACTCTGAAAAAACTCAGATTGAACCACAAAAACCCTTATTAAACCCGAAAAAACCCGAAAAAATCCGGGTTTTTCCAACCCTGATTATGGTAGCTAAAGAATCATACTGTTGTATTGTTAGATATATGATTCATTCCTTTTATTGTGATTATTAATGCATAGTCATACATTTTTCCTAATTTTGTTAATTTATGAAGGAAAATAATTTTTTTTAAATAATGTATTCTGCTCCGAATCTTTACCCTGCCCTCACGCCCAAAAAGTAAAAAGTACATACATGGATCATACACTCACAAACATATCTACACATACACATATACATACATAGAGTGTGGCCTGCCTGAATAAAATAGATTTTCAATGCGGCCCACCAATTGTTCTGGGTTGGACAGGCCTGTTCTAAATAAAATACTAGTCAGCACTAGCTGTGCACCATGCACTTACCAAAATATCAATAAAAATATAAATATCATTCCCTAATTTTTTACTTTCCGAACACTATAGTGAGGAAAGTATTGTAATCATGTCAAAAATCCGAATTCGAAATTTTGATGTTTCTATACGTTTCGAGGTCCAACGAGTCCGTTTTCACTATTTTTACGATGATATATGTATGTGTGTGTGTATGTATGTGTGTATGTATGTGTGTATGTCTGTGAGTGAATACGCTAGCGTCTAAACGCTTTGTTCGAATAAGCTGAAAGTTGGTACGTATATTGTAAGTCACCATAGTACGAACCCTATAGATTTTGGTGAATCTAGCACTTATAGTTTTTTTACAGGGACACAAAGAAAAATTCTTTATCATCATGGCCAAGGGACCAAAATCTTAAAAGTGCGATAGCATCTAAACGCCTTATTCAATTGAGCAAAAACTTTATACACATATTATAGGTCACAGATACTCAATCTGTATAGATTTTGGAGAATCTAGCACTTATAGTTTTTTTACAGAGACACAAAGAAAAATTCTTTGCCAAATTTTTAAAAGTGTGATAGCGTCTAAACGCCTTATTAATCTCAGCAAAGAATTTGTACACATGTTATAGGTCACATTTGAACCAACTGTATAGATTTTGGTGAATCTAGCACTTACAGTTTTTTTACAGGGATACAAAGAAAAATTCTTTATCTTTATGGCCTATGAGACCAGCGATAGCATCTAAACGCCTTATTCAATTGAGCTGAAAATTTGTATGAATATTATAAATCACTGTTGCACTAACTATAAGCATTTTGGTGATACTAGCATTTATAGATTTTTACAGGGACACAACGAAAAATTCTTTATCCTTATGATCTAAGGGCTCAAAGTTCAGTAGCGTTAAATAAAACCTTGTGTGATATATGGAGAAAAATATTCAAACACTCTGTTCTGGTTTTCTCTTTTTTGTTTGTTTAGCAACACCTCTTTCTTTATTTTATCTACAAAACTGTTAGTTACTCAATGTTCGGAAAGTCGAGTGGAGTCACTCCAGATTTTTTATTTATATGACTTTTTATCAAAATGAAATTATTAACACGCTTTTATTAGCTTCACCTGTATGTATGTTTTTGTATGTATGTTTGTATGTTTGTTTGTAACCGCTCTCGGAGCAAACAAAAAATCGATATTGTAAAAAAAGACTTTTCCTACGTGAACGCCGTGGCGTTGAGGTATAGCTCCGCGCTACGAACCTAAAGGTCTAGCGTTCGATCCCAGTCAGGGGAGTTTTTTTAAAAATGGATTTTGTTTAATTCTAAATTATTTTAATTAAAGATTTAAATGTATGTAAATATTATGGTGTGTCACTCACACGATTTTCTCTTACCCTGCATTTTAATACTAAGATAGATATTTTGTGCTTTTTAGTTCACATTTCTATAAAAGCGTGTTCTTTAATTTTTTAAAACTATAATATAATTTTTACTTGCGTATGATATCTTAAAAGCTATTTGAAGTAAGTTGTTTACATAATTATGAAAATTAAACTAGAACCTTGCAACACTGATGGAATAGAAATTCATGTTTTTACAAATTTTTCTAAATAAGACTTACTATTTTTTACATAATTGTAAAAATTAAAATTATAAATATTTAGTTCAAATTATATATTCCAGAGTATTAGATTTATTTTAAGGTAAAGTTTATACAAATTTCATGAAATATATTGTGCGCTAGAAAGGTTATTCAACTAAATAATTTTTACATATCACTTTGAAACCTGTTCCTTGAATTGCTTTTATTTTTCATATATTATTTACAAAATTGACTTAAAAGAAAAAAAAAAAAAAAAAAAAAAAAGAGTCAATTATCTCTTTAAAAATTCCTGAAATTTTTGTTTCTAGCGTCATTACATTAAGAAAAACGTTAAACAACTAATATTTTTGTATTTTCTGAGACGTATTTTCCGTATTTTCTTCTCCCTTAAGGGGAAAAAAAAATCTAGTATGTTGTAGACATTAAAAAATTTCTTCCAGACCATTTTATAAAACAGTTCAGTCGACTGGTTATCATTCACAAAATTTAATCAGCAAAGCTTCTCGCGATAAAGATTTTTTATGTACCATTTGATGCAATTTTAATAGATGCTGAAATATAGCCATATGTAAAATCCCAGATGCTGAGTAATGGCAGTACTATCTGTCGGTCGACATACACCTGACTAAGGCAGGGACATACGGGGCAGTTGCCTCGGGCCCCCACATCAGAAGGGGGGCCCCAAATCGAATAGAAAATTTATTTTATGTTTCCTTTTTTAATGAACTTTTTTAAACAAAATATCAGTACAGTGTAAAAATCCGTCAGTTTAAAATCTGGCTTGAGTCATCGTAATTGCGAAAATTTAGCTGAATTCCACCCTAATGTCAGTAAGGATATCATATTTTTGCAGCTAGGTGACAACGTTAACAACCAGAAATAAAATGGATAGAACGATATTTCGTCTGACCATTGGAGCGGGGGAGGACTTTATAGCTATTTTAGGTTCTAGTCAATTTTTTGTTATTTATCTATAATGAGGTGAAAAATTTAAATACCTCCATAAAGTTCGGTTCTTTATTACTGAAGTAGTGAAGCAGAGGGGGGGGGGAGGCAAAGAAGTTTTTGCCTCGGGCCCATATCAAGTTTCATCACTGATCCCCATATCAAGTTTAGTGCATTTATAGGCTATAGAAGTTGAGATATAGCCTTTCCGTAAACAGAGAAATTTTGAGCATAGCAATGCGACCTATCGGAAACAATGCACCCAAACTGAATCAGCACGGATTTTCATGGCCTACTCTCATATTGGATTTTTTGCAGTTATACTGTATAAAAGCTGATATATAGTCTTCTCCTAAAGGGAAGAAATTGCAGTACAGCAGCGCCACCTGTAGGGCGGTATGCATCAAAGTTTATCAGTTAGATACTAATTTATGTCAAGGTGCAACTAAATATAAACTTTTATGAAATTCTGCAAATTAGTTCTTGAGCTAGAGCTGCCAGAAAATTGTGTCACACACATAGACAGGCATCATTTCAGAAATGATCAAAACTCTTTCAGGACTTCTTAAAATACCGGGTGATCCAAAAGTCAGGACAAACTTAAAAAATGAATAATTCGAAAACGAATCAAGATACAAAGATACGGTTTGCACCAAACGGATGGAAAAGAAGCCGGGTTTTGTGTGGCAACGAAAAAAAAAAATAGTTCTGTTGGCGACCAACAGATGGCGCTGTCGGATTTCTGATGTAGGATTATGCAAAGCAACAAACGATATAAAAAGGAGCAACTGCGGCAGGTAATGGTTGTCGAAGCTTACATGCATCGAAATATCGCATTCTCAGTCGCTACTTTAATCACGCATGGCCTCCAAGATCTCCCGATCTGACACTCTGTGACTTTTGGCTGTGGGGATTCTTGAAGTCAAAAGTGTACCGCGACCAACCGGAATCACTAGCAGCACTGAAAGGTGACATCCGCCAAAATGTGTCTGCCATAACGCAAGAAATGCTACTAAATCCTGTGAACGGTGGGGTGAATCGTCTCACAGCTGTACTTTTGAATGATGGACAGCAGACAGCACATTGAGCAGTTATTGTAGTAGTACTAATTAACTGTAATTAAGCTGACTTGTAAATTATCAACACTTTTTTCATTTGTAAATCATCTTTTGGTGAAATAAAACACTATAGCGCCATCTGTTAGTCGCCAACAGAACTAATTTTTTTTCGTTGCCACACAAAACCCAGTTTCTTTTTCATCCGTTTGGTGAAAACCGTATCTTTGTATCTTGATTCGTTTTCGAATTATTCATTTTTAAAGTTTGTCCTGACTTTTGGATCACCCGGTATATAAAACCTTCAAAAACCGCAAGTCGAAGATTTTTACGAATTCAGTACTTTCTTCTATTAAATATAAAAGAAATAATTATCACAATAAGTTAATTACACGTTGAATAATCAGATTTCCTAAGAAATACGACGTTAAAAACTCCAGGCTTAAGGACTCAAGTTTTGCGGTTTTAAGCGAAAACTTAAGCCGTGACGAAAAGATAAAACTAAAAAAAGATCTTTCTTTATTTTTTCTTTTTATTTTTCTTACTGACACATTAACCTGTCTTTTATTATTATTATTATTTTATTATCATTTATCATTATCTATTTTCATTATTTATTTATTTGTATCGAATGTTGGAAACCTAACATCGATATTTAGAAACAGAAACTTGCGGCAAACTAGATGTAAAGTATAGATTTGAGTTTAAACGTGGGACAATTATATACTATAATTTTCTCTCTTTCCGCAGTCCACTTTTATTCCTTTTTCCTCAAAATACCATTTAAAAACAGCTGTCACTCTGTAAACATTAAAAAATCATTGGACAAAAGGGAAAAAAAAAAAAAAAATGTATCAACACACACAGTATGGATAATGTCCTTTGAATGGGACAAAACAAAAACTAATGCCCTGTTATTATGAAACCGCCAACTGTACCGATTTTTATATATAACAATATATATATATATATATATATATATATATTTTTTACATAGAAATTTTCATCTTATTTTATAATAGAGAACTTCAACAAAAATTTATAAAAATATTTTTACTAAAAAATACCGCTATCCAAAAACCACAAAAACTGGCAGGTATGTTACAAAAGAAAAGTTCCATATGCATATTTAGCAAATTCGAAAGCATTGACAATAAAATCTTTTTGTAAAAAAATAGAACCAACTCAAAAACGCAATTACTATTCAAACAACTGAAAAAAAAAAAAAAAAAAAAAGGTACGAAATGAAACTGTAAATTGCGCCTAAAAGTATAAAATAATTTCCTTCGCCAAACAACCTATAACACTACAATTAATCATAACTTTTGAAGTCGGTGCAAAATTAAATAAAATTTAATTAGTTTTTAAAGGTTTGTTTTTAGATCGGTAGCAACAAATGCTGTTGTCTCGAATGATCCATTTTCATGTTTCCTTTATTATTTTATCACTGTATATAATTGGTCCATTAGTAGCATCTACATAGAACAGTGAACATTCTTCACAATGCGGTATTTATGTTTCTGCGAATTTAGAGTTCTCTTTGCAAATTTGGTATAACTTTGATAACTATCATCCTTGGTGGCTTTTGGATTTGGCGATCAAAACGTAATGCAAAAATATACACGCAAGATGTACATACATTTTCATAATATGTATTGTACGAAGTATTGTTTCATATTCTTGATTGCTCTCTTAATATACCTTACCAAAATAATAATGATATCCCAAAGAAATTAAATATGTTTGCCAGATAATTTTGCGATTTTTCTTTCACCAAGGACGTCAGATACCAGCATCTTCGCCAACTTTTGCTGCTTACGAAATCTTATTTGTTTTCTTAAATCAAAGTAGTTTTTGGCTGCGTTTTGCAGGTGACAATGTAAGATGTGTATTTTGAATAGGATTTGATTTTTGTATTGAATAAAGGTATCAATTTTTATTTAATTTTGCGCCGATTTCAAAAGTTATGATTAATTATAGTGCTATAGGTTGTTTGGTGAAGGAAATTATTTTATACTTTTAGGCGCAATTTACAGTTTCATTTCATACCTTTTTTTTTTTTTTTTTTTTTTTTTTTTTTAGTTGTTTGAATAGTAGTTGCTTTTTTGAGTCGGTTCTATTTTTTTACAAAAATTTATTTTTCTCTTTTCAGTGAAAACTTATTCATATAGCAGAACATCAGAAGACGTTCGACGGCAGTTTCACAGATCACAACTTCCAAGAAAAGTGACATAACTCAAAAAATGGTTTATGTCACTGAAAAATACATGAAATGCGCCCAATGTGAACAAAAAAGTTACATCTCCATCTACAAAGTTATCCACTCGAGAGACAGTTATGCTAGTTTTATTCTAGTCAAGTTATTTTTAAGTTGATTTTTCTCAAATGCTGCATTTTTAAGTTGTGTCACTTTTTTTGCCTTTATCGGATATGAGCAAAAAACTATCCATTGAATGAACATACGTTAAATTAAAATGTCTTTAGAAATGTAAAGAACGGATACGCTGTATTCGTAACCAAAAATTCTGTTAGGCATATATATTGAACTTTACAGTGAATACGTGTCATCCGCTGCGCTGGAAATTGCGAAGTGTAAAGTTCAAATAAAGATCAAAATATGCATTGCAGCTGATAGACAGAAGTTTCAACATCGATACATACACACTGCTTTTACCAATGTAGCTGCATGCGTTCAGCAGTTAGAGTGAGAACAGACTTTTTTGAGTATCCTGTAATTTGTTTATATCTTAATGAAATCATAATGAAACCTATTTCAGGCCAAGATCATTACGACAACAAAAAAAGTATTAAAATTAAATCATCTCTTACGAAGTTATAAGCTAATAAATTTCAACAACAACAACAATGAGAAACATGGTTTGTATTGAGAACCTTTTCCTTTATGAAGACGGTTTAAAACGTCTATGCGTTAATCGATGTGACCGCTTACAATAACCATACTTTGAATTTTACATAGCATAAATGTCACCCGCTACGCTACAACATTATGCAATGTCGTTCAAGTGTGCACAAAATAGGAAACTGTGAACAAACAAATGCACGTTTTAAGCGTTCTGTTTTTAGCATTAATGTCTAAACTATCTTTTTGTACTAAATCGATGATGCTCTGCAATTTTATAATTAACTTTTTTCCCCTGTCTTGTACCGTTTCCGAGATAGGAACTCTAACTCCACCGTTTTCCACCAGATGGCGCTGCAGGCGGTTGAATCGCGTTGTACATACTTACTTTATATACCTACATACCATTTTTATGACTACAGTCCGTTAAGAAATTATAAGACCACTTTAATTTTGTAAATTATAAGAAAAATAAAGATTCTAATCATAATTTAAATACATAAAATAACATATTGCTCTATATTTTTTTATAATTAGTTTGCAATAACTTGGTATAATGCAATAAATGTTTAATTAATATATATATTAAAAATAAGCGAAAAATAACCTGTTAAGAAAATATAAGACCACTTTTCAAAAAACAAAATTGTATAAAAAATTAATTTGATATTGGTCCTCCATTTTTCCCGATGACTTCAAACACTCTGTTTTTCATTGAATTAAGAGTCATTTTTTTTAAAGTTGAACACTTTTGATAGTTGACATCTTCAATTTTTCCGAAACTTTCAGGATGTGTTAGTTAGTAGTACTGTGATAAGAAAAAGTGAAATTTAATTTTTTCTGAATTTGATTTGTTCGACCTACAGAGGGGGTCAAAGTCTGAGGCCGTAAATAAAGGGTGCCATTTTAATATCATTCCACTCCTAAAGCCATGCGTGACCCATGTCAATTTTTTTAAATACGGATACTACTTGATACTAAGTACATTTTAGCATAAACAGTTTGGTGGGTCATTCATGGCTTTAAAGGCCAGGGTCATTCAAAAGTGCAGTTTTCATTGATTTTTTCCATGTTTTCAGTCTGAATATCTGCTAAAGCCATGAGTGCCCCATAAAAATAATTATGGGGTTAATTACACACCTTTGTACAGAACTTAAAAATATTTAAAATTGCATGGGTCACTCTTGGCTTTAGTAGATAAACGGTCTCAAAGTTGAAAATTTTCAAAAAAAGGTCAAATTTGATGGTAAATTACTCTATAAACCATGAGTCAATAACTATGAGAGAGAGTTTTAATTATACCCTAGATGGTCTAGTTTTAGACTCAGGTTACAAACCTATGAGGTTTGTAAGATTTATTTAGATATAGTCTATTTTATATCGCCAATGTGTACCTGTTCTATGTAGTACAAAACGCTTGAGACCCAATTTTGTAATACATTAATGCTTGTTTAAAACTTCCCATTTTACATTACAGAGGTCAGCATCAAAATAAATATAAAATAAATATAAAATTAAAAAATCTGGAGTGACTCCACTCGACTTTCCGAACATTGAGTAATTAACAGTTTTGTAGATAAAGCCTATAAATGCTAGATTCGCCAAAATGCTTATAGTTAGTGCAACAGTGATTTATAATATTCATATAAATTTTCAGCTCAATTGAGTAAGGCGTTTAGATGCTATCTCACTTTTAAAAATTTGGTCCCATAATAGGCTCTAATGATAAAGAATTTTTCTTTGTGTCCCTGTAAGAAAACTGTAAGTGCTAAATTCACCAAAATCTATACAGTTGGTGCAACTGTGACCTATAACATGTGTACAAATTTTTTGCTCAGATTAATAAGGCGTTTAGACACTATCACACTTTTAAAAATTTGGCCTCATAGGCCATAATGATAAATAGTTTTTCTTTGTATCCCTGTAAAAAAAAACCATAACTTCTAGATTCTCTAAAATCTATACAGATTGAGTATCTGTGACCTATAATATGTGTATGATTTTTTTACTCAATTGAATGAGGCGCACTTTTTAAATTTTGGTCCCATATGCCATAATGATAAAGAATTTTTCTGTGCGTCCCTGTAAAAAAACTATAAGGGCTAGATTCATGAAAATTAATAGAGTTCGTGCTACGGTGACTTCCAGCATGCGTACCAACTTGCAGCTCATTCGAGCAAAGCGTTTAGACGATAGCGTGTTCACTCACACACATACACACATACATACATATATCATCGCAAAAATAGTAAAAACGGACTCAGGGGACCTCGAAACGTATAGAAATATCAAAATCTCAAATTCGTATTTTTGACATGACTGCAATACTTTCCTCACTATAGTGTTCGGAAAGTAAAAATTACATAAGGGAGACAGGGGTAAGTTGAAGTACGGAGTAAGTTGAAACATGGAAACAAAAAATACAATTTTTAAGTTCTTATTCATTGCCAATAAAGGGAAGTACAGACACAGAAAACCTACTTTACAATGTAAAAAAAGATGTGCATCTAAACATCTGTCGATTTTATGAGGATAAAACTGTTTTTGAGTACTGTTTTTTACTGTGAGTAAAAATTCAAATTTCTAAGTGATGTTGCATTTTATGTAACAAAAATTGGTGAATGTTTCTGATTGATTCAGCGTTTATAGTGTATAGGTGCAGCTTGCTAATCATATGATTTGAAACGCCCACGAGCATAAGTACTGGTAGCTTAACATCTCGTGAAGTGAAAATTGTGGGCAGGGGCCAACTGAAACAAATATAGGGGAAGTTATTTGAAACACCTGTTTCAATTAGTCTCATGCGCAATTTTTATTATTATTATTATTATTATTATTATTATTATTATTTTGTATACAGTCTTGTTTTCATCACCCTATATATGTTTTACATAATATAACAATATGCACATTTCAGATGTATCTTAGGTTATTACTTTCCGAACACTATAGTGAGGAAAGTATTGTAATCATGTCAAAAATCCGAATTTGAGATTTTGATGTTTCTATACGTTTCGAGATTCCCTAAGTCCGTCCTCACTCTTTTTACGATGATATGTATGTGTGTATGTGTGTGTGTATGTGTGTGAGTGAACACGCTAGCGTCTAAAGGCTTTGCTCGAATGAGCTGTAAGTTCGTAGTCACCGTAGCAAGAACCCTATCGATTTTGATGAATCTAGCACTTATAGTTTTTTTTACAGGGACACAAAGAAAACTTGTTTATCATTATGGCCTATGGGACCAAAATCTTAAAAGTGCGATAGCATCTAAACGCTTTATTCAATTGAGCAAAACATTTATACACATATTATGGGTCACAGATACTCAGTCAGTATAGAATTTGGAGAATCTAGCACTTATAGTGTTTTCACAGGGACACAAAGAAAAATTCTTTAACTTTAGGGCCTATGGGACCAAATTTTTAAAAGTGCGATAGCATCTAAACGCCTGATTCAATTGAGCTGAAAATTTATATGAATATTATAAATCACTGTTGCACTAACTATAAGCATTTTGGCGAATCTAGCATTTATAGGCTTTATCTACAAAACTGTTAATTACTCAATGTTCGGAAAGTCGAGTGGAGTCACTCCAGATTTTTTAATTTTATATTTATTTTATATTTATTTTGATGCTGACCTCTGTAATGTAAAATGGGAAGTTTTAAACAAGCATTAATGTATTACACAATTGGGTCTCAAGCGTTTTGTACTACATAGAACAGGTACACATTGGCGATATAAAATAGACTATATCTAAATAAATCTTACAAGCCCCATAGGTTTGTAACCTGGGTCTAAAACTAGACCATCTAGGGTATAATTAAAACTCTCTCTCATAGTTATTGACTCATGGCTTATAGAGTAATTTACCATCAAATTTGACCTTTTTTTGAAAATTTTCAACTTTGAGACCGTTTATCTACTAAAGCCAAGAGTGACCCATGCAATTTTAAATATTTTTAAGTTCTGTACTAAGGTGTGTAATTAACCCCATAATTATTTTTATAGGGCACTCATGGCTTTAGCAGATATTCAGACTGAAAACATGGAAAAAATCAACGAAAACTGCACTTTTGAATGACCCTGGCCTTTAAAGCCATGAATGACCCACCAAACTGTTTATGCTAAAATGTACTTAGTATCAACTAGTATCCGTATTTAAAAAAATTGACATGGGTCACGCATGGCTTTAGGAGTAAAATGATATTAAAATGGCACCCTTTATTTACGGCCTCAGATTTTGACCCCCTCTGTAGGTCGAACAAATCAAATTCAGAAAAAATTAAATTTCACTTTTTCTTATCACAGTACTACTAACACATCCTGAAAGTTTCGGAAAAATTGAAGATGTCAACTATCACACCTCCATAGACTTTGTCCAGCTTAAAAAAAAAATGGCTCTTAACCAGGTGATTAAGTTCAGTTATAGAAATATTGAACCATTCTTTTACAATGGCTACTTCCAGTTCATTGGCAGAAAAAATTGGTAATTATTAGCATAAACTTTGCGAGATAATATACCTCATAGGTTTTACATGGGGTTCAAGTCTGGACTTCGACTTGAGAATGGCAAAACATTAATTTTTTCTGCTTTAAACCACTCCTGCGTGGACTTAGATGTATGACAAGCAGCATTGTTCTGTTGAAACATCCAGTTAGCACCACCTAATAAAGGTCCAAACGGTATCATATGATCATATAGCATAGACTGATATTGTGTAGAGTTCATATGACCAGAAATCTGCTGTAAATCACACAACACCTCATAACTGAAAGCTCCCCAAATCATTACTGATCCTCCACCCATTTGTCGACTGAAGCATTCTTTCGGTTCCTTCTTCAAGTCATGCCAATAGTGTTCATAACCATCGGGACCACCAAGGTTAAATTTCTTTTCATCAGAAAATATAATTTGTTTCTACTCATCATTCCATGACATGACATTTTTAGCCAATTTTAATCTTTCATCTCGATGTCATTTCAATAACTTTGTTTTTTTTTCTTCAATTTCATAAATTTCGTATTAATATTTAATTTAAGACTCTTCCAGACTGTTACATGTGAAGTTTTCTTGCTGAAACGTTTCGAAATTGCACGAGTTGAAAGACCTTTTTTAGTGAACAGTCGAAAAATTTGTCTATTAACACGTGCTGTCAAAATATTTTTTCTACCAGATCATTTTATTTTGTTTGAATAATCTTTTCTAATTATGGCATTATGAATGGCAGTTTTAGAACGGTTCATTAACCTCGCAATATCTCTTTCAGATTTACCAGAACCTTTATAAAATAAAATTTGTCTCACTTCGCACTCCGATAATTCTTTACCTCGAGGCATCGTCAAATTAATCGTAGATAACACATTCAAAACCGAAGCATTTGCTTCTTAGGTAATGCATTTACGAAATACTGACGCATGCGCTTTATATTGAGTTTGACGTCATGTATAATATGCTAATTTTCTAAGGTGGTCTTATAATTTCTTAACAGTCACAGTCTTTAATTTTTAGAAAAATGAAAAAGTTTTAATGAAATTTAATTTAATTTTAAAAGTTGGAATTAGTAATAGGACGCGTTTTCTTATCAATTTTAAATACGCAACTAAAAATTTGCATATTATGCTCTCTTCTTCAAAAATGTACCAATACGCTTGTGGTCTTATAATTTCTTAACGCATTGTATAGCTGCAGCTGTTCAGCAGTTAAAAGAGTTGGGACTGGCTTTTTTGGGCACCCTGTATTTTCTTTTGATCGTGAAGATATTACAATGGGACCTATTTAAGACCAAGACCTTTACAATAAAACGAAAAGTATCAAAATCGGATAATCCGTTCAGAAGTTATGAGCTAACAAAAAAAAAAAAAAAAAAAAAAAAAAAAAACACGCTTAGTATTGAGAACTTCCTCCTTTTTGAAGTCGGTTAATTAGAGCATCTCTTACGAAGTTATAAGCTTACAAACACCAACAACAACACATAGCTCGAATTAAGAACACCCTCCTTTCTGAAGTTGGTTAAAAACGACTTTGCACTAATCAATGTGACCGCTTACAGTAACAGTACTTTGAACCGCAGAGTATACGTATCATCCGCTACGCTGCAAAGTGTGCAACGTAGTTCAAGTGAGCACAGTGTAAGAAATTGCGAACAAACAACTGCACGTTTTAAGCGTTCTATTTTTAGCAATAATGTCTGAAAACTGTCTTTTCGTAGTAAATTGATGATGCTCTATAACTACGTAATTAACTTTTCTCCCATCTTGAGCCGTTTTTGAGATAGGAGCGCTAATTCCACTGTTTTTCACCAGATGGCGCTTTATTTTCTTTAGATTGTAAAGATATTACAATGGGACCTACTTCAGACCAAGATCGTTACAACAAAACAAAAAGTATCAAGTAACCGTATTTTGAACTATACAGCGTGTGTCTCACCAGCTACGCTACAACGTGTGCAATGTAGCTCAAGTGTGCATAGTGTAAGAAATTGCGAACAAACAAATGCACGTTTTTAGCATTGTATTTTTAGCATTAATGTCTAAACTATCTTTTCGTACTAAATCGATGATACTCTGCAATTTTATAATTCACTTTTTTCCCCTGTCCTGAACCGTTTCCGAGATAGGAACGCTAGCATGAATGTCTAAACAATCTTTTTGTACTAAATCGATGATACTCTCCAACTTTGTAATTCACTTTTTTCTCTAGAACCGTTTTTGAGATAGGAACACTAACTCCTCTATTTTCCACCAGGTGGCGCTGTAAGCGGTTTAACCTTGTACTGCATGGCCATTTTGCTATACTTACATACCATTTTTATCACTATAGCTGCAGCCGTTTTGCAGTTAAAAGAGTTGGGACTGATTATTTTGGGCACCCTGTATTTTCTTTAGATCGTAAAGATATTACAATGGGACCTATTTCAGACCAAGACCTTTTGAACAAAACAAAAAGTATCAAAATCGGAGCATCCGTTCAGAAGTTATGAGCTAACAAAAAAAAAAAAAAAAAAAAAAAAAACATACGGTTTGAATTGAGAACCTTCCTTCTTTTTTGAAGTCGGTTAATAAATATAACTAAGATTTTGCTTGCTTCTCAAAGATAATGTATTGTATTACTAAAATGTTAAAGGATGCATCTATTCCATGTGTTGACTGAAAAGCGCTGCGGTCTAATTACACTGCTCGGCATGAAAATTGCCTCTGACACCATTTCAGCATATTCTTATGTAAAATGACCTCCTGAATCCGAATAGGACGCCCATTTTGCCCTATTACCCACCATTTTTTAGGAATGACCCCCTATTTTTCTCAATTTTCGGTGATTTTATGGCTATAAATTTGGTTTTTAGGAGGGGAACGTTATTTTAGCCGTTAAATATCTTCTGAGGGGCTACAGAGTTGGAAAATTCTAAAACATGGACATTTGCGACAAGGGATTTTCTTTTTTTTTTTTTTTTTTTTTTTTGGGGGGGGGGGGGGCGAGGGGGATTCGCCAATGAAATTATGCATTACATATCTTATATTTTCATGATCTGCTATTAATATTATTTTTTAAACTTTATGTTTTTGTTGTTGTTGTTGTTTTTAAGTGTTAAATTAATTATTTTTCATTCTTCAAATCAAATTCATGGTCATAAAATTATCGAACAGGGAAAGAAATTGAGGGAGGGGATGGTGTATCTAGAAAACGGTGGGTGAGTGGGCAAAATGGGAGTCCTATTCGGATTTAGGAGGTTATTTTACATGAGAATCAGCAAGAATGGTTATCAGACCTCGATTTTTTTTTTTTTTTTTTCAGAACAGTGTAATTAACGGATCGTTTTTCATGCAGTCATTACGTTACTGTTCTTTTAAAATTGGGATAATTACTCAGCTAATGTTATCACTTTGTTCAAATTTTATTTATTTATTTATTTATTTATAAAAAAAAATATATATGTTTTATTTATTTATTTTTAACAAGCTCTTATACTATATTATCAGTATGTAAATCGCTGGAACTTATTAGAAATTTCATTCAAAATTCATTCACGCCGTATATTTACATATTTTAACATTATCTTTAATATAAGAAATTCACTAGCATTTTGAGGATTTTTCCCTTTTGAATTTTTTCATTTTTCTTTGGTTGATTATGCTTGTTTGCTTTTGCTTCAGTAAGCTATCATTTACTAACAGATACGATTATAAATTTGTACGATTATAAATTAGTTTAAATACTTAGGGTAAGTGATGGGTGTGATCCTGGAATCTGATGCGGCTAGATAAACATTACAACACCAAACATTAGTAAAAATAGAATAAAATTCAAGTAAAATTTACTTTTTTTTCAATGATATGTGTCATCATTTTAATTTTTCCGGAGCTAAAAGTCGGCGTCAGGATAGATCTGACTTCTTTCCATCGTTTGCTTGTCAAGTAGAGAATGGTTTTGTTCAATGGCCATACGTCCAGAAACATTTCTGCTCGATTGGTGAAGCAATGGAAATCCTTTATCATTATCTGTAGGAAAAACATAATCATTTTTTATTATATAGACGTTATTTATACATACAGGGTGGTTATGATTAAACTACCCCTATCAGCAGTGTCCTGCAGCTAAAACAAACTGCTATCAAGTGTAGTATATGGACTCCGAGAAGGGCCCAAAGAATTAAAAAAATAAAATAACAAATAATATCTACTAGGTGTCGCTTTTGGTTGACACCTTTTATTAATTAATTTTTTGCCCCATGCAGGTGAATCCATCAGTTAAAGTTTCTCTTTTTACATGGAAAGTGGCATCTGATTGATATTTTAATACTTTTTCTTTCTTTTTAATTCCTTGAGCGCATTTTATGAATCATCCGGAATCAAATTTGGTGACAATCAGCTTGTTCATTTTAGCTGCATAATCTTCCAGCATCTTATAGTTTATGAAAAAAGTACAGAAAAGGTTATAAATCATACGGAATATATAAACAGTATGAATAATTTGATTAGTTTTTGACATCAAGTGGTTAATTTTTTTTTTTTTTTTTGCAAAGTGTCACTTTGAGAACATTTTTGAACTAAAATTTGTTCTATGAAACTCACTGAGTGCATCTCTTGTGTAGACGATAAAATAAATTTAGTGGAAATTCCTCTCGCCCGTCTCAATTACAAAGTTATAGGGGAAATTTAATTATAAGTACCCTGTGCATTACATTTATAAAAACTTTAATAATGTAAGTATCATTTAGTGGTTCTATCTTTGAAACTATGCAAATTTGAGAAATATTGTTAATACACATGTAGCGACGCCATCAACGCCATTCAAATGTAGATAATCCTAACTTATCGATGGACAAAGGGTTAACACCTTTTGCCCAGAGGTATGGAGCTGGATTACTACCAAAACGACCTCGGTTCGAATACAACCTACCGCAACACGCACTTTCCTTCATTGGTGACCACGGACGCTCTAAAGCAACGAGCTATTAACTTCGCTCTATGGCAATAGATGGCAGCACCACAAAAACACTCTGAGCAACAAAGCCTGTGAATCGCTGTTCTCACAGCACAAAAAGCCTGTCTCGCCCCACGCCTTCAACTCGCCGCACCAACGAACACAACTGCTCCTTCAACTTGGCAAAACGGGGCAACTGACAGCACAATCTGGTTATCGCTACCGTCTACAGCAGTAATATCGCTCGTACGACGGTGTACTCTCTAGGAGGGGGAGTATTGTAGCGACGCCATAAACGCCATTCAAATGTAGATAATCCTAACTTACCGATGAACAAAGGGTTAACCTTTTGTCCAGAGGTACGGCGCTGGATTACTACCAAAACGACCTCGGTTCGAATACAACCTACCGCAATACGCACTTTCCTTCACACATAAATAAACGAAATTTACGTATAAAAGAGAAGTTCAATATATTGTTATTATATACATCTTCCTTCTTACTAGAAGGAAAAAAAGATTTTTATTTTTTAAAGTAAAAATTTAATAATACAGCATTTTAAACATATATTTTTAAATATTTAAAAAAATATCTTTAAAAGATAACGAACAATATTTAATTAATTAATTACATCTATGAAAGTTTTGCTAAATAATAATAATAAATTACATAAATCACGGATCTAGAAGCCCATTTCAACACCCATGCTTACATATGGTAGGCGTATCGAAGACACACTTTAAGTTATTTAATTAATTTGCTTCAGTAGTGAGTGGAGCAGAGTTTTGATTACATGAATGGGTAGGGGTAAGCTTAATTATGCTCTAGTAAAAATAGTTTGTGGTAAGAGGAAACGGTTAAATTTTTAGTTTTGAAAAATAAAGTATCCAAGAGTATTTTTTAAACGATCATTGCGCGATGCCATCACAAAATCTAGAAATATAATATAAAACTTATATAAATATAACCTAATAAACCTATATAAACATAACCTCGAATATAATATAAAATCGGTGCAGAGCAAAGAAAATCCAAATGAACTCGAGAGCAAGAGTTCTGTTTAATTTTTATATTTAAATTAAATTAAAAGTTATTTATCTCAAACAAGTTTATGTATCTGTCTGTAACAGGATTCCATTTAAACAGTATTGCATCGCAATATGTGATTTAAATCTGACTGAATTGCGATGGAAAAGTTTGTTTGCACTGCAATTAGTTATTTATTATCATGTTGTTGTTTTTGTTTCTAATTCCAGATGATCCAGTATAGTCTGTTCTAGACCATCTCATGAAGCCAAAAACTTCCAAAAAGTCCAAAAACAGCAGTGAGTCCTTAAAAACCTCGTCTTTTGTAAAATCCATGCAGTTAATAGTGTGTTTTACACCATGGGCACTCCGAAAAAGATTTACGGTACTGCTGGAAAATAAGCGCTCTGACGTGGCCATTCAAGAAACGCGAGAAGGCCGTTTAACGCTTTCTGTTGGAATGGAATTGGAGAGACCCACTAGAGAACGCCTTCCAGTGTACCATGGCCGACTGGATGGAGTTCTACAAATTTTATTGATTTCAATTTTTCAGAGAGAGTCGATTTCACTGCATGTGAGAATCCCGTCGGGTATCACATCCTCAGCAACAGCAATCTTGGCCGAAATGTCAGCAGATTCATTTCCAAAAATCCCGACATGGAATGGAACCCACTTGAAAAGGATTTAGTGTTTCAAGAAGAGCCGAGAGATGATATCTAAAATTTCCAGACTTGTCCTGTCCTCTACATTCGTCCACTTAGAGAGGTAATGTATAGAGAAAAAGACACGGATATCGGTTAAAATCCGTATATCATTAACAACTTGTAGTTACCAGCACTGACAATAAATGGATGTCCTTTATTGATTGCTATAAGCTCAGATTTAAATACCGAGCAGTGATTAGCATTTTTAGACAGAATATTAATTGCACCAGAGGGAGTATATACACACCACTACCAGTTACCCCTCCGTATAAGCATGGCTCCCTGCGATTTGAATCGCAGGCAGCCATGGTATAAGTCACGAGAGAGGAATGAGGGGTACAGTTGGATAGTTTAGTATCGCTCCAGAGCTATTTGTTTAATAAATGCTGAAGTCACAGAATTTCTTGTGACTGTTGTCAGGAACTCGCCATGGAAAAATATCGTATCAGAAGCAAAACTAAGACTCAAATGAGTTTTTAAAGAGTGCGGTTCCACATCGCATGAGGACAGGCGCAATGTTCTTGCACGAAAGAAAGGACTATGTCGCTTCAAACGTTGATTATTGGTCCAACGACGAAAATACGCAGTTACTATCATATATTATTATAACACGGAACTTTTTTTTCCCCCCTAATGATAACTTGATTTCTTTAGGGGGAAAAAAATTCCTAAACTACATCATTGTTATTATTGAAAATATCACAGTTAAAATTATTTTGTAAGTACTACTTAAAAATATATAGAACTGCGGCACAAAACTCATTTTGTGTAGCTGTGACAGCGGCACACTTTTTTTTTTTTTTGCTAAAATTGGTCTTTTCTTTAATCTCTCTGGTCTTTAACATATGTTTCCGAAGAAATTATGTGTATTATTTTGACGTTGAGTCTCGAGTGAGTTTTACGTCGCTACTAGTGCCTGTTATTTTGATTATTTGTGTTTTTTGTGTATCTACCTCAGAGGAAGGATAAGAAAGATTTACCCTTCCTCCGAGGTATCTACGCCCATTGAATTCTTGTTCGTTCCGGAATTATCGGAAAATAAATATTGTGTAGCTACATAATGCACAATTGAAGACATGGGCAGGGCACTAGGACATATTTTAAGCGACAGGAATGATTGCTAATAAATAGGTATATAATATTACCTGTTTAAGCATATCCAGATCTTTAATAATCACATGCGGCATTTCACCAATGTAATATCCAAAAACATCTCCATATTCCTTTAGCCATTTGGTTATGATCCCGTTAGGCGTAGGCTCTGATTTCAATTCTGTCAAGTTTCCAGTCAAAAATGAAGGTTTGGGTCCAGGAATTCCATATCTTTCGAATAATTTGAGTCGGTTATACCGTCTTATCGCCCATTTTGAAATAGAGAATATTAAGTAGGTGGCAACGATAACAATTATGCTTATGAATATATCCATTTATTCTGAAATAAAAAGAAGTAGATAAAAGAAGAGGTATTAAAAATGCTAAAGTTTATAAAAATATAGAATTGTTGCAAATTATTTATTGAAAAAAAAAAAAAATAAATAAGAAGAATAAAAGAGGTTAAAAGGTCCACTTACATTGTAAACATTGCATTCGATAACGTTAAAAAATAATTCTAAATTGCAAATCGCAATGATAGACATAACAAGAACACAACATATATATTTATTAAAAGACTCAATTTTTTCGATAGTCTTCAAGTATTTACTTTTACTATTTTTGATTCAAATAAAATTGCGTGCAGGGGTGTCACAAGAGTATTATCTGCAGGGAACTAAGATGTCTTCTGGGGAGCAGAATGCTAAAGACCCCACAGACACCCTAGTCTACGTCCTTGATTATTATATATGTACTGAAAAGTAGGGTCACCTTGTGATATTTGCGTAATATGCTTTGCCACAAAATTAAACCCTGCATTTTTTTAACTCAAAATGTAGAGATGGTGATCCCCTGATGATTTATTTCTACATTCTGAGCATTTTATTTTATATATTTATATTTTTTATTCATTTATTTATTTTCTGTTCCATGAAATTAAGCTTAACCCGTCTTTCTCATTTTATTAGTTCGATTTGAAAATTCTTATTTACAATCTATAAAAAGCTCCTTCTTGGAATGTTTCTATGTGGATTGTATTCTCATTTTAAAGTGAGTGCTATTCTTTTCATATCTAAATTAAAATATTAATGGTCAAACTATTTAAACAATTTTATTTTAGTTAACTAGTAATCTATTAAGCTTTTGTGTGTTGTTATGGCAATTCAATCATCTGTTTATTTAGCATTATACTTCGTTTTTGTTATTATATATGTATATCATATATTAAAAATGTGGAAAATTGTTTCATAATTTATGAGTGATGCATAATTTTACTTTATTTTTCCTTTTATTTTTATTTTCATTTTTTAAAAACTTCTTTAACAGAATTAATTGAAACATTCTCTCATTTATTTTCTCTTTTACTATAATCATGTATATTAATGTTGGTACATAAATAAATTCTTTATTTTCATTTTTCACGGGTTACAGCTATAATTGTATCCCGTAAGAAGGGAAAGTTTTTTTTTTCATTATTTCAGATGGTCTGTAAAAATAATGAACACGCTTTTATAGCAGATTGACCAGAATGCTAACAGTCTTTGTAGGTTAAAAAAATGGAGAATCATTAAGAATTAGAGCCACACTGAAATATAAAAACAACGAAAAACTTTAAGTGTATGTTTTTTTTTTTTTTTTTTCTTCCATCCATATTTTCAGTATCCGAAATTGAGTAAATAAGATATTTTAGTTTAAGTTTTGGGGGGCACATTCTGGATTAAAAAAATATATAGTCCTTACACAAAAAGTGTTTTATTTCAATATTAATTTACCTTTTTTTTTTTTTTTTTTTTTTTTTTTCGAAAGTTTTTGCTTGAATACTAAATAAGTTTATATTCAATATGAATTTTTGTTTTGATAATATCCAAATAAAAACAGATAAAATCTTCTTGAGTACAATTATGATAACTTCCGTACTTTCCTTACCTTACATATTTTTTTCCGAATTTTTTAAAAAATCTCTTTTAAACTATAATTCTTATTCTTTAAGTATTAAAATTTTTGTTCCGAAATTAGTTGTTTTTTCTATAATACACAGTGCGGGTCTCTGCTCTCTGCTCGCTGCTCGCTGCGCTCACCAACACCCAAAGCAGGCTTCGCCTTTCCTCGACTCACTTCACTTATTAACACCTGAAAGCTCTGCCTATTCGCCGGCGGGACTGTTTTGCCTTTCACTGAATAAAAACATTAATAGTACATAACATAAAATAAAAGCAGAAAATGTTATAGAAATCCCCATATTCAATGTCAAATTGAAATACATAATATTTAATGTCACTTTAAAAAAAAAAAAAATGAAATATTATGGTAAAAAATCAATTTTTTTTTTTTTCCAGAATAGAAATATTCGTAATATCCAGACCATTTTGCGTTACAGCTTTAGCGAAATTAGAAGCTGTCATTTATAAATGAGTTTGAATTTGACTTGAAAATATTTTTTTATGCCAAAATATGTCCGCAGTATTTTAAAATATGTTTTTAAATAAAAGAGATAAATACACTTTATAGACAAAAAGAAGTGCAGTCAATTATACAGATACAACATTATTTCATTATTAACTAAAAAATAACCTATAAAAAATTTATAAACAACATAAGAAACTGAAAGTAAGAAAATTAATTTTCTAAAAGCAGGAAAAAAAAAAAAAAAGATATCTGAAGACGACAAATTACAATCTTAAGTTAATTTTTTCATTGAAAATATCTAAGATAATATATTTTTATATATTTTTTATTTTATTTACATATTTTTATTATTTGCAGACGACAACTTTCTTTGTTACCAATAGCAACATTGACTCCTTTTTGTTGTTGTTTTTTACACCATGGATGACATTTTATATTCCTTGGTACTTATGACGTCGTAAGACTGGAAGAAGAACGATTTGGATACACTTTTTGCATGTTGGCAAATAGAGTATTATTAACCCGACGTTTTTAATTAATAACTTCGTTTAAGATGACAGAAATTCCTAATCAACTGAAACGTTTTTAGTATTCGCCACACATTGATACCTCTCATGACGCGGAGGAGAATGTCTTTTGTGTGGAGATGCGGTCGCATACAAAAAAAAAAAAAAAAAAAAAAAAAGACGCCAACGACTGTAACTTTTTTTTTTTAATATATAGAGAAACAAAATTTGTAATAAGCAAATTATCTTCTTAATAATAAAATCGGGAGTTTTTGTAAAGTAAACGCTCTAAACTGACGTCATTACTAAAGCAATTTATACAAAGCACCACGGAACTGGCGTTTAAAAGTAATAAGTATAAAACTTTGAATAAACACCATAAAATGCTAGAAGTCGCAACAGTTGTTTCGTTGCAGCTTTGATTGCAGCACTCGTGCCTACTTTGTTCGTCTGACGAAGGGCCGTATCTTCTTTCGACCCGAAACAATTGTTGCGACTTCTAGCATTTTACGGTGCTTGTTCAAAATTTAGTTGTATACTTACTACTAAAGGAATTTATTGAAATAAAGATAATAAATAATTATCCTTGGTTTGGAAGAATGAATAAAATAATAGAAAAGGGATGTTTTAGCCCTCCCCTCCCCCCCACCCCCAAACTAAATAAATAAATAAAATAAAATAAAAATGTCACAATTGCAATAATAATAAAAATAAATTTTATCTGCGATTTAATAATGATAATAATAATAACAGTAATAATAATAATAATAAGTCTAAATGATAATTTAAACATAATATAAATGATAATAAATTCAAACCGAAAAAAATTATAGTACTTTTCTATTATCGGGGTTGGATCTGGCACAGTAAAAAAAAAAAAAAAAAAAAATAATAATAATAATAATAAAATTGGGATATTTAGGTATTATCCCTTCGGCAAATAAAGTAGCTGCGATTTTGATGAACGTGAATTTGCTTTAAATTTAATTTTTATACTCGTATAAACAATTAAATATAAGTTACATTTCAATGCTTGAATTCAATTATTTTGATGAAAAAACACATTTAAATTTTGAAATAGTCGTTGTTGTTGTATATATATATATATATATATATATATATATATATATATATTGGATATTTATCTCACAACATTTGGCAATTGCTAAAATTGCATTATTGTTTTCGTTAAGCGTTTTTAACACTTACCAACAATGTTTAAAAGTGATTATGACTTCAATTATCTTGTCTGTCTATTTGTCCGTCTGTCTGTTTGCTGCGCTCTAACTTCCGTAAATATTTAAGGAATTTCTTTAAACTGATATCTGTTATTTAAGTTCATTATGGAATATTCTCTATTATTATGAAAATGATATTAATAGCATGAATGGCTTTGGTACAAGGCCACCCAAAAGAATAACAATAAACTGCATTCTATGAAGGCAATTTAAAAATCATATTTAAATGCAGCATATTTATCATATAAATCATATTTATATGCAGCAATTCAAAATCTCCCAATTTTGGCAGGAAAGATAGCGATTTTCAATCTTTTTCCATCCACAGCATAAATATCAATATTCATTTTAAACATGCTTTATTAAGTTCTAGAACCTATAAAGAGATAGAACTGTTCAATATTTCTCACTCATGTAATTTTTTGTGACCCCCCCCCCCTCTTACTCCCAGTTAATGATCGCCTATCGAACAGATCGCAGAATCCTTGAGATTTCCATTTTTTTCCCCCATCAGCAACATAAATGTTGATATTGTTTTTTTAAACGAACTTAATTAGATTCTACAACTTATAAAGAAGTAGAATCGTTCAATATCTCATTTACATTTGTTTTACTTAACCCCTCCCCCCCCCTCCCCTGCTAACAATCGGTGATTGAACTTTCTACAAAAGTGTAATTTCTAAGCTTTCTCCATTCACAGCAAAAATATCAATATTCATTTGAAACATACTTTATTAGATTCTAGAACCTATAAAGAAGTGAAATTGTTCAATATCTCTCACTTATGCAATTTCTTGTGACCCCCCCCCCCCTTCCCCTCCACTAACAATCAGCATTCAAGCGGCTTGCGGAATTCTTGCAATTTCAAACCTTTCTCCATCTGCATCATAAATCTCAATGTTCTTTTTAAACTTATTTATTTAGATTCCAAAACCTATAAAAAAGTAGAATTATTTATTATCTCTCATTTGTATATTTGCTTTAATCCCCCCCCCCCCCCCGAAGATTTTTTTATTTTTATTTTTATACTGTACCATTAAAAATTCATTAAAAATTTAAACGATATACATGGCTACATAAAAACAATCGTTTTAACGCTTTCTCATTAGAAATAAAGCTATAACGATACATTTGTGAGACTCCTTACCAGCATTGTTAAAAACAATATATGACAAAGGGAATCACTACGTGAGGGCTACGCAAAAGCAATATATTACATTATTTTCATTTTAAAACGAAGCAAAATTTATAAAAATAATCTGTACCAGCTTTCTTCCTTCCGGACAAAAAGAAAATGTCTTTTAATGTTAGGTAAAAAGGTAAAATACATTGATGGTTAAACGATGCAATGGTACGTAGTAACGTTGTAACGTACTAGAGTTGGAAAGGTTTGTTATCTATGCGAATCGCATGATTTTTCATTCTTGTTTTAAGGATAAAGCTGTACTAGGTAATTAGAAATCATCACATTCACATATAAAATATGTGTAACTAACTTTAAACACAAAATTAAGAGTTTAGATCAGTGATATTTCTAGGTTCGGGTTAATAAAATTAATTTTTTTATTTTATTTTATGCTATTTTTATTTTCTCCTACCCATAAGGTAGAGAAAGTATTGTTTTAGGGTCAAATTTTCGAACGTGAGTTTTCGTTATATTTACACGTTTTGAGGTCCCCTGAATCTGAAAATCGTGTTTTTAGCGGTTTGTCTGTGTGTGTGTTATCAGCATATCTCAAGAACAAATAGTAGCAGAAATTCCAAATTTGGTATTCTAAATATGTATCATATAGGGATGTTACACTAAGCTTTTCGTTGCGATGAAGCAGATGGTTCGTGTACAGGCACACTCAAAAGTATTCAAATACATTACATCTATGGGGGAAATGCAGGTATGCAGAGTTTAACATCTATAGACTGCACTAAACCAAATGAAACGAATATATATTTTTTATATGCGTAAAAACATGTCTCATGTAGAATATGGTAGGGAAATAATTCACTGTTCGTTTACAGGGCTACACAAAAGAACTAGATAAAAGTGCGACAATCGTTGCAAATTGATTATATTGATTGTATATTTCAGGCTGGGTCATGTGTGATTACTATAGATTTATATTTAGATGCACCATGTGGTCTGTATATAATCTTCGAAAGGTATACAGGGCTGCAAATATTTAAGCGATAACATTTTTTTTGTTGTTGTTGTCAGTGGGTGTGTTTTACTAATAATATTTTACCATTTCCAGGAAAGCTGTTCGGGAATTGAAATAAATTCCTCATAGAGATATGGTAAATAATGTATGTTTTTAAGCTAAATATTCATCGCTTGTTTTTGTATATTTACACGTTTTCAGGCTTCCTGATTACCGTAGTCAAGTTTTTTAAAGTTTGATCTTTCTCTTAGAGTGACTAAAAACGAATAATTTTAGGAGATCCAAATGTTGTATTTTGAAGTTAATATAAGTTTGTTGCTGGAAAAGTTTGATCAAGATTGATAAGTTTCAAGGAATGTTGCGTGTGAAAATTGTCTCTATAATTTTAAGTGAACTTTTAATTTTAATAACAGATTTAAATTCTATGTAAATGTAGGTGCATTAATGAAACGGGGGGTTGAGGGGGTGGTAGCCCCTCTCACACAGAACTAATTATCATATGAAACTCTTCCGAAGCCTAATTTGAATTGTCTAACATAGGTTTACATAACAGTACTCGTTATCTTACCTCGTAATCTCCAACCTGTATTTATAGTATTAAATTTCAGAGTAAGAGAAAGTCATGTGAGTGACACAGCAGTTTATTTATTTTCACGAATGTAAAACTTGTAATTCTTTTAAAGAGTCACAAAGCATTCTGGTATATTACTGCCTATGGATTAAAATTATTTGAAATTCGTTTTAGTAATATTGAATTGATTTACAGAATAAGTTCATTGGGGAAATGAAGTTCGTATTACTTACAGTTCTTTTTTAATGAAGCGGGAAATAATTAAAATTACGTCCTATCATGGTTTCTTGCATTACTTTATTTAAAAGAGAATGGAACTGATATACATTTTAGAATTTTGCTACATAGTCGTTATTGAAAATTCTGTCTTTACCATTCATATTCAACAAGTATGCCCAAAAGAATTCATATACATTACGATTGATGGTTAAAACATACGAACTTGGAAAGAAATATTCAAATACTTCATTATACTTTTGATTTTTGTTTACTTACACGATTATCAATTATTCAAATTTGTTTAAACGCCTAATAACTACTAAATGTTCGAAAAGTCGAGTTAAGTCACGCCAGATTTATATTAACCTAGAAAACAGTTTCCATTTTAGAGTGTCTAACTTACAGTAGGTACAAAATTGAACACGCAGTTACTTCAGCGCATGCACGAAAACAGGTTTTACCTGCTTTAGCAAAGAATTTTAAATATTTGTCTCTTTTCCAGTCTTTCTATTTCTACTTTCCTTGATGCTGTTTTGTCTGGTTATTCAAATGTCCCTCTATTCTAATCATTTGTATCTATTTGAAATGTTTGGCACGGAACTTGCATAGAAATTATTTGTTAAAAGTTCCTATATCTAAAAGTTTTGTCGTTATAAAATATTTTATAATTATGCTATGTATACGTATTTTTACATTTTATATTTTTAAGTTTAAAAAAAAAGATATATCTGGAGTTACTCCACTCGGCTTTCCGAACATTGAGTAATTAACGGTTTTGTAGATAAAGTAAGAGGAGTTAATAAACAAACAATACAAACAAAATAATATAAATTAAATAAGCAAAAGAGAAAATTATAATAGGGTGTTTGATTATTTTTCTCCGTATAGTACACGATGTTTAATTTAACGCTATTGTACTTTGAGCCCATTGATCATAATGATAAAGAATTTTTCGTTGCGTCCCTGTAGAAACCTATAAATGCTAGATTCACCGAAATGCTTATAGTTAGTGCAACAGTGAGTTATAATATTTATATAAATTTTCAACTTCATCGGATAAGGCATTTAGACGCTATCGTACTTTAAAATTTGAGCCATATGCCACAATGATAAAGAAATTTGCATTGTATCTCTGTAAAAGAAAGTGCCAGATTTTCTAATGTTCATAAAGCTTGTGTGAGGGTGACCTATAACATGTATATAAATTTTCAGTTCATTTGAATACGGCGTTTAGTCTCTGTCGCCCTTTAAATAATTTGAGTCTATAGGCCATAATGATAAACAATTTTTATTTGTGTCCCTGTAAAATTCTGCAAGTGCTAGAGTCACCAAAATCTATACAGTTTTTGTGATGGTGACCTAAAATATGTATATAAATTTTCCACTCAAACAGATAAGGCATTTAGATGCTATCGCAATTTAAATAATTTCACACCGTAGGCCATAATGATACAGAATTATTTGTTGTGTCCCTGTAAAAAAAAAAACCTCTAAGTGCTAGATTTACCAAAATCTATACAGTTCGTGCAACTGTGACCTATAACATGTACATAAATATTTTGTTCAATTTAATAAGGCGTTTAGACGCTATCACACTTTTAAAAATTTAGCCCCGCCCATCAGCCACAATGATAAAGAGATGTCTTGGTGTCCCTGTAAAAACACTATAAGTGCTAGATTCACCAAAATCGTTAGGTTTCGTGCTACGGTGATTTACAACATACGTACCAACTTTCAGCTCATTCGAGTAAAGCGTTTAGATGCTAACGTGTTCACTCACACACATACACATACACATACGCACACATACATACATCATCATAATTTTTATGATTTTTAGTTAAAACGGGCTCAGGGGACCTCAAAACGTATAGAAACATCAAAATTTCAAATGCGGATTTTTGACATGATTACAATACTTTCCTTATATATGCATGTTCGAAAAGTAAAAATAATATGTGTTGGATATAACAAAATGTTCTACATTTTTCTACAGAAATTAATGCAGTACAAATCATTTATTTATGTTATTATTTATTAAAATTACCTTCCATAATCAATGCAAACGATTTTCATATCAGAAAAGTATAACACTAAGTAAGTGTCGAAAGAAAGTACCATTTCTTTTTGCTCAACAGACGACTTCTAAGAAAATGCTTTATTTTTCGTTTAAAAGAAAATGATGACTTTGTTTTAAATTATCAAAGTTCTATGGTTCAATCATTCATTTTAAAAATATCGACGAGTTCTTAAAAAAAAAAAAAAAAAAAAAAAAAAAAAAAACATCAGATTGAAAATTTGCAAACGTCAGGAGTGTGTTCAAAACATCTTAAAATGTGTAACTCCATCGAAACCCGGAAGTTGAAAATTTTTACGAATCCAATATTTTCTTCTATTTAATGCAGAAGAAAGTGATAATAATAATAAATAAATAAATAAACAATAATGATAGAAGGGAAATGGCTAGCAAAATTTTTAAAATATAAAATAATATTTTATTACTAGCAAACCTTTGCGAAATTTTTGCAGTTTATTCCTTTTTACTTTCCGAACACTATAGTGAGGAAAGTATTGTAATCAAAAATCCGAATTTGAAATTTCGATGTTTCTATACGTTTCGAGATCCCCCGAGTCCGTTTTCACTATTTTTGCGATGATATATATGTGTGTATGTATGTGTGTGTGTGTGTCTGTGAGTGAACACGCTGGCGTCTAAACGCTTTGTTTGAATAAGCTGAAAGTTGGTAAGTATATTGTAAGTCACCATAGTACGAATCCTATAGATTTTGGTGAATCTAGCACTTATAGTTTTTTTCCAGGGACACCAGGAAAAATTCTTTATCATTATGGCCTATGGGACCAAATTTGTAAAAGTGCGATAGCATCTAAACGCCTTATTCAATTGAGCAAACAATTTATACACATGTTATAGGTCACAGTTGCACGAACTGTATAGATTTTGGAGAATCTAGCACTTATAGTTTTTTTACAGGGACACAAAGAAAAATTCTTTATCATTATGGCCTATGGGGCCAAATTTTTAAAAGTGTGATAGCGTCTAAACGCCTTATTAATCTGAGCAAAAAATTTGTACACATGTTACAGGTCACAGTTGCACCACCTGTATAGATTTTGGTGAATCTAGCACTTACAGTTTTTTTACAGGGACATAAAGAAAAATTCTTTATCATTATGGCCTATGGGACCAAATTTTTAAAAGTGCAATAGCATCTAAACGCCTTATTCAATTGAGCTGAAAATTTATATGAATATTATAAATCACTGTTGCAGTAACTATAAGCATTTTGGTGAATATAGCATTTATAAGTTTTTATAGGGACACAACGAAAAATTCTTTATCAGTATGATCTATGGGCTCAAAGTTCAGTAGCGTTAAATAAAACATCGTGTAATACATGGAGAAAAATACTGAAACACTCTATTATGGTTTTCTCTCTTTTATTTGTTTAACAACTCCTCTTTCTTTACTTTATCTACGAAACTGTTAATTACTCAATGTTCGGAAAGTCGAGTGGAGTCACTCCAGATTTTTCTTATTTATCTTTAAAATTTTGTAACTTATGAGTCTTATTCCAATTTCATCATCCAATATAAATTTTAATTCATCAAAAGCCAAATTATTATTAGGTTTTTTTTTTTTTTTTTTTTTTTTTTCAGGTGTGGGGGATGAAACGCTATTGACAGTTAATCCAAAATCTTTCAAAGAAAAATTTCAAAATAAAATTCATGTTTGACGACCCAGTTTTCATACTTCCCCAGGCAGGACAGCTTTAGTATAGGACCCCTTTGGCGACTTTTAAAATTTTGCCTCCATGTTGTTTAATTTATTTTTTACTTTATTCATTTTGGTATAATTTTTTGTTTAAAAAAGTAGAAGAAGAAGAAAAAAAAAACTTGGTACCTATTTTTATTACACTTCTTATTGTTGCGTTTCTTTTTTTCAAATTATGACACCAAAATTCCTGTTTTGTTTATATCTTTAAAGTATTGCTAGGTTTAAAACGACGCTTGTAAAAATTGTAAAGATGCAAATTTTAAAAATAAATTTTTCTATAAAATTATCTCATCAGACAAATGTTGTAATTTTTTCATTATTATTATTATTATTATTGGATCACTGAACTGAGACCGCGTGCTTAAATATTGCTTTTTTTTTTTTTTTCTTTTAATCCTTGCGTATTTTATTGCCACTATCGTATCGTTTCTAAAAAATATAATCGTAACTGGTCCACGTTAGAGAAATATTATATAGATTATAATCTAGTTTCCGTGACATAGCAGATGACCTTAAAATAACTCAATTATGACCAGAAACACTAGATTAAGGGAAGCCATTTGAGCTAACGCTCCAGTCGTCTCAAATGCCCGAACACACAACACATGATGCAAATCAAAGAGCAAAGGGTTGAAATTGAGTGGGTTAACGTCGTACTATACTACAAATAAAAAGGGGATGATTTTGTTTAATTTAGATTATGCATTAATTAGATATTATATACGTGAACAATAATTTAAGCTAATACAATTTTTAAACTTTCTCTAAATTAATGAATCATTGAAGTAATTATATGTGAATGAATGGTAATTACATTTTAAATGCTTTACAGTATCTGCATTTCACTAGAATTCATGTTGCTTATTGTTGGAGGTAAATTATTATCAGCTAAGATTTTAGGTATTTACTAAGTTATTGTTATATATACTGTATCTAAATTTCTATTATTATTTATCAGTTGTAATTGATATAACATAAACAAAGCTGTCCTCGGGAAAAAGCTTATAGGGAAATTTTTTTTTCAAAAATTCAAACTATATAACAAAATGCAACCAACACCGTTGCTTTCTTTATCTTTATTCTATTCTATTTCTTAAAACAATTTTTATAGATGCCCCACGCACCACATAAACTTTAAATTTTACATCTACTTTTTAAGATAGCACGCGATCATGTTTTATATAAAAATTAAATCATTAAATTAATTTTTTACTTTCTTCTATATGTAATATAGAGAAAGTATTGGATTCGCGAAAATATTCGACCTCCGTTTTTTGACGGATCTACACGTTTCGGGATGTCCTGAACACGAATTGATAGTTTTTAAAAAATGTCTGTCTGTCTGTCTGTGTGTCTGTGGTTTCGTGTTTTCACCGTATCTCACGAACCAATGAATGAAATTCAACCAAACTTGGTATATAGTTAGACCCTGGCGGGGAATTGTGCTGATTAGATTTGGGGATCAATAGCCCAGCAGGTGGCGCTGTGATCGCATTTTATGTAAATTTTTAACATGGCAGTATAGGACAAAATTTCGTATTTTTCACCGTATCTCACGAACCAATGAATGAAATTCAACCAAACTTGGTATATAGTTGGAACCTGACGGGACATGGTGCTGATTAGATTTGGGGATCAATCGTCCAGCAGGTGGCGCTGTGATCGCAAAATTTCTTATTTTTCACCGTATCTCACGAACCGATGAATGAAATTGAACTAAACTTGGTATATAGTTGGACCCTGACATGGAATGGTGCTGATTAGATTTTGGGATCAATCGCCCAGCAGATGGCGCTGTGATCGCATTTTATGTAAACTTTTAACATGGCAGTATAGGACAAAATTTCGTATAAATGTACATAATGAGCGTTATTTTAAACTTGTGATTGTAAAATTAATATGAATTATTGATAATAGTAGTAGTTAACTACGAAAAAAATTTTGTGCATGTAGGGGCACCGGTTCTCCCCCTGGGGGGGTAAAATTTCAAGATGGGTATCTTTCGAAAGATCTCGTCAATACCTTTAAAACGAATAGTTGAACTATAAATCTGTGATAATTTAAAACAAAGTTATCGATTTTTTTTACTTTTAACAAAAGAAAAACAGAAAAAAAAATCATTTTTTTTTTTTTTATTGTTACTGGTTGAATATGTATTACTTTTAACAAAAAAAGAACTTAGAAAAAAAAATCGTATTTTTTTTTTTTTTTTTTTTTTTTTTAAATGTTGTTTCTGATTGAATATGTATATAGGAAAATATAGAAGAAAGTCTTGTGGTGGCCACAACATACTAGTTTTACTTATTTTTATTTCATTTTGCACGCGCACTTCTCATTTCCTAATTCAAAATTATTAAAAAAAAAACTTTTTCGATAGAGTTTGTTTCGATAATGTTTGTTTCGATACTGCTTATTATTAATTTTCTTTTCTTTTCTTTCCAAAGAAAAAAAAATAAAAAAAAAAAGATTCAGATGAAATTCTGGCAAAAGCAGAATTTAGTTTAGGACGGAAGACTATTAGTTTTTTTTTTTTTTTTTTTTCAAATTATTCAGTTTTATTTTCGATAAATTTTAGATTTCGATATATGTCCAACTATCGAAAAATGACTCCGTAAAAATCCCAGATTGAGACTAATAGTCCTCAGTCCTAAAAAAAATTACTTTTCGTTTATAATAATAAAACAGAATTGACAACTTTCTTGATTTATTCTGGAGCATTTTTAGCCTCCCGCCTTTATTTCACACCACAATAATTTTCTCTAATATAAAACTACGATAAAATAAGAAAAAATTGCTTCTAAAAAAAACTTATGAAAAAAGGCGGGGATATAACAATGGGCCGGAATAAATTTAAAAAGTTCGCAGTTCTGCAGTAATACACATTTGATAAACGATCTTTTTTTTTTTTTTTTTTTTTTTTTAAATACTAAAAATGTCTTGACCTTATCTGTTTATTTGTATGCATGTACGTTATGTACAATAGAAATTATGCAACAACTAAAATTTAAAAAACACGCTTTTATTTCAAAATGCACTAAAAATTTCAATTCAGCGGGTGTTAATAATATACATTTTCACAAAACTTCAGCTTAATCGGATGGAAGGATGTGGGTTACCATTCGAAAACAAATTTTGAACTGCTGTTGAGACCCAGACTCTCAAACCCTCGAATATGTAATCCCTCATAATAAAACGATTTATCACTTATTATTATTTTTTCGACTGAGTGAAAATAATGCCTGGATCGGGAGTCGAACCCCGGATCTTTGACTTACAAGGTCAAGGCTCTACCAATTGAACTATCCAGGCCGACAACCGGTCAGCATTACTCACTCAGACAACCTTTAGGCAGAAACATCTGGT
This sequence comes from Salticus scenicus, assembly GCA_963930645.1. Classification (NCBI taxonomy): domain Eukaryota; kingdom Metazoa; phylum Arthropoda; class Arachnida; order Araneae; family Salticidae; genus Salticus; species Salticus scenicus. Next base: position 88,831,624 of record OZ005649.1, on the reverse strand, counting down.
CTATCATTTAGATAGCTCGACAGAAATAAGCCGCAGGTAAAGGAAAACACCATTAAACAATGGGAGAAAGAAATACAATTTTTTTTATTAACATAAATAATGATTTTCTTCCAGTCAGTGGATTGTGTTTTTAATAAAAAAATTGTATTTCTTTCTCCCATTGTTTAATGGTGTTTTCCTTTACCTGCGGCTTATTTCTGTCGAGATATCTACATGATAGACCAGATGTTTCTACCTAAAGGTTGTCTGAGTGAGTAATGCTGACCGGTTGTCGGCCTGGATAGTTCAATTGGTAGAGCCTTGACCTTGTAAGTCAAAGATCCGGGGTTCGACTCCCGGTCCAGGTATTATTTTCACTCAGTCGGAAAAATAAAATTTCATTAAATATGATTTTCTTCCAATCAGTTGATTGTGTTTTTTTTTTTTAAAAAAATTGTATTGTTATACTATTTTGGCGATACGTATAATTTATAAATAATAATTATATTTTTCGAAAAAGGAAGAAGAGAATAAAGAATACAGGAAATGAATAAAGGAAGCAAAAGGAAAAAGAGGAATAAGTAAAAGAGAATGCTGGCTGTATTTTAATGCTTTGAGTCATATACACTATTTTGCTTTCTCAGTCAATACCATCTTTTATTTAGTTTTCCGTACTAAAATTATTCATTTTTTCTCTTTCTATAAAAATGGTGTCGATATTAGTTTACAAATTATTCCCTATGTCAAAATAATGCGAAATTCAATTAATGTTTTGACAATAAATATATTATTACCATCCAATAATGTCATATGTGTGGTCTACCGCCATAGATATATGCTGCTCCGTTGTCCGTTAGCAGTTTCTTAGATGGTGCCCTTACTGTCCTAGTTAATTATGCATTTCTTTTTCTACTAGATATAGAGTATATTAGATTTCATATTATAAGTCTTAAATGGCAAAAAATTTCTACACTATGATTATGTTATAGACCAGCTGTCAGTTACTATAGCAAGCCGACGCTGTTTTTATTATTATTATTATTTTATTTTCATAGGAAGAAGAAAAAATCATATACAGCTTGATCCTATTAAATTATTCTATAGTTATTTATTCCTGTTTTTTTTTTTTTTAAGTAAAATCAGTGTGGATATTTTCGATATACCGCTTAGTTAGTTATTTCGTAGAAAATGCTTAAAAAAAAAAAAAAAAAAGCTATAATTAAATATGATAACAAATACAAATAAAATAAATAATTTAATAATAAATGGAAATAATTTTAACGTATATTTAAATAAGGGGGAAAAAATGAATAAATGATTGTGGTTATCCTTCCCACTCCTATAAAAAATACAGTAAAAAAAAAAACTTTTTGTTGTCGTAGAGGATTTATACGTTTATAAATGAATCCGCGATTGCAATGAAATGCTCGCCCTCTGGTGGGTTAAGGTGAAATTACAAAAAACATGCTTTAATTCGGCTTTCATTAAGCCGCCATTGCATGCCGATGTTTAGTTTCACATATATTTATTGAATAAAAATGAATAAATCCGGTAAAAAAGATAACACATACTGTTGTGTGCTCCAGTGTAACTCCAAAGGACCAAGAAATCCAGAATTAAGCTTCCATTTATTTCCAAATGACAAATTTAAAATTTCAGTTGCTTCGGCTAATGGAAGTAAAGAATTAATCAGATGATTTGAAGCTAATATTTGCTCAACTTCAGTTAAAAATCTACTTCCGATCGAACTTTGAATAAACTGAATTATTTTTTCCAAAAGCAATCAATTTTCCATGATGTAATGGCGGATAAATTATAGTACGAATATTAAGTAGAATAACAAAAAGAACAATAATAAATACACGTGGCTATAATATTTACTAACAACAAAAACTGAAAAAGCGCCATCTATCGATTACAAACGCGGATTCTTCTGCTGAATAAAATTCATAATTTGTATGAATATTATAATTTAATTTAAAATTTACATTTTTTTTTTCAATTGTAAAGGAGTTAATTAGTAACTGGTATATAATTTAATACGTAATAGAAAAATATTTCTACTTAAAACTGCATGAAATTTCATATTCTTAAATAAATCAATTTTGAAAAGAAATGACTTACTAAACAAGCAATTGTGGCGCCGCCCCATTGAAAAAATTATTAATTAAACAGCACAGGTACACTACTAAATCAACACAAAGAGAGAGAAAGAGAGAAAAGATGGTTGTTTAACTTTTTAGAAACCACTGTGGTTGAAAATAATAATGATGATAATAATAATAAATGGAATAATGGGTAGTATAATAACCTAAAATATCGTTATAGACTCAAATGATGTTTTCTTAATTTTTGGAAGTCAGTGTTGTTGACAGTGCCTGATTACCCAAAAGGCTCGGGAAGCACAAGCTAGCTTCCCCTCTAAAATTTAAGAGGGGCCCTCAAAATGACTAAAAACAGGGTCTTGAATTTTCTGTTTTATATTTTCATACTGAGATTGAATTTTTCTGAGAAAATTTGCCAAAAGCAAGATAAAATACTCACTATTTTGGGAAAAATCCATTATTTAACCTCAAAAATCTGAATGTTCTTAATTAATAAGTTATACGATTTTAATATTGTGTGTAGAAACCACCCAGATGTATGAATGAAAAAAAAAACTATAAACACACACTAATTTTTGGTCTATAGCATTTTTATATTACAATATATAACAGGAAAACAAGATTTTCTGAAATGAAAGAGGGCCCCGAAATGATACTGAGCTTCCCCTAGCTTCAAAGCTTAATCGGGCCCTGGTTGTTGAAATGACAATATACATTTTATTAAGGACTGTCAAGGAGAAATAAATTTGGAAATACATGCGTAAAAATCGAGCGCTAGGTAGGCGAAGAGAGACTAAATTATAACAATAAAACAATTTTATTAAATTCTAGTGTTTGAAATGAATTTTTTTAAATGTAAGTGTGAAAGCGAAATCTATCTTCTTCAGATTTTATTTGTTTCGCCCATTGGTTATTCCTTTATTAACAAATATGAGAAAATTTTTCATAATTTATAAATTATAAATAACGTATGATTGTACTTTTTTTTTTTTTTAATATAGGGTAGGTGACCCAGTGATTGGCATGCTCCAGTAATTGACATCTATCCCGAAATAATAAATAAGAAAAATAATAAAATCATACATTTTACATATAAGAATTTTAACATTTAATGTCAAACACTGGAGCATAGGGTGCTAATAACTGGTAAAATGAATAACTAGCAGTGTCAAACATTATAACATAGGGGGCCAACTACTAACTACTGATAAAATGAAAAACTGTCTGTGTCAATTACTGGAACATTGAGTGGGTGTCAATTAAAAATTCATAAAAAATAATAATAACTGCTATCAAATGTATATATTTTAACATATATGTGGTTCTTAATGTCTTTCATGCGATATTTACTACTAACTTAAGATTTCTAAAAATATTTTCTGATGACTAGAACATTAAAAACATCAGAGATTGCTCTAAAAGTGTCGATCACTGGTGCACTTACCCTAATACGAACTTGTCCGATATACGTAAATATAATATTGGGTTGGTGGGAAAGTTCTGACGTATGGAATTAAACAAGTGCCACTGGAAATTTATCTTGTACAACATTTATATAACTTTTAGAAAATATTTACCAGTGGCAGTTGTTTAATTCAATACGACAGAACTTTCTTGCCAACCCAATTATATAATTGAACTAAAATATTCGTTTTCATTTTCTACGAAATGCTCCTATAACTACATTAAGTAATATCAGTTACACTCTATTAAATTCAAATGACGCACTGCAAATATTAACGACAATTTATAGCAGATTGAAATTAATGGCTTTTGAGGCTTGAAAAAGCCATTGGGGGAGGGAGCGGCGAAGATTTATAAGAAATTTTGCTCCAAGATATCAAGTAAAAATAGCGTTACCATTTAGGGACTTCTACAACGTCCCAATTGTAATTTAAATATACTATGACACACACACACACACAAAAAAAAAAAAAAAAAAAAAAAAAAAAAAAAACTTTTTTGAATTTCTAATATAGACTTTCAAGTAATTTCGTACACTAGTTCTTGAGTTGCAGCCTCCATAAAACTTGCGCTATACGTAGACAAACAAACACGACCTTATCTCCTAAGAATAGTAAAATTGTGTTCAAGTCATCATAAAGCGTGTAAATTCAGCAAAAACTAAAAATCGGGAATCCATAAATTTTACGAATATAGAAGAAAATGGTAAAAATTGGGCTTTTTTTTTTTTTTTTTTTTTTTTTTTCCAAATTCTAATTCTGAATAATACTTCTTAAAAATAATAAATATCTGAATAATATTGTTTTTTAAAAGATTTCGTGTGGTTTTGCTTATTAAAAAAAAAAAAAAAAAAAAAAAAATGGGCATTTTAACGTTTGAATTTTAAAATAAAGAATCAATAAACTTTATTATAATTTAATTTATTCTTATTTATTATATCTTTTATACCCAATAATTATACAAAATTTAATGCATATTTAAAAAAAGAAAAAGAGAGAAAGATTTTTAATGCTTTTCTAAAATATAAGTATGCTTATAAAGACAGTAAAGTACAATACATAAACTATTAAGTAAAAGTTAAATTAATTAATTTAAGTATTAAAATGTATTGAGAGTTTAAGGAGATGGTAGACACTATTATTATTTATTATTATTGTAAACTATTGTCTTAGATTTGTTAAATTTTGCACATATATGTACTAAAAAATATTAATATACTTAAATTTATCGAAAACAATTCAAATTAAAAAGATCTATAAACATATATATATATAGCTAAAACTTTTTTAATTTTTGATAATTTTTAAAATGCTCTCTGTTAATTTTTGCTTTTTTATATCCCATCGATTTTACTTTGTTACAAATTAAAACCCATTTTAGGCCAAGCATAGAAATTTTATAAAATGTAGGATTATTTTCATTGAAATATGCTTAAATTACATTAATTAAGACACAAGAAATATACAAATATATATGTGTGTGTGTGTATGTATAAAGAAGAAAAAAAAAACATAAAAGATTATTTGGTATTGAAATTAATATTTAAATTAAAAAAGAAAAAAAAAATCTTCTACAGACAGAATTTAATTTAGTGCGAAAGGACAATTTTGCGTACAACATTTTTTTCCCCCTTTCTTTCGCTCTTTCTTTTTTTTCTTTTGTCTATTTTTTCATATAAAGACATGTGATAGACACATTCGTATAAACCACCATTCGTATATTTATTTATTGGAAAAAGGTTTGCATCTATTATCGTACGGCCTCTCGTTGTATAGTGTTTTGGTTGTTGTTGTCGTCGTTGTTTGGGAGTAAGGCCGATTGACTGCACTAGGGTCCTAGGCCTGAGAGGAGTGCCCTCCGTAGGGATCTTTCTAAACAGTTCTAACCCGTAATGCAGAGTTTTGGATTTGGATTAGTTTGCAAATTAAGATTAATAATTTTTAATCCTTCGATGAATTCTTTGCCCTTTCTTGCTACATTACAATTCCCCACCAACAAATTAATTAAATTCTTTTTGTTGTTGTTGTTATTGTTTTTATTTATTCAGTATGAAAAATAGTTTACTTCATGCTTTTTGAATCTGATTATCTACAAAAAGCTTCCGTTAATGAAAATGACGCCTAAAGTAATAATCATGACGCACGTAAGAAAAATAACTAATTCGATAATTTTAGTGTTATTTATTAGTGCTAGAGGCCTATTTCAGTCGGTACAGTTGTCGAATTTTTATAGGTCACTCTTAATTAGTGCTAGAGGCCTATTTCAGTCGGTTTATTGAATGGGGATTTATTGAATGAAGTCCCCCCAAGGCCCAACTTTGACATGAGTCCCCCCCCAGGCCCAACTTTGACATGAGTCCCCCCCAAAGTACCCCTATTTCAGTCGGTACAGCGTTGTCGAATTTTTATAATGCACTCTTAATAGTGCTAAGGGCCTATTTCAGTCGGTTTATTGAATGGGGATTTATTGAATGAAGTCCCCACAAGGCACAACTTTGACATGAGTCCCCCCCCAGGTCCAACTTTGACATGAGTCCCCCCAAGGTCCAACTTTGACATGAGTCCCCCCAAGGCCCAACTTTGACATGAGTCCCCCCCCCCAGGCCCAACTTTGACATGAGTCCCCCCCAAGGTACAACTTTGACATGAGTCTCCCCCCAAGGCACACCTTTGACATGAGTCCCCCCCAAGGCACACCTCCCCCTCATTGGGAAAAAGAGAAAAAACGTTGTTTTGCGGCTATAAGACAGTTTGGACTTCCAACGTTATTTGTTACAATATCTGCAGCTGAAACACATTGGTTTGATTTAATGAAAACTTTATCATGGAATTTAGATCGTCACGAATTAACTAAAGAAGAATTTGTCGATATTAACAAGTTTAGCAGTAGGCCTCTGGCACTAATTTAAAATCTGTCAATGTCAGATTTTCATGTTTTAAATAATGAAATAATGTCGTGTCTGTATATATTTTTTTTATTTAATTTTTGAATGGTTTGAATTTTTTCTTTCAGAAATAGGAGACTTTTGTTTAACTTTATAATTTTACTGCTTGTCAACCCAATAGGTAACAATCGATTTTTAAACATGTAAAAGTTTTTATAATTACATACAATAATTTTCTTGTCCGTCGATTTAAAAAAAAAAGGAAGGGAGGGGGGAATTATTACATGCTCTATTTTTTTTTTTTTTTTCCTACATGAAAAGAAATATATTTATTATTGATGTGCAAATAAATCTATTTCTTTTTATAACGGGGGGGGGGGGAAATTAACGCGTATTTTTTTTTTCATTATTATTAATATTATTAATCTTTTTAATAATTTTAAAGTTAAAAATGGGGTTTTTATTTAATACTTTTTGAACCAATTATCTGATTAAACATTAAACTATAAATAAACAAATTAATAAAAGCTAGATTTTTCCCTGATTAATAAGTGTATTAAATTTCGTAGCGATCAGTTGAACAATGTATCTTTCTATAGCGAAAGTTGAGTCATATTATTGCATGGGCACACGAGGTAAAGACCCAGGGTCGCCATATTTTAAGGGCCTCAACTACTAAAGTTGCAAAGCAACAGTACAAATTTTCACGTGACATATCTTGAAAAAACAACTGCTGATTAGATTAAACTACAGATTACTATCATCATTATTATTATTATATATTTATTTTTTGTAGGTTGATAAAATCTGAGAAATTACAAGGTATAACCGAAAATGAGATTAAAAAAGGTCATTATAATAGATTTTTTTTTTCCAAAAGTTATTATTATTTTTCAGGGCGGGCTTATTTTAGCAAACATTGTAGAGCAAGAAGTGTGTGTGTGTGTGTGCGTGGTGGTGGGAGGTGACCAAATAACATCAGTTCCCCCGGGTCTTCATAAAATATAGTTGGACGTCGGACTCTGAGCTGAGCGAAAAATCTCATATTTTCAAATTGAAATACAGCAAATGATAACGACGGGAAATGGAAATGTCTGACTGAAAGAAATAGTCCTGTCGTACTCAAAGATTTAAAAAAAAAAAAGTTTTAATATTTTCATAAGGTTTTATTAGTCATTCAAAAAGTGGTAATTATAAGATTTATAAGAACCTTCCTAAAAATTGCTGATTCACGATATTGACGAAGTCACTTATAATTTCCAATTAAAAAAAAAAAATAGTCTTCATTAATATATATCCATGCGAAACTAGAGAAAAGATATAAATACGCATAGTTGGAGTGGGAAAAAAAAAAAAATTAATAATTAATAATGATTTGGAAGCTAATATATAAAATCCCATTTTATCAAAACAGAGAACAGACGTATATTTCTCGCTTAGATAAAGTTTTGAAGATGAAAAATTTGATTAAAAGTTTCTTCCTAAATAATACATATACGAAATAATTTTAAATAACATTAATTATTCTAATTTATATACGTAAACATTTACTAATAACTCCTTATGATCAGAGCGTCACTTCTCACATGGTTGAAAATTATTTCCCCAAACAGGTTTTCAAATTTCCCCAAAGCAGGGTTTTTTTTTTGGAAAAAATCCCCAACTTGATTACTACGAAAAAGGGAAAATAAAAATTTTTTCAAAAAAAAAAAAAGATGTCAAGCAGATTTTTCTATGGTTTGAGCTCAGATTTTCCCCCAAATGAAGACAATTTTTGAAAAAAATCCCCAAATGACAATAAAGCTATTGAAAGCCTCTAGTCGTAGGGATAAATCATTACGTTGCTAACATTGACAGAAAGCTGAAGCTGAACTCCCCTTGTCCTCAAATATTTTAGAATTCCCCCAAAACAAATCCCCACAAACATTTGGTCCCCAAAATTGTCCCCAGAAGCCTTAAAAATCCCCAAAATGGGGAGAAAGTCCCCAATCTGGCATCACTGGCTGCGAGCGACAACAACAACTGTAGTAGGGTGTAGGGTTATTTATTTTTCAACCTTCAACACTCAAAATAATCGCCAAATCTAGTCACATGGGTAATTGACAAACAATACAGTGCATTGTAAATCATTTACAAAGCATAATTTTCGATAGAATTGTAGGATTATAAAAGTACTTACTTTAGACAGAATAGCATTTACAATCGAAGGATATTGCAGAAACCGGACAAGGGACAAAAATACACACTGATAGAAAACCTATGACGACCGGCTTTGATAACGCCCAAGGCAAAAAAATTCTGATAGCGTACGTCGCCAAACGGACGATGAAGTGATAAATATATGCACTATCATAGGGTGGTTTTTTTAAAACATGTAATTAGACATTAGAGAAACTCGTATCGGTGCTGAGCAGGTAAAGACAGAGGTAAGTTAACATTGCGTTTGCTAGGATGAGACGTGATGTGCTATGATAAAACTTTGGGCGAAAATACTATACGCAGATATATTTTTTTCTCTTTTTTTATGCAGCGAAATTTAAATAAAAACGAATTGACGTAGAATTACTTTATAAAGTGATATAAATATTTTTTAAATGAGATTTCATTTCACAGAAGTTGAATCGGAAGATAAATATTTTTCTTTACACTGAGCGTAGAATATAGCGTTTTACAGAGGAATGAAAAGGAGCATTTGTTTTTCCCTAGATCACAGATATACATACTGAATTATTTGTACTAGCATGCTTTGCCCGCTTCACTATATTAAATTAAATTAACAGAAAAGGAAAAAAAAAAAAAAAAAAAAAATCCCTGTTTTATATTACTTTATAAATCCCCTCAAAAATAAATAAATAAAATAAAACCGCTCTGACAACACACGCTTTCTAGTGTTTACAGGAGGCTATAGCTCAGCATCCATTAATTTTTTTTTGTTTTGACACCATATATTAGCAAGACCTTGTAACACATTTTTACTAGACCTTAATTTATAGTTTTATTATTATTAGTTATAATATAAAAACTATACATAAACTTTATTGTTATAAATTTTAATTAAATTTAAAATTTATTAAGTTTAATCCTTTTTACTTACTATATTATCATTTGATTTCGATAAATATTATAAGTAACTAGCGAGCTTCGCCCGCTAGCGGGTCAGTATTTTCAAATGAATCACTAACAGTAACTTTTAGTGTTAAGAAAAGAAATTAAAAAAAAAAAAAAAAAAATCATTTCTGATTGGGTAAAAAGTCGGCCCGGGTCCCCACTGCCTTCGGCAGCGCTGCCCCGTGCGCGCTGCATGCGCGTATTCCTTCCCTGACTATCCGTGCCCCCCCCCCTCAAAAAAAAAAAAAATTCTGATCGGGTAAAAACTCACACCGGGTCCCCACTGCCTTCGACAGCGCAGACCCATGCGCGCTGCGCACGCACGTGTGAAGGTACACGCGCGCTACGCGCACATATTCCTTCTCAAATCAAATTTTTATTCTTAAGAAAAGAAAATGAAAGAAAAAATCATTTCTCATCGGTTAAAAAGTCGGACCGGGTCCCCAATGCCTTCGGCAGCGCTGTCCCGTGCGCGCGGTGCACGCCTATATCTTCCCCACCCTTTCAGCCCTTCCTAATTAACCTACATATACCCATTTTGAACGGTCTAACTGAATTAGCTGAGATGCAAAAGAAAACTTAATGAGGACACCTCAAAACGTGCAAATCTGGTTAAAACTTTCGATAATATAAAAGAACTTTAATATATCTTTCGAATGATGTATTAAAAACAATTTAATCATAATTAGAAATTGAAATTTTAAAATATTACAGCGCCATCTGGCGGTAGAAATTTCTGTAATCTACTGTTCGATTTCAAACCAACAAAGCTATCTTATGATGTATTACTTATGGAATTATATTAATTAGTAGCTCAGATACAAAAGAAAACCGATTCAGGAGGCCTCAAAACATGTAAATGAAGCGAAATCTTGAATCCCGCTTTCGATAATATAAAAGTACTTTAAAATATCTTTCGAATGATGTACTAAAAATAATTTAATCATAGTTAGAATTTGAAATACGCGTATTATAATAACATTTAATTTGCAATTAAATTGTACATTTTTTATTTATTCTCGAAACCCGATGATATTTCTCGTCTTGTGATGATAAAAGTTTGTAGCAAGTTTGAATTAATTTTGAAGAAAATTGAAGCATTTTGAAATTTGCAATTTTTATTTCCAGTACAAAATCAGTAAAGCTGGAAGTAAAATCTATTTATTCTTTCGCCCGGCGCCATGGTAACCGAAATACGTCTATTGCGAAATTAATAGAACTGTTGTGATTTGTTGCCACCTTTTTTTCATACTTTAGTTAATTTTAAAAAATCTAATTGCCCTATAGATAAGCTATTTAAACCGTCGGATTCAGAAAAATCGGACCTTTCATTTGATATCTTATTTGTAACGATACGACTGATATTTCTAATTTATTTTCCACTTTTTCCGTAAAAATGTCGCTTTTTAAGCATTTAATCATGAATTCTGGGTCATTTTTCGGTAGATATGGGTCGACGTTTTAATTAATATCTCCGCTAATTAGGGTCGCATCGCTTAGCGAAGTATCGCGATGTCGAGATGAAGAAATGCTGCGTCTGTCGACACCGGTTTCGAAGCGCTGCGACCATTAGCGCCGGAGCTTTAGCTATGACAAGGCATTTCTCACAGACAGACAGACAGACGCGCGCAGATTTTAATAATATAAGGAGATATACATATGCATCATATATATTTTCCTTTCAAAATAATTAACCCTTAAATGCCGAGTATTGTCTTACGATATGGGAACTCTTTGGTGATTTTAAATATTTTTGGACTTTTTCGCGATGAATTGAAATAGCTATCGGAGGTGAGGTGCGTAACTAAAAACCCTGGCGAGAAACAGCAGAGATATTTTGGTCAAAAATTTAAAATTTTGCCTAGGGGGTTTGATACTAAAGCTGTTCCATACGAGAGAGAGAGAGAGAGACCGGAAAAAAAATTATGATATTTACAAAATTAAAATAAATGATAATAAAATCTAAATTATAATCTATTTAAAATTAAGGTGAGAAGAAAAAAGAACCCTGTAAGTTACAGATAAAGTATCAATAAAAACGAAAAATTTTGTTATTCAAAACAAAAATTTCAAGCTAATGCCAAATATTTCTATCAAAATGTCAAATATTTATCCACACTCGAATTTTTGATTAAAAGAAAAAAAAAAAAAAACAACTTTTTAAAATCCGCGATTGTAATGATCGATAGATGGCGCTATCTCAACACTGCAGTTGTTAGTAAACATTATAGCCACGTGTGTTCCATTAGTGTTCTTTTTGTTATTCTACTTAATATTCGTACTATAATTTCTCCGCCATTACATTATGGAAAATTGATTGCTTTTGGAAAAAATACTTCAGTTTATTCAAAGTTCGATCGGAAGTAGATTTTTAACTGAAGTTGAACAAATATTAATTTCAAATGATCTGATCAATTCTTTACTTCCATTAGCCGAAGCAACTGAAATTTTAAACTTGTCATTTGGAAATAAATGGAAGCTCAATTCTGGATTTCTTGATCCTTTGGAGTTAGATTGTAGCACACAACAGTATGTGTTATCTTTTTTACCGTATTTATTCATTTTTATTCAATAAATATATGTGAAACTAAATATCGGCAAGCAATGGCGGCTGTATGGAATTCGAATTAAACCATGTTTATTGTAATTTCACCTTAGCCCACCAGAGGGCGAGCATTTCATTACAATCGCGGATAACTATTTTTTCCCCTCTAATTTTTATTATTCACGCGAAATTAAAAATATTTTATTTCCGGGGATAAAAATAAATAAACTTGTAGTTTATTTCCTTATTTTGGCATCAAATATTTTTTTTTTCATTTTAATCATTTTAAAGTTAAAATGGGGTTTTTATTTACTATCTTTTGATACAATTATCCGACTCAACTAAAAGAATCCGATATTAAAGCTGTTCCATACAAAAAAAAAAAAAAAAAAAAAAAAAGCTTTAGTATAGGACTCCTTTGGCGAAATTTGAAATTTGGCACCGAAGTAACTCGGACGTTTCTCGCAAGGGTCTTTACTAGCGCAATTATGATATCAGTATTTTAATTTATTAAAAACAATTTACAACAAAAAGTTACTATATCAATGGCATCCTTAAATTACCAACTGAAATTTAAACTTAATTGCTTCTTTCTTCTCTTTTCTTTTCTTTTTTTTTTTTTTTCATTTTGCATGCGCGCTTTTTATTTCCTAATTCAAAATTATATATATATATATATATATATATATAAAAAACCTCTTACGATAGTGTTTGTTTTGATATTGATTATTATTAATTTTCTTCAAAAAAAAAAAAAAAAAAAAGATTTTGATGAAATTCTAGCAGAAGCAGAATTTAGTTTAAAACGGAGAACTATTAGTGTTTTTTTTTTTTTTTTTTTTTCCCCAAATTATAACATTGCTTTCAAATTATTAGGACTGAGGGCCTATCCGCGTTTGTAATGATCGATAGATGGCACTTTCTCAACTGCAGTTGTTAGTAAATTATAATAGCCACGTGCATTTATTATTGTCCTTTCTTGTTGTTCTATCATTGTTTCAGCGTGAAAGCTATCAGTGGTGTGATAATTTCACCTTAGCCCACCAGAGGGCGAGCATTTCATTACAGTCGCGGATTAGTCTCAATCTGGGATTTTTGCGTTGTCGATTTCGATAGTTGGACATTTGTCGAAATATAAAATTTATCGAAAATATAATTGAATAATTTGAAAACGATGTTATAATTTGAAAAAAAAAAAAAAAATAATAATAATAATAATAATAGTCCTCCGTCCCAAACTAAATTCTGCTTTTGCCAGAATTTAATCAAAATCTTTTATTATTATTATTATTATTATTATTGAAAGAAAAAGAAAAGAAAATTAATAATAATCAGTATCGTTACAAGCGATATCGAAAAAGTTTTTTTTTTAATAATTTTGAATTAGGAAATAAAAAGTGCGCGTGAAATAATATGAAATAAAAATAAGTAAAAAATGAATTTAATGTTTTTGTTTTTCGGGGGCTGCTCATGCATATAAAAAATGCGTATTAAAACGAGTCGAAGAAGGTATTGAATTAGTATAGAGTATGAAAGTATTAGTATAATTAGTTATGAGTATGAAATAAGTATTGAGTTATATTACGATAAATACGATATATAATATGATACGATATATTAGACCTGTCGTCCCATAGAATAATAATAAAGGAAGAAGGAGCATGCCAATACTCAAATGCTTACAAACCCCTTCTAGTGAAATGCCAGCGAAAGCTACTTTTGCTCCTCTCAACGTTAAAGTAGGGCACCCATCCTCGGCGCATTTATCGCTGTTTGTTGTGCGTGCTGCCTCGCAGACTGATTGACAGAGAGACAAGACGATTCAAAAATCTCGCCAACAAGTCGCCAACCAATCAGATGGAAGCACTGTTACAACCCTATACCCGGCATTCCTGGATTTTACAAACCGAAACCAAAACACTTACGCTCCTTCTTCCTTTATTATTATTCTATGTATCGTCCAGGGTTAGTAGGCATTTTCGTTGAAAGAAATAGTTTGTTCGTTCGGTGCAACTTGCACATTAGTCCCGTGAGGTACAACTTTCACATTAGTCCCGTCAGGTACAACTTGCACATTAGTCCCCTTTAAATATATATATATACATAACATTTTTTTTCAATTATATTTTCGATAAATTTTAGATTTCGACAAATGTCCGACTATCGTAAAAATCCGAGTCCTCAGTCCTAAAATAACTGTTTTACGATATTTGCAAAATAAAAGTTAAAAAATCTTTATAAAATCCATAGTATAACCATAGATATAGTAATAGTAATAATAGATCTATATAAAATATTACTATATCTATGATTATAACTATTTACAATTAGGGCGAGAACATAAAAGAAACCCATAAGTTACACAATAAAAACGAAAAATTTTGTTTTACTGTAGAAAAGAAAAATGCTACTTAATTAAATAAAAATTTTAAGCTAATGCCAAATATCTCTATAAAAACATTTATCCACACGTGAATTGATGACTTAAAACTAGTATGTTGTGGCCACCACAAGGCTTTCTTCTATATTTTCCTATACAAAGTCACTCAGTGACAATTATTTAAAAAAAAAAAAACGATTTTTTTTTTCTTTTTAAAGTTTTTTTTTTCGTTAAAAGTAAAAAAAAAAATCGTTAACTTTGTTTAAAATTATCACAGATTTATAGTTCAACCATTCGTTGTAAAGGTATTGACGAGACCTTTCGAACGATACCCATCTTGAAAATTTACCCCCCCCCCCCCACATGCACATAATTTTTCCTTAGTTAACTACTACTATTATCAATAATTCATATTAATTTTACAATCACAAGTTTAAAATAACGCTCATTATGTACATTTATACGAAATTTTGTCCCATACTGCCATGTTTACAAAAAATGCGATCGCAGCGCCACCTGCAGAGCGATTGATCCCCAAATCTAATCAGCACCATTTATGTCAGGGTCCTACTATATACCAAATTTGGTTAAAAATCATTCATTGGTTCGTGAGCTACAGTGTCCACAAAAATCGTGATACACACAGACAGACATTTTCTAAAAACTATCAATTCGTGTTTAGGAGCTCCCAAAACGTGTAGATCCGTCAAAAAACGGAGGTAGAAAATTTTCGCGAATCCAATACTTTATATATATTACATATAGAAGAAAGTAAAAATTAATCAACTTTCGTAGAGTAACGCTCATTATGTACATTTATACGAAATTTTGTCACTTTCGTAAAATAACGCTCATTATGTACATTTATACGAAATTTTCGCGAATCCAATACTTTATATATATTACATATAGAAGAAAGTAAAAATTAATCAACTTTCGTAGAGTAACGCTCATTATGTACATTTATACGAAATTTTGTAACTTTCGTAAAATAACGCTCATTATGTACATTTATACGAAATTTTGTCCCATACTGCCATGTTTACAAAAAATGCGATCGCAGCGCCACCTGCAGAGCGATTGATCCCCAAATCTAATCAGCACCATTTATGTCAGGGTCCTACTATATACCAAATTTGGTTAAAAATCATTCATTGGTTCGTGAGCTACAGTGTCCACAAAAATCGTGATACACACAGACAGACATTTTCTAAAAACTATCAATTCGTGTTTAGGAGCTCCCAAAACGTGTAGATCCGTCAAAAAACGGAGGTAGAAAATTTTTGCGAATCCAATACTTTATATATATTACATATAGAAGAAAGTAAAAATTAATCAACTTTCGTAGAGTAACCCCCCGCCCCCCCCCCCCCCCTCTAATCTATACGCAAGCAAAGTGATGACGTCACTGGCCGCCAGTGGATGCAAGAAAAGATTTCCTATGTTAATTGCCAATTGGATTTTTTGTAAAAAAATATTAAAAATCAAGGAAAGTTATTTCTCGATTTTAATCCCCATATTTGGATATAAATATGTATTAGTTATCGTGTGCATGTGTTAGATTGAGTTGTTTTTGCTGTAAAATTGATAAAATTTGAATTTTAAATTTCAAAACTCTAGAAAAGTAAATGGCAAACTTCCATATTCGATTGAAAACATAAACATTTCATTTCAAAGGATGATATTTGCGCAATAAATATTCAACTAATATACTAATTAAAAGGAAAATGATAAATATTCTATCACAATTTGTAGCCAAATTTGTTTTCAACTGTCTAAATAAAGTGTTTGATTTAAGATACTCATATGTTGCAGCGGAATAGATTTCATATCGGTCATCCTTGGCGGGAAAAAAAAGATCGCCAAATTATCTGGTGAACATATTTAATTCCTTTCAAAAATAATGGTTCTTTTAACAACTTATATTAAGAGAGTAACGAATAATATGAAACAATATTTCGTTCAATACGTATTACGAAAATATACATCTGTCATGTATATTTTCGTATTGCGTTTTTGATCGCCAAATACAAAAAACGCCAAGGGTGACAGTTTTGAAATGTAAAACTAAAATTTTTTTCAGTTTGACAGCAAAATAACCCAATCTAACACATGCATACGATAACTAATACATAGCCAGTGGCGTATCCAGGATTTTTCCAAGGGAGGGGGGGTTCGTCCTTCTGAATTTTTAATTGTTTAATTAAGTTTATTTTTAATTAAGTTTAACAATCTTTTAAAATATCATAATTACTTGCCGAAAATAAGAGTAAGAAAATGAAAAATAGTAAAACAAACTCACCAATTAGAAGATCGAACTAAAAAATCTTTAATTAGCAACGAATAACTTAGAGCCTGTACAAACTGCTACACAAAATATAAAATTCAATACATAGTTACGCAAAATATTTCATTGAATTTTCTTATTTACAGAGCGAAGTCTAATCGACGAGAAGTTTTCGCTAGTTCATTTAAAATGTCTTCTACTGTTGGGGTATTGTTTGGGTCACTCCTTCAAGGTCACTACTTCAATGGTCACCCCTTCCCCATATGGTCGACCCCTCTTGTCCTTGAGTATGAACTCGTAAAGGCCGGTTTCCACTAGAGTTGGAGCTTCCAGGTCCAAAAAACCATTAATCACGCTCCGCACACAAAGAGCCAAATGTCTTGTCATCAGTTGTAACCTTTTTTTTATCAGATTGCGCAGTTACTTCAAAGGAAAGCATGCAAAATTGACAAAGATATCTGCCTCTGGCCCATCAATTATCTCAGCTGGTGGTTGGAACCAGGGTCTTCCAACGCCGTTCGAGGGTTTTGAGCCCGGCTGACCACATCAAAGGATTCTGAATAAAGGCCGTCGAAAAAGCCGTAGTGGAAACCGGACTTAAAGGTGAAATCCTTTCAGAAAATTGTTTTCAGGGGAAACATGTTTCGTGCCGCGCAAATGAAGTGGTTTAGTTATTTTCAGGAGTGTTTATCGCAGAGTAATGAAAAAAAAAAGTTAGTCATAATTTTAAACCACTTCTTAGAAAAAAACATTCTACGCTTGCCATACATTTTTTCCGCCTGAAATGTGAAAAAAATGTAAGGAACAGCCTAATTTTTCTTATCATACATTTTGTCAAGGGGGGGGGGGTTTAAACCCCCAACCCCCCCCCCCTTGCATACGCCACTGTACATAGCTATACCCAAATACGGGGATTAAAATCAAGAAATAATTTTCCTCGATTTTTAATTATTTTTTACAAAAAATCCAATGGGCGATTAACATGGGAAATCTTTTTCTTGCATACACGGGCGATCAGTGACGAAGTGTAACGTCTCTTTTAACCATAGATATAGTAATATATATAGAACAAAAATTTTTGATGCCAAAAAAATGTTTTGGTATCAGAGAAAAGATATTGGGAAAAAAAAAAAAAAAAAACGATTTTGAAACTGTATATGGAGTTTTTCATTCACCTTTTAGTACATAAATTATTTATAAATTTTATTTGCTAAATTATTCTTGTGTATTCACTCGGGGAAAGACAGCCATTAGTAGGTAAAATGACCATCTTTCCCCAAGTGTAAAGGAATCACATTTTCCCCTCAATGATAAATCTATATATTATTCATATTATTACTGTATCTATGCTTTTAACATATTAATTATGGGAGTAAAGGATTGAAAGTGGTATCATTCGAAAGGTATGATTACTCAGATTTGCTGAATACAAAAATTATTTTCTTACAATGCAAGAAGATATTTAAAAATCCTTTTATTTTTTATGCACTTTCATTTTATACCCATAATATTTTGTATTTAAAATTCCTTTCATTTCAGTCGTCCGCGTTTTTATAGCAACGGTTCGAAATTTTATACTATTGAAGATACACGCAAATTAAAAAAGAATTTGGTTTTGAAAGTTCTATTCCCCCCCCCCCCTTCTAATTTATTTATGATTTAATTTCTTTCTTTATTTTTTTTTTCTCCTCTCTCTCTCCCTCTCTTTTTTTTTTAATGATTTACGTCAGCTCTATAATTATTATTCACGAAAAATTAAAAATATTTTATTTTATTACCAGAAAAAAAAAAAAAAAGCGTGTATTTTATTTGTTTATTTTAGCATCAACTATTTCTTCCTTTAAAGACTTTTTTTTTTTTTTTTTTAGCTTACATTCTCTGTTATAAATCGTCTGCCGATTTCTGCAGAATCCGGATTAACAACGGAAAAAGAAGAAAATAAATTAGAAATATCAGTCCTATCGTTACAAATTCGGTACCAAATGAAAGGGACGATTTTTCTGAATCAGGGATGCAAACAATTTTTCGACACGACTATTACATTTTTAAAAATTAAGTAAAGTATGAAATTTATGAGGTAACGTTTTTCATTTTAACCTTTTCACGCTTTTTATTGCGAACAAAAAAAGTCTTTAATTCTTTTTTTTTCTATTATTTTATTAATCATTTTACAGTTAAAATGGAGGTTTTATTTAATATATTTTGATCCATTTATCTTAATACAACTAAAAAAACAAGTCCTTCCGGCTTATTCGGAAGGGTAGGTTGATTTCTTTTTCCTTATCAAGTGGCCGTCATTTTGTTTTCAAACGGCGGCTACAAATTATTAATGCACTTGGTATAGAAATATTGATGTAGGCTATGCACATATGGAGATTTAAGTAAATCGGTTCATAAATACCTTTTTATGTGAATTTAAAATTTTCTAGTGGCCGGCGCTTGGACACAAAATGGTGAGTTAAGTTGACAAATACATGAAATGTATTTGTGACATAAGTCTACTGTACACATATAGTTCGAATTAATTCAAAATCGCAAAAGTCATCGTGTTGAAAAATTAAGAGGCTGCCACTTCGATCAAAATGGCAGAAAAAGTTGCTCATCTAAGATATCGTTGCAAATTTGAAAATATTTTTTTTTTGGTAGAAATTCTTCCAAAAAGGCTTAGTAAGTAGTTAAAATGTTAGTTTTCTGCATTTCTAGTTTGTTTTAGCATTAAAATAGCCTAATTTTTCCTTAAAAACGCATTAAAAAGATCCAGTAACGTAGGTAATGGATTTGGCGACTTTCCCCCTATGGCGACTTATGGCGAGAAAATACTTATTATCGATATACCAAAGATGGACGCAATAACGTGATTGGTTCACGAGTTACGTGAATTTTCTAGATTTTTGTTGTTTGAATGATAAATCCATTTTTCAACTTTGATTTGAATTGAATAAGTATTTCTAAAGTTACCATGCCAACAAATTTTCCAAGTGGCCGCCAGTTGGAAACAATACAGTGGAACAAGTTGCCCAGCAAACACATCCAAGATATTTGAAGCTTAGGCTCACTGTCCAACTGTGGTTTAAATCAGTGATGTGTTCCAAAAGTTATTATTATGCAGTGCCGTAACAAGTAAGCTGGGGGCCCCGGTGCGAGTGAAGAATTTATGGGCCCCCTACACTAAAGATGAATTTATAGGGCTCCCTCCCCTTGTTCTTACTTCAGGCGCAGTATTAATACTTTTACTGCAAATACTAATATTACTATAGTAATTGCATTACAGTATTGCAATGACAAGTATTTAAAAATCGTTTTAAAATAAGAGCGCAAATTAAAAGGTAGTATTTCACATTTTTTTACTGATTTATAAAAAAGACTGCTTTTTTTTTGTTTGTTGAAGCATTTATTTATTTTATTTTTTTTAAGAATGTTTATTTCAATATTGATTTCAATGTGCTTTGGAAAAATTAAATTAAGCTAAATTAATTATATAAATAAAAATACGAAAAAATATATAATGAATAATAACAACATTCAATCACGTACAAGGTCTGAAACTTCCGTTTGTGAGCTTTGCCATCAGCAAATTTTTTAACTATATGCTCATGCTCAATATTCAAGGGGCCACGGTAGTCCTATAAATGGATGCCTAGCTCGTAATTGGAAGGTTATGGGTTCGATACTCCAGCCGGCCAAGGACGATCGTGTACACTGATGGTGACTGGTGCTCGTAAAGGCCATCATGGCTGCAATGTATTTCACGTTCTCATCCAAATTATACGTCTGGCGTCACCGAAGCGGAAGGGCATCCACTCCGTGGGGGATAAAAATTGTGACGGCATGCCTCCTGACCATCCTTGGGAGGGGAGGAGACCGTAACCAACTGACTATAGGGCAAAACTAGTGCTACGTAAAACCCCTCCAACCAACTCAATATTCAAATGGTCCAACTGCTTGCCCTCAATGCTCAGAACAGAAATGTTTGTTATTCTTTGTTGGGAAAGGAAATACTACTCCAAATATACTTTTTTTTTTTTTTTTTTCAGTTTCATTTTAGAAAATGACTATTCAGTTGAAGCTACTGTGAAAGGCAATTTTAGGAAAATTACAGGTAATGTGAATAGATCTGGAAAACAAGAGCAATAATCATTTTCTAGAATAAAACATGCAACGTTAATAATATTTTCATTATATATTTTACATTGTATCTAAATGTTTGTATCTTGATTATAGTGTCAGAATTTATGTAATTTGCATATTTCTCAGTAAACTTACCGGTATTTTTTATATTTATTTATTTTTTTTAAGTCCTTCAGAAATACTGGGTTCAAGAAATTAAAAACTCTCAACAATTTCAGTAATTCCTAGACATTATTTAGACACTATAGCGTTCGCGAACACACACACATATATACTATATATATACATACATACATATATATGGCTGTAAATATATTAAAAAGCCATGCTATTATTTCGACCCGAAACACCTGTTGAGAGATTTTTGCTATTTATGTTTTCATACAAACGTTTTATTTATTTCATAGAATTTCATACATTTATCGCGAACCCACTAAGTGACTTATTTAGCGATTAATTGAAAAAAAAAAATAGGTTCTCAATTTTTTTTTGCTCGAACCAGCTAGAAAAAAAAAAAAAAAAAAAAAAAAAAAAAAACATGAAATTGTTTTATTGCTGATACTATTTGTTGAACTAAGATGCAGATTGACTGTGATTACTTAATAATTTCATTCAGAATGTAAATCAGCTGTTTCAATGTGAATTTTCGATGTTTGTAAGCGCCTTTTGTCTTTCTTTCATTTTTTTTGCATGGGAAGGCGTGAATTTCCTAGTCCCTTATTTGGGTCCGATACTGTAATTTTTAGTTGCGTTATACTCGAATTTATGAAATTTGGTATTATTTTATTGATTATACGAGCTTGTTTGCGATCCCAGTTTGAAAATCTTAAAGTTACATGAAAAAAAGAAAAGAAAAGATCAGGGTGCAATGAACTTTTTTTTTTTTTTTTTTTTTTTTTTTACTATTGAAGCCAATAAAGTACATGTAAATTTTTTTGAAAATCTAAGAAATTACTAGTGAAATTTGGAAAAAATCCTACACACAATTATCCCTGATTACAAGAACAATATTGATTTTTTTTTTCTTATTTTAAAACAATATTAAAGTAAATTGAAAAAAAAAGAGAATTGGGAGGGGGGGGGGGTAGTGGAAGGAATGAATACGGAAGCGTAAAAAAAATATATATATATCGAGAGGAGAAGAAGAAGAAGAAAAGGTGTCACAAGCAAAAAGAATGAGCACAAAATTAAGTACATCACGTAAGAATTGATTGCTTAATTATGAGAAAGAATATGTTTAGTTCTGTGTAATAAAATAGTGAATTTTTATTCTAAACCCCAATATTTTGCAAAAATAACCGAATCCCGGAAAAAATGGTAACGGTAAAAACGGCCATATACGTGGAGGGCAAAGATGGATATTATTTTTTGATTCAGCATCCTCGAACCCACAGTTTACCAAAAAAATTTAATTTTTTTTTTTTTTTTCCAGGTCTGTGTTATGAAACACTTTCCAACATCACAGGAAAAGTTTGAATAAAAGAGAGACATGTGTGAAGTAATTTGTTCGATTGCTTTTTGGTTAGGATATTCTATATAAATTGCGCATGCCCCACAAAGTGTACTAAAATTTCATACAGTGGAATAAAAAAGAAAAAAAAATTGATTTCCAGCTTTTTTACCTATTACCAGTCACATATCTTGATATCTTTGTGTTGCGCACTAAACAAATCTTTGAAACCATAGACAACATTTTCTATAGGAAACATTCTATTGTACATATAAATACACATGTTAATTTTGTTTAATGCAGTATAAAGATGTTAAAATACATTTGAAAGACGTATGGTCCATAGATAGTAATATATCCGATTTTTTTTTTTTTTTTTTATGTGTGCCTATGTTATATACGAGCAGTGTGATTAATGTATATCTTTTCAAAAGAAATAATCAGTAATCAGCCTGAATAAAGTATACGAATTTGGACATCGAAGAATTCTAGAATACAAACGGATGTCTACCTAACAAACCATACATCACAAACCGAAGTGATAAAAACTCTTTCAACTTTGTAGGAAAATGTTTGAATTCAGAACCTTGCATGAGACTATAATTTGATAACATTACATTAATAGACTAGATATGTGTTTAAGGGCCCGCTTCACCCACCGCCGCCGGAAGCCGAAGCTAATGTTATTCTATGGGAAATTTTTCTTTACAAATAACTCATTAACTAATACATATTTTTAAATTCTGTTTTCACATTCTGAAAATTCCCAGCTGTTAAATTGACGGACCTTTTTTAAAAAATTATTTTTTTTAATTTTTTATATTTTATTTTGAAGTTGCAAAATGCGAATTTTCAATATGTGAAATTGTTTCATTTTGCAATTTCAAAATAACATATTGAAAATTAAAAAAAATTATTTTTAAAAAAGGTCCGTCAATTTAACAGTTGGGAATTTCCTGAATGTGAAAACAGAATTTAAAAATATGTATTAGTTAATAAGTTATTTGTAAAGAAAATTTCCCCATAGAATAACATTGGCTCGGGCTTCCGGCGACGGTAAGTGAAGAGGGCCGTTAATTCATGAGTTGAAAAACTGACGATTATCTTGAACGGCCTACTGATGGAAAAGGTTAAGAAAAGAAAAAAAATATGCATGATATGTAATAATTTTGTTATGATGGAAAATTACAGAAATACCTTTTGTAATTACTGTACAATACTACTTTTGTAATTACTGTACAATACTGTACTGTTTGTACTGTACAAATCTTTATCGTGCTCTTGGGGAAAAAAAAAATCCTGTGACTGATATCTAGAAACTAAATTATGTCTCTAGTAAAAATAGTTACACGTCAGCCTTATAAATACTAGTTCCCTTTGCTAGCGAGTTTTAAAAACCACTATTAGAATTCTAGATCGTTTTTCTAAATATGGGCTAGTCCTAGTATCCCTTAGAAAGACCCTCACAGAGGGCACTCCTCCTCAGACCTAGGACCCTAGCCAACCAAGATCATTTTTCTATATTATCTACGTCAGACTTATTTGAAAATCTTTGCAAATAAATGTGAACTTAAGAGGTGAATTTTAGTATTTATAATCTTGGTTTATGTCCCAATATATATATACATTCTCAGTATGTGTACATCCTAATTTTTCTACAATCAAAGAAGAAATAATCTCTTTAAAATTTTAAACTATAAAGTCATGCTGAGATACAGTGGATTTAACAATAGCTGAGATCTTGGGTCTTAAACAATTTCAATTTAATGAATAACTTCGGAGATCCCCAAAAGTTCTTTTTAGAAGTATTTCAGCATATCAGTTAAATTTTTTCATACATTGAAAAGCTATCTAACACATCTAAAAACAATAAACAACATATAAGGCTCATATTATTGTTTTGGCAAATATGGGAAGCCCCGACAACAAGGAGCCCTTAAATCTATAATAATAAGGTTGAGAAACATAATCTTTTCATTGAAATGAAAATTTAAATACTGAATATTTTTCATTTAAAATAGTAATCCTATCTTTTAAAATGACTATTTTTTAATATCATAATCTTTTAAAAGTAAGTTTGCAAAAGACTCGGGAGTCCGAGAAAATAAGGGGGCCTCTAAATCCATAACATTAAATTTTGAAGAAAGTTCCATCCTTTGAATGAAATATTTAATATATACCTAATATATTAATTCTAATACTGAATAAAATTTCTAATAAAAATGAATAATAATCATTATTATTTACCCATTACTTTCGTCTAATCTTCTTTTCAAATAATTATCAGATTACGTCCGAGAGATATAAGACAATCAACAAAGGCCAAAGACTTTTGCAGTAATGGTTAATTTCTTTGAGACTATTTCCTCCAAAGTGAACGCTGAACTGACTATTTCCCGTGCAATTGCTATATTTCCAGGAACTCACTTTGTCAAGTCCCAAAACTTCGGTTCGTTTGAGACAATACCGAGGTAGACAAACATTCCTATTGTATGGAGCAGAAAAGACGATTTCTTTTCAAAGAATATAGTAACAGCGTTTTCCATGTGTCCACAGGGAATAAAGGATTAAAAATGCAACATTGGAGTACGCAGTAGAACTTTTTAAAGAATTTTTCAAGAATCTTTTTTCTTTTAGAGGCAGATTATGTGTGTGTGTGGGGGGGGGGGGAGGGGGAGGGATGCAGATTTTCAAAATTCTAAGCATTTTTTTCTTTAAAAAAAATAAAATAAAAATAAAATAAAATAAAATAAAAATATTTTCTGGCTATGGGCCCCCTTGCTTCATGGGCCCAGGTGCGACGCACCGCTTGCACCGCCGGTTTTTACGGCACTGTTATTATGGCTAATTTTCAAGTGGCAGTCTAAGTGGCTGCGACTTGGAAACAAAATGGCAAAACAACTTGCCCAGCGAAATCATCCAGTATATGTATGATAAGTTCTTTGTCCAGTTCTAGTTTAAATTAAATCAGTATTTCAAAAATTATCGTCATAAGAAATTTTCAGGTGGCACCACTTGAAAAAAAAAAAAAAAAAAGCGGAGTGAGATGCCTAGCGAACTTATCTGAGATATTTGAATGATAAATCCACTACCCAAATTTGATGCGAATTGATTCTGTATTACTAAAGTTACCATAATGACAAATTTTCAAGTGGCCGCCACTTGGAAATAAAATTGCGAATCAAGTCACCAAGTGAATTTACCCTAGATATTTGAACAATAAGTTCACTATCCAACTTTTTTTTTTAATCAGTTTAGTATTTTAAAAGTTATCGTGATGGCATATTTTCAAATGGCAGTGTGATTTCAAGTGGCTGAAACTTAGAAACAAGACGTCGGGACAAGTTGCCCAGTAAAAACATTCAAGATAATTATATGATAATATCACTGTCCAAATTTGGTTCGATTTGGAGTATTATTTCAGAAGTTATCGTGATTTTAAATTTTCAAGTGGGAGCCTGATTTCAAGTGGCCCCGCTCAACTTAAGATATCTGCCACTTTATTATTAAACTATATCCGCCATTTTTAATAAACTTCATTGAGATCCTTATGTGGTCTGTATTTACATCAAAATTCAAACAATTTCGGAATACGCTTTTTACAATTTAAATTTGAAATTTTCAAGTGGTCTCCACTTGAAAACAAAATGGCAGAGCAACTTGGTTAACAAACTCATCTAATATATTTATAAGATAAGTTAAGACACTGTTCAAATTTGGTTCCATTCGGAGTATTATTTCAGAAGTTATCATGGTTTTAAATTTTCAAGTGGTAGCCTGATTTCAAGTGGTCCCGCTTAACTTAAGATACCCGCCACTTTATTAAAAATGGCAGATAAAGTTCATTAATAAAGTTATTTGAGACATTTGTAAAATCTATGTATACATCAAAATTTAAAAAAAAATTCGGAATACGCTTTTTGCAATTTGAATTTGAAATTTTCAAGTGGTCTCCACTTGAAAACAAAATGGCGGAGCAACTTGGTTAATAAACTCATCTAAGATATTTATACGATGAGTTAAGACACTGTCTAAATTTGGTTCGATTTGGTGTATTATTTCGGAAATTATAGTGATTTTAAATTTTCAAGTGGTAGCCTGATTTCAAATGGTCCCGCATAACTTAAAATATCTGCCACTTTATTAAAAATGGCGGATAAACTTCATTAATAAACTTCATTGAGACCCTTATGTGGCCTGTATTTACAACAAAATTCAAGCAAATCTTGCTTTAAATATGCTTTTAACAATGTCGGTTTGAAATTTTCAAGTGGCTGCCACTTGAAAACTAAAAGTCGGAGCAACTTGGTTAACGAACTCATCCAAGATATTTATAAGATCAATTCGCTGTCCAAATTTGGTTTGATTTGGAGTATTATTTCGGGAGTTATCGTGATGACAAAATTTTCATTATATATATACAGGGTGCATAGGAAAGTCCCTTTAACCTGAAAATACTTGCGAACGGAAAGTGCTACAGCCACGCAAGTGAGTTTTAGAGCATCAATTAATTAGTACGAAACGATATTTGGTTCACACAGATAAGATAAATTGGCGCCTGTATACCCAAAAAATATCCAAAATCGATGCACTCCATTTTGTGTAAATATTTGAAAGGAATAGCTAGAGGAAAGAAGAAATATGCACAATTTAATGAATAAATACTATGTACTTACATCAATACATTTTGATAACATGACACACAAAAACAAAATAGGTAAACTAAACTTTAAGTCTCATAGTGATAAAAAGTTAATGTTGAGAATGTTCGAAAAGTTCGCCATTGCTCCCAATACACGTTTGTATTCCTGTGAGTAATTCTGCATGCACATTTTTCAGCATGGAAGGTGTTACACTATTGAAAGCATCTGTAATACGATGACGTAGATCCAGCAGACTTGTATATGGAGTTGCATAAACCTGATCTTTTATATAACCCCACAGGAAGAAATCCATCGGAGTCAGGTCCGGCGATCGTGGAGGCCATTCAATACTACTACCATACCCAATAATTTGTTGTCCAAAGCAATCTTTTAGAAAGCTTCGCACTTCACCCTGGCTGGTGTGCTGGAGCGGACAGGGGAATATCATCCAAAAAGTCGGGTATATCTTGTAATAGTTGGAGGTACCTCTGTCCGTTTAATGTGCCTTCGTAGAACCGCACGTCCCCATAAGCGATCCTTCCAGATACCGCCCCACACATTAATGGACCAGCACACTTGGTATTTTGTGGATAGTCCCCAGGAGGGATTTTCCAGCGCCCAGTAGTGGGCATTATGTCGGTTTAGTACTCCGGTACGCTAAAACAGTACCTCGTCCGACCAAACAATGTTGGACAAAAAATCTGATTTATCTTCAACATTATTTAATGCCCAGTTGCACCAATCAAATCGACGCTCATTATCCCGTGCAGGGCCTGATTAAGGGAGAAGCTCGCTCTTCACACATTATTTACACCGTTATTTTTTAACAAATACACCGTTATTTTTTAACACTTACACCGTTATTTTTTAACAAATACTTTCCTCCTATAATAAACAGAAAACTTTCATTAAAAATTATTTTAAAAGAATTCTGGTGTCTAATAACGGTGAGTAAATTGGATTGTTTTACACCGTTCATTTTTTATAAAAAATATTTCCTCGTCAAAGCGTGGAATTTCTATGACATGAAGTAAAAAATAATTGTAAAAATATTCCGGCATGAGCGAGCTTCCCCCTTAATCCAGGCCCTGATCCCGTGGCAACAGTTCTTGCTGCAGAGTGACATGATAGGGATGTGCATGTTGACTATGCACTATTTGCCATACTCGGGCCCGTGTTAAGCCACAAGCCATGCTGATTTCTCTTGTACTGCTGTGTGGATGGGCTAGTTAGCCAAAATACTCTCTGGCGGTATACGCATACCTGCACTCACTGGTCTGCCAGAACGCGGACAACTTTTAGTGTTTCCTGTCTCCATGAGCCGTCGCACATTTGTGATGGTAACTGCACTTGGATGTGGCCCACCTGGAAACATGGGCGTCGGCACATTGGGGCAAGGGGGGGGGCACTTGCCCCCCCCTTGGAAAATTCTAGTAAGCGTTTTTTTTTTTTTTAACTTTAAAACTATGCTATGAGAATTTTATTAAAAAACAATTTTTTTTCCCGGTTGTGCCCCCCTTGAAATTTTTTCTGGCGACGCCACTGCCTGGAAAACTAACGGGATACTCCCGTGCAGCATGCGTTGCGTTTCGTTGACATTCGCCATAAACAGTGGCGGATCCAGAACTTATCTTTTGGGGGGAGGGGGAGGGGGGTTAAGACTTTTCAAAATGTTACTCTATACCAATAAAAATTTTACATTTGCAATATTCAATTGTGAATGTTAGTGTTTTTTTGCCCCCCCCCCCTTAAATCCGCCACTGGCCATACATAAGCACCATCTTGCAATATTGAAAGTTAGTGAAGCTTGACATTCTCACACAGCTCCAAAATTCTAAATCCAAACGTTTATGTTTAAGAAATGTATCTTTTGTAGGATCTCATTCATTTAGGATCATTCAAAATTCCATTTGTTTTGTCACTTTCAAAAAAGAACACATATTTTCTACCCGTCGCTATGCAACGATTGAAATTGCCACAACACAGAAAATAAAAATTTTTAAATAAAAGCGCTCGCACATTAGGAATAAAATTATCGTCTGCCATCAATATTTTATGCTATGAGATTATGTTGTTTGTATCAAGCGAGCGCCAACACCTTTTAAACTAAAATTTTAAATGCATTGGAAATTAAAGTTTTCAGAAATTAACAGTACAGTACAAAGTCACAAACTGTATTTTCACACTGCTACATTTCCGAAATGTGAATATGTAGAGTAGAACAGTCGCGCATAGATTGCGGACATTTTTGGGCATACAAGCGCCAATTCATCTTATCCGTGTGAACCAAATATCGTTTCGTACTAATTAATTGATGCTCTAAAACTTTCTAATTGGAAATTTTGCTCTATCTCTTTTCGTTTTCGATTTGCAATGGCTAACTTCCAAATTTGCCACTAGGGGCGCTGCTGTCGTTTGCATTAGGTCGGGCATAGTCACTTTACTATACCGTTACCTCACTTGCGTGGCTTTAGCACTCTCTGTTCGCAAGTATTTTCAGGTTAAAGGGACTTTCCTATGCACACTGTATATATATATATATACATATATAGATAAACGAAGTGATTGCAATAGGTCGATTTCTAAAGAAATCAACCTAATACGGCGTTATTTAGATTTTTGACCTGATTAACCCATTAATGCCCAGCGTCCTCATTTGAAGACAGCTAATCTAATAAAAAGGCACGTATATTTTTGGGGGTTCCTTGGAATGAAACTAAAATTTAAAAACAAAAACTTCGAGTATATTCTTATTTTTATTAATTTATTTTTAAATTAGAGATATTACAGAATACGATTAAAGAGATCGGCTTGAAATTCGGCACAAATCGCTATTTTACTTTTAACAGAGAACTTTCCCTTTTCTTTTAATGTTTTATTTATTTATTTATTTTTATTCTCTGCTGCACGCAAATAAAATATCGAACATTGACTTTAAACTGATCACTACTTGTAGTCAAATAACATGTTTTAATTTTTGATTTTTTACTTTCTATATTAAAAAAAAAAAAAAAAAAAAATTCCTTTTAATGAGAAAATTGTAGAAGTTCTACACAGATGGTTTAACTCTTTAAAAAATACAAATAAAGTTACGCACTATGAGTACAGACGATGTAATAAGGCATTTATTTCTACTTGGCATAATTAAAAAAAAATGTTCCGTTTAAAAAAATTTGGAGTCAATAGTCTAGTATTTTAAATATACTTTGAGTAATTAGTCCTTGACCTCTGTCTTTTTTCTCTATTTTTTACATAAATTAGCACTTACCTCGTTCATATTTAAAAAAAACAATAACTTTACAAATACTCCTTTGATCCACTCCATTAACATGACGTCATGAATCGTGCCGATTCTCGAAATTTTCTCCTCAAAGAGGTGGAAGGTGTGGGAAGTGGAGTTTTCTCGCATCCACCAGTGAATCTTCACAAATACTTGCCGTCAGCGAACGTCCCCCTTTCGGCGTTCTAAGCTTCTCTTTTCCCGTCGAATCTATCGGCGCAAAATGGGCGTGGCCTCGGAAGGAGAGGAGAAAATTTTCTTTCTGGGAAGCTCCGATCTGACAGGCATCAATCAACAAGATGAGGCGCTCTTCTCTTCTAGGCTTGAAAAGCTTATATCTGGAGTTGCGTGGACTTGATTTTTTATTGATGATTAAATCAAAAACAGATATGAAGTATCAAAATTTCTCTTGCTCATAGTTCCTTATCAGAATATTCGAAGTTGCGTTAATTTAATTATTAAGCTGATTTTTTTTTTTTTTTTTTTTTCTCGATGATTGATTTATAAAAACAAAACGTCCAACATTCGAAATTTTTAAAGTCTTTCTTCATGTTTGCTATTTTGTTTTTCTTTAGTTTGATGCTGTTTAAATCTTGAAAGACATTTGATCCTAGGATTCTTTCCCCCTACTCTTAAGTAGGACTACGAATACCAAACTTTTTTCCTGGCACAGCATATCCAGTCGGCTTTTCGATGTAATGTATTAATTACTGGATGAAAGAGAGATGACAGGCGCAGCACACAATGACGACTAGGCTTTCTTTCAGGAAACATCTTTATTGCTTCAGTATTTCTAAGTCGGGACAGGGTAAGGCGAATGGAGTCTGAATCCGACGCTCTGCCGATCCACGGGCGGCGGTTCAAGCGGCGCCCCGGGCCACCGAATCTGTTGGTGAGGTCTGTAGAACCTACGTAGTTTCGGAGGAACGGCGAACGATAAGTTTATTAGCACTAGAAAAGCGTGGTAAGAAGTGTCCGTTTGTTTAATGTTTGGGCTTTTATACCTAATTTTCTGAGCTGCTGATTGGTCCTATAGATCGTCTGGGCTCTTAAAAGGAATTTCTGGGATTAATTAATATGCAGTTCAATGCAACGACACTTGCAAATTGCACTAGCGTCAGCGAATTTCGACTTATAATTTCGTTCCTTTTCTGATTTCTGAGTTATAAAGTCTTCTACTAGGAAACAATCTTTAAAGAGGCAATTACGAATTATTCGCGATTATAATTTCGATTAGCGATTTTCACACTTTTAAATTTGGTTTTTTAATAATTTAAAACTATTTATTTTTATCCCTTTCATATATACAAATATTGCTCACTTAATAGTATAAGATAAATCTAGATTTCACAAGGAATTAAGTAAAATAGGTTTTCAGTATTCAGCAACAGCTCTCCCCCCCCCCCCACCCCCCTTAAGAGGAAGTAAAAATAAAAAAAATTAGAAATTCTAACTTCTAAACTTTCCATTAAATTGGTTATTTTAATTTATAATTGTTGCCAAAAAAATTAAACTTTAAATTTTACATCTACTTTTTAAGATAGCATGCGAACATGTTTTATATAAAAATTAAATCATTAAATTCATTTTTTTTACATATTTTTATTTCATACTGCTCGCGCACTTTTTATTTCCTAATTCAAAATTATTAAAAAAAAAAAAAAAAAAAAAAAATTGATATCATTTGTAACGATACTGATTATTATTATTTTTTTTTCCTTTAAAAAAAAAAAAAAAAAAAAAGGTTTTGATGAAATTCTGGCAAAAGCAGAATTTAGTTTAGGACGGAGGACTATTAGTTTTTTTTTTTTTTTTTTTTTCAAATTATAACATTGCTTTCAAATTATTCAATTATATTTTCGATGAACTTTAGATTTCGATAAGTGTACAACTATCGAAAAATGATTTCGACAAATGTCCAACTATCGAAAAAAGACACCGCAAAAATCCCAGATTGAGACTAATAGTTCTCAGTCCTAAAATGGGTAATATTTAACCACGTGGACCCACATGAATGATCTAATAAATAAAAAAAATTAAAAAAAACGACAGTTGTCTGATGAGATTATTTTATGGAAAAATGTATTTTTTTAAAGTTGCATCTTCAGAATCTTTGCAAGCGCCATTTCAAACATAACAATACTTTAAAGACAGAATTCTAATTATCATAAATTACCTAAAAAACACAATCATGAAAAGTGTAATAAAAAGAATTATTAATATTAACAAAAAAAATGTGCCAAAATATGGAGGTCCTATACCAAAAATTTACCGCTGCGGAAGTGTGAAAACTGAGTTGTCAACCATAAATTTTATTTTTCAATATTTCTTTGAATGATTTTGGTTTCACTGTTGCACAATATTAATTTAGTTCTAATAATAATTTGGCTACGTGTAAAGTAAAATTTTAATTTGGTGGTGAAATTGGTATAATATTTATGAGTTTTAAATTTTAAAGGTAAATAAAAAAAGAAATAAAAGTGCGGTAATTTCGCATGGGTTTTGCTAGTTTTCTATATACTAATACAGAAAATTTTGGCAGCGTATCATAAAGAACCCCGGAGATATGATGTTTAAGAAAATTGGAATAATTAAGAATTCAGTAAATAATCAAAAGTGAAAAATATAATATAATAAGGTGCCTATCTGAATATTTCTCTTCAAGTTCAAATACTTGCATTATAGACGGTAATGAAATCGAACTATTTTGTGTGTCTTGTAAAAAAGTAGAAATTTTAAGTAAGCAAATTTTAGTAACTACCATTCTGAAGCACAACATAATATATTAGTTTTAGTCTCTTTTAAATAATTTAATGAACTTTCTATAATTAGTCCCAATAGTGTTATTAAAACGAACTTCAACTGATTTGAGCCTATAGGCCTTATGCATAAGAATTCTATTTCATATCCCTAAGGGGAAAAAAAAAAAAAACTATAAGTCCCCAATTATAAATTTATATTACAGGTTTTATGATGATGACCTACCCAATTTTACTTTTCTTTCAGAAATTTCTGGTTCAGAATTTACCTATACTCAACAGAAGATGTGTGTATGTGTCGATCGCTTTGTAAACAAATGGCTGATCGCAGAAAACAGAATTTTGCTGGAAGGTCCATTTTGTTTGACCTCTCGATTTTTGAATTTTTTATTAATTTAAAAAATTAATTAATGTATGAAACTAGTATACTACGGCTACCATAAAATTTCTTCTATATTTTCCTATACAAATTAACGCACTGTATAGTATTTATTCAAATTATTACTCATCAAAATTATTTTTCATGAAGAGTGCAGATGCTTTTCATCACAGCGAAGTATATCCGCGATAGTAATGAAATGCTCGCCCTCTGGTGGGCTAAGGTGAAATTACAATTAACACGTATAGCTTTCGGCTTTCATCGAGACGCCATTGCTTGCTGATGTTTAGTTTCACATATATTTATTGAATAAAAATGAATAAATCGGATAAAAAAGATATCACTTAATGTTGTATGCCACAGTGTAAATCCAAAAAATCAAGAAATCCAGAATTAAGCTTCCATTTATTCCCAAATGACAAATTTAAAATTTCAGTTGTTTCGGATAATGGAAGTAAAGAATTAATCAGATGATTTGAAACTAATATTTGTTCAGCTTCAGTTAAATATCTACTTCCGATCGAACTTTGAATAAACTGAAATATTTTTCCCAAAAGCAATCAATTTTCCATGATGTAATGGCGGAGAAATTATAGCACGAATATTAAGTAGTAACACAAATAGAACAATAATAAATACACGTGGCTATCATGAAAAACGGCAGTTTTTCGAGTGACGCAAGCGGAAGGACAAACTGAACGCTGCGAACTCATATATACGGCTAGTTTGACATAAAATAAATTTGTAAAAGCCGACACTTAATATCTCAGCAAATATACCTTATTTTGTTCTGAAATTAAAAAAATTCTACCCGATCAATAAATATGAATGACAATAAAAAAAACTGCTGGTTGACAAAAAATATAGGCCCGACAACACAACAGCAACCACACATCCCAGTGTTCCATTAAGTGCTCTATACGCATAAGAAGTGTGACGTCACTGACCGTCCGTGGATGCAAGAAAATGATTTCCTATGTTAATCGCCCATTGGATTTTTTTGTAAAAAATTATTAAAAATCGAGGAAAATTATTTCACAATTTTAATCCCCGTATTTGGGTATATATATATATATACTATTAGTTATCATGTGCATGTGTTAGATTGAGTTATTTTGTTGTCAAATATACAAAATTTTAATTTTAAATTTCAAAACTCTGTTGTCCTTGGCGTTTTTGTATTTGGCGATCAAAAACGTACTACGAAAATATACATGCCAGATGTATATTTTCGTAATATGTATTGTGCGAAATATTGTTTCATATTATTCATTACTCTCTTAATATAAGTTTTTAAAATAACCATGATTTTTGAAAGGAATTAAATTATATTCGCCAGATAATTTGGCGATATATATATATATATATATATATATTTTTTTTTTCTGCCAAGGATCACCAATATCAAATCTATTCCGCTGCAACATATTAGTATCTTATATCAGATACTTTATTTAGACATTTGAAAACAAATTTCACTTCAAATTATGATAGAATATTTATCATTTTAATTTAAATTAGTATATTAGTTGGATATTTATTGTGTAAATATCATCCTTTGAAATGAAATGTTTATGTTTTCAATGGAATATGGAATTTTTTTTTTTATCTAGAGTTTTGAAATTTAAAATTCAAATTTTATCAATTTAGAACAAAAACAACTTAATCTAACACATGCACATGATAACTAATACATATCTAAACCTAAATATGGGGATTAAAATCAGGAAATAATTTCCCTCGATTTTTAATAATTTTTTACGAAAAATCCATTGGTTGGAAATATTTTTCTTGTATCCACGAACGGCAAGTGACGTCATCACTTCGCTTGCGTATTTAAAGTCCTCATAATAAGAAAAAACGATTCACTTCATTTTACCAAAATACTCTTTTTTTAAGACTATCGTAGATCCTGTTTTCAAATTTTCTAACTAACTATCCAATAACTACAGACACTCCATGCTAACCCAAATTCACCTCTACTCGATACCTCCAACCAGCTATCTCACCCACAACATCGCCAAAATATCCAGGATCCAGCTAGGGACTTTCTCATTCTCAACCGAACATTTTACCTTGACTCGACATTATCACCTTAGACTACTCTACTTTCAATACTCATTTCATCTGGTGACTTTTACTTGCCCAACCAAACATTCTATCCCAACTATCATTTTACACTAATTTCAAAACTAAAATCAACTGGCAGCATTTACGTACTAAACTCGACGCCAATCATACCTTACAATGTAAACAAACAATGAAGTTTGATAAAAATATTTAAAGGCTTTAATGCGTTTTTACAAATATTTTAAGTGTTTTTTTAATGAAACAGTCAAAGAGTCGTTCATTCGGAACTAAAAAGTTGTCCATTTGGAATTTGTATTTTCTGAATGGCAACAGTTTTGGTTTGTTTTTATTTGGTATTGCATTGTTTATAATCATGAAGTTACATAATTCTATTTATAGGTTCATGTTTATAATAGCCAGTGATCCGTTATATTTAATTTAGACATTTAAACATTACAATTGAATAGTTTTTCAAGGTTTTATAGGAAATAAATAAGAATATGTGCGATACAAAACATGTATGAAAATGATATGTATGTTTCCTAAGTTGAATTAAACAAACTGAAAAAAAAATGGCTGCCAAAAGTTTTTGTTTTGAAGCGGTACTAACCGGATTCGTTCATGACAGATGAGGGTCATTATATATATTAATTATGGAACTTTTTTGGTGGTAAAAATGTAGCAACTTGATAGATTCACTCCGTTTTGTGATGCGATGCCGCAATCTGATAGCTAAGCAATGGTGAGGGAATGACGAATTTCAAATTCCCTTTTCTTCTGGCCATGCAAAAAGTTTCTTTTTCACTCCATTGTAATAGTTTTTACTCAAATTTTTGGCCAAACAGTTTATGGTACAAGCTATACAAGGTATATGAATACATGTACAGGTATAACAGTATTGATGTACAGTAGTTCAATTGTACATCAATACGTGCAATGGCATTTAGTTTAGAGAATGGAAATTAGTATAAACAGAAATTTTACGGCATTTTTTCAATCGAACGTTTGGCACAGTCAGGTAGAAAAGCTAAAGGTTTGATTCAACTTGTTTATTTTTTCTTATATTTCTAAATATGCCGGATC
This sequence comes from Salticus scenicus, assembly GCA_963930645.1. Classification (NCBI taxonomy): domain Eukaryota; kingdom Metazoa; phylum Arthropoda; class Arachnida; order Araneae; family Salticidae; genus Salticus; species Salticus scenicus. The sequence goes on along the minus strand of OZ005649.1, from coordinate 88,795,080 downwards.
CAATTCAATTTTTACAAAAAAAAAAAAAAAAAAAAAAGTTATTTAAATTTATATTAACTTATAATATTAGAATAAGTTGAATCTTGACATAGTAGCTTTTTATTTTGTAAGGGAGGAGGGGGAGGGTGTTAGGTATCACAGTCAGAAAATTTACCTGGGGTCACATGAAATCTATAAGCTGCCCTGGAGTAATATCTATTAGAGGGGGCTGCCAAAAAACTATTGCTTAGGGACGCCAAAATTGTAAAGTGGCCCCTGGATGTGATTCAATGTATCAGCACTTTTAACTGGTAACTTTTTTGTATCAGAACCTCATTTTTACATTTCAGAACTTTGTGTTTGTTTTTGTGCCGGCCACTCGTGTGTGTTTATCAAATTGGATTGGTATATCGTATTGGAATCAGATAGGAATGTTTTTGATTTCGTGACCATTTTTCGGCTAAGCTTTGGTAGCGGGCACCCGTTGGTGATTCGTTGAGTGGTGATGTGATTTGGTGTATCGTACACTTTTCACTGATAATCTTTTCACATTGGAACCTCATTTTGAAGTCAGAATTTCGTTTTCGATTTCGCACCGCGCCGGCTACTCGATTTAGTTATTTTTTTTTTTTTCTAAGATGAAGTTTTAAAGGATTTTTTTTTCTCTTTCAGAGCCGAATGCTTGAAGAATATAAGAAAAGTATCAGTTTTAAAAAAGAAATATATTTTTTAATTTGCCTTTTTTTTTTTTTTAAAGAATGAAAATTACGTGTCTCCTGGGAGCCGCCACAATAAATTTTTCGCATAAACGGCATTGCTGTAAATAAACAAATACAAAAAAATTGCTTTTTCAGATAAAATGAGTTTCAATGAGAGAAATGGTTTTCACTGATCAAAAGCAATGTCACATTAATACAAGGCTTTGAATAAATGAGGTTATCAAAGATGAACTGGAGTATTCTCTCAATCTCTGTAAGTAAGAGTTTTCCAAGTGTTAAATTGCTTTTAGGAATGATAAACAGCCAGCAATTCATCTCCCTAGAATGTCCTAAACCTGTTCTGTTGAGTTATTTCAGGATTACGATGGACAATCCATTTGAAGAACTTTTTCGTGAAAAAAGGAAGTAGTCCATTTTGTCTGATTGCTACAAGGTAAGGGATACAATAGGTCTTAGGATCTGATCTCTATATAGCTGAGCCATCAGTACTACAATCCTGATATTATACAGGTCGATGCAACCATTGATAGACATGTCAGCTCGGACTATCACTCCATTGCAGAGAAACTGACACGTTTGTACACAAATGAAGGGTTATTCCAAGGGCTAAGTTCTCTCCAGATGATAATCAACCTATTATAATATTGAATACAGTAGAAGATCTTTATAACGCAAAGCTAAAAACACAAGGTTTTACGTTATATAGAATTTTGCATTATATAGATCACATTTCACACATTGTCATTCTTACCTTGTAAACATGGCCAAATATGTCTGAAACATATCAAAACAGAGTAGGACATTTTAAAGTTACATTTCTTGGAACAAAAAATTGGGTGGATAATAACTTTCATTCTAAAATTTACTTTATAAAGATAGTACATATATGCCTGTACAAAATCATTCATTATATTGCTCACTTAAAAAAAAAATTAATGATAGCAATTTTTTCATTAAAAATCTCTGAATTAAGCAGATAAGGAAGAACAAATGTATCACACTTACTTCTCAACAAAGTAACAGTTTTTTAGAAAGTATTTCTTAACTGCAAAATTTATTGTTTAATCCAAGAAATTTTGCGTTATATAGAGAATTGCATTATACAGAATTGCGTTATAAAGATCTTCTACTGTATAAAAGCAGGATTCATCTGTGAAGACCACATTGCTCTACTTATCTCTTCCCATCTAAGATTTCGTGAACCCAGTAAGTAGCATGGTGGCCCGCTGTTAATTAAACACAAACCTTATAGTGCAACCACGTTTCCTATGCCTAACGGTGAGGACGAGTCCAAAATCATTGAGGGGACAGGTTGGAATTCAGTAAACATCCAATCATTCGGTTTGGTGTTTCCCTTATCGCTTATTTTCTCCCAACGAAAAAATTATCTCTCCTATTTTAACAGTGGACTCGTTCAGTCAGCACATGCGCAGAGGCTTCCAGGATCGCAAGAAACGTGGTTAAAGATTAGGTCTGTGAGATTAAAAGCCAACATGATAGAGTTAGTTTTGAACAGTTTGAGTTGATTTGCAGTAGTACAGCCCCCTGAAGGTGGTATTGCTATGATGTGGTGTTCATACTGTAGTTCCTTCTGACAGTTAGTATTAAATATTGATTCTCACTTTATGTTGCTGCAGGCATACGACTTTGTCCTGAGCTTTGGCAAACATTTCCGATTTCCAAAAACAAATTTCTAGAATCTGGAAATGGCACTTCGAGAGGCTCTAATGCTTCTTCTTCCCCAGAATACCAATTCAACTAACACGTTGTTAAGACACCATATTCACTACTACAAAACATTCAGTGCTTATCAATAGTTATTAATTTATTCGTGCATCAGAAATGCTGCAGGTCGCTTCTCACTTTTTATCTAAAATATGTAGTTTTCTACATCACTGACAAAATTTGCTTATTCCCAATTTTGCAAACATTATTTTTTTTCTTTTTAACCTTTTTTACTTCATTTCTGTTAAAATGGTTGTTTATATTGCTGTTTTATATCGAAATCACTACATTCACTGTTTTCAGCAGTTTATTTACGAAATATAGTCATGCAGAATGAAAACTTTGTAAGGAAATATTGTAAAAAAAAAAAAAAAAATATATATATATATTTAAATAATTGTAAAAAAAAAAAAAAAAAAAAACTAAGCATGATCCTTTATCAGGCAGTAAAAAAGTAGACATTATTGCAATATAAAAGCATCAATGTTAAATATTTAGATGTGTTGCTGTACTTGCACCTTCTTTTTATCCAATAAAAAGCTGACTAAATTATCTTGATGAAAAACAAATATTTTGTGTTTTTGTAATGTTTATTTGCTTGTTAACAAAGTTTTAGCTCTTCAGCATGGGAGCTTTTAGTTTAAATATATCTATGCTCTATTGCAATATTAATTAGAATCTGAAAAAAAAACTATAATGCCCATTCCAAAAATCATAACATAGCTAAGCAATGCTTAATTTTAAATTACTTAAGCAGAGTTTTGCATAATAAGCCTCTTACATACTAAGAATAGTAATATTTCTCATAGTAGATTATGAGATATTTATTACACATGGGGAAAATTAACAGTTATTTGTTGGACAATATGGAAAAAAGTAAAATAAGCTAATTTTTCAATATCAAGCAAATTCAAACACACACACACACACAAAAAAAAAAAAAAAAAAAAATGCTACTTTTAGGATAACTGCATCAAAAGGGTAAGCGCAGTAAAAATGCGTACTAACCCTAAAGAAATGATAAGGTTTTTCATGTTGGCAAAATTTAGGATTGCAATGTTACCGATGAATGTTTCAATTGGCACTTTTTTGAATAAGAAAAAAATATATATATATATAGCTTTTAAGTTTATAGAAAAAGGGGAGTTCAGGAATAATTAAGCCAAAAATACTGACTTTACTGACTAAATTGCTAAAATACTGACAATCTTGAAAATACCGACTTTTATTGATTTTACTGACCATTTTTCACCTCTGGAAAAGTGGTCAGTTCACATGAAGAGTTAAACAAACATTACCTGCTCTTGCAAAATGTGGCCCTTAACCACTTCACCGGCCATCTCGAAATAACTTTAGGAAAACACAGCCTTCCACACACTACAGTGGCTGAGGTAAATCAGTATTAAATCTGATAGTGAAATTTTGAAAAATTTTAGAAATTGGTCCTTATAGGAGGTGGACTTTAAGAGGGGTTTTTAATTGCTTAATTGCTGATGTTTATTGAATTATAACAGATATTTACTTAAAATGACTTTATTGAAAATGTTATTCAATCATGCCGATGTGAATTTAAGTTGTTTTCTTTTAAATTCTAAGTTTTGTAAATGTCAGTGTGTAGAAAGCAGTACATAAATAAATAGGCAGATTCTAGTTGACAATTGCCAATAATGACTTTATAGTATTGTTAGTAATTTATAGAACTTTCTAGAAAGTTTCTTATTCAGCAGAAACCAATGGATCATTCCTAAAAATTTTAGAAATCACTTTTTGTTGAAGTTAGAATTCCAAAGTTTGGTCACCAAGTTGGCAAATTCAACTTTAGGTTGCCAAGGCCAAAATTTGTGTTAGCAATAAACTTGGCGACTTGGCAAAATAAGTGACCAAATGCGGTGGAAAATTTTAGTTCAGGGTTGCCAGAATCAGTAACTTTTTTTTTTTTTTTTTTTTTTTTAAGAGAGGTGTGTGTGTGTGTGTGTATCTGTGTTACAAATAGGTCTTCTACATTCAAGTGAATTCCATTGAATTCTAAGCTGTGCATTTGCAAATTAGAGATTCTGTAATAAACTGTGGCATATATAACCCTATTATAGTGACTTTCGTGTTTTGAGTAATAGTTTTTTTGGTTTGTTTTCAAGAATATTTATGGAACCTGCTGTTTATTCATGAATCACTTACAAAACACGAAAATATCTATTAATATTTTTGTAACAATATGTATAGTCAGGGGTTGATCCAGGTTTTAATTTTTGGGGCCCATTTATGTGAAAAAAAGAACTGTCGCTAGAAACCTTTCATTTTAGCAGTTACTCTGTCTAATGTTTAATATCAAGTTAATAGCATTTTATTAAACACAAGTACAGATACTCATTAAAAATAATACTGTAAACATGGAAAAATTTTACAAAAGTATTATTTTTATAAAACAAAATTTTGTGAAAGGGCTGTTTTTATAAATCAGAATTTTGTGAAGGGACCCATTTTCTGAATTTGAATTTTGTGAAGGGACCCATTTTATGGATTTGAATTTTGTGAAGGGGCCCATTTTAGAGATTTGAATTTGGGGCAGCAAAGATATCCCAATTTTTGTCTGGATCGACCACTGATAGTTCAATATGGTGTACACATCAGATTTTTTTTTGGATAAATGAACAATTTATCACAACAGTATCATTTTAATAAAAGCTAGTAAAAAAAGTACAATGAACTGCCTATATATATACACTGATATTGCAGCAATTCAGAGACATATACTTTACACATACAAAATTGACATCAATGTTTTAATGGTTTATAAAAATGGAATACTTGATATATATATATACATAAAATTTCAAATTATTAATCAATGCAAAAATTATTCATAAGTGGCTTAATATAGGATTAAATATGCTATGGAGGGAGAAAAAAGAGAGCAGTTTGAACACAGCTATGACAAATTTTATCAATTTTATTTAAAAAGCTACACTTAAAGTAAGAATCTCAATTTTATAAATTGAACTAAAGTGAAACAGCTATTAGAAATGATATTTGTTTTTACTGTATGAGCTAATGAATTATAAAATAAAACATAATGTATGCATATACATAGTTAAGACGTAATTTTTATAGTGTATATAATAATAATTTGTCTTGATCATCATATATATTATATATATATATATAATACTTAACATTATAGAAAAAAATTAATTTACAAGACAGACATTTTTTACATGAATGCTGATTCAAGACTCTCATAAACACAATATTCTGCACACTTTACAATTTCAATATACTTCAAATTAAAAAACACATATTCATATTATGTGTGTGTTAAATATACTTGCACTTACAAATAAAAAATTGTACAACACTTTTTTTTTTTTTTTTTTTTTTTTGAACAACAATTTTATAAAATTAATAACAAAATCAAATTCTACAATTAATGAAAACACAATATGTTGCAATTTTCAACAAAATTTAAGCAATTTCTAGTCAATTCAAAGAGAAAGTTTGCTGAATTTTTGAATTTATTTAAATGTTCATCTTTTTGGTGTATTATTCGTTTATTTTGTAATCATTAATTTAAAACTGATTATTTGAGAAATAATTTTTCTCAGTTTACATTATGCAGGGATGAGAGTAGGAAATGGACAAAAAGTCTGAAAATATGTGCAATACTCACAGATAATTTAATTTTTTCAATAAAAGAAGAAACAGAGACAATAAATCATACTTTCCATAAGCAAATATGAGAATAAATTAAAACTAATTGCTCAAGAACATGTTAAAACAAAGAATATTAAACAAAAATAAGAATGTTTTGAAATAAAAAAAAGTCCGAAAATTACTTTTAAAAAATTAAGAAAAGTCTGAAATTCCTACTAAAGTCTGACGAATCTCATCTCTGATTATAAAAGAAAGCCTCCTGTAATATTTTCAGATTCTCACCTTCAAACACACTAAATCTTGAAGTTTAATATCTGTATATATTTTTCTGATTAAATTCACAATATTTTTTACTAATGTATTTTAGCTTTAACTTTTAAACAGGTTATTTTCAATAATCTTAAGAGCATTGAACAAATGACAAACATTTTCTCTTTCAGTTCCGAATGTATTTATTCACATTACCTAACCCCACACCCTGGTTTCACGTGGGGAGAGGGTTGTACCTCCCAAACTCTCCTTGTCTACCTGCTTTCCTACCCTTCCTCCATTTTAATGTATTTACTTTATCTTAATTTTCTATTTATTTATTTTTTGCCAGTTGATTTATTGAGTTTTCATGGTGTTTGAATACACAAACTGTATGATGAGGAATATCTTGAGCACTTTCCTGCGCAATTCCATGCTTTGTAGCAACACCAGAAATGACAAGACAACCAAATGATTCCTGTACATATATATATCCAAGGGTGGAACTACCTAACATGCAAAAACCCTGAAAACTGCTACTTGCATGCAGATAGAGGAGACTTATTACTGATATATCATACGGCTACCTTTCATAAATGATATTTTGAGAGTTTTTAATATATTATGAGGCAAATTAAACATTCAAAAAGAGAAATTTCTTTAAAAACAAAATAATTTAACATGAATCTAGAGACAGTAAAAATTTCAAAGACCCTGAATTCACAGGTAGCCCCTGAAAAGTTTCACCCATGTATATCTATAATAGGAAATTAAGATAAGATAAATGCATCAAGGACTAAGTGGGTAAATAACATTCCCCTAGGACTTTAAGATTTTTCACTAGTATAAGACTCCATTACATATGCATTTGATGAAATGAGAGGAAAAAGGGAGGGAGGAAGCACAAAATATGTGTAAATATACAATGGGAAAAAGCAATGTGATTTAATATTCAGATATTTAAGTCATTCATTTAATCATAATAGATTTTATTTACCCCCCCCCCCCTTTTTTTGGGGGGTGGGGGGGTAGTAGCCAGCTCTTAATCTGAAAACTGGTAGAATGGCTATCAATGAAAATGATATTTTGTTAGTATAGTAAAAAATTCCCATTTTATATATGTAGGAAAACACATTTTCTTGTTAAAGTAAAACCTATTCAATAGTATTTTAACAGCCTCCGCTTATCAAAATTTCACTCATCTGAGATCAGGATCTATAATATATATATATTTAATTATTATTAATTTTAACCCTTTCAGCGTTAGCCGTTTTTCAGTATATCTGTTTAATGATTCAGAAAATTAATACTATGAACAGTATAAATATGAGAATTGAATACTGTATGCTACACATGTTTATTAATCATATTTTCCTGGAAAAAGCAACATGCATTTCAAAATTTAGCTACACTAGTCTTTTATTTTGACTATGCATGCCGGAAAAAGACGAGCTTAACGCTTAAAGTGATATAATTTTCATAGGGGAAAAAAAAAAAAAAAAAACAGCAACACATTTTAATCCTCTAGCAAATTTGAGAAAGAAAAGAGAAAAGAAAAAAAAAAAAAAGGGGGGGGGGGGCAAAATTGTAATGTTTTTACACATTTTTTTTTTTTTTTTTTAAAGATGTACTAAAATAATTATTCTATTTTGTGATTGAAGGTAATAACTATTATACAGTGCAACCATGACCAATGGGACTAGCAAAGAGGTCAATTCTAAAGGCTTAGAAGAGTGTTAAATTACCTGCCAGGTTGGGATTTGGTAAACATTTGGTCATAACACATTTCCTTATCATTTATTCTCTCTCACCCACAAATACTATACAACAATAACCCCTCTTTTAACACTGGACCCGTTGAGTCAGCACATGCACAGATGCTCCCATGATCACAAGAAATGTGGTCGATCCATATATGAATTTCTTCCTTAAAAAACAAGCTAAAATCTATAATCAGGGATGAGATTAGCCAAAAGATAAAAAAGCTGAAACTAAATGTAAAGATAAGGCATCGATATAAAATACTAGAATTTTGATTAAAAAAAAAAATCTGTTACACCAGAGAAAGAGAAATATAAATTATACTTAAAATTTAGTATAATTTTATAATTTTAAAAAGATAGAAATTTATAAAGAGTTATAAATATGTTTAACAATACCCAAACATTTAAGAATTGAAGTCTAAATTGCAAAATACATAAATCATATATAATTCACCATTCTAATTTTTTAATACAAAGCAATCAGACTTTGGAATAAATAGCTTAATTAACTTACAGTTGATGATTCCATACTAAATAACGTCGACTTCCAATGAGAAGCACTCTTAAAATATTAGTATTGCATTGTGAATACTGTACTTAGCTATTATATTACATTTACATTCACACACATTTTTAATAATATTTGATGGGGGGTTTTGATTTTTGACTCTATATAAATTCAAAAATTACAAATTTTTATATTTTGATGTGAGCAATATAATTAATTACAAGAATGTGAATACAGGGATAAAACTGATAAAAGATTTATAAAAAAAAAAAAAAAAAAAAAAAACAGAATATAGATGGCAATAACATCATATTAGAGATATAATTTATTTTACCTTTAACCAATCGAAAAAAATTTGTCTTCACTAATACATGCAAATTCTTATTTGATTACACAATGTTTAATGGAACAGATATACACACTTCATAAAATACAAGCTTTTCTAAATATATACCATTACAGAAAAAAAAATAAAATTACACAAAAGCTAAAATCTCTTATGCCTGGAATTGGGATAATTCATAAACACTACAGATTTTAATTAAAAGTGAATATATATATATATATATATATATATATATATATATAATAATGATGATCTATTAAGCATAGTAGAAGTCAAGCAACAGATACAAGATCACTGAAACACCAATGACCAATAGGATTTATACCAATATATCCAAAGTAGATTAAAATTCACACAATATCGCTTATTTTTCAACTGGGAAAAATAATACTATCATGCCAATAATGTATAAGATAAGTATTTTTAGAATTGGAAAAAAATAAAAAATACTATATATATATATATATTATACTTTACTAACTAATATATGCAAATTGCCATCCATATTTCACATTTTTATATTTTATATGCAAGTTAACAAACTTATTGAATGCAACAAAATCAGAACAGCTTGAAAAGATTTTCAAATTATTTAAATTAAAATATTATTCAACTTTCAAACAGATATATATATATATAAATAAAATAAAAAATAAGAAAACTATAATTCAAAATTTAAGAAGTTGTGAACTATTTTTCAAACTTTAATTTTATAATAATAATAAAATACATAAGTTTATTAAAGAAAACTTAAAATTGAAACAGTTTGAAAATATGGCACAAAAGATATAATGACATTATACAAGACATTATTAAAATTATAAATTCCAGAAAAAAGCAAAAAGTATTTCCAGTTTAAGATAGCAAATGAAGTATATTTCAATGGTACAACAGCAAATAAAATTTTACATTTTCCCCCCATCTAGAAATACATTCATTAAAAATACAGTGCAAATACTACAACATCCAACTTTAATTGTTATATTGAAAATATCTAACTTTATTTTTAAATACTATATTCAAAGCTAAATGAATTTTTACTATTAACACACAGAATTTACACTGTTCATACATAACACGTAGTAGTACATAACTATTGTTCTAAAGCTGTACAATGTTTAATTCTAAATGACAGTACACATTCTTTTATTTTTAAATTATGTTTAACATAATTTTTCCACGAAATATTATGCACATACATATAAAAACCAGTATCACTATATGCTATTGCATTATATATACATTAAAAAAATTTTAAGCACATAAGTGACTGTATTAATTCGATATTTTACATATTTCGAGGTAGCATCAAGAGTATACAAATTACGTGTTTATAGAAAATTTAAATGATTTAATTGGAAATGTTTGTGCTCATAGACTTCAATGTACCTTAAATATTAACAGAAGCAGGGTTACTGAATGGTCCAAGTCGTTGAAAATTATCTACAACACGAATGATGAAATGGTAACAATTATTTTTCTCAAACTGTCTTAACCGACATGCCATAGGCAATTGCAAAGCTGCAATATCTCCAACCTTTTTCCAAACTGGGAGAATTTCTATTTCATTATTCACATGGCAGGAATAAATCTGGTAACTTGTGAGAGTAATTGTGGTTGTTTTTAAATCCACATTCCATGATAATATAACATCTAAAAAAAAAAAAAGAAAAAAAAATGCTTTAACATAAAAATAATATAAAACAGGCCTGTCCAACCCAAAACACTTGGTGGGCCGCATTAGAAATATATTTTATTCATTCGGGCCACACTGTATGTACAGTCATAAAAAAATCCCCCCCCCCTGCTTTACCGACTAATTCCGCCGTAAATTAATGTAGAGACTTGCGACTGGTGCCAATCGATTAATAATAAGGCCTAGTTTAGACGGTTTAGTTAGATTTTGCTTAAGGGATGTATACATATTAAAACTAACATCAACTTATTTTAATTTCGACAAGCTTTTTGGATTAAAAATTAGATGTCATTACCAATCGTTAGGCATCAGCTGCTAGTTTCTACGATGATTTACGGCGAAATTAGTCGGGAAGGAAATTACTATTATTATTATTATTTTATGACTGTACATATGCATATGAGTATATATGTTTGTGAGTATATGATTCATGTATGTTTTTTCGGAGAAGGGCATATGGTGAAAATTCAGAGAAGAATACATTAATTTAAATTATTTTCATTCATAAATTAACAATAGAATTGTAAAAAAAAATTACGACTATATATTAAAACTATAATAAAAAGAATGAATAATGGATCTAATAACATTCCATTAGAACAGTTCCTTATCTACCATAATCGTTGAAAGGTATTTTCACTTTGAAAAGTCAGAACGTATTTATTAATTTTTGATTCGTTAACCAAAGTTGTCAAATTTTAAATATCGTTAGTCTCCTCGCGGGCCGCAAGAAACTACGCAGCGGGCCGCGGGTTGGCCACCCCTGATATAAAATATGCATATGAAGAATTTCTCATAAACTATTTATAAAAAAGGAAAGTAACACAAAATACGAAAGAAAAAGATATGAAAAATACATAAAATAAAAGTTAAAAAATTTTTTGGCACATATTTTATATATGTAAAGTCAATAAATAAAAAGACAAAATTGGAAAATTTTGCTAACGACCAGTAGCAGTAGTTTTTTTTTTTTTTACTAGACACTTTTTCTTTTTTTTTCCCCAGTTAAAAATGATAAACACAATCAGGGCCATTCCACGTCAGTTCAACCACACCATGACACCCATAGTCTCAGATTTTGATGAAACTTGGTGTATTTGTTCCTTTTATGGGTTTAAATAAGGAAAAGAAATTTTTTTGCTTTATCTTAAATGGTTTAGGTTTTATAGCTTATTAAAGATTTGGTAATTTCATGTTTTTTTTCGATCAAGCGGAAGAATCACAATTTGTTCTTTTATAAAGAACAATTTTTTTCTCCCTTATTTATCAACCAATGTTGATGAAATTTTTTATGAGTATGCTTTAATATATAAGGAATACAGACAAAAATAAATTAAACCAGCAAGTATTTGCACATGGCCAGAAAAAAATTGTGAAATATTATTTTGAAAATTTTTTTAATGAAATACAGAGTTCCACTTCAAATGGATTATCATCATGAGGGAAAAGGATAATCAAATTTTTTTATTATTATTATTGCTCTAAAAGATGTATTCTACAACATGAAAAAATAAAATAAATGGCTTTTTGCATCCTTCATTACTTTTTCTGGCTTCAAATTTAAAATTTCCAATTCCTGCATTTTCTTGAAATCGCTAAATTAGAAGTTCCAATTTCAGTAAAATTATGCAAAAATTTGAACTAAAATGTTAATATAAGTACAAATTTTGAATAAACATCATAAAATACAAGAATTTTCAGCAATTGTTTTGAGTTTTAAAAAAACCCACGATCCTTCGTCAGGAAAAAGAAGTACACACGAGTACTGCAACGAAAGCAGCAATGCAGAAAATGTTATTTGTCAACTAATTTCAGTTTAAAAGATCTTAATTGTATATATATATATATATATATACATAATTTGTTGATTTTGCAATCATTTATACTTTTTCAAAAACACACTTTGATGATGAAGACAAATAGTTTTTAATTCACAACTTAATTCTGTTCTCAATTTTAAGAGAGTTAAATCAGTTTCAAATAGTTTATCAAGAGGTTGCAAGGTTTTTTCCCTAACATGGTATAACAAATGACAATCACTTTGAGCCATTTCTCCTGCACTGCCCTTCTCATTTTTCTAATATACTATAACATTCAAAAAATAATTAACAATAATTCTTTTCAAAATAGTATAGCCTCAATAATGCATGTTACACATGCAATAGCTTGTGACTGACTAATTACAAGATGCCAAGTTTTGTCTCTGCTACTGAGCAAGCTCACTTGTTTACCTCTTTAACGTTCACTACTTAATTTATTTTAAAAATTACTAAACTAATTTTTAAAATGGCTTTTTCATGCGTAGCTGATCATAAATATTTAAAAAATAATAAAATTAGCATTGTTCCTTTTCGAGAATTTTTAGTTTGAAACATCTACAAGTTAACCTTATTAAATTCAAATAATATTTAATTTAATAAATAAAACACTTTGTAAGTAAACATTATCGACTACGAAAACTCGTAAAAGTTGTTTCAGGTGAAAATAATAGTCCAGCTCTTCATTAAATGATAAAAACTAGACATGAGTGCATCATGAAACCAGCAGTTCGCACCCGCACACACTAAGAAACGTCAAGTGACTTATGCATTTAGCTTCCTTTTCCTATGAAGCATTATTTGTTAAATTTTGGAATAGTGCTGTTATCTACAGAGCAGAGAAAAGGAACAAAAGTTTAAAACCTGATTAAAACAAGGGAGAAATAATAAAAAATCTGCTGCATAAAAATTGTTAAATTATGTGAAATGTTTGGTTTCACTGCAAAACCAATGATCATTAAAGGGTTAAGCATGCCAAACAAGATTTGACTTATTCAGACATCTAAACATGTACCTACACAGTAGACAGAACATCACTTAATTGTCTTGTTGCAACTTGAATGGTTTGATTGTTTACAATAAGATTAAAATTTGAAATAGCAGTGAGTAGTAAAATGATTAGAATTTAGATCTTGTTTTTAAAACAAAATTAAATTTTAATGCAAATTTCTATTAATTAGAACATTTAATATTAATTTAGAAACTTTGTTTGTTTGTTTTGAAATTTCAATTTAGATATAATTTTGTTGATTCAATTTAATAGCATTTATGTATGTATCTTTCTGTACATGTTGAATTAACATTCTTAAAAACTACTCTGTTGTTTTAATCATACACCACCTAATTATGTAATTCAATTTTTCATTTTATTTCAAAAACCTTAAATTAGTTGATAAATAACATTTTAGTTCAAATTTTTGTATAATTTTACTAAAATTGGAACTTCTAATTTGGCGATTTCAAGAAAATGAGGGAATTGGAAATTTTAAAATTGAAGTCAGAAAAAATAATGAAGAATGCAAAAAGCCATTCATTTTATTTTTTCATGTTGTAGAATACATCCTTTAGAACAAGAATACAAAAAAAATTTTTTGATTATCCTTTTCCCTCATGATGATATTCCATTTGGAGTGGAACTCTGTATTTCCTTAAAAAAAATTACAAAATAATATTTCAGGATTTTTTCCTGGCCATGTGCAAATACTTGCCAGTTTAATTTATTTTTTCTTGAATTTCTTATATATTAAAGCACACTCATAAAAAATTTCACCAACATTAGTTGGTAAATAAGGGAGATAAAAATTATTCTTTATGAAAGAACAAATTGCGTTTCCTCTGCCTGATCGAAAAAAAAAACCATGAAATTCACAAATCTTTAACTAGCTGTAAAACCTAAACTATTTAAGATAGAGCAAAAATATTTTGTTTCCTCATTTAAATCCTTAAAAGGAACAAATACACCAAGTTTCGTCAAAATCTGAGACTATGGGTGTCAAATCATCTTTTTTTTGGTTGATTTGACATGGAATGACCCAACAGTATGTTTTAATAACTTCTGTAAGATTAGTAAAAAAATAAAACAAGGTATATACAGGGTGATTATAATTAAAGTTACAATTTCAAAACGTTATAATTTTAAAACTACCCATCAGAATGATTTGATATTTTACCGGAGCAATCATGAAGCAATGAAATTTTGTTTGGGGGAGGAAAAAAGTAGTTCCAACATGTTCATATAGATGGTAATGTCAGGGGAAACGCCTAAATGGACTTGTTAAACACAGGAATGTTGCTAGCAACACAATGGAATAGCAGGAAAAATTAGACTTCAAGGGTTTACTACATTTTTTTTAGCAAAAAGACAAGAATACGTGTTTACAGCAAAAACAGTCATAGTGAAAAGAGGAAAAGAGGAACTTCATGAAATAAATACTTTACAGATAATTAACAGCACATTTTGGAACTTTTTTTTTTTTGCCTCAAAATTTCATTGCTTCACGATTGTTCTGGTAAAATATCAAATTGCTCTGATGGGTAGTTTTAAAATTATAGCATTTTGAAATCGTAACTTTAATTATAATCCCCTGTATATAAAACTAAAATAAATAAATAAAAAATGATAATAATAATACTTTGAAATCATGAGGATAAGGGTAACAAACTATAGAGGGGGAAATATTAGGGTCTGTTAATTTTATCCATGTGAAGACTATTTTAAAATTACTTATTTTCATAGATATTTCCATTTTTAACAAACCCCCTTATCTCCATCATTTGTATTGTGTCATTGGGGAAAAAAATGCCAAACCTTAAACCTTGACCCATAAAACACTTTTTTTTTTTTTTTTTTTTTTTTAACGCAGGAAAATGATCTGCAACAAAGCTTTCTTGTTCTACAACATACCTTGCACATTTCACAGGATTGCTTCCACAAACCAGAAGAAAAATTTTCTTGAGTTTTCCCCGTCATTTTAAAAAGTAAAATGATCACACACAATCATGCAGCATTAGAATCTAATATATCTAAAGTATACTATTTTGATTAACTTACTACTGTTGGGAAAAACCACATAATGATTTTTCTTCTTTTTTATAAAACACTAAAATTTAAAAAAGATTTTTATTAAAAAAAAAATTCCCTGAATTTTCTCTGTTTTAGCAATAAATTTTGTAATTCCCCAAGTCTTTCATGGTTTTTAAAAGTTTTTTTCAAACTCCTGAAGTTTTCGAGGAATTGTAGCAACCCTATTTTAGAAGGTCTTGCTTTAAAGGTCCTCAGTTAATTGCAGGTTTATACACCAACTAAAACTTTATACAAACCTACTTTCTAATGGTGTTATGTTTGGGTTTAATTTTACAGTTTCTGTAGTTCATAAACCAGGAATGAGATTTACTATAAATCTTGATCGATTTGAACTCATTATTGATAGTTAAGCTGGGACTGAATGACTACAGATATGCCTAGTTTTAATTTTTATATGCAGAAAAATATTCTCCTGATGAAATATTATTGTTCTGCTTTCATTTAATAATATTATCATTATTTTATGTTCATTATTTATTTATTTATTTTCTTAAGGAACTTATACTTCCAACAACGTAATTGCTACAGGATTACATATGTGTGTGTGTGTGTGATATTTTTCATTTCTTCTAGTATTGTTTGAAAAAGCTTTCAGATACATAATGTTGTACTAAAACGGTCATATTCACCAATCAAGAACTAAACTTGGGACAAATCACTAATTTGTTTTAAATCAGGAAAAATACTCAATAAAAAAAATTAAACATCGCTTATAGTTGTGCAACAACTGATACCGGACTAATCAAGAAAGAATAATGTTTACATAAAAGAAAAATTATGAAAAAGAAAAAGGAGGAAATTTTTTAAATAATCTGTCACTTTAAAAAATATTTTAAGCAATCGCAAAAACATTCCCTCCTCGGATTCCCGCCCAATGATTGCTTTTAATCTGGCATGCAAATATACATGAAAGATATAAAATATAATGCATAAAAAAGAGGTAAGAAATAAATTAATATTTTTATATTACAAATTAATCATTTAAGTATTTCGATATCTCGAAATAGCTTATAAATTATCCTAGAAATAAATTTAATGAACAGGCGCCCAAAAGATTCAATTAAAGAATAAAAGATTTATGAGTCTAAATTACGGTTTGATTATTTTATGTCAAATATAAAGCAATAAATAATTATTTTAATGACTTGGCGAGTTGGCAAAATAAAGCGCGGACCAGCATCGCAATGTCTGTAGAAAACGAAAGTACAACGAATGGGAAATAATGGGTAGGTGTTTCTATCAGAGAGGTAGCCAATTAAAATAAAATGGGTTGGGTTTAGAAATACGCCAATTTACACCAAAAATTAAGGGTTTAAAAGATGGAACTCGCCAAAATTTAGTAATCTTTCTTGATTAGCTCTTGCCAGAAAAAGTTAATAACTCCGCGCCTCCGAATTTGAACGTTACGTGTGAGGTCGAGCACCGACAACGTCTGGTCGCTAGCGGGACTAATCTCAAGACCCCATTAATCTTCCTTGCCTTACTGGACTCTGATTCCCAGCCCTGAAATGGATTTTAAATAAAGAAGTTTCCAGATAGCCTGACTTGATTATTTACTTCTGATTCCACGATTACATACACGTAATCAGGAGTATATGACATGATACACATATATATTAATTGTAACTGCCATAATAGAATCACTTGTTTATTTTTACTACAAAACATTTCTAAAAATAATTACACTTAATGCAAGCATGTTTAAAGAAAGGAAAAAATAAATATAGCATGAATTAATAAACAAAAATATTGATTTATTCTATATAATTACTAAATAATAATAATAATAAAGATAATGAAGCAGAGAACTCTATAATCACACAGAGAGTTTAAATTCAAATTTAGAAAAAAAAAAAAAAAAAAAAAAACTATGGACGAAATTCTGTCAATGACAGAATTTAATTTAGTATGACAGGACTACTTACATTTGTATTTAAAATACAAATATAAGTAGTCCTGTAAAAAATAAATAAATAAATAATAAAATAAATAATAATAAATAAATAAATAATAATAATAGAGAGTACTCAGTAAAATTTTTAAACACACATTCAAATAATGTGTTGATTTTTAATTCCAAATAAATTAATAAAATTTGAATGCATTAATTGTATAGTATCTTCCCCTAATTGCTAATCATTTACTAAATATTTTAATTAGTAAAATAATCTTAATAACAATTTTGTATTTATTATTAATAATTAACAGTTTCAATTTCTGCAGAACAAAACATAATATTAAAAAAACTATAAACCAATTATTCAATATTTAAATTATACTCAAAATTCATTAAAGATTAATTAATATTAATCCAGTAATTACTCAAAAACATAATTAATATCAATACACTCATCTTATAAATTGGAAAATAACACACATTTTAAATAAATTTCACAGTTTCAGTCTAAAAATATTTGAAAACGCTAGTCTAAATAATCAGGAAATATTCAGCCAAGACCCGTTGGCTCTGTGGTCAGAGTACACAAGTACAAACCTGAAGGTTATGAATTCGATCCTCATCGATGTGAAGTGAAAAAAAAAAAATATATATATATATATATAATAAAGATGATCTATTAAGCATAGTAGAAGCCAAGCAACAGATAGAAGATCACTGAAACACCAATGACCAATAAGATAAAAAAAAAAAAAAAAAAAAACATCAGTGGATGAAATACACTAATTTAAAGAAACCATATCTATTAATTAACAGCCTGCAAAACAAACGAATCAATAAAGTAAAACAACAAATCTTAACTTAAAACCATCAACTTATCAAAATTAATGAAAAAACAACCTAAGAAACACAAGGTAGGAAGAAGGAGACAGGCGGCAAGACTTGTGACTTGCCTGTGGGGTTACACTAGTTTTATGCCGGCAACACTCTCCCAGCCTGCCACAACCAGAACAGGAACCATATGGATTTAAAAATGCAAATTTCAAAGCAGATGAACAACAATGAAACCACGAAGCCACAATGAAGTTCACCGATAGATCACATTGTGTTTAACAGTATAATTAGAACATTAGATATAGTTGACAACTCAAAAAGGAAAAAACTGAAATTTTAATGGAAAATGAAAGTTTGCATAGTAATACAAAGCAAATGCAACAAGCCATCTACTTTTTTTTTTTTTTTTTTTTTTTAATTTAATTTCACAAACCCACCCAACCATCCAGCCTTACAACACCACCCCACCTCCGTAATCAAACATCTGCCCACCCAACCACCACCTTTTTTATTGTCTTTTATTATTTTATAATTTTTTTGTTGATATACACAAGAGTGTACACAGCTTTTTTTTTTTTTTTTTTTTGTACTGACAGAGACATGGTTAAGGATATAAAATAGAAAATACAAAGTTTTTAGGAAAACCCATTTTAGCAGTGGCTGTGATCAGTTTATTAATATTCTTGTTTTTAAACTTTGCAGAGCATAAATTATTAATTCGAAATAAATGGTTAATGATGATGTTTCTAAATACTGAAAGATGCAGACATGAATTAAAATGTGTAAATAAGTTTACATTAAAACAAAAATCTTGCCGTTTGTCATAGATATCTGTGTAAAGTTTATTACCATCGATGATTATTTTGAGATCTAAAAAGTTAATAGATTGATTAGTCGGAGTATTTTGAGTTAGCTTTAAATTAGGTGGATAATTGAAGGAAAAGCCATTTTGTGAGTTCTTGTTGAGATAAAATACAATAATATCATCGATGTAACGATAAAATCGAACATCATCATTGCAAATTTGCTTTTCATAATAATAAAGATAGAGATCTGCCAAAATACTGGAGCTACAACCTCCTTGTGGAATGCCTAATTGTTGCAAATAGATATCGTTGTTGTGGAAGATATAATTATTATGGATAAAAGTTTTTACGGATTTCACAAAATATTTTAAGATAGAGTAAGAAATTAAATGGTAAAATTGGATATTGGCAGGCAATTTTTGAAGTGAAACGCTATAAATTGGTAACGATGTAAAATGGCAGATTGAAAGAAATAGTCATGTCATACTAAAATAAAATAAAAAAATTTCCACATTGAAAAATTTTCTTTCAATAAACATTAATATATTATC
This sequence comes from Salticus scenicus, assembly GCA_963930645.1. Lineage (NCBI taxonomy): Eukaryota > Metazoa > Arthropoda > Arachnida > Araneae > Salticidae > Salticus > Salticus scenicus. The sequence goes on along the minus strand of OZ005649.1, from coordinate 88,775,457 downwards.
AACTAAAAAAACTAAATAAATATGCACATATATTACCATTATCTTCTTTAGTAACTTTCAAGATTGGCCTTGGTAATGATTCATTGTAAAGAGGTTCTTCTGGTATAGGTGGTATTTTCTTCTTAGCATTAACAGATTGGCTTATAGATGAAGTAGATGTAGACAAAGATGCAGTAGTAGTAGGGAAACGAGGAGCAGCAGCAGGAGGAGGAGGATGAAAAGGTGTAGTCATTTTTGTTGCCACACTAGGTGGAGGCAGAAACACTGATGAGAATCTTGAAGAAGATGGTGCAGGTGGATTAACAGCTGTATTTCTAGCAATCATATGATGAAGCTGGACGGAATCATGTGGAGAAGAAACAATATGATTAACAGAAGTATTTGGATAAAACTGATTTGGAGTACAACAATTCATTAATGGTGCAGTTCTAGGATAGAAAAGAGGAGGTGTTGCAATAGATGGGCAAGGATTTACAGAAATAGTAGAATCAGGTAAAGACAGAGGGGGACGCCACATAGATGATGACAGATGACTCATAGCAGTAAGAGGATCAGAAGCAGAATATGAAAGTTGATCCACAGAACTAATTTGCAAATTAGGCTGTAGCATACGATTACATGTAGTTGCTGCAGGGTGATGAAAAGGAGAAGAGTTCACTGAAACTACAGCTTCCTGAAGATGGAAAGAATAAAAAAAATAACAGGATGGCAAAAGAACAAGTAATTTAATGATAGGGAGAAATTTGGTTTAAAACCAGAACACAAAAAACAATAAAAGAAAAAATGCATAGATTATAATAATAAATATATTGTAAAAGAAAATATTAGAATGAAATTTTCAAATTTACAATTTTAAAGAATAGCTAAAGAAATTTTTTTTATATTATATTGGATCCGAATAGCTTTAAAGTTGTAACTTATGTAATATGTTAAAGACTTCTGAAAAAGCAAGTGCATGAAATTCTTTCTACATATAAAGGGAGCCAAAGAATTCAATGTTTGCACAGTGCAAGACAAAAACCTATAAATTTTAGCAGTGAAACTTTTCTGAAGAAGGACAAAAAAAAAAAAAAAAAATGATAAGGAACAGGCTTTAAAAACTTCTGTATTTTTAATTTAGTAGAGGGGCTGAAATTTGAACAAAAATGTATCTGTGTACAGTCCCAGTATACCGTTTCAAAGTCTAATAAATAAAAAAAAAAAAAAGAGGGAGAAAAACACAGCCAAAAAGATAAAAATTAACTTTGTCGTTGTTTACAGATTTATGATGAAAACAGTAAAAGGTTTCAATTACTGGTGCAAAACACAACAGAAGGAATAGCATTTCTTAAACATACCACTGAAAGGCTAAGATAAAATGAGTTTTAAAATATCTCATCTTGTACAACTGTTGAAAAAACAGAAGACAGACTGACTCAAAGGAAATAGAGAAGTAAGAGAGTGGGAAAAATAGACATATTTAATAAAGGAAAAGGAGAGACAACCAATAGAGCTACTTGATAAAAAAAATATTGTTTACTAACGCTGGTGGAGAAGGGGACTTTTTCTTGCTTAAAAATTAGATTGCACCAAGTTTTGCTATTATGATACTGAGGTTTACTTAAATTAACTATTAATCAAACTACTTTTTAATTCAATAAAATTTTTTATAAACAATTTGATGATCTGGCCACAGATAACCATCTTTCTCACACTCACAGTCTCTATAATATTTATATGAATTATTTTGAAATAGTGTTGTAACTCTTTAATGATGGTTGAAGTGTATTAGTGATATTTTTGTCCTTGTTGAAAATCTTTTTGATATTGCAACTATTCTTGTTGTTAATTTTATAAAACCACATATCCAAATTAATTTTATGCATATCTCTCTTTTACTTCTAATTGCCTTCTGCTATTGAAGTGGTATAACAGTTGCTTCATATTATAAGGATATCTCATTCAAAAATGAAATTTTTCGAATTCTGTTTATAAAGTTTTAAGTTTTTTAAACAAACAGTTATATAATTAATTCACAAAGAATACCTTTTTATAAACAGTGGACAGAGAAATAAAATGAAATGCACTACTTCTATACCTTTTGATAAAGGTGCAGCTCTTAAAATAAAAAATTAAGCTGCTAAACATAACATCAACATACCAATAAAACCAAACAGAAATATTTTTCAACATATAAGAAATGATAAAGTTAAAGTTAATATTTTAGATATCTCTGATATTTATCAAATTAATTTAAAAAACAATGAAAATAAAAGTGGTGTTTATATAGCAGAGATGTCAACTTCTATTGACAAAAAAGCAGGAGATTTTTTAACAGAAATCACGAGACTTTTTCCAACAAGAAAGTTTGTAAGAAAAAATGAGTAAAATAATGCAAATTTAACATTAAGTAAAGCTTTGTAAGCTTAGGAGGTATTTACAAAGCATCAGTATTAAAATTAAATGAATAATATGTTTCTTGCAGTAAAACAAACTATCAAAAAAAAAAAAAAAACCTCAGACATACAGTTGTTTAAAATTTGTCAAAATAGACAGATTTGATCATTCTGCTCCTAATATAAAACAATAAGAATCTTAATTATCTTTGTAAAAGAAAAGGTAATATAGAAATGAAAATATCAGCTATATTCTAATGAAATTTGAATTCTTTAAGTTTTCAATAGTTACGGTATTTAACAAAAAATAAATAAATAAATAAAAATCTTTTGATAATAAGTCATTTTTCATTATGCAAAAATGAAAGTTATAAATTTATTCTTAGCAAAAATTAGTTTCAAAGCATTGTATAGTAATTCACATTTAAACTGAACTTGATAAATTGTAGGGCAAGATAAATTTCAATTTTCTTTCAAATTTTTTTACCCAATCCCACAAATTTTAAGCATAAATTATGCTAAGAGGGATAGATAAAATTTACATCAGAAAAGCAGGAGAAATGAGTGGAAAATCAGGAGCATAGAAAAACAAGCAAAAAGCAGGAGACTCCTGCCAAAAGCAGGAGACTTGGCATGTCTGATATAGGAATGACCAAAAGACCAATCAAAAACAGGATTAATGAACACACACAAAAACAGGATATTAAACAAGGAAAAATAACAACAGCACTAACCTGAATTCTGACATAAATGTTGATTTCAATAGTACTAAAAGATTGGACAATTTTCAAGAAAATATTAGCGACATATTACAAGAAATGCTTCTCTAGTCAGGACAAATACAGCTACTTCCACTGTATGATGTCATATTACTGCCGATCATGATAGAAATTCAGGTAGAAATCATTATTCACATGTGTATTTTCACAATACTTAATCATTTAAATTTTGATACGAAGCTAAACAAGAAAAACATAACTTGAGAGAAAAATAACATTTGTTTTTCCAGGTTTTATAACTGATTTTCCCTGAGTTTTAATGAAAATTTTTATTTTCCCCGAGTTTTCCCTGACTTTTTTCAACAAATTTCAAATTCTCTGAGTATTCCCTGTTTTCCAGGTTTTCCCTGAGGAGTATGAACCCTGTTTATGTGACAGTGAGGCCTTTTCTGCTCTCAGGTTTGAGCATCTTGGTCGGCATCTTATTGAGCCTTGGGAACTGCAGGATATTCCTGTCAGGTGTCGGCTGAATTTTGCTTCAGATACCAGACTTTTCTTTTAAGGATGCTTTTGGGCTTGGGTACAATAGACCTCTGGTCGATGTGCTTAGCTCTCAGATCCTCCTGAGGACTGCCCTCCATTATAAGTCATGACGTAGAGCCCAATGAGAATTTGGATAGCAGATAACACCAAATATTAAAAGAAACAGCAGTCGAATGCAAAGCACAGGGGAAGTTTTCAACTCCTGAGGAAGGCCCGGTATCAGGCCAAAATGCTTTGAGTTAAACAATGAAAAGGTATCTTTTGAATTATGTTTTTCAAACATTACCTTGCCTTTGAACATGTCGTCTTTCAACTTAGTAGCAATTAAAAAAAAAAAAAAAAAAAAAAACTAAGTTAAAAGGTGACATGTTTAAAGAGTAATATTTAAAAAAAAAAAAAAAAAAAAAAACAGAATTTGAAGAAGTTTATTTTTGAATGAGATTTTTTTTTTTTTTTTTTTTTTCTTAAACAAAGCAAGAAAAATCTCATAGGATAAAATAAGGAAGAAAGGGGAAATATGTCTAATATGCAGCGTTAAATACTATTTCTACAACTGTGTAACACTGTGAGTAGTTATTTGAGTACTTATAAATGCATATTAAAGTTATGTTTGAAACATATATGGAAAAAAACAAATTGTAATAACTTCATTTATTCTGCTATCAAATTATAAATGAAATCTGGATAGGAAAGTTTTGTTTATCTAATGGTAAAAAAAAAAAAAAAAAAAAAAGTTTCAGTGTAAAGGGTTAACACAATAAATTGCCTCTGAAGAGGCTTTTCGAAATTTTATTGAGAATAAACATGCAAGAGACTAATACAACACACACACACACAAACAAAAAGAAGCATTTTTTTTTATTTTTTTATAAATACCTTTCATAAAAATAAAAAGATATTTAGAAATATTAAAAGTGATCATCACACGAAAGCTAGCAATAACAGTAGTCTTTTAAAAACAAAGAGAGTTTTTAGATGATTACCAAATGCTAAGTGTCTATGCTTAAATACTAAGCATTTTACAATGAGTGGATTTAAATATTTAATTAAACATCAACCTGAAATGCTTAAAACTTTGGATGATATTCAGCAATTCCTTTTTTCTGACATTCTACATATGATTTTTCTATTACCGTACCTAACTTTTTTTTTTTTTGGTGTGTGTGAGGAAAAAACGAAAGTTTTGTACCAAAAAACTATATAAGAGATAGCTAAAATGTTGTATATAGAACAAAAGAAATACCTGAGACAATGGGTTAGAACATTGCAAATTTCCAGGATAACGGGTTTTATTTTGTTGAAATCCTGTGGCTGATTTAGTAAATACATTATTAAGAGCAGAATCAGTTTTAGTACCTAAAATTAAAAACAAACATATAACTTCCACATGTCTAGAGTTAATGACTAAAATAAACTTAAAAATATTTGGTATTTGTAAATTGGTAAAATATTAGAATAGTATGGAATAAAAAAAATTTAAATTAATTTTTCTGCACTATACCATAGAGCAGTGATTCTCAACCACTGTGCCGCGGAACTTTTGTGAGCTGCCAAATTTTAGAAATGTATATAGTAAAATTTAGAATGTTTTTTTTATTACGAGTAAAGTTTGTTTAAATTAAAGAAAAGTACATTGTAAAAGAAAACTAATGTTTTTGCAGTTAAATACCATATTTTAAACTTTTTTATCTTCGATAACTGTGACCTTTCATAAAGTAAAATGTGTGCCGCCAAATTTTGAAATCGTTAAAAGTGTGCAGCGACAAAAAAAAAAAAAAAAAGGTTGAGAATCATTGCTATAGAGAAAAACAAATTCACCACCTATGAAGTAAGATTTCATTATTTTAAATTAATATTTAATGTTAATCTAAAGAAAATCCTATTCAAAATTTATAATTTGAAAATAAATCACAAATTGCCCCTGTAAAGTATGTTTCACTGCAAGAGACTTCACAATGTTGTTTTCACATTGTGAAGTCACGTTGAAAGAAGATAAAATACATTATTTTTAAGAGAATATTTGTGGGTGATAATGCACTTCTCCTTTTTTGCTATAACCTTTTGCATATGAATTAATCTTGTGCCAATCATAAGATCAAGAAACAATAGAAATATAGACACTGAAATTTGGACTTTAAATGCGGATGCACATTTAATTCATTGCTTTTTTGCAAATAGTTGTTGCCTAATAAAATTATGGTTATTTCAGCCTACTCTGGTTATCTCTCTCTCAGTCATCTTAAATACCAGAGTTCTTCTAAGAGTATCTGATCTTGTTACATAAAATGTACTTGGATTTCCAGGCATGAGAGTGCAGAAAATTAAAAAAAGAGGAAACACGCGTATTCATAAAATTAATTTCAAATGAAAAATAATGCGTGCAGGGAAAACTATACAAATGTGTTCATAAAATTTATTTCAAATGAAAAAATAATGCTCACAGGAAAAAAATATACAAAATATTTTAAAAGTGACAAATTAAACTAAAAGAATAACACATCAGCACAATAGAACATGTGTTAAAAAAAAAAAAAGAAGCATTAGCTAGCAATCAATATTTAATAACATTGACTGGTGGTGGAAAATAAGAAAGGGGGAAAGGGGGGTTAAAAAGTAGTTCATGAGTGAGAAATATTAAACACAATTCTTCCTCTTTATGGGTTCTAGAATATCATAAAGTAAGTTTAAAATTAATATTGACATTTTTATTGTGGATGGATAAATATTAAAAAATAAAAGGCTTCCCGCAGAATGTTTAATTGGCGATGGTTAGAGGTGAAAAAAATAGGGGGGGGGGGAGGACAAAAAAAATTACATGAGTAAGAAATATTGAATAATTCTGTTCTTTTATATGTTACAGAATATGATAAAGTACGTTTAAAATGAATATTGACATTTATATTTTGGATGGACAAAGATTGAGAATCTACAGTTTTTCATGGAGCGCTTGAACACTGATCGTTATTGGAGTTTGATTTTAACAAAATAAAAAATCGTGAAATTAACGAAAATCACAAAAAAGCGGAGAATCGCAGATCCACGGAAAATTCTCATGCCTGATTTCGTATGCACATAATAAAATACATTGTTAAACAGATGGGCTCTCTCTCATTGTGTCAGAAACTACTCGATACACCACCTTTCCTTAAATAAAAGTCACACAGATTAAAATGAAATCTAGAGCCAGTCAAGGTTGGAGGCCCAGGGCTGATGTGTATAGCTGAAATTGAAGAATCTAGGTCTTCTTAGAATTTGTCATCTATGTTCCGATCCAAAAAGAAACTAGTTCTATTTCTTTTCGATGACATAGAAAACTGAGATGGGTGATGGTGCCTAAAGCAAATGAAGACCGATGAAATGCGATCCTAAGTTCTTGACAGCTCTGCATGGAGATAAAAAGCAGTGTACATACAATGAGATGTTGCTTCAGAGGTAAGTGTAAATGTGAGTTACAGCAGTGAAATACTGCAAAGAGCAGTTAGTGATGATAAGAACTATCTGCCATATCGATGAAACTTAAGAGTTTCTCGCATACAGTAGTACCACACACTTTGCTGAGGAACATGTTTTTGTTGGTTTTAAACTTATATTTATGCATCTAAATCAAACATTTTTATACTTCAGTTTTAAATAATGTCAATGCCCAAAAATATAAACAATGCTCCCACTATTTTAAGAAGGTTTCATATCTAATGAACAATGTTTAAAAACACTTTAATGATAATTTCTTTAAGAAATCAACATGCAGAGAGCATAATAATGTATATTTTGCTAACAAAATGTAGCATTTATAGTTTTTTTTTTTTTTAACAAGGACATCCCCCCCCCCCCCAAAAAAAAAAAAAAAAAAAATAAATAAATAAAAATAAATAAATAAATAAAAAAATAAAATAAAATAAAATAAAATAAATAAATAAAAAATTCTTTATCATTATGGTCTGCATGGGCCAAAATTTTTTAATGTGCGATAGCGTCTGAACACCTTATTTATTTGAGCTAAAAATTTATGCCCATTATGCTGGTCACTGCAGCACAAAGTGCATAAATTTTGGTGAATCTAGCACATATAGTTTTTGTTACAGGGACACAAAGAAAAATGCTTTTTCATTATGGCCGATGGGCTGAAATTATTTGAAGTGCGATAGTGTCTAAATGCCTTATGACGCTGAAAATTTATATATGTGTTAAAGGTCACCATTGCTCGAACTGCATAGCTCTTGGGGAATCTAATACTTATAGTTTTTTTACAGGGATACAACAAAAAATTCTTTATCATTATGGCCTATGGGTTGAAATTATTAGCATCTAAATGCCTTATCCGACTGAACTGAAAATTTATATACATACTGTAGGTCACCATCGCATGAGCGATAAAGATTCTGGTGAAACTAGCCCTTATACAGGGTTCCCAGCATGAAAGACACTCAAAAATAGTTGCTTTAGTTGCCTTTACTGTATAAAATAGTAACCGCTTCAAATGAAAAAGCAGCCAAAATAAGTAGCCACTTCGATCCAAAGAGTAGTTGTAGAAAATTAAAACAAGAATAGGTAAAATGTTAAAATATAAAAATGACAAATATTTAAAAAGTAATAGAAAACAGAGTAAACAGTGTATAAGATAAGATAATGTGAAAAGTTATGAACAGTGTATATAATAAAAACAGATGAAAAGTGTAAATAATAAAATCAGATATCATGATAAAAACCAGCTTCTTTTAAAAAAATTGTCATGTGATGATGAGGATTAATACCTAAGAGGCTAGTCAGATTTGGTGAAGATGAATTAAAATGTTGTTGATACAGATGACAAAGGCAAGGGCAGTCTTAGATTAAAAAAAAAAAAAGCAATATAAACATTTAAGCAGTTTTTGGAGATCACATGGTCAGAAGATATAAAATTGGCCTAAGAAATTAGATACCTTTTTTGTAAAAGAAAATTGATACATATGTAAAGGCATATAAAACAGAGTTTACGTAACAAGATTAAAAAAAAAAAAAGGCTTAGCCTTATTTAAGGCACTAATTTCCGAGATCTAAAACTGACTTATCTAATCAGGATAATTGTTAATTTTCCTATAATAACCCAGGAAAATTAACAATAATTTGATGGAAAAGGATATCTAAAAAGGGATTTATATAGCAATTTTCAAGAAAATTGTTAGAGCCATTTTTCCGATACTTTCACCAAAACGTGGCAAGTTCAATTGTTGACCTGAAAACAACAACACATGAAAGGATATTTAAAAGGTAGTTAACATGGCGAGTTTGAAAAAAATTCATAAAAACATGGCGAGTTTGAAAAAAGCCATTTTGTGAGTACCTCAAATTGACCTACTTATACAGAAAGCCTATCAATTTTTCTGAACTAATCAACTAATACATATTAAGAGAGTGTTTATATACAGTCTTACAGTCCTACTTTTGATTTCCAATGTCACAGTTCTAGTTTTCCAATTTTCACCAAAAGTTGAAAAATAATTTTTACACCAGACCAGCTTCAATTCTGGTCGGGGATATAGTAGACAGAAAAGGTGTTCCAAAGGACAGGAAAAATGCAATCATGATCTTACTTTTTAAGGAAGAAGAAAAAGAAGATATTTAAAACTATCATCCAATCCGCCTGCTTTCAATCCTGTATAAAATTCTGATGAAAGTTTTGACAAATTGCTTACAGAAACAATTAGATGCAGCATAACCTAAACCCCAGTGGCAGAAAGTTTTGTAGCTTTTTGCAACAGGCTTTTAAAATTTCATAATCTGTCTGCGAATATTTGCGTGTAATCAGGGGTGAAAATGGCTTACATTCAAAAAGTCTGAAAGCTGATAGAGGCAATCTTTGGGGGGGACTTAAAAACAGTGGTGATCTCATGCAACAATACACAAATACAATTTTACTACAGATCAATATAGTATAAACAATTATAAAATAATAAGGTGAACTCATTCAATTAAATATTTATAGCAATGTTTGATGTAACACAATATAAATAATTATAAATAATAAAAGTATTAGTTTTAGTTTTGATACAGAAATTTTTATAAGCAAATTTTGAAGTGGAGGAGAAGTTTTGGAATACTTTTAAATGAAACTTTTCTACGTTCCCGTAAAATCTCAGTAACAGGTAACAGGAGAAAAGAACAGACACATAGCGCTGCCTATCAAGGGAGATCTAGGCTCCCTAGGCAGTCGTCGTAAGCACTGTTTTGTGTGTTCTTACTAAGGCACCTATATGGGGGCTCTAGAGTTCCTACCAGAGAGCGTTTAAGACGTCACACATCGGTAGCGCATTGACGCGGGCGAAAAATGTGTGTAAATTGCAGACAATTTTTTTATGACTGCAGACAAAGACTGTCCGAAAGTTGCAGACTAATTTTTTTTTTTTATTAGTGCAAACAAAAATTGTCTGCAAGCATTTTTTCTGTGTCCGCGACTATGTCGCCGTGTTTCTACTACTGGGACCTAAACAAATAGGATTTCAAAGTGGTTTTAGTACTACTGACCATATTCATACAATTAGAGAAATTATTGAAAGATATAATGAATATGAACTCCCTCTCTGCATGGCTTTTGTACACTTTGAAAAAGCTTTTGACTATCATCACTATATGGATGCATTAAAGAATACTAATATTAATTCAGGATATATTTACCTTATTGATAACATTTATAATTACAGTAAAAGATCTTTATAATGCATACCTTGGGACCAGGCAGAGCCTGCTTTTCCAAGGGACAAATGGAGGTGCCAGGGGCCAGCCCAAAATCAATTGTCTTTTGAAATTCAAAGCATTTTACATATCAGGTTGTTAGGAAAATTTCTCGCGACCACAAATAACATCTGCACAAACAGTTCACGTTGGCATGTTTGTTCATATTTTGTCAAACGTCTTTTGGCATTTGAAAGAAAGAGAGTTGCTTTGGAAAACTGGGTTGGAAAATTTGTAAAAAAAAAATATCGTTATCATTAAGTACAAGGTATCTGAAATGGAACTATCACAGTACCAGATTAGAACCATCATTTACTTCCAGCTCTGCTGCAAAAAGTCACCAAATCACGTGTACAGCTTTATGTACTACTGTTGTATCGTATGACACTGCGAAGGTTTGGTACTGAAAGTTAAAAAATAAGGGCTATGAAATTCAAGAAGCAGAGCACTCTGGCCGGCCTACTGATGCTGATTAGGCCCGCCTGCGAGAACTTGTGGAAGAACATCAGTAGTCAACCCCTCGAAAGCTAGCTAAGGAGTTAAACGTTAGTGCCATTGACACTGCTTTCAAGGCAAAATGCCGAACTGAGTTTCAGCACAACAAGATACTGTTCCACGTTCCAACAAGATAATGCAAGAGCACATTAGTCTATATTCACCGGCTGGACTCAAATGGGATCTTTTGCCCCATCCACCATACAGCCACAACATCGCTCCTTTGGACTTCTACCTTTTTTTCACACCTGTTGCTACATCTTGCTAGTGCTATCTTCGATTTAGCACAGGACATCCAAAATCAGATTGAACTGTTTCTGGACTTGCGGCCACAAAGGCCGAAAACTTTGAAAAGCTATTAAAACGTTATAAAAACAAGGCAAACAACAACATCTAGAATGCCAAAAAGACAATAGGAAATCAAACAGCTGTACCGGTAGCATTTAGCGTACTGTCTTCAGGGCATACAGAAATGAGAGAGCAGTTCTCTTAACTATAGGAAAGGGATTGGATTCAACTCAGGATGATCAGCTAATAGAATTACAAAACACTAAATGTGAGGAATATGGAAGAAATTAAGAAAATGTGCACTGAATGTAAAATTTCCAACAATCAGACAAATGGGGTACAGTGAAATCACAATTAACAATAATTTAAGATTTTTATAAATATAAAAAGTTTAAAAGAAAATGAGTTCATGAGTGGATTTAGCCTGCAAATTATTTTAGCTAAATCAAATTTAAAATTATGGTTTTTCTCCCAGCAATGCTTAGAAATAGCCGATTTGTTGGCTTCTTGCTTACGGACATAATTAATATGTTCTTTAAGGCGGAATTAAGACTGAGTTTAGTTTTGCCAATGTATGGTAAACCACACTGGCAAAAAATGCTATAGATGCCCCAACAATTATACATATCTATAGGATCTTTTAACTGAGAAAAGGTGAGTTTATTAGAAGGTGAAAAAATTATTTTATAATGATATTGTTTGAGAATTTTAGCTATGGCATGACTAGATTTAGGAGAATAGGGTGAAACAATATTGATATTAGAAGAGACTGGTTTAGTAGTTGAAGTACAAAGAAGTTGCAATTTTTAAATAGCTTTGTTTATAATGGAAGGGTTATAAACCTTTGTCAGTTGCTATGGCTTTCAGATATTTGATTTCAGAACTTAATAAAACAGAATTGGAACAAATAGTAAGGGCACGGTTAACAAAAGTATAGAAAGCTGCCATTTCTTGTAGATAGGTGGGTGACATGAACACATATTGGGAGGGAGAGAGATTGCAAAATTTTTTACAATAGATGGTGGTGGAAAATCCATCTACAGTGCATGAGACAAGGGTATCAAGGAATGGAAGTGAGCCATTATTTTCTATTTCATATGTGAATTGGATATTATTGTCTATACCATTTCCCCACCATCCATATTTCGACCAGAGTCGATCATATCAAATTTTGCAGTCTCTTTACCTCCCCATAAGAGTTCATGTCACCCACCTATCTAAAAGAAATGACAGCTTCTTATACTTTTGTTAACCGTGCCCTTACTATTTGTTCCAATCCTGTTTTATTAAGCTCTGAAATCAAATATCTGAAAGCCACAACAACTGAGAGAGGTTACAACCCTTCCACTATAGACAAAGCTATCCAAAAATTACAACTTCCTTGTACTTCGTCTGCTAAATCAGTCTCTTCCTTACCCTATTGTTTTCACCTTCCAATAAACTCGCCTTTTCTAATTAAAAGATCCTATAGATATGTATAACTCTTGGGGCATCTATAGCATTTCCTGCCAGTATGCTTTATCATACATTGGCCAAAACAGTCATAAATTCCACCTTAAAGAACATATTAATTACATCCATAAGCAAGAAACCAACAAACTGGCTATTTCTAAGCATTGCTGGGAGGGTGGGAGGAAAACCATAATTTTAAATTTGATTCAGCTAAAATAATTTGCAGGCCTAAATTCACCCATGAGCCCAATTTCTTTGAAGTTTTTTATATTTATAAAATTTTTAGAAATCTTTTAAATTGTCATTTCGCTGTACTCCATTTGTCTGATTATTGGAAATTTTACATTCAGTGCATATTTTATTAATTTCTTACATATTCTTCACAACTAGTGTTTCGTAATTTCCTACTGGCCAATCACCCACATTCTGAGTAATTCTATTCAGCTGATCATACTGAGTTGAATCCAATCCCTTTCCTATATATAAGAGCACTGCTCTCTCATTTCCTTATGCACTGGAGACAGTATGCTAAATGCTACCAAAACAGTTGTCTGCTTTCTTATTTTTTCTTTTTGGTGTTCTAGATGTTGTTGTTTGCCTTATTTTTAAATCCCACGCTAAGTCTTCCATTAATATTCAATTAAAATGTTGGCAGAAAATCATAGTTTTCGGTGGTGATTACTACCTACACTAACAGTACTGCTTTTGTGCTTTTTTTTTTTTTTTTTTCCCTCCCTAACTTTATTAACTTTTGTTACAATCTGATATATACAAAATTCACTATATGCACTTTATTACAGAAATGGGCCCCAAGTGATGATTTTGCCCTGGGCCCTCACTTCTGTAAGTCAATCTCTGGGACCAGAAGTAATGCATAATATAGAATTTTGCATCATATAGATAATTTTACAAATTGTAAAACTTATCAAGTAATCATAGTCAAATATGCCTGGAATAAATAAGAATAGTGACATTTAACTACTTCACCGGCCATCCCGAGATAACTTGGGGGAAACGTAGCCTTCCACATACTATAAAATTTTCCATAGCATGAAGATATACAATTTAATAAAACTTAAAACTGACAGAAATGATTATTTAAATAAATTAGCTGCAAATACAGGAACACTAAGCTTAATATTGTTTTTCAAATCATTTACTAGTTTTTTTATTTCCTGCAGTTTTGCTGAATTTATATGATTATGAAATTTATTAATCCATTTGCAATTTCTTTTTCTTTTTTTTCCTTCTTTCCTCCACATCTGAATTTGTTCTACAATAGCTACTCTCCTCTGGATTTAAAAAACAGGAAATGTTTCATGAATCACACATGTGTTAGAAGTGTTAGGAATTTCTAACTTCTCATTTGATATTAAACTCCAACATGCCTTTATTTTTAACATACACAAACATCAAACCGTCTCAATTATATATATTAAAAGCAAACACGTTTTATTTATGAGACAAAAAATTTTCAAGTTAAAATACATTTAAAAAACAAAAATTACATATAAAAACAATTAAAATCAGACGTTTCGAAACCCGTCCGGGTTTCCTCATCAGTAATACAACACAATATGCAAACAGGACATGAACACTCAAGGAATTTAAAGGAGTACAGAATATTGAGGAGCCAGTGCGCATGCTTCATTGATAGTGTGGAGATGCTTGGCAGTGTGCCAGCTCTCAAGGAAAATACGCGATTTATAATTATGAACACCAGAATTTAAAATCTTTATATTATCGAAGTCAGGAATATGATCGGTTTCAATTGAATGGATTACAATTTTAGAATTTTGGTTGCAATTTTTAAAAGATCGTCTGTGTTCTTGTAGTCTAATTTTTGCTGTACGGCCAGTTTCACCTATATAAACAGATTTGCAATTTTTACAAGGAATTAAATATATTACACCAGTTAATTCCAGAGAAGGGGTTATGGGTTTAAAGTTGAAAAGGACGTTTTTTAATTGTTTAATTGGCCGGAAAGCAGTATAAATATTATGTTGTTTAAGTAATTTAGAAATAAATTCTGAAGGAAAACCAAAATATGGCATAGAAATATAACTGTTTTTATTAATGAGTGAATTTTTCATTTTCATTGGAGTAGAGGGGGAATTTGCAGGAGGAAACGAAGGAGGGGGGAAGCTGATAATGTTTTCACGATAAATTCGTTTTAACCAATTAAGAGGGTAATCGTTATTTATTAAATCCTGGAAAATTTTTTTAATTTCCAACTTAAAAAGTGTCTCGTTACTGCATAACCGAAGAGCTCTATTGACCAAAGTTCGGAAGACTGCAATTTTATGCCTTTATTTTTGTTTATTTTAATGCATGTAATTATTAACAGTTTTTAATTCTTAACTGTAAAAAATTTATTCTTTCTTTATTAATTAAAAACTATGAATTAGGAATATAAGGATGAAACAATGTTTCAAACATTTATTTCAGTTGAATGTGAATATTTTACATGCCAGATAAATAACTTTCTCAAAAGAAAATTTTTAATGTCTACCCAGTAGTGAGTTTTATAGATCACTAGCAGGCTATGCCCGCTTCGCTGGTGACTATTTTTAAATGAATCATTATAATTAATGAATTCTCAAAATTGCATTAACTTTTATCATGTGAAAAAAAAAAACTCTGATCGGGAAAAATGTCGCACCGGGTCCCCACTGCATTCGGCAGCGTAGACCCGTGGGCGATGCGCACGCACGAATACATATATATGAGCGCCCTAATAATTTTACAAATTCGAAAATATCCGCAATCGATTTGTAAGTATCACAAACCTCTATGCACCAGTTTTGAACGATCTATCTCTATCTTTATTTTTTTGCCCTTTCGCTCCCTTCCCCCTTCCCGCCCCACCCAATAATTTTAAAAATTCAAAAATATCTGCAATCGATTTGTAGGTATCGAAAACCTCGATGCACCAATTTTGAATGATCTAACTCTATTTTTTTTTTGCCCCTCTGTCCCCCCCCTTCCCGGCCCTTCTAATAACTTTATACTAAAAACATTACTTATTTACCTTACATAAGTCCTAGTTACTTTCACTATACGCATTTCAAGTGCCAGCGCGCTCGTCCTCAGGTGAAATGTGACACCTGTGATGCAAGAAAGAGGTGTCACATTTCACCTGAAGACGAGCGCGCTGGCACTTGAAATGCGTATAGTGAAAGTAACTAGGACTTATGTAAGGTAAATAAGTAATGTTTTTAATGTAAATTATCGTCCTATTATGAAAGTAATTAACTTTATACTTTCGAAAATATCCCCATTTGACTTGCAGGCTTCTAAAACCTATCTGTACCAATTTTGAACGGCCTAACTGTATTTCTATTTGTTTTTGCCCATAGTCCCCCCTTGCCGCCCCTCCTAATAATTTTACAAATTCGAAAATATCAGTAATCGATTTGTAAGTATCGAAAAGCTCTATATACCAATTTTGAACGATCTAACTGTATTTTTATTTTTTTGCCCCCCTCTCCCCTCCCCCCTTCTCGCCACTCCTAATAACTATACACTTTCAAAAATATCCCCATTCGACTTGCAGGCCTCTTTAACCTATCTGTACCAATTTTGAATGACCTAACAGTATTTCTATTTGTTTTTGCCCCATAGCCCCCCCTCACCGCCCCTCCTAATAATTTTACAAATTCGAAAATATCCGCAATCGATTTGTAAGTATCGAAAAGCTCTATATACCAATTTTGAACGATCCAACGGTATTTTTATTTTTTTGCCCCCTCTCCCCTCCCCCCTTCTCGCCCCTCCTAATAACTTTACACTTTCGAAAATATCCCCATTGAACTTGCAGGCCTTTTAAACCTATTTATACCAATTTTGAACGGCCTAACTATATTTCTATTTGTTTTTGCCCCATAGCCCACCCTTACCGCCCCAACCCCCTTCCCGCCCCTCCTAATAATTTTACAAATTCAAAAATATCCGCAATCTATTTGTAAGTATCGAAAACCTGTATGTACCAATTTTGAACGATCTGACACTATTTTTTTTTTTTTGCCCTCCCTCCCCTCCCCCCTTCTTGCCCCTCCTAATAACTTTACACAATCGAAAATATCCCCATTCGACTTGCAGGCCTTTAAAACCTATCTGTACCAATTTTGAACGCCCTAACTGTATTTCTATTTGTTTTTGCCCATAGCCCCCCTTACCGCCCCTCCTAATAATTTTACAAATTTGAAAATATCCGCAATCGATTTGTAAGTATCGAAAAGCTCTATATACCAATTTTGAATGATTTAACTGTATTTTTATTTTTTTGCCCCCCCCCTATCCCCTCCCCCTTTCTCGCCCCTCCTAATAACTTTACACAATCGAAAATATCCCCATTCGACTTGCAGGCCTCTTAAACCTATCTGTACCAATTTTGAACGGCCTAACTGTATTTCTATTTGTTTTTGCCCCATAGACCCCCCCCCTTGCTGCCCGACCTGGGGGCTGAATTTCTAAAATTCCAGAAATTGGTTTTTAGATAGTTGCATTAGCTATATTTTAGAGCAAAAATTTCACGTATATCTATTTATTTTTGTTTGAGATATGTAGGATTATGCGAAATCACGTTTTACACATGTGAAATCACGTTTTGCCCCCCCCCCTCGCCCCCCTGGGGACCGAATTTCAAAAATTCCAGAAACAGATTTTTAGATATTTTTATTAGCTATATTTTAAAGCAAAAATTTTACGGATATCTGTTTTTTTGTTTGAGATATGAAGGATTTTGTGAAATTACGTTTTGCCCCCCTCCTTTTACAAAATTCGCCCCCCAATTTTGTAAAATCGCTTGCAGCGTTGTCTTTCTTGGGTCGTAAACATTAACCGTGCCAAATTTGGTCCCGCTGGGTGAAACGGCCTAGGATTCTATAGCGGACAGACACACACACACACACAGACTCTGCTCTTTTATATATATAGATTGTGTTATATAGATCGCCTTTATATAAAGATCATCAACTGTACATGGTATATATATATATAATATAAATTTTGCTGAAAAAAAAAAAATACCTGGTTGGGGACATGGTAATTGAAAAATTTCATTTCTTATGGTTTTAGAAACTGATGGAAAAGTTTTTGTGATTGAATTTTGAGGAATAGCATAAGTGGGAGCATTTAATGTCCTTGTAGAAATAATTGATGCTGCAGTTCGGAAAGGTAATGCAACAGACATCTTCTGTGGATCATACTTATTAGATGGATGCGACTGCAATAGATGATTTAGTGGTGATGTGACATTCTCAGGACATTTAGACATATGTGGCTGAGATATTGCTTGATTTCCATGATTGTTTCTTATTTTAGTAATATCTGCAATAGAAAATAATAATGATTAGCATGTGTCAATGATTTAGCATTAAAGTTATGCCTGTTTAATGACTATCTTTACAAGGAGCACTCACGAGTTTAGATTTCAAAAAGTTTAGATTTTGTTTTTGTCAGTTATGTCCAAAAAGGAAATAAATAAAATTACACAAGAAATGTCAAAGTGCACTACTACATTCCAAGCTACACTCTGCCAAATGTCATAGCTCTAGAAACAATAGTGTAAACTCCAGAGTGGAATGCACATAGACATTTTTTTTTTATTATATAGATAATTCATCAGAAATTTTGACATTTAAAATTATTTAAACATTTTTGTACTAAAATTTATAGATATATATATGGGAAATTTTTTCATATATTTTTTTTAAAGATGTTACCAGTTATTTTTAATTCTGTTATTTATTAATACATTTTAGTTCTTGTAGATTTCTGTGGCATCTATTTTTCAACCTTTTACTACTTTATTGCCAAATATATACATAGTCATCAATGAATTTTAAGAAATACCTTTTAATTCAATTAAAGACATACAATATATAAATAAAATCATATTACTGTACCATTTTGTGTATTTTGAGGATGTAACTGTTCTGGCCTCTGAAATAAGTTATTAAATCTAGGATCGAATCTGGTCGTAGAATTGGAAAAAGGAAGCCCTTTACCAGGATTCAGATATGGTATTATGTGATTGCCATTCTAAAAAAAAAAAATAAATAAAACAATTATACTTCCAGAAATATAAATATACTAATTGCCTTAAATAAATAAAAATAAATAAAGACATTTTAACTAAATGTATCTTAACCAAATTTTTATTTATTTATTTATTTTAAATGTACTTAAGACTATATGACAAACATGAAAACCTTTATAGTGATACATACATATAACAAAATTTGAAAATTATTACCATTTATTACATCAAATACAAACCAATGTTCATATAGAGAAATTGGAGTGTATGGTTAAATTTTTATGTTCAACTATGTGAAAAATGCCTGAGCCGGGAATCAAACCTCGGCTCTCTGCTTACCCTGTAGTTGCTCTGTCATTGAGCCAAATACTCCAAATCTTTGTAAATATATTTGTACTAAGTACGTTATTTATTTATTTATTTATTTTTAAAGCCAAAATGGGAAAAGGAATATATATATATTTAATTATTATTTAATCACTTTAAATTTAGAATTTAATTTTGTTGTAAGTTATTTATATTTTCAATCTATTACAAACTAGAGGTTAAAGCCCCCCCCCTCCCCCCCCCCAAAAAATTAAAAATTAAAAAAATAAAAATGCATCGATACTACCTGATCTCTACTGTTCACGCCTTAAATTGTTGCACATTTAAAGGGGATGCGCAACCAGCAGATTAACATTCCAAAACTGCAAGCGTTCATTCAATTTTTCTTTTTCTTTTCTTTATTTTTAAACACCACATAATTATTAAATTCAAAATCATTGTAATTAACTATTTTCCTTTTAGAGAATTTCCATACAAGATAATTTGGCCCACCCAAACGAAATCATAAAATATTCTATATACAATTTGAGTATGAAAATACTCATGTAGGGTTACATTTTAATTTGTAACTCAGCATCCTATGGCCATTCCAAGTTGAAACTTACAATAATTATAGCTAATAAAAACATAAAAATAATATATGATTTAAAAAAGAAAATTAAATATGTATTTTTTGAGATATTGAAGGTCAAAGGCCAAAACATTTTACCTTAAAATGAAATTTTTTAAAAAATATATGTATGTGATATATAATTTGAAAGTCTGTATTATACACTTTCTAATGATACCAATCTTATATATCTCTAAGTTAATTAGGTAACAAAATATGGGTACATATATAGTAGAAGAATTTTGAAAATTTGTATTTTTCACCCATTTTTGCAGCCCTGTATATCAAAAACTAAAAGAGGGGAGGGATTTATTAATTGGTATACATTTCTCTATAGAACATATAAATGAGCCTAATTTAATAAAAATCTGAGGGGTCAGGTTTTTAGCTGTGTTGATTTGACATGGAATGAAACACAATTTAGTTAAATAACAGCATATGATATTTTATAAAGTAGTCAATACCGATCAAAACTTGACAGATGAATGATGCCTAAATATGCAACTTAAATCTTTTTACAGCATACCAGTTTAAAACTCCTGTGCTTTGATACATTATCTTTCAGTAACAGAGAGGGAGTGAAAAATCACAAATTCAATAAGCAAAATACTATATATGTTCCCCACAGAATAAAAATATTTTTTTTCTTAATCTTATTCAACACTTAAAAATAAATGAACTACTTTAGAAAGAGAACAAAACAGATAAAATATCTTTGACTTATAAATGTAACTGAAGATTGATATTCACATCAAAATAACACTCAATTCATACACAGGCAGCATTTTGAAGATACATAAATAAACATATAATTAGGATATCATAAAACTCAATAGATTACTTACATTGTCACCTATTAGCTTTGTAAAATACATTGCTAACTACTCTATGAAAGAAACAGGGGGAGGATGAGCAAAGTATCTCGTTGTATAGGGTTCTACTACATTAGTGTATTATTAAATATATATTTTTTTTAATTTTTTCAATATGTTATTTACTATTTAAAAATTTTAATTATGTATTCTTGTAGTGTTGTGAAGTTTAGTAATAGTGTATTTTGTCACTGGATCTGGATCATTTAAAAAAAATTCATTCTTATTGGTCTTTGTGGTTTCAGCGATCTTGTATCTGTTAAGCTTGGCTTCTACTATGCTTAATAAATCATTATTATATATATATATATATAACCCCACAGGCAAGTCACAAGTCTTGCCGCCTGCCCCCTTCCATCCTTCCTATCTTGTGTTTCTTAGGTTATTTTTTCATTAATTTTGATAAGTTTATGGTTTTAAGTTAAGATTTGTTGTGTGACTTTATTGATTCGTTTGTTTTGCAGGCTGTTAATTAATAGATCTGGTTTCTTTACATTAGTGTATTTCATCTACTGATAAAATTTTTTTAATCTTATTGGTCATTGGTGTTTCAGTGATCTTGTGTCTGTTGCTTGGCTTCTACTGTGCTTGGTAGATCATCTTTATTATATATATAACCTCAATATTAAATAATTATTTGGTATATTAATTATTATTGATTATTGTTGTTAACCATTATTATTTAGTAAATTAACCTCAATATTAATTACATATTGCTTTGAGTTCCTTTATTATTATATTCTTCATTTTCGACTTTCAACTTAGTTAATTTGTCCAAAGAAACGTATAACAAATTTACATTTAAAAAATAAATTAATCAATAAATTAACCACAATTTTCACTACATATTGCATTGTGCTCTTAAATTAACTCTTAATTGTATTTTAAATGATTACATTAGATTAAATTTTATTCAGCTCACGCACATTATAAATATATAAAAAAAAAAAAAAAAAAAAAAAAAACATTAGGGTTACTACTTTTTCTAAACTACACAAGATGGCGTTACTTACTCTATTTACTGATTTCTATGTTTCAATAAAATGACACTTTGAAGTTTATGCATTATCGTAAATTAAGTTATTCTCAATTTTAATCAAAATTTAATTTTAAATTATCACTTTTAGGTTTATTATTAAAATCAAACATTTAACTCAACTTTATCGTTCAGTTGATTAATACAAATTCAAAAATAAATTAATCGTTCAGTTATTTAATCGATTCCTCAATTAACTGTGAATCTTAACTGTATACAGACACATGTATATCTCGTGTTCTGATTTATGTGCAAGAGTGCAAGCTACTCATACAAGTTTTTTAATGTGTAATGTATGTTATACTTTAGTTTTATTAATTATTAATAGTATTTCATTTAACTATTTTTATTATTATTTCCATTAATAATATTGAATATGCAGCATGAATTAAAATATGATTTTTATCTGGTTTTCACATATATTTTCAGTTTTAATTTTCTCTTTTTTGGTGGTGTTATTGGGTGTAGCTTGTTGTAAATATTTAGCAATTTGCATACAACAAGACAGAAATAACACCCACTTTACATGCAACATTCATTCTACACCCTTGAAAAAGTAATGAATTTGTATGTTTCAATTTCTGGATGGTTGATTGTCGCAATCTCTTTTTGAATTTTTCTGTTTTATCTTTTTCAAAGTTTATTGTTTTCGTCTATTCAATGTTTGAAAAGGTTTTCAATATATATATATATATATATATATTAATTTGATATTGTGTGGGAGCCTGACAACTACAATGTGAAAATAAATAAATAAAGCTTAGCTTTTCTTTCTTTAAATTAATCAATAGAAAAATATATATGCATACTATATAACATAAAAATAAAATCTTACGTTTATTCTTCTAAAATGCAATAACAAAAGTTTGAAAACAAACCTTAAACCTAAGCAAATTTAAAAATTGAATAATATAAATAAAGATAGCATTTGATAATGAAAATATTCCTCATCATACGTGACATAAATCTCCCTCATTTATATTTAAAATGAACAATTTAGTATAGAAAATACCTATAAAAATCAAGCAATAAACATAACAAACCACACATTGTTTTATTTTTAATATCCTTCCTTCGAAAGTATGAATAAATTGTGATAATTGTTTGCATTGTACATACATCTAGAAAGAGGAAAACCCTCAATCTGCATTAGTTCAAAGATTTTTTGTGCACGCTCATACACTCCAATTTTGGTTTCAGAAAAATAGTTTTGTAATTTAATATATAAGATGATGGCTACTGAGTTATATCAGCAACAAAGACATATTCTCACCATAACAACATTTGGAGCAGGAAATTTTGCAGGTGCAGGCATATGGGATATAGCTTTTTGTTTCACTTGGGGTACATTTTTATCAGATGATATCTAAAGAGAGAAAATATGTATCATCAATATTTCATTACCAAACTAAATAATCTGGTGTGTCACTCACACGACTTTCTCTTACCCTGAAATTTAATACTATAAATACAGGTTGCAGATTAAGAGGTAAGATAACGAGTACTGTTATGTAAACCTGTGTTAAACAATTCAAATTAGGCTTCGAAAGAGTTTTATATGATAATTAGTTCTGTGTGAGGGGGTAGGGGTACCACCCCCCTCAACCCCCCGTTTCATTAATGCTCCTACATTTATATAGAATTTAATTTGGTTATTAAAAAATAATTTATTAAAATTATTATTTAAGAAAATTGTCTTATGATAATGCAGACGATTTCCATATTAGAGAAGTAGTATAACCCTAAATATATATATTAAAAAAAAAAAAAAATTGAATTTATTCTCAATATTACATTTAAAAAAAAAAATCTTTTTTTTTTTTTTTTTGTTAAAAATGAAAAAAATCTATAACTTTTTTTTAAATTATCGCAGATCGATGGTTCAACCATTCGTTTTAAAGGTATTGGCGAGCTCTTTTGAAAGATGATACCCATCATAGAAATTTACTCTGCTCGAGGGGGGACTCCCCCCCCCCCCAGGGATGGGAGGGGGGGGGGGAGGTGAGGCTCCTACATACACAAAATTTTTTTCCCCAGTTGACTATCTCTATTTATATTCGTTTCATTTGGTTCAGTGCAGTCTATAGATGTTAAACTCTACTTACCTGCGATTTCCCCCATAGATGTAATGTATTCGAATACTTTTAAGTGTCCAGGTACACGAACCATTTGCTTCATCTCAACAAAAAGCTTACTGTAGCATCCCTATATGATACACATTTAGAATACCGAGCAGACTCAGATAAAATGAAAAACTTTCCGCGAACACGAAATCTAAAACAAAAATTTTCTGCAAGAAAAAAAAAAATTCTCTTTTGACAGTTGAGAACCGAGCTGCCTGCGATAAATAAATCTTTCAGATTTCAGAGTCTACTGTAAAACCAAAATAGAAAAAAAAAAAAAAAAAAAAAAAAAAAAAAGGGGGGGGGGGGGGAAGGAAAAAAAAAATATCCATAAAGGGAAGAGAAGAATGTCTTTTCATTATTTTGTCAGCACATTTAGAAGTTGTCCAGTCCTTTAGATTGTTTGATCTTCATACAAAATGCCAGTCTTTCTGCTCTATAAAATATGAATTCCTTGCTTCGGAAATAATTGTGTCACAATTTGTTGGAAGAGGACCATTTACAGCTATCACTATTTCATATGATGAGATGCTTCTTAGTGATAGGCTGTCATTTATTGTTGTGATTATCATATTGCATGACCATTTTTTTTTTTTTTTTTCTAAAATTATTTAAAATCCAGATTTATCAATTTCATTCAGACAAAAAATCTTTTTAACTAGATCAAACTATTTGTTTTCAAAAAGATAAAGAAATCATCGACGCAAAATCTCAAAATCAGTAACTAAAAATTTATTTGTAGGTATAACCGTTCATTTAATTATTTGGCAAGGTGCACGCATGGTAAATTCGCATTCTCCTAGCATCGGCGAGTCCGTAGCGAATGTCGCGGCGACTGGGGGTGATGTCAACTGTGTCGCACCATGCCTCTCCGCGCTCGCTGATTGCAGCGCATGGGTTACCAGTCCGGAGGTTCGAGCAAGAGGACTTTTCAAAAGTGGACACACGCAGTTTGTGATGTAAAAGCCAAAAAAAAAAAGTTTGTGGTGTGATAAGTTTCAACCGCAAGACCAGTACGT
The DNA here is from genome assembly GCA_963930645.1 of Salticus scenicus. NCBI lineage: Eukaryota > Metazoa > Arthropoda > Arachnida > Araneae > Salticidae > Salticus > Salticus scenicus. Next base: position 88,750,847 of record OZ005649.1, on the reverse strand, counting down.
AGCCATAAAATTTTTCCACAATAACTGTTTGCAGAAAATTTTCCGCAAGTTCAGAAAATTTTCTGCGAACACCGTTCGCGCGTTCGTGTATATTATGCGGGTCTGATACCCAGTTTGGAATTTCTGCTGCTATTTGGTCTTGAGATATGCTGATGACAGACAGACACACAGACACACACAGACCATTCACTAAAAACATGATTTTCGTATTCAGGAGACCTCAGAACATGTAAACATAACAAAAACTCACGTTCGAAAATTTGACCCTAATACAATACTTTCTTGACCATATGAGTAAGAGAAAGTAAAAATATATAATATAAAATATTACTTATATCTATTGGCTATAGAGTTGAAACAGATATTTTAACACTTAATAAATAATTCCTTTTTTAAAATAAAATTACATTTATTAAAAATAGATATAAGTACATTAAGTATTAAATTCATTTTTGAAATTATTTACATAAGAATAGTCTTTATCCTTTTTTTAGAAGAGATTCTTAATAATAAATTTATTTATAAAATATTTTATAAATATTTTTCCCAAATAAGCAATGTTTTTCAAATTAAAGCTCTCAATTCTTTCCTCAATGCACTATTTTTTATCTGCAGAAGCATTCATCAGAGGCAGAGTTGTAACCCAAGACATCTGCAGGGGGTTAATGTGGCATGTGAGGGGCTGAGATTGACTTCTTAGTTTGTTTTATTAGTCAAAATTGAATATTTATTTAATTATGCAGTACCTGGTGGGGGTTTGAGTCCAAAAGCCCCCCTTAATGATGTTTTTAAGAGAAAGAATATATTTTGTCCAGCCTTGCATTTATTAAACAATAAATTCTCACATTCCCAGAATTGGCTTTTAGAACACTTTGCTTTAGATTTTCCCCATTTTAAACTACTTTCTAGGGAAAAAACTTGTATGTTATGGCCATCATAAAACATCTTTATATATTTTCCTACATAATTTTAATCATGGAATATAAATTATTTTATTGAATGCAGGTGATTTTCATCTCAGAAAAGTATAACACTAAATGATCAAAGAAAGTCAATTTTATACTCTACAGGCAACATCACAGATTTCATAAACATCATCACAGGGATCTTAAAAAAAAAAAAAAAAAAAAAAAAAAAAAAAGATAACTTTGTTTTAACCTTTTGTATCACACTGGGACTTTAAAAGTCTTATAAAAAAAAAATTTCCTCAATATAGTCTAAATTTACTACAGGATTTCATATAAACTTCAAAGTTCCTATAGTTAAACTATAGTTTAAGCTAAATTTAATATGAGATGTTTCTCATACAGCAAAGAAATATAATAAAAAAATTTCAAACTATTTTTCTAAAAATAAGGTAATTTGGAATATAAAGGGTTAAATTATCACACTCATATGGCTCTTCAATACATTTTAAAGGTATTCACGAGTTCTTTTGAAAAATACTCATAATGAACATTTATCCATCAGGGAGGGAGCAATGTTCTTACATATAAAAAAAACTTTTTTCAAGTTTTATTATTATTATAAATAATTGTTTTTTTCAACAATGGTTGGTTGAAGTTAATTGTTAATGTGTAGATTAATATAAAACGTCCTATACTGCTAAAATGAGTAAAATTTTTGGAATTTTGCAACACCTATGCAATGAGTTTATTTTTGTTACTACTATATTACAGTGCATAAAAAAAGGGGGAGGGGGAATTATATAAAAATTTAGACAGAGATATATATTCATGAAATTTCACAGAGACTAAATACAACACTGAAAAAACGAAAGTTTTATACGGGCATTAAGAAAGGGCACAAAATTTTGTATAATTTTTTTAATTTAAATTTCAGATGGCAGGGAATAATGGATTAGGTAAAAGATTACCAATATATACATACAATCTGTATGCTCCCCCCCCCCCCCCCCCAAAAAAAAAAAAAAAAAAAAAAAAAAAAAAATCACACAATTTCAAAGTTTGCTTTGAAATTGTGTGTGTGTGTGTTTTTTTTAATCATTATCTCAGTTTTTTTTTTTTTTTTTTAAGTGTCAAATTATTGCTCAAAACTTTAACAAAAAAAACTTATTAAAAAAAAAAAGTAAAATACTACTTGAAAAAAAAAAAAAAAAAAAAAAAAAAAAGTTTTTATTTTTATATCTAACAAGATTTAAATTAACATTTTTTAATAAATTAGTTTAAAAAGCAAAAATCCAGAATTACAATATATCATGCTTTGTTTTGGTGATCCTATTATTAATATCGATACAATTATTTTTTGATTTTAAAATTTTCAGCTGGATTTTAAGTATTCTGGATTTCGGGTCTTGTACTGTACATCCACATAGAAAAAGAATGACGGACATTTATAATAAAAAGGATCTTACAGTTATGACTGTACATAATTCAGGCACTAGTTTCTCTGCTGTAGATGCAATCTGCAAAAATACAAAATAAACTTTAAAAAATTAAAATTTGATAACAAATATACAAAAAAAAAAAAAAAAAAGTAGAAAAATTAAAAATGAAATAACATTCAATTATATATATATATATAAATCTGGAATGTAACAGCTACAGACTTTCATTACCTATTACCATCCCTAACAGCACACCTCCTCCAAATGACATCCTCAGAATGTCTTATGGATGAAAACGACGTCTGTGGACATCCTCTGGACAGGTTCAGGATGTATTGTGGACTAGTGTGTTGTTAGGGATATTGTAAACACTTTTTAGAGATAGTGTAGTCAGAACACATAAAACTGACCTAACCAATCAGACGCTTACCAATTTTCCTGTAACTAATACACATGTCATAAAAACACACACACACACACACACATATATATATATATAGAGAGAGAGAGAGAGAAAATTAAAAAAAAAAAAAAAAAAAAAAGTAGAGCTGTTTTTTGAGATACCAATTTCTGAGATCTAAAACTAATTTACCTAATCAGGATGCTTAGTAATTTTCTTGTAGTAACCAAGTAATAAACACAAAAGAATATAAAAAAGAGTTTATGTTAACAAAGTTCAAGAAAACTGTTTGGAGATTTCAACTTCCAATTTTCACAAAAACATGGCAAACTCATCTGTTCATTGGAAACCAACTAATATACATAAATCAGGATAAGAGAAGCAATATATCCCTCAAAAAATTTTCAGATTGGTCAAAATTTTTTGAATTACAATTAATTTTTAACACTCAACATAATGTACTAAAGTTTTAATCCCCTCTGAAAATTTTTTTCTGGCTACAGCCAAGGACGTACCCAGGGAGGGGATCCAGGGGGTCCAGACCCCTCCCAAAATAAAATTTAATAAAAGTTACTATAATAAATATTCCCTTCTGATGTTCTAAATTGTTTTATATCATCCATAACTTTGAAAAGAAAATATGCTTTTTAATAAATTCTTTAATTGTATCCTTTTACAGGAACATGATTTCTTATAGATATTTTTTTTTGTACATGAGCAACTTTTTGGTTACTTTTTCAAAATTTTAAGAAGGTTTATCAAATATTCCTAATGATATTTTGTGTGGTCTATAAACGAAAAAAAAAAAAGCAAGCAAACAATATTAAAAATAAACTGATTTTCGATTTAAATTGCTTTTTTTTCTGATACGCAATTGCGCCTATTGTATTTCTTTAGCAATTGAATGAAATTGACAGTTTACATGTATCTACCACGAGCTCTATGATGCATTGAACAAGATGGCCTCGAGACAACAAAGTCTCAATTTGATTCTGTATTTTTTATTAATATATAAGTAATTTCATAAATAGTTAAATAAATGAACATTTATAGAAAACTATTTAATATTACAGTATCTTTACTTAACATATGTTTTACTTAATAGCAAATAATACCAAAAATCGCTGTCAGCTGTGACCCCATGTTATCCTATGAGAAAATTTGTTTCTATAATTACTCATTACCTAATGTGTTTTTTAAAAATCCGTTTCACATTCAGAAAACTCATAATCATTAAATTAGAATTCTTTTCCAAAAATTGATTTTTTAAATTTTTAGTATTTCATTTTGTGGCTAAAGCATGAGAAAAATACACTCAGTGAAAATTTGCATATTTTAACTAAAAATTAAAATGTAAAAATTTTAAAAACTAATTTCTCAAAAACAAGTACTTATTTAACGACTGTGAATTTTCTGAATGTGAAAACAGAATTTTAAAAAATGCATTAGGTAATGAGTAAAAAAAATTTCCTATAGGATAACAAGGGCCAACAATTGCTACAGATCTGTTGTAAATGTATGTACTTCAATTAAGTATGTTCTAAAAAAATATTTTCCCTCTTCCCAATGCCCTACCAGTGGCCGAGCATTTCTGCGCTCAAAGCTGGTAGCCGGGAAGTGCCGGGTTTGATCACAGGCCACGCTAGTTGACACAGCTGTCTAGTGTTCCCGTGGTTTTCTCTAAAATTCGCGTAAATACGGGCTAGGATTTCTTTAAAAGACTCCCCCCCACACGATGAAAATTCCATCCATAGGCCTAGGATCCTAGCATAGTCAATCGGCCATAACCCAACAACCACAATTAACCATCTTCCTGGTAAAGAGAAATTTTCTAATACTTCCAGAGTCATTTATAGACAAAAATACTCAGAATTCGCTGAAGTTACTATTCAGGTGTTAAGGAACCGAATGATGTTTTAAATTGCAAAAAACACTTAAAGAACTGTATAATTTTTTCGTGTGGATTCAGTAAATGTAAATTCAGTATGAACTGGAATTTTAAATTTTGATGTTTAAAAAAATGAGCTTAAACTCAAATTCTAGGAAAAGCTTAAATTTTACATACGTAATGGTGCAGGTTTCAGTTATTGTGAACAAGAGGCTTCTTACGAGAGGGGCAAAAGGATGCTCAGTTTTAAGCGTATTTATAATAAGTATGTAAGGAGCCTCTAAAAAAACCATAGCCTTACTCCCTACGTGCCTAAATGAAACCTTGATTTTGGACCCCTCCCGAAATAAAATCCTGGGTACGTCCTTGGCTACAGCCTTGTGAAAGGATATCTAAAAGGGAGTTAATACGCTGAGTCAGAAGAAAATCCATAGAGCTATTTTTTAAGAAACCTACTTGTAACACCTAAAGCTGCCTTCAAACTCTGGCAACAGTAGAGCAACTACGGTACGGCAGCCTCTTTTCATATTCCTTTGATGTGGTATTTGAGTCGTCGCTCACAAATCTCTTAGTGCGATAATTGAATGGAGACTTCGATCTTTTGTAAAAGAGCAATAAAAAGTAATGTCCTTCATTGCAAACATGTGCAAAATTTCAAGGGTTACTTTTGGACAATGGATAATTTATGACTTTATCGCTCTACTTCTGTTGCCAGAGTTTGAAGGCAGCTTAAAACAGACCTACTTATTCAGAATCCTACAATTTTCCTGAAATAATCAATACAGACAAAAGAACATTTAAAAGGGGTTTAAATAGTAACTTTCCCACTTCCTTTTTCCAATTTTCACTAAAGTTGGCAAACTCATCTGTATATCAGACTGTCTAAATTATAAAGTTCCATTGTTCTATTTTTTTTTTTTTTTTTCCTTTTCAGGTTAATAATATTCAGAAGAGATTCCCCCTTCATACACACACACACACTCACTAATATCCCAAAAATGCTTTTTAGCACTTTTGGAGACGTTAAAGCATGCAAACACACTTGCCATGCTTGGATGAATTTAAACAAAAAAAAAAGATAATTTGTAAAATTTTAAAGCAGAAAAACTTATAATTCTTATTAGAAGAAAGAAAGAAAGAAATTATAAAAATTTAGAAAAGCTGCTTAATTTTAAAAATGTTATAATCCCGAAAACCTCTCCCATTCATTAAATTTAAACTTTTGAACTTTCTTTTTTTATTTACCATTTTTTGTTTTTTTTCTAATTTTTTTACTTATACATAGATTTTATTAATAAACGAAGAGAAAATTGTGTATTTCAACAATCATGGAAGGCGAGGGGGGAGAAGTAGAATTTTTGTTTATTTTTATTGGCAGCAAAAAATATCGTTTTAAGTAGTGTGAGTAAAGATACATATATATTTTTAAATAGCAATGAAATATGATATTTTGGCAGTAAATTATGAAACAATCATGTATTTTGTAAAACTAAAGAAAAAAAAAACTCCTCAGCAGTTAGCACCAATTACATAGACTTTTTTTTTAACAATAGTGATGTGACATTGTAATTAGATAATTTGAAAAAATATAATATATATTTTTTTTAGAAAACTTGGAGTGGAAGGATGATTTTTTTTTTTTTTTTTTTATACCAACTATGTGAAAAATACCAGAGCCGGGAATCGAACCCGGGCCTTCCGCTTGACGCGCGGATGCTCTACCACTGAGCTACCCTGGGTGATAACCAGCTAGGCATTTCTCACATAATATTCATTGGCAAGGTCACCGAATCTGCAAACGCAGCTATATCAAGTGACATAATTATTCGTGGCTCAACTCCAATAGACCACGAAATTTTAATTTAGAAAGTCTTTATTTATCAACCTAAATTAATTTAGAAAAGTTGGAGTGGAAGGATGATTTTTTTTTTTTTTTTTTTATACCAACTATGTGAAAAATACCAGAGCCGGGAATCGAACCCGGGCCTTCCGCTTGACGCGCGGATGCTCTACCACTGAGCTACCCTGGGTGATAACCAGCTAGGCATTTCTCACATAATATTCATTGGCAAGGTCACCGAGGCTGCAAACGCAGCTATATCAAGTGACATAATTATTCGTGGCACAACTCCAATAGACCACAAAGTCTTTATTTATCAACCTAAATTAATTTAGAAAAGTTGGAGTGGAAGGATGATTTTTTTTTTTATTTTTTTTTTTTATACCAACTATGTGAAAAATACCAGAGCCGGGAATCGAACCCGGACCTTCCGCTTGACGCGCAGATGCTCTGGTATTTTTCACATAGTTGGTATATATAAAAAAAAAAAAAAAAATCACCCTTCCACTCCAACTTTTCTAAATTAATTTAGGTTGATAAATAAAGACTTTCTAAATTAAAATTTCGTGGTCTATTGGAGTTGTGCCACGAATAATTATGTCACTTGATATAGCTGCGTTTGCAGACTCGGTGACCTTGCCAATGAATATTATGTGAGAAATGCCTAGCTGGTTATCACCCAGGGTAGCTCAGTGGTAGAGCATCCGCGCGTCAAGCAGAAGGCCCGGGTTCGATTCCCGGCTCTGGTATTTTTCACATAGTTGGTATAAAAAAAAAAAAAAAAATCCTTCCACTCCAACTTTTCTAAATTAATTTAGGTTGATAAATAAAGACTTTCTAAAATATAATATATATATTATTTTGGCAAGTATACACAAAAAAAAAGTAGGGATTTTATTGATTTCTTGGGAAATTATCAGGTGAAATATCTGAGGAATCAACTTTTACAAAAGCACAAGTCTATGAAGAATAATTGCTGTATATAACTGCATCAGCAGTAATAAATAATATGAGAATTGTTTTGAGTTGTTCATTACTTTCCCTCCTGTAATTTTTGCACACCATTTCTCATTGGATTGGTATTCATCTAAAAAATGCTACGATATCCTCTAAAATTTTTATCAAGAAATGGTAATTATGAGATAAATCCAAAGCTAAATGACAGGCTGTGTACATCATTTATTTTATTATTATTATTTTTGTTGGAAATTCAAATGCTAATGCCTAATAAATATACTGACATCTTCATCTATTAAAATGAGCAAAATGAATTGTTCAAAAATGGCAAAAAATATTTTCATTGAAATTTCAAGACAAATTTTTCCAACACATGGGGCGAGGGGGGGGGGGAGAATATATATTAAAACATAAAAAGAAGAGATACGGGGGGGGGGGGGGGAGAGGCAGGAAAATCATCTAATAGATGTAAATCAAGTGAAAATTGTACATTGAAATGTTTGAATATAATATTCAAACTGAAATTACTTATGGTAAGGAAATGAAAGTAAAAGAGATGATCACGTTCAAAGATCTCTAATCAAACAAAAAGTTCAAAAATTGATAAGTTACTTATAATTAGATGCATTGGCACTTTATTATATGTTTGTTCCTATTGTGTTGGCTAACCTACCATCAGGTTTAACTACTGAACTTTAGTTTCAGTCGCAAATGTCCACCTTCCTTCTAGTGAAATACTTACAATAAATATTGTAAATATTTTTCAAAATTTTTAACTTCAAGGATATATATTTTTTTTTATTATTTGGCAAATTTTTATTAAGTTTTTAGTGGAACTGTCTTTTCTATAAATCTGAATTTTGTTAAGGAACCTTTTTTATGAAAAGAGGAAGCTAAATTACTTTTTAATTAATTTTTGCCTGGATCAAACACCATCTAGTTTTAACTCGTAGATGAAAGTTAATTTAAGTCTACAAAAATTATTGCAGGTACTTTCTTTTTAGAGAAATGATGTTACATTATATATTTCTGTATTTAGTGGTAACTATTTAGTGCTTCAATTTGAAAAGAAATTAAACAAGTTAAAAGTGGATTAGTTTAGGAAATGACAGCTTGACTTTAAAATAAGTAATGCTTAAAAAAAAAAAAAAAAAACTATAAGATTTAAGTTATTAAAAAACAACATTAAAAAAGATTTAATATACATGTATTTATTACAAAAAGAGTTAAATAAGAATTTTTAATAGGACAATCACATGTTTGAAAAATCTTAAGAAAAAATTTACAATCTTAAGAAAATCTATAAGATAAATGAAGATATTCAAATCAGGGTGCTTTATTTACTTTATTTAAAATAAGAACTAAAAGTATTTTCATACTTGATTGATAAAATTTGTAATTTATGTTTGCTTTTACAGAATTTTTATAATTAAATGTAATTTTAATTGTACAGAGTCCCATTATAATGAATTGCATAATAAGGTTAATTATTTGCTGAAACAAAATACTTTAAAAATATTTTTCTCAGTATAGTTATGATATACATAATAGTAATTTAAATAATATTGTCAGTCTGTATATTTCCAAACATTTCTTTTAAATAAAATTTGTAAAACTTGAGTATGCTCACTTAACATCTATTTTATATAAATTGACCGGAATGTTATCAAGATATATATATTTAATTTAAGCAAGCAAAAGCGCAAAAAGAAAGAAAGAAAAAAAAAACTACATAGCATTATTAATTGATAAAGCTGTTTTGATTAAAAATGAAACAAATAAATATATGACTTAATTATACAATCAAATAAATAATTAAGCTAAAAAAAAAAAAAAAAAAAGCTATCTTACATTTTTAAGCAGGGAGGAAGCTCCATTTGGTTTCTTGCTATCTAGGATCTAATGATTATAATGTAACTTTTTAGGATATGTTAAGTGTAATACATTATTTAGAACATAAAATGCAGCATAAAAACAATTAGTATACCACACATTTTAATCATGTTTATTGTATGTATCTTTTTTTCAAAGATTAAACTTATTTTTGCTGTATTTAAAAAAGCAAGTTAGTCTCCCTGAAAAGTATTTCTTAACCCCCCACCCCCCTCATTCTTTTTATTTGTGATAATTTTGTGTTTTAAAAGATGTAATGTGTAAATTATTTCACATTTCCCCATAAAAGAATTATAAATAACACACACATCTCTTGCGATGATCTCTTGCGATGATCATAAATTAGCAAAGCAACATACATCAACTTTATATTTTAAACAATTTAATGAACATTAATAAAATTAATTCAATTGAATTCATAAACCACATTGTATAATAATTCTGATCTGAACTCCCATATATGTAGATATATATCAGTACAAAAAACCTTTAACGGCTTAAAAGTTTGTGACGCTGCTACTTTATGGCTATAAGAATTTGAAATATGAGTCTTAAAAATAATGATATAAAATTTTAAGTGACACTTTGCAATTAGTTAAAATATATGTAGATTTTCTTATTTAATCATTTACTTTTTTCTTTTCTTTATATTTATAATGCAAACGTAATATTTATAACTTCAAGATCAGACAGATATATAAAATACACTCACTGATGCTTTTTCCTTCGCATTTCAAATTCAAAATAACAGTTTTAAAACGAATGATATAAAAATAGCAGTGGCGCCTCGGTGTTATTTTAAAAGATTTGTTTTTAGTTTCCATTAAAATTACTTTTGTTTTTGTCTAATAAAGTATATTTACACATTGAAACAGTGCTTTTAATTTTCAAATATACTGTCAAATAATTATACTTTCACTGAGTTTGCATTATAAATTAAAATTATTTATTTCAATAAATTGATTTATCTTTTGCATCACGCTATCCAAAACATAGTATCATAGTATTCAACTAAGTGAAAATTTGCACAAAAAGGTAGTGTGACGTAAAGAAAACATTTAGACAAATTTTACTTGCAGTTTTGGATAGTTTTTAATTATGGGCAATATTTAAACACGAAAACACAATTTATTCGTTATTTGATCATTTTGCAGAAAAATGTATTATTAAAAGTTGTACTTTTATGATTTTTGCAAGTATCATTTTTTAAATTAAATATAGCAATAGTTAAAAAATATAAGCAGAATATGAACTATTGTCATAAATTGACTAACAAACACAATAATCAAAAATATAATCAAAAAAGGACAAGGTTTTTTTTTTTTTTTTTAACAAAAATATTATGCCAAAATAAATTAATAAAAATGCATTGTCAACATGGCAACAAAGGATCCTATACTAAAGCTGTACTGCCTGGTGAAGTATGAAAACTAGGTAGTCAAACATGAATTTTATTTTGAAGCCTTTCTTTGGATGATTTTGGTTGAACATCATTAGCGTTTCATCGCATAATATTAATTTGGTTTTAATAATAACTTGGCTTCTGATGAATTAAAACTGGTGGAGAAATTGGTTTAAGATTTATGAGCTTTAAATTTTAAAGGTAAATAAGAAAAGAAATAAAGTGCGAAAAGATTTATTGTAATTAAAGAGCTTCTAGTATCAATTTTATTCATTAGTTCACAAATTTAGTTTCTAAGAGCAACTGGACATCCACACAACCCAAGATTGCCAAAAAACACTAATAAAGTGATCATATGATAACTTAATTTTATCCATAACAGCAATCTTTTTCAAAAATTGTAGAAGAGAGAGAAATCTGAAATATTTAATGCACTTGAAGCAATAAATTTTAGTTAAAAAAAAAAAAAAAAAAAAAAAAAAAAATTTCATCACAGGAGAATCAACGCACACATAAAATGGAATAGACAATTTTTTTTTTTTTTTAATTTTTTTTTTTTTTTTTTTTATTATTATCATTATTTTTTTCATAACTAAATCATAGTCTTATATTAAATATTATAAAACTATAACTGTTAGCCGGTATTAATTCCATATAACCATTTTTTTTTTTCAATATATAATTAATAAATTACAAACTTACATTTTCCAACAAAGAGGATGCTTCTTTATTTTCTTTTATAACTGCCACCTAATGTGATTAAAAGGCAATACAGTTAAAACAATCATAATATTTTATATTACATTTTATACAAATTCTAACAAACTGAAGGCAATCAAATAATAATAATAATGCAACAGAATTTGGCTGGGTAAAACCAAAATGAGTCAAATACTTTTTTTTTTTTAAACTGATTTTTCCATAACTAGATCGAAGATGGAAAAAAGTGAATTAAACAAAACACAATCAACACATACCTCATTTTCCTTTTTGTTGGCAGTATTTTCAGTAATTATTGCAATTTCTTCATCCTTGTCCTAAAAAAAAAAAAAAAAAAAAAAAAAAAAGTATAGTGCGCAAAAACATCTAAATATTTGAAATAGTTTATTTTCACAAATGCCTACTTAATATAAGGCAGAATGCAATTATAAACTTACATTTTCCAGCAAATCAGATGCTTCTTTATTTTGTTTTATAACTGACACCTAATATGATTAAAGTCAATAGAGTTAAAACAAGCATAAAAAATCACATAATATGCAAATTAAAAGAAATTTCCATGGCTTTAATCAAGCAGTAATCAATATTAATAAAAGACTTCTGTGTGCATTCATTGCTATGGGCCCAGTACCTATGCTTTGCAGAATTGCAAAAATTAGCTGTTAGATACATCAGGGTTGGCAACAGGGTTTAACCTGGCAAAAATATTACTTTAGCATTTTAGCGAAAATAGGCAGGCAATATTTTAGCTTTTTCGAAAGTTAATTAATTCTTTGGATACCATTGATTTCTTTTACTTAGCTTTGTTATCCTCAGTTTTGTTTTCTATTCCTTTTGTTCATTGATGATTTTAGCCAAGCATCCATATTTGTGACTTTAAAAATATGAATCAGGGAAACTAGGTTCTGATTTTAACAATAGAAAAAGAGGTATTCATATCATATGTGTAAAATGAAAAAGCAATTTAAAAATTAAGTAAAGTGTAGTGGTAGATAATTGTGAAATACTAGTGCTAAGAATGCTTCTCTGAAGCAAATTCTGAATTCTGACATACTTTTAAATATTTTTGCATTTAAATTCAATCATTGAAGATTAAAAATAAATCCAAATTACTATATATAAATAATCATTCCCAAAAATTTCAGTCCTTTCGTAGTTTTTGCCTACAAATATTACAAAAAAAAAAAAAATCTGAGTTATTATATAGAGATATTTATACAGTTATCCAGTTTTAGCTTTTTAGTGAAATTCTGACCAACATGTTTTAACAAAATATGATATCTTTTGGCAAAATGCTAAAAACACTAATGGCAGTTTAAACCCTGGTTGGCAATGTGATTTCTTGAAGGGGGTACAACACGGATCGTCAAGGTCATCCAAAGCCCGTGTTAGTCTATGGTGAAATTTGTTTACAGAATTACACATTACCTAATTATTATTTTTAAATTCCGTTTTCATATTTTGAAAGTACGCAACCTTTAAATTAGTACTTGTTTTCCAAAAATTTAACTTTAAAAATTTTAAACTTGAATTTTTAGTTTAAAAAAGCGATTTTCACTAAATGCATTTTTCTCATTTTTTAGCTGTAAAATGAAATATTAAAAAAAAAAAAAAAAAAAAAAAAAAATATTCAATTTTTGAAAAACGGGTAGTACTCATTTAATAATGGTTGTGAAATTTCTGAATGTGAAAACAGAATTTAAAAATATCAATTAGGTAATGAGTAATTCTATAAACAAATTTCATTATAGACTTATATGGGATTTAGTGACTTGAGATGGGGAAATCGTAAGAAGGAATCAACAGCCATAACATCTTAAAAAAAAGGCTCATCAGACACTATCACAAACACTTGTCTATAAATTACATGTCCTCAAACAGTTTTTATTTATTGTTTCCCCATTTAAATAATGAATCTTCAACAGATTTTAACAAAAAATTGAAATTTGGCATAAACAGCAATTAACATAATACACAGTCTAAAAAAAAAAAAAAAAAAAAATCTCTCGAATCATTTGAAAATTAAATATTTAATTAAATTCATTTGCAAATACAGTGGAACTTGTCTAAAGTGACCACCCTAGGGACCGGCTAAAATGGTCACTATACGCAGGTGGTCACTTTATACAGTCTCTTTAAAATCGGAAAATGGTCACTTTAGTCAGGAAAATGGTCACTTTAGTCAGGTGGTCACTTTACCAAGGTGGTCACTTTTACAGGTTCCACTTACTGGCTTTTTTTACAGTCACAATTTTCAGGGGTCACCGAAAGTAGTTAGTAATGTAACAAACATAGGTTATATTAATTAAAAGTAAATTGGGGCAGATACAAAATGATTGTACAGATAATAAAAATGTTAATAAACTAGAAAAAGTACTTGAAAGAAAAAAAAGAGACAATTATCCCCCCCCCCCCTTTAAAGAAAAGAAAAAGAAAGAAAATCATAGCAGAGAGTAAAAAGACAGTTAAATACAAACAAGATTTAAAATGTTATAAAATTTTGAAGAAGGAAATTATATAATTAATTAGAAGACAGAAAAAACAATATTTTTTGGAATTTGATTGTCCATAAAAACATACAATATGCAAAAACGACATTTCTAAACAATGATGTACATTCAATTTATCAACAAACATGACACTGACTCACACCCACAAAAGAAAAAAAAAAGATTTACATATCACACCCCCCCCCCCCCATCTCCTAGAAAATAAAGTTAATAAATATCTGCAGTCTTCAGTAATAAATTTTTATGCTCATACGTTGCTGCCTAGCATTTATTTCATCAGACATTAAACGGATATGCTGAAAGACTGACTGCCCATTGATGAAAGTATTAAATATATAACAGAATTTTCAGAAATATACACCTTAAGACTAGTACAAATGAAAAAGTATTTATAATAAATAAATAAATAAATGAAAAGAGCAATGATATTGCACAAAGATTTAAAATAAACTGCAATTACTATTACAAGTATAATTGAAAGTAAGGATATTTAAAGTAACTGCAAAATAAACACAATTTATCATCAAATTTAAATTGAGAAATTACTTAAAAACTATTTTAAAATGTTAAAGTAATCTATAGTACACCAGAGAACGGGAAAAATAAATATATCCTTTAAAAAAATAAATAATAAGTCTAGTTACACAGGACATTCTTGACTGTCATAAGAAAGACTGGGTATTGTTGTAACAATTTTGCTTAAATCACCAATATGTAGTACTGTCATTCTCAAAATGATTTAAGTATTTGGGATTAAAAAAAAAAAAAAAGTACTCTTTAAAAGGATATTAAAATAAGAGTTTCATATATATAGGTTTCTAGATAGGATCATTTAAAAATAATGTGCGAGTTGTTACAAATGATCTTAGAATTGCAGAGATTGTAACACTTTCAAATAACACAAAGTGTTTATTATTTAAATCAGTTTTATTAGCCATAAGTCCCACAAGAGCACTCTTAAATTACTTGAGGAAAATTTGACATAATTTTAGAAACTTCTAAATAGCATTTTTACACAGTTTATGTATTTTGCATCATCAAGTTAACATTAACATTAATTTCTATTTTAAACAAAGCAAATTAGAACTAAATCAAACAAAAGAACTTTCAAGTGATAGTTACAAGAGCACAATCAACAAAAGTTTAACTGAAACAAATCAACAAAATTACTTTGAGTCGATATATACTTAATCAGACTCATTGAAGGCAATATTCAATGAATCAAATAAAATTGTGATTCAGTAAAGAAAATGTAATATCTACTATTTTGTCATAATCATTCATTGTATTATTATTTTCATATGCATTGTAATAGACACTCTGCTGCTTATAGCAAAGAAGTCCCCCTTTTCATTTTATTGTATGCGTTCTGATAATGTCAAAAAAGTCCTTCTAATGTATTTTCTGGACATTTATAGTGTTAAAATTGAAAATTTTAACACTTTTGAAATTTATTATTTTTTACCAAATCCTCCGGAAAATATTTCAGTTTCTTTTATTTAATTATTTTTCTCTATTTAAAATGCTTAAAAGTCCGTTTTTCCAAAATTAATTTCATTCCGTTTTGGCATTTTCAAATATTTTTCTAAATTTCCGATTTTTCAATTTTAAATACTTTTTTAAATTTTATTTCCTTGCAACTTTATTTTAATTAGATAGCTTATTTTATTTCCTTTAATTTGAGCCATCGCTCATAGAAATAGCTTAAAATTTAATTGTTTTATCTTCAAAAAATCATAAGTCCAAAAATACTTTTTTATTTAACTGTATTCTTAAATTCAGCAGTCAGCCATGTTTGCTAAATTATTTCGCATCTTCCCGCGCTTTCAGAAGGGGAGGAAATGTTCTAGAACACGCCGAAAGGTTCGTAGCGTCCCTTTTCGCGAGAGCTGATTGGCTACTCGGGGCGAGCGGGAAATTGGATAATGTTTTCTCTTCCCCGGACTGACTCTCTTGAATGCTAGCTTGAGGAGTACAACGATTTTTACGGCGCTCGCCGGTGGCTTCGGCCGTTGGCCGAGCATCAGTCTTTATAAGTGCCTTCCAGTATCTATAACATCATGTATCACTCATAAATGAACGTAATAGAGTGAAATATTAATATTTAAAGAGGGTCCTTATTTCATATGCTGACCGATGGACCTCTATTTTAGTGCAAAGGAACAATATTACGGTGTGGCCTAAATAGGCTTAGCGAACAGCCATGATACGTTATAATATGGATTCGGCACGACCGACACAATGCAGCAGGCAAAGACGACTCTTCATCAATCGCTCATCTGAAGGTGCTATCTACATAATATGTTTGAAATCTGGAGTAACAGCAATGTGTCATATTAATTTTGCGATTTCGTCAAGTATTTCAATAGTTACAGGAGAAAAGGAGTGTACACGCCGTATGGGTGAAAATGTGATTTTATTTGCTCATACATGATGCTCCATACAGTATTTGGAACGATCATGATAATAGAAATTTTACATATGCACTCCGCCTGGATTTAACAAGTGATTAATGGTATCTATGAATTATAAATAGACAGGCAATGTCTTGAATAATCTGAATGCTGTGAACGATAATCTGCTGTGCTCTATCAGTGATCTACATCATCATATCTAATGTGCGTAATTACAGTGTGGTAAATTTAATAATGTATCCGTGTACCGGTACAAGCGGAATTAATATGTCTTGTCTTCAATAAAGAATATTAGGTTATTCATATGTGTGATTCTTAGTGTGTAACCAAGTGCCATAATGGATAATATTAGGTTATTCATATGTGTGATTCTTAGTGTGTAACCAAGTGCCATAATGGATTTAATTAATCTTCCCTTACAGGTATTCATTTGTACTGCAAACGGGGTAAGTTTATAATCAATTTTGTTTTCCTATTTATTTTATTTTATTTGAATCTTATTTTGAATTTATTCAATTTTAAAGTTTCGGTACTTTAAAAAAGATTTTGATGAGCCGCGGCACCTGTTAACGCAATTTTAATTTTAATCTACCCACTATACGATTCCTTTTCGGCCAACCATTAATTATTATTATTGTTAACGATCAATTTATTTATATACTTTATTTATTTTAACTATTCAAAATTCAAAAAATTAACACTTAAGTTTTCTTCCCTAACATTAATGGTGCCGTCAAAAACAAACAAACTCTATTTAGGTTGAAAACCTAGGGTTATGTGCTCATTAATTTCTTTTTTCAAAATTAATTAATTTTAACGATCGCGATAAAAAAAAAAAAAAAAATCGCGAATATTTTATTTATGTTTTTTTTCATAACATATGCATGCTATTTATAGTATTCCAGAATATTATATTGTTTATGTGTGTGTTTTCATTTTAATTGATGTGGTAAATCTCAATTTACGGCATCCCAAAAGAAAAAAGGGATGCAAATTATTTTGAGATATTGCAACCATGAATGTTTAAAATAAATAAATTAAAAAAAAAAAAAAAATTGATTGAGGTTTGCCACTAAAAACATTTATTTTCTTTTGTATTGCAATCTTGTATTTTTTATATGATTCACGGATTTGCTTAAAATTGAAACAGATATTTCAAAATTCTTTACTAATAAGATGAATATTTATATTTTGTTATTGCAAATGAATGCCAGTTTAAAATTAACAGATTTGCTTCAAAAAAAAAAAAAAAAAAAAAAAAAAAAAAACTTTTTAATGCTTGTTTTTTTTTTAAGAAAAGGGATATTTATATGAAACCAAAATATTGAACTTAGATAAAAAGTAGTAGGGGATGATTAGTTATTTTATTGTTTATGACATGCCTTAATTATGAAATACGATTTATTTTTACAACTACTCCTAGATAGAGTAGGGAATTTACTTCAGTGGAAAAAATAAAAAGATAAAATTTATAGAAAAAATTTAGAACATACGTTCTTTTAAAGGGATGATTTCAGTATTTCTTAAACATTCAGTTGAATATATATTACTAAAAAAAAAAAAAAAAAAAAATTCTTTAATATGTAAAATTTCTGGGCAGGGGTGTTTGAATATCCTTTTGGGGGATGGTATTACTTTGCATCAATGAAAAGCCAAGCCAAAGGCCACGGCAAGGTTTTTCAGATCGCCATTGGACCTCCCTAATTGTATATGACAATTCTTTTGCCTAAGAAAAAAAAAAAAAAAAAAAAATCTTTATAATGTAATATTTAGTGTAAAGGTGTCATTTAGTGTAATCATAATGTAAAGGTGTTTGAGTATCCTGTTGGGGGATGGCAGCTACTTGAGCCTCCCTAATTTTATATGACAATCACTTTCACTCAGAATAAATCAAAAAAAAAAAAAAAAAAAGCATACATACCTTTCATATATTTTCTCAGGCATGATATTTTTACAGGAAACATTGGTAGGCAATTAATATAAAACATCATTATTCAATTGAAAAAAAAAAAAAAAAAAAAAAAAAAAAATTATGAAATGTTATGAAACTGTGCACAGTAAAAAGTATTTTCTAATAAATTATTGATGATAGAGCATTGCATTAGTAGTTATTTTAAATGTACATGTGGTTGTAAACCGATTAGGCAACCCTTACTGGCTTTTGCTCGCATGCATGCTCTATTCAAAATTTTTATATATGAAAAAATATTTATGAAATCATTTATAGTATATGCAGAGACCAATATAAGCTGAGCCTAATTTTAGTGTTATCAGCAGTCTCATCATGCATTGCTTATATTTATGTGGAATAAAATATTTCCATTTTCTTCAATTTAAAATGAATAGAGAATAATGATAGCAAAAAATCATGATTAGCATAATTGCCTGTTTTCCTGCCAACTAATTTCAATTAGTATAAAATTAACTCTAAAATGTTCATTTATTGATTTATGATCCACTTTTCATCCCTATTACAATTCACGCCATCATAGGCAAAATTTAAAATTCAATCATGGCTAGGAATTCTCAGCAAAAAAAAAAAAAAATTCTTTTCCTTGTCAACAATTGTTGAAACTGCTGCAATAAGTAAATACGTAAATAACCAAATTCACTTACCTAAAAATTATTCTTTGATTTCAATGTTGGTACATGTGGATGGTAGGCTGGGTTATAGGCCGCCTAGTTCTGTCAATAGTATCTGTCAGGCTGGTCCGAGATATTCCACTTTTGCATTGACACTGTAAATCTTGAATCTTTGCAGATCTTCAAATTTATACAATATTTGTTAACCTAAATAACACATTTACTTACCTGTTTAAAAAAAAAAAAAAAAAAAAAAAAAAAAACATGCACCTTTTTTCAAATTTTTGAAGTTTATTTATGAAAAGATAAAAAAATGATAAATCAATTGCACCTGCCTGCTTTAAATCCTTGTGGTTGTGCAGGAGTGCGTATCCAAAGACAACACAAATTAAATTTACAAAAAGTTTTTATTTATCAATTCCCTTTGCATGTGACATATTTTTAAAAATGTAGGTGATTTTCTCGAGTATTTTTGGGGACCTATTATAGCCAAGCCTCTTTGAGTGTCTATGGGCTGTCTTCCATACTCACATTATTTTACACTGATTTAATATAAAATTGTCACAACTCCTAATCTTCTCAATTGTAGATATTGCAACTCACTCATGGTAAAGACGTTTATTTTGTGGGGATCACTAGCAGCTTTTAATGGGAATATATTTACCCGCTGTCATCTGCAATTTAAATCGTGTTGTAACTGCTTCATGGTAGTTGCCTTAGGATATCTTTAATTGAGTCCAATATTTTTTTTTACCTTTAATTATTTGTTGTGAGGTGCATAAATTTAACTTTACAAATCCTGTTAAGAACATAATTGCTGAAATGTTTTGATATTTATAAAATAATATATATAAAAAAATAAAAAATAAAAAATAAAAAAATCTTTCGAATTCGTCAAATGAGCAAATCTCCATTGTACTATTTTGTGTGTTTTAAAAGGTAGCATGCGTATGAAATTTTTTTTAACTTACCCTCATGCATTTATGTGCTTAGTGTTGTTTATGTCTTTATATATATATAATCAGGTTTTATAGTATCTATTGTGTTTTACATATTATGTTATGGTCCTCATCCAGTTTCCCGTCGCCAAATTCTTTTTTTTTTGCTCTTTTTTTTTGTTGTTAGCGGGAGTGTTAGAATGGTAATTCTAACACTTTTAAAATTAATTAATTTTTATTAAATTCCCCGGAAAATATTTTCGTTTCTTTTATTTAATTAATTATTCCAATTTATTCCTTTAAAATTCCTCCATTTGCAATAATAGAAAAGTTCAAAATTTCATGTGAAACGTTTTGTTTGTAAACAAACCAGAATTGATTCCAGGACCGATGTCCGCGAAACGTAAACAAACGTTTTCACCTATAAAAAAATCAATTTGGATAAAACGCTCAGATCGTTTTAAAATTATTTTATATCGGCCGCAATTAATTCATAACCAATTTTAATAATTTTCCTAACTTTCAGATTCCCTTAATTAAAATCAGTGACGTCATTTCCATTTACGATTTTCAAATTCTTCTTCTAGAATGTTCGATTCGGTCCGCAGCGAATATATCGCTACGCCGATTCAAAGGATAGCGTCCCTCCAGGGAAAATATGTTTTTTCAATATTTAACATTCATTCCAAAAAATGAGCCGATATAAAATATTCATTTACTAAAATTCATTTACTCTCATCTCATTTTTATTTATTCAACAGACTATCCAAATAAAATATTTGTTTTTTTTAACTATTTACCACGCGCCCGTATACTCCGGTAAATAGTCTCAAGCTCGCGGGAAAATTGGATTTTCGTCAGATTTTTCTCTCTCTCTGGTAAGCTCTTGTGGAAGAAGGTGTGGGTTCTCGCCGCTCGGCGGCATCGGCTTATAGCCGATGCGCGCGAGTAGTTTTACGGATAAGCATACTTAAAATGATTTATAAACCAAGCTTTCGAGCTAAATATATTTTGTTCGAATCGACATTCAAGCAAACATCAAATGATGGAAGATACCAATATTGTGTATATCTGCAAGACTCATCGACGTTCCGGGCACCCTACTAGGCCTAACTCGAGGCTTGGGGAAGGATCATGCGCTGCTGATTGCCTTAAATAGGAAATCATCTCTATCGGGGATCTACTTCGCTTTTCTATTATTCAAAGCATCTTGTGGTGCGAGGAAGGAGCAAAAAAGACTTATTTTAGCTCCAATTACCTAATTTTTTTCAATCAACAATCATCTTACAGTGGTTCACAAAGCAGAATAATGAAAATAGTTAAGATGCACCGAACGTAACAACTTCAACTTTATGCTATCAAGCCGATACTAATTTACTTCATGAAAGATACCTTAGATATGTAGAGGATAAAAGGAATTTTGAGTGGAGAAATATTTGGAGGAACGATTTTTAAGTCGTATATATTGTGATTGAAATATGATAGGCCCTGAACTTCATTGACTTGAGATACTAACTTTCTTTAAAACACTCATACTCAGGCCTATGATAGTATCCTCCTTCCAAATATGTAATACGAAATATTCTGTTAATATATCCTATAATTTGATTATAACAATCCTCTCTCAGATTCTGCAAAATAATGTAATAGCAATTTAAAATGATGCACGTACCGGTACGTCTACGTCAACAATATATTTTTGTATGTGGTTTACAAGGAATTAGAAGTGCTTATAATAAAGAGTGTGCGTAATTACGAGATAAGTGTCATAGTGAATTAATTTTATGTGCATTTTGAACCAGTTAACCTTTATTTTCAGGTATATGGTATTTCTTCATGGGGTAAGTTAATTATAATTTATAATTTTTCTATGATTGTTTTATTTATTTAATTTAAATGATTATTATATTTTAGGATATAAAAGTTTTGGCAATTCGGCAGTTTGATAAATACATATATACGGCACAACTAAATTAAGGTACTACCACTACCACTAATTTTATTACTTCCGGCCTTTAATCGATCTATTAATTTTCATTATTTACTAACTTTATAATTTTCCAAAATCCAAAAATCAAGTTTTATGGTTTAACTAATTTTAGTGTTTAACATTTGGTGCCGTACTAAAAGAAATAACCGACTTTAAGGTCTAGAACCTGAGGTTATGAATTGCCATTTAAAAATTAATTAAATTTAACGATCGCGATAAAAAAAAAAAAAAAAAAATCGCGAATATTTTATTTCTATGTTCAAATCCTATGCATGCCACGATAATAGTATTTAATAATCCAGTTTAAGTGTTGTTATGGTTTATTTTATTTACTTGTGTTGTGTGTTTACTATGTTCTTATACTTATATTTATTTTATGTGGGCAAATTTCGGTTTTGTGTAATATAAAAAAAAATTCAATAGATAGAATACAAGTTCTATTGGAATATTCTTAAAATGCTGTGGCTCACATGTAGAGCTATTAAAAAAAAAAAAAAAAAAATTGAAATTTGCCAATAATACATGCATTTATTTTAAATAAAAAATTTAAAATTTGCTACCTATGCAAACATTGATTTATATATTCAGAGGAACTGATGATATGCATGCAGTTTTACCATGCTAGAGGATTTTAGGATTGATAATTTTATTCATATCATATATTTGTGTTTTTTTTTTCTATGGAGATCTGCTAAGTGAAATTTAATATAGATAATTAATTTACATTTATTTACTTAGTGTCCTTTTCCATTTAGGACATTTTCTCTCTGGGTAGAGTTAAAAATAAGATGATTTTAATAACTCTAGATAGTAGAGGTTTTTGCAAAAAAAAAAAAAAATCCTTTCTGGATATGCAAGATTCATTTATTTTGATGTATGATATGCTGCAATGATTACATAGAGAAAATTAAAAATAATAATAATAATAATAAGGGGTCCATGAATATCTCCGATTTGAAATGCAATCATTTATTTTAAGTATGATTTGCCTTAAATATGGCAATTTCAAAAAATGTTTTGAAAAAATAAAAAGATGAAAAAATTTACATCAAAAAATTCAGAATATAAATTTATTTGTAAGGGATGAATGATTATAAACTACATGGTGTTACTTAGAAAATTCTAAATAAAAAAGTCCAAAGGTGCGAGATATTTTTTTGGGGGCGAAGGTGTTTAGATTTGATTATTGGGACGGTGAAATTTTGCGTTTATGGTAATTTGAGCTGATGGCCACAGCAATCATTGTGCCATGCGAAATTTTAACTATAAACCCAGTTGACTAGACATTTCACTTCAAAAATAAATAAAGGTTTACCTACCTTTTAATTTTCCATCACACCTAAAGAATTTACAGGAAACATTTATAGGCAATTAAAATTCAGATCATTGTTCTATTTATATATAAAAATAAACTATATTTTATTTATTATATTAAAACTGTACACAGTATGTATAAAATTTATAGGGTAGATGATAGGGCATGACACTTGCAGTTTTTATATAAGTCGATGAGGTTTAAACCGATTAGGTACCCGTTTTTCACCTCTGGTGAATGTAAGTCTGTGGCTTAAGCTGACATGCATGCTTTCTATTCAAAATTATATATATGAAAACTACCTTGAATATTATTTATAGCATATGTAGAGACCGATATAAGCTGAGCCTTTATATAGTGTGACCAGCAGTCTCGTTATGCATTGCTTTTATTGATATGGGACGAATAAATTCCCCTTCTCTTCAATTAAAATGAAATAAAATAAAAGACAATGATCTAAAATTATGTTATATATGATGTGATCATCACAATGCCTGTTTTCCTGCTAAGAAATTTAAAGAACATTAATATTACTCTAAGATGTTCAATTTTTTTTTGTCACTCTTCATCCTTATGAGATTGCATTTGAACCCCAAACAATTTTAATATTCAAATTTACTCATAACTAAAACTTCTCAGCAAAGCAAAAAAAAAAAAAAAAGTATTTTCACTCTCTTTTCAAATTTTATGATACTGGCTCCTCCAATAGACATTCAAGTTAGCAGACAAAATACATAAATTAATATATAGCAAAAAAAAAAAAAAAAAAAAAAAAAAAAAAAAAAAAAATTTTTTTTTTTTACTTACCTTAAATGATTCTGAAATTGCTTTTGGTGGGATACTGAGAAATCCGGCCCTAGAGTGATTCAGAATTTGTCAGGCTGGTCCGAGGTAATGTTTCACTTTTGTGCACTGGTACTGCAGTTCTTAGATATTCTCACTTCTTCAATTTCAGAATAAAATTTTTAACCTAAATGTTACATTATGAAAATCTACAAAAAACATATTCACTTACCTGTTTAAAAAAGCAAAAAAAAAAAGATATATGCATTTTTTTTTTTTCCAAATTATTAGGGTATATTCAAAAATGTTCTATCACTGACACCTACCTGTTGTAAATCTTTTGCGATTTGGCAGGAGTGTGTATTCTAAAATAACACAAATCAATTTTACAAACAGTATTCATTTTCCAATTCCTTATGCATGTGACACATTGTAGAAATGTAGGTATTGTCCTAGAGTATTGATGGAGACCATTTATAGCCGAGCCTTTCTTTAAGTGTCATTGGCTGTCTCACATGCTCATCACAATAGTGTTACAGTTCTAAAGTCCGTCAATTGTGGATATTACAATGTTTAAAATACCTACAATTGATTTCCAATAAAATTTTTTTTTTACCTTTAATGATTTGTTGTGAGGTGCATATTTTTGACTTTAAAGATACCATCATAATTTTTAGCTGAGATGTTTTTGGTTAAAAAAAAAAAAAAAAAAAAACTATTCATAGTTAAAATTTTCTTTTCAAGTGGTTTATTTTGGCAGATTTCCATTATCTTCATTATCTCCATTGTATTATTATAGCTCCATTGTACTATTTTATGTTATATGTTTAAAAAGTGGCATGCATGTGATTTTTTTTAACTTGCCCCACATCATTTATGTTTTGAGTATTATTATATATATTCGGATACGCACTCATGTAGTGTACCTTTCATGTTTACTATATATTTTGTGTTAGACGATTATCCAATTCCCGCAGCCAAATTCTTTTTTCTAGAGAGGGGGAGAAATGTTAGAATGGTAATTCTAACACTTTTAAAATTAATTAATTTTTATTAAATTCCCCGGAAAATATTTTCGTTTCTTTTATTTAATTAATTATTCCAATTTATTCCTTTAAAATTCCTCCATTTGCAATAATAGAAAAGTTCAAAATTTCATGTGAAACGTTTTGTTTGTAAACAAACCAGAATTGATTCCAGGACCGATGTCCGCGAAACGTAAACAAACGTTTTCACCTATAAAAAAATCAATTTGGATAAAACGCTCAGATCGTTTAAAAATTATTTTATATCGGCCGCAATTAATTCATAACCAATTTTAATAATTTTCCTAACTTTCAGATTCCCTTAATTAAAATCAGTGACGTCATTTCCATTTACGATTTTCAAATTCTTCTTCTAGAATGTTCGATTCGGTCCGCAGCGAATATATCGCTACGCCGATTCAAAGGATAGCGTCCCTCCAGGAAAATATGTTTTTTCAATATTTAACATTCATTCCAAAAAATGAGCCGATATAAAATATTCCTCTCTTAAAATAAAATTCATTTACTCTCATCTCATTTTTATTTATTCAACAGACTATCCAAATAAAATATTTGTTTTTTTGAACTATTTACCACGCGCCCGTATACTCCGGTAAATAGTCTCAAGCTCGCGGGAAAATTGGATTTTCGTCAGATTTTTCTCTCTCTCTGGTAAGCTCTTGTGGAAGAAGGTGTGGGTTCTCGCCGCTCGGCGGCATCGGCTTATAGCCGATGCGCGCGAGTAGTTTTACGGATAAGCATACTTAAAATGATTTATAAACCAAGCTTTCGAGCTAAATATATTTTGTTCGAATCGACATTCAAGCAAACATCAAATGATGGAAGATACCAATATTGTGTATATCTGCAAGACTCATCGACGTTCCGGGCACCCTACTAGGCCTAACTCGAGGCTTGGGGAAGGATCATGCGCTGCTGATTGCCTTAAATAGGAAATCATCTCTATCGGGGATCTACTTCGCTTTTCTATTATTCAAAGCATCTTGTGGTGCGAGGAAGGAGCAAAAAGACTTATTTTAGCTCCAATTACCTAATTTTTTTCAATCAACAATCATCTTACAGTGGTTCACAAAGCAGAATAATGAAAATAGTTAAGATGCACCGAACGTAACAACTTCAACTTTATGCTATCAAACCGATACTAATTTACTTCATGAAAGATACCTTAGATATGTAGAGGATAAAAGGAATTTTGAGTGGAGAAATATTTGGAGGAACGATCTTTAAGTCGTATATATTGTGATTGAAATATGATAGACCCTGAACTTCATTGACTTGAGATACTAACTTTCTTTAAAACACTCATACTCAGGCCTATGATAGTATCCTCCTTCCAAATATGTAATACGAAATATTCTGTTAATATATCCTATAATTTGATTATAACAATCCTCTCTCAGATTCTGCAAAATAATGTAATAGCAATTTAAAATGATGCACGTACCGGTACGTCTACGTCAACAATATATTTTTGTATGTGGTTTACAAGGAATTAGAAGTGCTTATAATAAAGAGTGTGCGTAATTACGAGATAAGTGTCATAGTGAATTAATTTTATGTGCATTTTGAACCAGTTAACCTTTATTTTCAGGTATATGTTATTTCTTCAAGGGGTAAGTTAATTATAATTTATAATTTTTCTATGATTGTTTTATTTATTTAATTTAAATGATTATTATATTTTAGGATATAAAAGTTTTGGCAATTCGGCAGTTTGATAAATACATATATACGGCACAACTAAATTAAGGTACTACCACTACCACTAATTTTATTACTTCCGGCCTTTAATCGATCTATTAATTTTCATTATTTACTAACTTTATAATTTTCCAAAATCCAAAAATCAAGTTTTATGGTTTAACTAATTTTAGTGTTTAACAGGGAGGAATGTTAAAATTGAAAATTTTAACACTTTTGAAATTTATTATTTTTTACCAAATCCTCCGGAAAATATTTCAGTTTCTTTTATTTAATTATTTTTCTCTATTTAAAATGCTTAAAAGTCCGTTTTTCCAAAATTAATTTCATTCCGTTTTGGCATTTTCAAATATTTTTCTAAATTTCCGATTTTTCAATTTTAAATACTTTTCTAAATTTTATTTCCTTGCAACTTTATTTTAATTAGATAGCTTATTTTATTTCCTTTAATTTGAGCCATCGCTCATAGAAATAGCTTAAAATTTAATTGTTTTATCTTCAAAAAATCATAAGTCCAAAAATACTTTTTTATTTAACTGTATTCTTAAATTCAGCGGTCAGCCATGTTTGCTAAATTATTTCGCATCTTCCCGCGCTTTCAGAAGGGGAGGAAATGTTCTAGAACACGCCGGAAGGTTCGTAGCGTCCCTTTTCGCGAGAGCTGATTGGCTACTCGGGGCGAGCGGGAAATTGGATAATGTTTTCTCTTCCCCGGACTGACTCTCTTGAATGCTAGCTTGAGGAGTACAACGATTTTTACGGCGCTCGCCAGTGGCTTCGGCCGTTGGCCGAGCATCAGTCTTTATAAGTGCCTTCCAGTATCTATAACATCATGTATCACTCATAAATGAACGTAATAGAGTGAAATATTAATATTTAAAGAGGGTCCTTATTTCATATGCTGACCGATGGACCTCTATTTTAGTGCAAAGGAACAATATTACGGTGTGGCCTAAATAGGCTTAGCGAACAGCCATGATACGTTATAATATGGATTCGGCACGACCGACACAATGCAGCAGGCAAAGACGACTCTTCATCAATCGCTCATCTGAAGGTGCTATCTACATAATATGTTTGAAATCTGGAGTAACAGCAATGTGTCATATTAATTTTGCGATTTCGTCAAGTATTTCAATAGTTACAGGAGAAAAGGAGTGTACATGCCGTATGGGTGAAAATGTGATTTTATTTGCTCATACATGATGCTCCATACAGTATTTGGAACGATCATGATAATAGAAATTTTACATATGCACTCCACCTGGATTTAACAAGTGATTAATGGTATCTATGAATTATAAATAGACAGGCAATGTCTTGAATAATCTGAATGCTGTGAACGATAATCTGCTGTGCTCTATCAGTGATCTACATCATCATATCTAATGTGCGTAATTACAGTGTGGTAAATTTAATAATGTATCCGTGTACCGGTACAAGCGGAATTAATATGTCTTGTCTTCAATAAAGAATATTAGGTTATTCATATGTGTGATTCTTAGTGTGTAACCAAGTGCCATAATGGATTTAATTAATCTTCCCTTACAGGTATTCATTTGTACTGCAAACGGGGTAAGTTTATAATCAATTTTGTTTTCCTATTTATTTTATTTTATTTGAATCTTATTTTGAATTTATTCAATTTTAAAGTTTCGGTACTTTAAAAAAGATTTTGATGAGCCGCGGCACCTGTTAACGCAATTTTAATTTTAATCTACCCACTATACGATTCCTTTTCGGCCAACCATTAATTATTATTATTGTTAACGATCAATTTATTTATATACTTTATTTATTTTAACTATTCAAAATTCAAAAAATTAACACTTAAGTTTTCTTCCTAACATATAGTGTAAACAAAAATATTACTAATTTTACAACAGTAACCACAAAAATTGTTATAACTGTACCCAGTCCTTTTTCTCATAGCAAAACGATTCCAGTGACAAGACAAAATAAACACCACATAAAATTAATGCTTCAATACAGCATAAAAATAATGAATCTATTTAAATAAATAATCAATCAAAAGTACTTACTTTTGGTTGATAAAATACAATATGCCCCCTTTCTGTAAGTATACGTAACTCGCAGAGTTCAAGGTAATAATGGTAGAGTTATACCCGAAAAAATGATCTGTGTGTCTTCCATTCTGAACCCCTCATTGTGCCATGGATAGCTTCATTAATAATAGAATTGTTACAACCGTACCCTAGTTCAACCATCCCCAGTATCCCCTATTGTAAAAAGCTATTAAATGAGTAATTAAAATACACATTTGTTATTTTAACTTGTGTATAAGACAAAATGCTTTTTTTTTTTTTTTTAAGCATTTGGTAAAATTGAAGCACTTTTGCAAATAACAAAACTTATTATTATATATGTTAGTAAACTTGTATTGGTGCAATAAAATTTTATATATACTGACATTATGAAATTTTGATATAATATATATATATATTATATACATTAATACTGCCACTAAAAAATAAAATAAATATTGAAACACAAAGCTTTTTGCTGTTATTCTAACAATAACATGAGGTGTAGTTGTAACACTGCTAAACACATTCAACTGATATGTATAGGTCAAATGTCTGCATGGCAGAAAATACAATATGATTATAATGGGGGAGGGGGGGGGGGGAAAGCATGTAAATTAGGCATTGGTAATTCACGATTTGAAGAAGTCTGCTGCAACAAAGAAACTCATGCAGATGAAACTAAAAAATGTAACTTCAGAAGAGCATGGAGAAATTACATACTATCAGGAGTTCTTTGTTGTTTGCTACACCAACAGTGAAAAGCTTTGTGCCTTAATGTAATTATTTATTTATTTATTTAAGATTTTATATAAAAATGCTTCAATTTTACATGAGTAAAAGTGGTTCTTAATTTCATTAGTTTAACATAAAATTATTATTAAAAGATTTTTAGCACTACAAATCATGTGCATACATGTGTGGTAACACATACCTCATTTTCTTCTTTTCTTCTGTCAGGAACAGCATTTTCTGGCATCTTACTTAAGACCTAAAGCAAAAGCAAAATAATATTCATTACAATCAAAAATGACATTTTCAAAATGAAAATTCATTGAAAAATAGATCAGGCACTTTTAGGTCTGAAATATATGTTATAATTTTATCTTCTATCATTTTTCCCTTCTTAGGGTTGCCACAAAAGAAATAGAACGAAAATAGTTGCTTTAGTAGCCTAGAAGCATTAAAATAGTTGCCTAAATAGTAGCCTAGTAACCAAAATACTAGCTTAAATATCACATGCTAACGATCATTAAACAATAAAACCATACGTATTTTCTTACTATTCAATTTAAATATACTATTAAAAAATATATAAAAAAAACTTTGTAATGTGAAAACTGAATTAAAAAATAAATTATAATAAAAAAAAATTACACCAGGCAATGAGTCATTATGGAAAATTTTTTCCCATAGAATAACATGGGATTTGGTTGTTGAAAAGATGAAGTATTGTCCGCTCTTAGGAGCTTACGTTTCCTTTGCTGTATTCTTCCTTTTCTGATTTACTAAAAGAGCTTTCTTTTATAATTTTGTTATTTTTTTTCTTATATGAAATCAGGATGAGGAAGGACGTAACAGGACACAGGAGTGTACTAGAAGCCATTTGTAATACACAAATTGGCGAGTTTGATAGGTACATATGTCATGTCTGGTGCTATTTCTACATTCTCATAGGATGTTCCACCTGTTTCTGGGTCAACATCAGGGATATACCATACTTTAAAGTGGTAAAAATAAATAAATAAATAAATAGAAGGTGAAAAGGTTAAGATATGGGATTGTTTATAAAATGAATACGAAATATTTCTCTCTGAAAGATTTTCCTGATATTTTTGGAAGAATTTTGCAAAAAGGTGAAAAATAGTCTCCAAATAGTTGCCTTTTTGTGAAAATAGTTGCTTTTCCAAGCTTTTTGGGTCAAAAAAGGTGTCATAGTCTCCTCAGGATCAAAATAGTTGCCTTTTAGTAGCCTGTGGCAACCCTGTCTTCTTTCTCTAGATGACTACAACTGTATTTCTTTTAAATGCCAAATTTTTCTATATAACATGTGTGTACAATTAAGTTAAAAAAAGTACCCGTTTCTTTTCTGTGTTATCCACATAATATTACAACAAGAATTTTAAAACTATAATTATTTAGTATATCTACATTTAATGTGCTGATATAATTTTTTTAATTTTCTAAATGTAAATCTTTTTTCTACATAAATCTGCTGGAATATCATTATTAATTTTTAATCAGATTCCCTGATTTCAAATGTGAAAAAATTACACGCATTGAAAAAGCAAATGATTCACTTAAATCACATGAGCAGAATCAGATTCCTTTACTTCAAATGTGAAAAAATTAAGAGCGTTGAAAAGGTAGGTGATTTACTTAAATCATATGAGCAGAATCGGATGAAAAATTAATAATAATATTTTCTTGCATTTATATATATAAAAAAAAAAAACAAGTTTTCTCATTTAGAAAGTCAAACAAACCAGGGATGGATGTGTTGATCGCAAAGGGTTTTTTCTAAAAAATCTCATTAAAAAAATTTTCAAATTTGCCCATTTTCAGTTTTTTTTTTTTTTTTTTTTTTTTAAGTTTTATAAGACTTTCTTCGATAAAATAAAACAAAATACTAAGCAAATGAAACTAAATTTTTTTTCATTCATTTTTTTTTTCAACAAAATAGTTTACATAAAAAATGAGTTTTATTTTGAGTTATAACTTTTAGAAATAGATTTAGCATTGTATTCAGATGCTTACTAAATAGTGCTACAACCAAAAACTAGCTGGTATAGGTAATATCTGCCCTATTCTCCATCATACATTTGCTCTCAGAAATATTTACTATAGAACATAACATACTATACTTAAGATAACAGCAATGAACTCTGCAGGTGGCCAATTTCCAGGCAAAGACAGAAATGCTCCACCAGCTAGGGTTACCATAACCCGCTTTGACACATTTGCCTTATAGTAGTCTGCTCCTTAATCTTATAGATGTCAATCTTGTAATTATCATGCAATAATCCTCATAAAGCACACTTATGTGAAATTTTGTCCTATTCAGCTATGTTATGAAAATTTTAAATTTTGTATAAATTTACAAAGTTTACAAATTAGAACATTGAAATTAGGGAATCATTGAATCACCAGTATCATAAGTAGAGATGGAACGAAGCTCCGGTAAGGCCGAAGCTTCGGCCACTTTGCCGAAGCTTTGGCCTGGCCGAATAATGAGCATGATTCGGCCGATTCGGCCTATAACAATTTATGTTGTGAATATTCTTTTAACAATTATTATTATATAAAATATTGCCATTTAAGTTATGCACAATGGTACCTTATAATAAAACATAGTAGAAATTTATGTTTAATTTAAATGTTTGTGTGCATTGACTCTTTTGAACCATAAATCATACAACAATTAATAATATATTCTATTTAAATAGGAAGTTGCTAAGAAATAAGTTACATTACATTATATTTAGTTAACAATTTAATTATACGAACAACTTTAGTTGCTTTAAAATGAAGCTATTAAAATATTGCATGAAACATTCTTTAAATATTTCTAGCTTTGAAACTTAGTCATAGTCATGTATAGTCAATAATCAAAATTAACTAATAATTATGACTTCTGCAAAACAATCCCACAATGATGCCGGAGCTTCGGCCGAAGCTTCGGTATTCGGCGCTTCGGCCAAACTGTGCTTCATGCCATCACTAATCATAAGAGATTACAACTTTGAAACACGTCTAAATTTTTAACCATCATTCATTCTTAAGATATAGTCTACACAAATTAACAATAAACCGACAAACTTAAATACAGGCACCACATCTTTTTTGCCATTTTAGGATTCCTCATACCTAAAATTTGCAAAAATGTCAAAATACTGAGGTTGAAAATTTTCATGAATACCGTAAATTGCTAATTGGCCAAGAACTAATTCAAAATCTTTATATCAAGCATCAAAAGTTGCTGTGCTTCAACATGTGTTATATTTCATAGTTAAGATTTGTAGATAGAAAGATTGCATATCCGTAAATCATCATAGGTAAAAAATGAAAACTGCTCATTGGATTTCAAGAACTTTCGTTTAATGTACTTTGATTTAAAGACTTTTTTCTTTCTTTCAACTTTTCAGTAATTGTTAAGATAACTGTATAATAGAAATTTAGAAATATCTTTTGTATGTAATGAGTATTTTTTAATTACAAAACTTTAGTACATGTATTTTTGGTTACAATCTTTTTTTTTTTTTTTTCATGTGATTTCAGAATTTTTAAAATAGGGTCAAAATTAGTCCTGAATAAAGGAACTGTAGAACATGATTAGGAAATAAAGATAGAGAACAACTATTCTTGAATTTATTTTTTTCCTGCCATTCTTTGCTTTTTCTTAAAAAAAACTTGTAATTAGTTATGGAATACTTTTGTATTATGTGTATGTCATGAATTTTGATTAACAAAGATCACGATAAGCACAACACAGGTTGTGATAATCGGAACATAAAAGAAAAAAAATGAAATAGTTTTTTTTTTTTTTTTTCCAAT
The DNA here is from genome assembly GCA_963930645.1 of Salticus scenicus. Lineage (NCBI taxonomy): Eukaryota > Metazoa > Arthropoda > Arachnida > Araneae > Salticidae > Salticus > Salticus scenicus. The sequence continues at coordinate 88,717,521 of OZ005649.1, read as the reverse complement.
AATCAGGCATGAGAGTGCAGAAAATTAAAAAAAGAGGAAACACACGTGTTCATAAAATAAATTTAAAAAGAAAAATAACGCGTGCGGGGAAAACTATACAAATGTACGTTCATAAAATTTATTTCTAATGAAAAATAATGCTCACAGGAAAAAACTATACAAAATATTTTAAAAGTAACAAATTAAACTAAAAGAATAATGCATATCAACACAATAAAACATGTGTTAAAAAAAAAAAAAAAAAAAAAAAAAACGTTAGCTAGCAATCAACATTTAATCATTGGCTGGTGGTGGAAAATGGGAAAGAAGGGAATGGGGGGATAAAAAGTAGTTCATAAGAGAAATCTTAAACACAATTCTACTTCTTTACGAGTTCTAGAATATCATAAAGTAAGTTTAAAATTAATATTGTGGATGGATAAATATTCAAAAATAAAAGGCTTCCCACAGAATGTTTGATTGGCAATAGTTAGAGATGAAAAAAGGGAGGGGGACACAAAAAATTACATGAGTGAGAAATATTGAATAATTCTGTTCTTTTATATGTTATAGAATCTGATAAAGCATATTTAAAATGAATATTGACATTTATATTTTGGATGGAAAAAGATTGAGAATCTAAAGATGTTTGTGGAGTGTTTGAACACTGATCGTTATTGGAGTTTGATTTTAACAAAATAAAAAACCGCTAAATTAACGAAAATCGCAAAAAAGTGGAAAATCGCGGATCCGCGGAAAAATTCTCATGCATGCAATATCTTCTAAAAGTTAAATTTATAAAAAATAAAATAAAATAAATAAACAAACAAACATATATTCAGAAGAAAAAAAAATGTTCGATTTTCAAACTTCTTTTAGCTATTGTTATTTATTACTTAAAAAAAAAAATAATAAATAAAATAAATAAAACTGGGTTTTTTATGGCTGTATCACATGAGAGATTTTCGCTCAACTTTTTACTAAACACAACATTATACCCAGCACACTCAGCCTGACCTTGTTCAAGGACAGCACATTTTTGGATGATCAGCTTTTACGAAAGGGTTTATAGTAAAAGTTGAGTATGTTCACCGTGCTCATCAAAATCGACCAATAGGAGGGATGGACAGAATTTTTTCCTGGAATACCTGTAAAGTTGAAAATACCTCACACTATCAGCTCGGGGGAACCCTACAGACAACTGATCGGTTTTCTCGTTCGTTCAGCTTCCCCAACTTTGAATGACAATGAGTGAACATGTTGCGTATAATGTTGTGTTGAGTATATATGCTCCCGTGTGATATGACCATTAGGGTTTTATTCAAAAAAAACACCAGAAACCCAACATACTTGGGTTTTTTCTTAAAAAATTATGTAATATAGAAACTGTCATGCAACCAACCACTCCTAAGTTTATTTTATGCAACCAACCAACCTTGGAAGCCGCCGTGAGCGGGAGAAGATATTTTCGCAGAGAGAAAGACTTTGGCCTTCGGCCTGAAACGTAGGGTGCAATTGGCGCGCCCGAGTAACGGATTTATTCCGTTGGTTTATTCTTATTATTACATGAGTACATGGGTACTCATATGTATATAAATTTCTCAGTGTATATATTCATCTTCATGTTTAATTTAATATTAATTAATTAAAGAGCTAATTTTATACAACAGGGAATTTTCTGTTCTCAAGTGTCAACACTCGGTTTATCACAGCACGCTCTGCATACGTCGAACCAGAGTATAGTGTTCTCAGAAAGGTAATATAAATTCCATGGACGCAATATATAAAGGTGAGAAATTAATGTTATTTTATGGTGATAGGATATGAATTAACATTTTAAATAGCAATGTTTAAAAGTGTTACGAAGGCCGATCTACTTGCCGTTTTGCAAGAGATAGGCGAACAAGCTGACTCTAATTTAAAGGTAGTTGAATTAAAAGATTTATTGTTAAAATCTAAAGAATACATTAAAGATAAAGAATTTGTGAGTGAATTTTTAGCAACCACAGTTGCGCAAAGAAAGGAATCGGAAGAAATAAATCGTTTGAGTTTGTTAAAGCAAACCGAAAGTAACGATGTTGTGTTGCATAATCCTAGTAACTCAGAAAACATATTATCATTAGATAAGCTTTTGAAAGCTATATTAACTTTGGTAATACCAGTACCTAAAAAGAATGAACCATGGAATCTTTTTTTCGATTCCATTGAAAGAGCTTTTAAGCATAAAAATGTACCTAAAGAATATAAATCGGAGATTTTACTGAAAGTAATTGGCGATAAAGCCGCGAATATTCTGATTTATGTAAGCGAAGAAGAATTAAAGAACTATGAGAAAATTAAGTCATTAATTCTAAAAGAATATGCACCATCCCCTTTCATTTGTTTAGAAAATTATAAGAAAGCTACAAGAATATCTGGGGAGACACACCAACAGTTTGCTTCTCGTTTAAGATCCAGTTGGCTCCATTATTGTAAAATTCGAAATGTAAATGATTTTGAGTCGTTAGTAGATTTGATTATATCTGATAAAATATTTGAAAATCTAGATAAGGATCTGGCAATGCATGCTGCAGTCACACAGGGTGAAGATTGGTTACGCCCAGAACAATTAGCTAAGACGTGTGATATATATTTCACTGCTAAAGGTAGATCATTTGAGGAAACAAAATATGAAAAACGCGTCTATCGGGAAACGGTCACAGAAAATCATAAAAAATACGTTCCACCTCCATTGAGAAAATATTCTTCTAATAATGAGAGTAAATATTCTTTTAAGCGGGAGTGTTATATTTGCTCTGATATTTCTCATGTAGCTAAAGATTGTCCGAATCGTCGAAATAGATTCGATAAAATTAACAAACAAAGTGAGGAAATAAAAAAATCTAAAAGTAACGCACAAGCGACAGAGAAAAAATCTGTAGTGACCCACGTAATGTCGAAACATTTACAGAAATGTGGAAAATCGGAAAAACTTAATTTATACCCCTTACAAAAGGTTAATATTTATATCGCAGGTAAACAGGTTCCCTCAATTATCGATTCAGGTACTGAGATTTGTGTTCTAAATAGCGCCCTAATTCCTGATCTTCACATAGAAAGCAAAGGCAAAATTCTGTTAGAATCTGCATTTCGAGAAATAGTTGAGGCGAGATTAGCTGTAATTCCAGTCTATTATAAAAATCCTAACACTTGTATATTTACACACGCGGATTCATTATTTGCAATAACCGACAAATTAAATGTTCCATGTTTAATCACTCCACACTTCTATGATACATTAGTAAACCAAAAGGAAATATTAAATGAATTGTTTATCCAAGAAAACTCTAATACGCTATTGGCGCCGAATGAGGCAGGAAATGAAAGTAATTTAAATGAGTCATCGGCATCGCTGTTACATATCAAAAATGAATGTTGTAATCAAAAAATAATTTCGGGAGAGGATAATACATTATTTAAGAGTGATAGTTTTTCGAGGTCAAACGAAATGCAAGATTTGATTAATAAAAAAGAAACTAGTTCACATAATTATCCATCGCAATTGATAAATAAAAAAAAGATTGTTTCTTCAATAAATAATAGCGATTCAGAGGCAGCTGTTTATTTGATTTCGAATAAAGAAAAAGTGATTAACTTGCCAAAAGATAATCAAATTGAAAATAGGCGACAGGAGAGCGCACAAAACAATGTTAGTAATTTATCTGATGTTAGTACGTTTAGGGAAAAGCAGCGAGAATGCTTATCGTTACAAACTGCTTTTAAAGAAGCGGAGTTAAAGAAAAATAATTATTTTCTTAAGGACGATTTATTATTCCATAAAGATAAAATATGTGGAGAAACAGTAGATCAATTGGTCTTACCTTTGAGTTATCGAGAAAGTGTTTTAAAATTAGCTCATGACTCAATCTTCGGGAATCATTTAGGGATGCGGAAAACAAAAGAGAGAATAAAACTATCATTTTATTGGCCTAACCTAATAAGAGATGTACAAAATTTCTGTAAAACTTGCGAAAAATGTCAGTTGAGGAGTCCGGAAAAAACGTCCGATAAAATACCTATAACGCCTGTGGTACGTCCTCCTTATCCTTTTCATACAGTGAGAGTCGATTTAATTGGAGAGATTGCGCCACCCTCAGGTAGAAAACATAAATATTGTCTTTGTCTAATTGACCAACATTCGAGATGGCCCGAAGTCATACCTTTAAGAAGCCTATCGGCTAAGGTCACGTGTGATGCACTTTTAGAAATATTTATGCGTACAGGAATCCCAGAAATGATATGTAGTGATCAAGGCACTAATTTTACGTCTCAATTAACACAAGAGTTTGAGAAAAGATTAGGAGTAAGTCCTCGTTTCTCAACTCCAGCTTACCCTGCCTCGAATGGGCTTGTTGAAAAATTTAACCGTGTATTTAAACAAATGCTTCATCATGTAATACGAACTGACCCTGTAAATTGGGATAGACACATTCCGTATTTACTTTTCGCGTATCGCGAAGTTCCTAACTGTACAACAGGAGTTTCTCCATTTAAGCTTATGTATGGGCGCGAAGCTAGAGGTCCATTAGCAGTTTTAAAATCAACGTGGTCAGGAGAAATCCCTTTACCTCTCAATTTAAGTAATACAGCTGTAGATTACTTACAAGAATTAAAAATTAACTTAGAGAAAGCTGCCGATTTAGCATCTTTAACTGCTGCGGAAAAGCAAGAAGCTTATGCTCATTATTTTAATCGTCGCAAAGAAATGAAAGAATTCAAAATTGGAGAATTAGTATACTTACTAATTCCAGATTCTACTTATAAATTGTATGCGAGATGGACAGGTCCTGGTGAGATTTTAGAAAGAATTAAACCTCACTCGTATAAAGTTAAGTTACCTGACGGTAATATACGACACGTACATGTAAATAAGATAAGAAAATTCCATGTTAGAGCACAAACGGTAGGTGTAATTTTTGAAGATGACTGTGAATTCGGAGAAATCCACCCAACCCCTATTAAGGAAAATAAAACTGACTTTGATGTGGATATTAGTCATTTAGGAAAGGAGAAACAAACAGAATTGCTCGAACTTTTGCATAAGCATGTACCATTATTTTCGGGTAAAGTTCAAGTTGCTAATGTTGGGGAACATAAAATTCGTCTAATGCCAGGTACTGAAAGAAAAAAGCCTTATGTGTATAGAATACCCGAATCACTTAAACCTGAAGTTGACAGACAAATAGAAGAATTAGAAAGCTTAGGTCTTATTGAGCCGAGTGAAGCCGAAATAGCTTATCCAGTAGTGTGCGTAGCTAAAAAGGATGGAAGTGTACGATTATGTATCGATTTCCGTTTGCTCAATTCGGTAACCAAACCTTTTGATTACCCTATGGAGAACATTACAGACTTAATTAATGAAGTCGGTCGTGCACATGTTATTACTTGTTTAGATGTGTTAAAAGGATATTGGGAAATTCCCTTAGAAGAGAAAAGTCGTGATTTTACGTCTTTCAAGACACACCGTTCTCAATATCGCTGGAAGGTAATGCCCTTCGGATTACGAAATGCGGCTGCAAGTTTTCAGAAAATAATGAATGAAGCTCTGAACGAACATCGTGACTATTGCAAAGCATATCTCGATGATATCGCGATTTTTTCTAATGATTGGAAATCACATCTTATACATTTAGATGCAATTTTAACTAAGCTAACTGAACTAAAATTTACCGTAAATGTTAAAAAATGTGTATTGTGCAGATCAGAGATAAAATATCTAGGCCATGTAATAGGATCTGGACGACATCAACCTGATCCTGAAAAGTTACTTGCTATTGAAAATATTGAATCGCCGAAACTTAAAACAGCTTTAAAAAGCGCTCTTGGTCTTTTTAACTTTTATAGAAGTTACATTAAAGACTATGCTGAAATTGCCAAACCGTTGACCGATTTAACTAAAAAGAAGGTTCCGGAAAATTTACCGTGGACACAGACGGAAGAGATAGCATTTCGACAACTTAAAGAAATGTTGTGCGAAGCTCCTAAGCTTTATACTCCAGATCCAAATAAACCCTTTACCATTCAATGTGATGCCAGTTCCTATGGTGTCGGTGCGTGTCTTTCGCAAAGAGATGATGAAGGTAATCTACGTCCAATTAGTTTTATTAGTCAGAAGCTCACTAATGTACAGTGTAATTGGTCTACTATAGAACGTGAGGCCTATGCTGTAGTGTGGTCCATAAAGAAATTTGAAAATTATGTTTTCGGAACTCGTATTGAGATTATAACGGACCATAATCCTCTTGTTTATTTACAAAAAACTGCACCTCAATCTGCTAGACTGCAAAGATGGGCACTATCTTTACAAAGATATGATATTTACATATCGCATTGCCCTGGTGCAAAACTGAAAAACGCTGATGGATTGTCGAGACTATGCCAATAATAAGTTTTGCTATTTACAAATAACTTTGGTTCTATTTAGTAATTTAGTTTTTTTGTGTGAGTTTAGTATTATAAATATTTGTTCCGGTATTATATCAAGACTTCTTTACATCTGTTGTGAATTGTCTATTTTATTTTTGCATTTATTTCTTGTGTTAAAATATCTATATTTGTTCCGGTATTGTACCAAGACTTCTGTACATCTGTTGTCAAGTATTTATTTGGCATTGTTTTTATTTTCATGTGTTTAAATATTTATGTGTCAGTTGGTTGCTAATAATTATCAGATTTTCATACGCTTGGCGTATCTCAATCTTAGTTGGGGGGTGTCATGCAACCAACCACTCCTAAGTTTATTTTATGCAACCAACCAACCTTGGAAGCCGCCGTGAGCGGGAGAAGATATTTTCGCAGAGAGAAAGACTTTGGCCTTCGGCCTGAAACGTAGGGTGCAATTGGCGCGCCCGAGTAACGGATTTATTCCGTTGGTTTATTCTTATTATTACATGAGTACATGGGTACTCATATGTATATAAATTTCTCAGTGTATATATTCATCTTCATGTTTAATTTAATATTAATTAATTAAAGAGCTAATTTTATACAACAGGGAATTTTCTGTTCTCAAGTGTCAACACTCGGTTTATCACAGAAACTTTAAAATTATGTAATTTAGAAATTCTTTTCTGAAATAAAAATTAGGTTTTATAATTTTTAAATATATTTTACCACAGCTGTATTTAAATTGCATGTAGCATTTCTAGCAAATTGTAAATGCAGAAATAACTTTTTTTCTTATATTGTAATCTAAAAGAAAGTAAAATTAATGTACATTTAATGTAAGTAACATATTTTAATATTATACGATATTATATAAATAATTATGATTATTTGCAGATAAGGAAAAAAAATAAAAATATAGCCATACTTCTGGGTTGATTATTTTCACATTGATGCCAACAGTTCTACGTCTTATCTAAAAGAAGAAAGAAAAAAAAGAGAAGCATTTTTATTAGTATAACATATTTCAAATATAAATTTTAGCATTAAATTAAGTCTTCAGATTTTTAACATTTGGGGCCCATTTTAGTGAAAAATAGTCATATTACATGATGTTTAATCTATAGTAATAAAAGGAAAGGTTTGTCTGTATGTATGAAAGGAATAAAAATAAATAAATTTAAATTATTAAAAAAATCCAAATTAAAAGTATAAAAAATGCTAGCCGAAATTACAATCGCGATCAGTCCAAAATGAATAAATAAATTAATCATTTAAGTGTTTTGATATCTGGAAATATCCTATAAATAAATTTAATGAGCAATAGAAAAATATCTCGGCGCCGGAAAGATTCTATTAAAAGAATAAAAGATTTATGATTTTAAATTAAGGTATGTGTGAAGGTGTTCACATATATTTGGTTAAATCTTAATTGAATTTTTAAATAAAATAAAATCTAATGATAAATTAATGCATTATTGCAATAAAAAAATAATTAAATTTTAAGTGAGATATTATATTTACATAATTTGTTCTTAGGCATTTGGAGAAAGAATTATTTTTAAATGTCATTAAAAATTACACAATTTTAATTATACATACGACCTACACTATTTATTAACATAAAACAATAACACACATCATTCAGAAATCTAAATTGTATATGTTTTATATCTAAATCATAAATAAAGTGTTTATCTTTTTAAATAGAAAAGTACTTTATTTTATGGGATAAAAAGAAAATAAAAGAAATGATATCTAACGGAAATTCTGACATTAAACGTAATTATAAAAAAAAGTGTTCTCAAATAGTCATAAAACAAGAAAACTCATTGTCAGAATTTATATTATTGCAACACCGGATATAACTTATTTTAAATTACCCAATATTAATGATTTCAGTTCATAACGGTCATTTTCTCTAGTCAAACTGTCGCTTGGCATAATGTTGGCAATTAAAGGGTTAATACAATTATAAACCGTCATTACAAATTCAAAAAATTAACATTAGTTTATTATCTAAAACAAAGAACTGAAGTTCGCTTTCATTTTGGCGAAAATAAGATAATGCAAACATATGACTTCCCTTGCGGGGGTTCTCCCTGTGTGATAGAAAAAAGCAGACCCACAGTTTTTGCTCTTTTCACGAGATTGTAAAGACGTAGTATTTTTACTCGGCCCTCTCTGTCTCTCCCTTGATCACCGGACTTTCTGAGGTTATTGCGTTGCAAATAGTTTTTTATGTGTGTATTTGTCTTCATGTGATTTCTTTGATAGCCAACATCTAATAAAAAACTATGTAAAATTCTCAAGACTTTGATTATTTCATCTTTTCAACAACGTTTTATAGCAAACTTCACGGCCAATGGATAAGCTGCTTTCGTCTGTGGTGGATTTCTCCTTCACAGATACCTGGTGCGCAAAACCAGTTTCCGAGAATGCATCGATGGAGAGAGGGAGGGGCCGACTAAATTATGTTATTTTGTTTTCTCTGAACTCTCGAACTTTTTAGAAAGAGGCCGATTGGATTCTAATTAAAAAACCTGCAAGTTAATATTCCGGGCCGGATACTTATATGCAAACATTTTAAAGAAAAAAAAAATCGAGAAGATCGTCCTGGAATCAGTGACTTTCTTTGCATATCTCGGAGCTGTATGCTATGCTAAACAAGAACTTTCCATTATCTACATGTTCCTGCGCTGAGCCTGATATATTCAGCCTGCTGCAAAGCTCATTGAGATGTCGCTGGCCTTATATATTATTCCGTCCTGAGAATGCTAATATTAGTCCTTCGCTGGCTTCAAATACAATTCCTGCGCCGAGCGAGAAGATGATGAGAAACTGCCATTCAGTTCGCCTTTCCAGACAACTATTATTGTTCTCTTCTCGACTGCCGGCTTCAAAGTTTAGTGATGGTGCATTTCATCTTATAATACCTGATGCTCAATAAGAACGAAAATTAAAGAAATTTTTATGTACGGCGTATGAAAGATTTTATACAAGGTCTTCTCAGGGATTTAAACGCGCTCATACAGGAGAAAAGCCGTATAAGTGTGAAAGTTGTGTGTAAAGTGTTGTGCTAATTTAAAATTTTTGTGCAAGACGCATGAAATATTTAAACGCGCTCATACAGGAGAAAAAACCAGACATGTGTGAATTCTTCGTGTAAAATGGTTATTTAAAATTTTTTTAGTGATTTCATACAAAAAAGCCATGCACGTATCAAATAAATTTTCTTCATAACTTTTATTATAAAAAAAGCAGTTAATTGCGATAAAATCGTAGTCCTCAAACTATTGATAAACGATATAAACATTACTGCACAGGTAATTTTTTTAATAAATATATTTTTGAAAAGTGAGGTGATAATAAAATATCGAATCCAAAAGAGAAACAGTAAGTAAATTTTTGTTTGCTTATATGGAAGTTATTTAATTTTGAAAGTTACATAATTTGGAGGATATGATAAAATATTTATTGAATAAATGACTATTTATAAAGTAATTTCAATTTTAATGATATTTCATATTTTTAACTGCATAATACTTTACATATTTTTAATATACATTTAGCTAAGTACTTTTGCTAATATAATATTTTGGGTCTTTATAAAAAAAAAAAAAAAAAAAAAAGGATAATAATAATAATAATTAGAAATTGAAATACATAGGGCAAAAGTGCTTGGTATGTTTGAAACTTTATTTATTCATATATTTATTTTTCATAAACACAATTTTTTCTCATTTATAGTGCATAATTATCACTACACTTTTACATAAATATTTATTTTATAATTGATTGCATAAACACAAATATTTATTTTATTATTGCATATATATAGAGAGACAGACTAAGTATTTTTGCTGAAATTGTCATGCAATAGTATTTTTATGAAAGATTTCATAAAAGATAATAAATAAATAAATAAATCAGAGCAGCAGAAATGCTTGGTACAAATTCTAAAATTTTTCATTCATAATATTGGTTGAATATTTCATTTTCAATACATTTTATTTGATTTCACAATATTTTTATTTTTTACACAATATTTATCATATGTATGCTCATCCATTTTTCTTTTTGGATAATAATATATGGGCATATAAAACTAAGTATTCTTGTTTTGAAAGTGGCATACAATAGTATAAAATTATATGCCAAAGTAATTAATAAATAAATAAATAAAAACAAGAATGCTTGGTTTTTAACAATTTTTGTTTTGTGTTACATAACATATTTATTATATAGTTTACAATATTTTAAGTTGGTTAGGCAAAATTATTAATTATGGCGAAAGCCAAGAATGTCAATATTCAGTTGATGAATTTTGATGGGGAACCATCTTTAGTAGATTTTTTCTTCGACCAAGTGTCCACCTACGCAAAAATAAATCTGTTATCATCTGAAGAAGCTGTAGCGGTAATGAAGGGAAAGCTGTCTGGGGCGGCATTAAAATATTTAACACAATCTCCCCAATTGTACAAATCAAATGATTTAAACTTTCTTAAGGAGGAATTTAAAACATTCTTTACTCCTATGAGTTCTACACAAGCTTTAATAGAATTTAACAATCTAAATTTGCTCCCTCAGGAGTCCATAAAAATTTTTTCTCATAGGTTAAGCATGCTAGCAAACATTATTTACAACAAAATTACGGATGATAACGCACTAGATAATATTAAATTTACAAGGTTTATTTCCTCTATACCATCTAACATACGCATAAAAATCATGAGAGGGAATATCGGATTATAAGTTGGCTGTAAATCGCGCTAAAAAATTACAAGAGATTAACATGAATGAAAGTATTCTGCTCAAACAAAATGATAGTGTATTTGTCAACACATTATCGGAAAAATTAATTGAACTAACGGAAAAAGTTGATGCTTTGTCGTTTGGACAAAAAGATAAAAAAGAGGAGGTAAACAACTTATCAGATTCACAAAATGCCCATGTTGGAAGAAGTCGACACAATGATTATAGACAAAATTTTAGATCACATAAAGTAAAGGGACCACAAAAGAAAGAGGGTTATAATGGTGCGATTTGCCAGCTGTGTAATCGTAAAGGGCATGTAGCTAATAGATGTTATAAATGGCAAAGAAGCCAAACCCAAAACAATAATTTTTCCAGGGGTAGATTTTTTAAGAGAAATGACAACAACAGAAATCACAATAATTTAAACTAGACTCGAGATGTAGAGTGGCTGATGGTTTTGCATCTCAATCACACCTGAAGACATCAGCACCTAATCCTAGTTTTGGTTTGTCAAATCTGAGTGGTATTGCAAAATTATCTAGTATAAGAAAAGTAAATTCAATTGCCTCACAAACTGTAAATAAAATAAATATTGCTGATAACAAGTCTACACAAACTACAGAAATTCAAAATGAATATATTTTTAATGTAAATAAAATTTCACCTACACTACCGTTAATTGAAATTAACTTAGCTAAAAATGCTATCACCAGATTAATCGATACTGGGAGTTCGATATCATTGCTTTCTGAAAGTACTTTTAAATCTTTAAAAGAGAAATTAACTTATAAACACTTGTCTTCACCAGTAACGATTAAGACTGTAAATTCAAACGTACAATTCTCCTCATGTATTCAAACTTCTTTCAAAATAAATAACACATTTTTCTCACAGAAATTTTTCATTGTTGACATTCCTAATGATTCAACGTTTCAGGCCATACTTGGATGGGACTTTATTCAACAAAATAATGTAATAATAGACTTGTATAAAAACAATATCAAACTTAAAGATATAATTATTCCCATTGCAAATACACTTGTAGAAGATAAAAACTTAAACAATTGTAGTGTTGCGAAAAATACTGAAACTCAGAAAAAAAATCAAAATCCTCCCCAAAAATGTAAACAAATGACAGTTAGGACTTCTCAGAAAATATTTTTAGAACCTGAAGAGGAAACATTTATAGATGTAAATACAATTTTTTTGTCTGACAGGGACTATTTGTTTGAAAATACAGAAAATAATGCAAATATATTGTGTCTAGATTCAGTAATAAATAGTAGTACTTCAAAAATGCTGCATAATGATAATAATTGTAATAGAGGCCAATTTCAAATTTATGTTAAAAATCTAACTAAAGAAAGTATACACATAAATAAAGGTACAAAAATGGGCACCCTAACAGAAATTGATGAAATTATTCCGCAGGAAGCAGAAATTGATAAAAACAGTAAAATTGTTACTGATTCAACTACACAAATTTTGAATTACATTCAAGCTTCTGATGAAATATTAAATTTAAGAAGAAAGGAACTCTCTCCTTTGGATTTTGATGTCAAACATCTCCAAGGAGACCAAGAAAAGAAATTAAAGAAAGTTTTGTTAACAAATTTTGCAGCCTTTTCTAAATCTATGAAAACTTTAGGGCATACAGACAAAGTTATACCAAATTTAAAATTCATCACTGAGTTCCCAATTAAAACATTACCTTTTCCAATACCACAATCATTACAACAAGAAGCTAAAAGTCAAATAAATCAACTTGTAGAAGCTGGAATTATTGAAAGAAATTGTTCAGAATGGGCTTGCCCCATTCTTTTAGTTTAAAAAAAACTTGACGCAGAAGGTAAACAAAAATATAGAATTGCAATGGACCTTAGAATGCTTAATTCAATAATTCAGGGATCTTCATACCCTTTGCACAAAATACAAACAATTATTGCTGACTTATCAGCCTACAAGTACTTCACATGTTTAGATTTTCAACAAGCTTACCACCAGATTGCACTTCCTGAAGATTTACAAGATAAATTAACATTTACTTCTATGTTTGGTAGTTTTAAATACAAAAGACTATGTTTTGGATTAAAAAATGCTGCTTCTCAATATCAAGCTTTAATGGACACAATTATTGATGAAATTGATTTAGAGGGAATACATGCCTATCAAGATGACCTCATTTTTGGCTCAAATAGCTTTGAGGAAACATGCACTAAATTAAGTAGAATCTTAGAAATTTTGATAAAGTACAACTTAACCCTTGCACCTAACAAGTGCACTTTTCACAAAACTGGTGTAAATTATCTTGGATTCCATATTCAAAATCATTGTATTTCCCCAATACAATCAAATATAGTAAAAATTAATTCTTTTCCTACACCGTCAACTAAAAGGCAATTAAAAAAATTTATTGGTGTTGTAACATTTTATAAATCCCTTGTACCCAACTTTTCTAAACTAATACAACCTTTAATTGATCTGACTAAACCAAAATCAAAATTTCATTGGACTACTGAACATCAACAGATTTTTAACAAAATTCAAAAAATTTTCTTTGAATCACCAGTGGTCAGACTACCGGATTGGGATAGAGATTTCTACCTTAATACAGATGCTTCAAATATTTCAATTGCTGGGGTACTAATGCAGAAACATGATAATAAATTACTTCCAATAGCCAGCCTTCTTTTCTAAATCATTGAAGCCATCTGAAAAACGCTACCCTGCACTAAAATTGGAATTAATGGCTATCTACAAATCAATAATTGCATTTAAATACTATTTGTACAACAGAAAATTCACAATTTTATCTGACAGTGCTCCATTAAAAAGATACAAAAAAAAAACAACTAATCCTACAGACCTTACCACTAAGTGGTTAATGGAAATTTCAGAATATTCTTTTGATTTTGAACACATTCCTGGTTCATCAAATATTTTAGCAGATTATTTTTCGAGATGTGACTTCACTCACAATCAACAAGATTTGAACTCTAATACAATAATTGCTTAATTTCTGGAGATTCGAATAATAAAGACCCACTTTTAGAAATCTCTAATAATACTTTTGTAAATGAACAAATAAAGGATCCTGTATTGTCAAAAATTTACACAGAAATTCTAAAGAAGGGTTTTTCAAGAAAATACCCAAACTATTTTATTCATCCAGACACAAAGGTACTTATATATAAAAAGCAATGTCCCAATAGCTCAACATTCTCATATCTTATTATTGTTCCTAATTCGCTAAAAGCTAAGACATTAACAATTTCACATTTATCTCATTTTGGATTAAATAAAACATATAATTTCCTATCAAACAAATACTTTTGGAAAGGAATGTACACAGATACATTAAACTTTGTCGCTTCATGTACACGATGCCTACAGGCTAAACATCATAACACTCTTCCAGCTCCATTACAACCTACATACACACCCACACATCCTGGACATAATATTAGTGTTGATTTAGTAGGACCATTTAATAATGGTCACTCAGTACTCACAGTGTTGGACATTTTCTCACGCCATATGGAACTTTATCCATTAAAGGATACATCAGCAGAAAAAATAGTTAAATGTTTGTTTAGTTATATTACCACCTTTGGTAGACCTTCAGTTATCCTCTCGGATCTTGGTCCTCAATTTAAATCCAGTGTTTACAACACTTTTAATGATACTCTTGGTATAAAAATTACACATTCCTCTGTAGCACATCCACAATCAAACGCATTGTCCGAAAGGATCAATAAATCCATTAAATATTCAGTAAACATTTTAATGTCTGAAGGCCATACATTTGAAAACTCTTTGTTTATACATAAATCATTGTATAATGGCTCTAAACATTCATCTACTTTGTACTCACCTAACTTATTACATTTTGGAAGAGAAATTTCATTAATTTTTGACACTTTTGAGCAACAGATGAATCAACCTTTTCTCGACAAGAATGTTGATACACATAAATTATTAGAAGATTTGAGTGAGGGGTTTAATGTTATTCATTTTGAGTGAGGGGTTTAATGTTATTTTTACGTATCCAATTGTACAATTTATTATCACTCAAAATGATTACCCGTACATTAATTTATCAGACCTAAAATTAAATAGCCATCAGGATAGCTTATTAAAAATGGGACAAAAGTTTATTTTAGACCAACCTATCAAAATTAAAGACAGTATAGCAAAAATTGAATCAGCCATAGAAAATATTCCAGAAGAAGCCCAAATAGACATTAGAAACGTAGCAATTCAAGAAATCAGCAAAACTATAAAAAGCAACAAAATTAACCAAGAAGACATTAAAACACTTAATAATCTAAAGAAAAATGAAAAAATAGCGTGTACATTAACAGATAAAACCAGAAAAATAGCAATATTAAATAGACAGGAATACATAGATAAAATGGAAGAAACTATAAATGAAATAGGTACGGAAAAAATAAAAAAAGACCCCATTAACAAAATAGTTGAAAAAACACAAAAAATAATAAAAGAAGGAACCTGGCCTGATAACAAACCACCTACAATAAATAATTTTGCACCAAATACACCAAGAATTTTTGGCAGATATAAAGATCACAAGAACCCCCCCAAAATTAGACCAGTTGTTAACAAAAGCGAAGGACCCACTTACACAATAGAAAAATATATGGCTGAAATTTATAAAAACTTACTTCCCCCCTCGCAGCATAGCCTAAACTCCACCGAAGATTTTATAAGTAAAATTTATGATATTGAAATACAGGAAAATTTTAAATTTGTAAGTTTTGATGTAGTTAACCTTTATCCGTCAATAGATATAAAAAATATTACTGAACTAATAAAAGAAAAAATAGATGAACATTATACAAACCCATCAATAGCCCAAACTTTAAACATAGCAACCAACTTTTTGTTGAATGAAAATTACTTTACTTTTAATGAAAAATATTACAAACAGATCAAGGGAGTCCCAATGGGGTCTCCCATATCGGGTTTTTTAGCTGAGTTAAAATTACGTACAATAGAAAATAATTTTGATAATAAACTTAAAGAAAAAATTTTTTATTGGTTTCGTTTTGTTGATGACGTTTTTGCAGTAATTGACCAAAAAACAGATCCCATAGAAATCTTAAACATTTTAAATAAAATAGATCCAAATATTAAATTCACTTTAGAAGAAGAAAACAATAAACAGCTAAATTTTCTAGATGTAAATATCATTCGCCATGCTAATAAAATAACCACACAAGTTTATAGAAAACCTAACAGCAGTAACGAAATAATCCATAAAAATAGTAAAACCCCTTTTAAATATAAGATTAATGCTATACAATCCCATATCAACCGGGCAATAGTAATTTGTAAAGACAATAAAATTTTAAAAAATGAAATAAAAAATATAAAACAATTCACACAAAAAGCAGGATACTCTAATAAATTAATAGATAAATTATTTAGAAAAAGATTAAAAACTCTTAATGAAATCAATAATTTTCAAAAACCAAAGCTTAAATATACTACCTCCATACCTTATGACCGTGGAATATCTAGTAAAATCAAGAAAACTGCAGCAAAACATAATATAAATATACCCATAAAACCTAACCCTAACGTTTTTCAATTAATAAGAAGTGACAAGGATAAAACTAAACCATTAGAAACTGCAGGAATTTATAAAATACCATACAATAACGAACAAAATAAAGAAAAATGTTATATAGGAAAAACAAAGAGAAAAATAAAAACTCGCATTAAAGAACATAAACACGATATAAAAACAGGTAAATTAACCACAGCTTTAACCCAAGTAAACAAAAACGAAGAAATTAATATCAAATTTGATGAAGTAAAAAAGTTGGCCAACTATAATAACCACGGATACGCAGCGATCAGGGAGTCTATTGAAATTTTAGCTAATTCTGACAGTTGTAATGGCAACGAAGGTGCTATCCTTAACCGCCAATGGCGAAAAGTCTTTAAAAGAACAAGAAAACAAGAAGACCACAGTTTCGAACACCAAAGCAAAGGTAGTGACCAAGCTGGGGCGCCCCAGATGAAACTAGTATACCAAGATGTAACGTGAAGATAAGTAAAAGGTTATATATCTTAATTGTTTTATTAATTTAATTGCTTCATGGATAGAATGTTTCAAGTATATTTTTTTAATTTTACCCTCTATGATAATGCTAACTCGTTCAAAATTTACCCGGGAGAGTAGCATTTCATTGTGATGAGACCCCCACACTTCTTTTGAAAATTGTTTAATACAATTCAATTGACATATATATACCCAGTTTTGCGAGGTGTCCCTACAGAAGTCTTTGACTTTGATGGGGGACGGAGGCCTGTCCCTAACAGGTCAGGTCTTTATACACGCCCTATCCCGCTAGGACAATGGCCATAAGCCAAAGTCGTTATACTTGTTGCTTCATACAAGATTAAGGGGAGATATCTTTTTTTTGACTGTCCAATGGACGTCGTTTTTGCAGTCTCTCCTGTGTGGAATTGCACGAACAAATTTTTTCACTTTTGTGATATTTTCTATTATTTGTATATACATTATTTTTTTTTTCATTTTATGTTCATTTTTTTAATTTACTTGTACTCATGTGTTGTTGTTTTTTTCTTTGTTTAACATTGATGTTATTTGACATGTTGCAGTGTTAAATATGGCATGTTCAATATTCTTTACAATGTAGAAAGTAATATGTAATAACTTTAAAGCATAACATCATCGAGAACTTATATATATATGTGAACTTATATATATACTTATGTATATATATAAGAACATTGTAGAGAAAAACTATTTTTACAAAAAAGTGAATAGTTATCACTTTCAAAGCTTTCTTGACGAGATATATGTAAAGGAAATCTGGATCCAGACTCTGAACTCTAGGAAAATGTGGTGCCCACAATGATTGTCGAATGATAAAGTCTTCGGAAAGCCATTGTGTTTCATGATGAGACAGATTTTTAATGTGCACATTTTATAGTAATAATTGACTGTTTCATTATATACAATTTTTGTTTTTGCTTATGCAGATTTCTTATATATATTAAAAAAAAAAAAAAAAAAATGAATGACAATTTTCATTATGTTTATATGACATACTAGGGAGTGAGAGAAATTTTTTTTTTATTTTTTTATTTTTTCTGGGTCGCCGGGAGAAATATGTGAAGGTGTTCACATATATTTGGTTAAATCTTAATTGAATTTTTAAATAAAATAAAATCTAATGATAAATTAATGCATTATTGCAATAAAAAAATAATTAAATTTTAAGTGAGATATTATATTTACATAATTTGTTCTTAGGCATTTGGAGAAAGAATTATTTTTAAATGTCATTAAAAATTACACAATTTTAATTATACATACGACCTACACTATTTATTAACATAAAACAATAACACACATCATTCAGAAATCTAAATTGTATATGTTTTATATCTAAATCATAAATAAAGTGTTTATCTTTTTAAATAGAAAAGTACTTTATTTTATGGGATAAAAAGAAAATAAAAGAAATAATATCTAACGGAAATTCTGACATTAAACGTAATTATAAAAAAAAGTGTTCTCAAATAGTCATAAAACAAGAAAACTCATTGTCAGAATTTATATTATTGCAACACCGGATATAATTTATTTGAAATTACCCAATATTAATGATTTCAGTTCATAACAGTCATTTTCTCTAGTCAAACTGTCGCTTGGCATAATGTTGGCAATTAAAGGGTTAATACAATTATAAACCGTCATTACAAATTCAAAAAATTAACATTAGTTTATTATCTAAAACAAAGAACTGAAGTTCGCTTTCATTTTGGCGAAAATAAGATAATGCAAACATATGACTTCCCTTCCGGGAGTTCTCCCCGTGCGATAGAAAAAAGCAGACCCACAGTTTTTGCTCTTTTCACGAGATTGTAAAGACGTAGTATTTTTACTCGGCCCTCTCTCTCCCTTGATCACCGGACTTTCTGAGGTTATTGCGTTGCAAATAGTTTTTTATGTGTGAACTTGTATTTGTCTTCATGTGATTTCTTTGATAGCCAACATCTAATAAAAAACTATGTAAAATTCTCAAGACTTTGATTATTTCATCTTTTCAACAATGTTTTATAGCAAACTTCACGGCCAATGGATAAGCTGCTTTCGTCTGTGGTGGATTTCTCCTTCACAGTATGATTACTTATGTCAAAAAAAGAAAGCAATAAATAATTGTATTAATGACTTGGTGAATTGGCGGGTTAAGGTTCCAGATGGTCTGGGGAAAAACAAAAGTATAACCAATAAGGAACAAAGAGAAAATATGTTAAGCCAATTAAAAAAAATGGGAGGAGGTTGGAAATGCGCCGGATTACGCCAAAAAATAAGGGTTTAAAAGATGGAACTTGTCAAAATTTAGAGCAGACCACAATTTTCTAGTGCTAATAAACTTAACGTAGTTCGCTCCTCCAAAATTACGCAGGTCCTAAAAGCGTCCTATACGAGTCCCGATGTTATGTGCCGCATGGGGATCGGCGATTTGTCCGTCTGAGTCCATCCGCCTTCCGCTCTGCCCTGACTTTGCAATAATGAAGAAATAAAGATGTTGTCTCAAAGAAAGCCTAGTAATCATTGTGTCAGGGATGAGATTAGCAAAAATACAAAAAAACTGAAACTGTACGCAAAGGCAAGACGTTGAAATGAAATATTAGAAATTTGATGAGAAAATCTATTATATTAAAGTAATAAATATTTATTTTAATCTTCAGTGTATAATAAAAAGAATAAATGCACATCACAAACATAAAAAAAGCTGAAAAATATAAAAAAGCTGAAAAGCTAAATGTACAAAAAAGCTGAAATCAGCTGAAAAGCTGAAAAATGCAATGACTGCCATCTCTCTCTTCTTCAGTAAACAATAATCATTACATGTACGTATGTCTGTCTATCTGTTCTTCTATATGTTCAGCCCCTATTGAATGCAGAAGTACAAAAATTGACATACGGATGCTAAGCCTTCCCGAGGGACTCTTGAAAACAGAATTTAAAAATTTTAATTATTTGCAGAGATATTAATTAAAATGTCAACCATTAATTAGCCATTTAAATATTTGTTTTAAATTTAATTGTTGCCAAAAAAGTTTTCCAGTTAATTTTTTTTCTTTGGACATTATTTTCATGCGATGAATAAAAAATTATCAAAAATTAGATTTGCATATGCACATGAAAAAATGATGTTTCTTTCTTTCTTTTTCTTTTTTTTTACCTTTAAAATTTTAAACTTATAAGTCTTATAACAATTTCACCATCCGATTAAAATTTTAATTCACCAGAGCCAAATTATTATTAGTTTTTGTGGGATGAAATACTAATGATACTTAAACTAAATCATTCAAAGAAAAGTTTCAAAATAAAATATATGTTTGATGACTTAGTTTTGATATTTTCCCTTGTAAGACAGCTTTAATAAAGAAACCTAATGGTGACTTTTAAATTTTTGCTGCCATTTTGGTGAGATGCCTTTTAATTTATAAAAAATTAAAAAGTTGCCAAGGCCATGATATTGTTTACAGATTTATTATTATTATTTATATAAACAAACCGCTATTAACTAAAGTTCTAAAACAGGGATAAGGCTTCGCAGTCGCCACCGAGCGGGACTTTGCTAAAGTCAGAATTTTCAAAGACTATAACACGGTGAGTGAATAGGCTGTTTCAGATATTGAAACAGGAAGTAGAGGTGGGCGTTATTTCATGTAATACAATAAATAATACACTTATTGCATAAGAAGCCATTCACATCATAATATATTATTAAAAAGTTCATATTAAATAAATAACACTTTAATTTTATCTCTCTGCACGCGAAAAATGAGAGAGAGAGTAATATCTCTGGCAATGTGCCAATAAAACACAGACAGAAATTAGATTATTTGTTGGAGTGAAAGTATTCGTTAACAGGAAATAAAGGAAGCAGTGAAATATTTTCACCAGCTTTCATGTAACGAGTTAAATAAATAAATAATTATTTTGTTGGTTCCATATCAGTCAAATAATTTTTAAAAATAAGTAATTGCTTTGATTATTTAACATCTTTCTAATATCTTGCTGTAAGTATTATTCTAAACCAATTGTCATGGTGTATTGATTTAGTTTAAATATCAGTATAGTCTGCCAGTGAAATTCAACTTCGTAGATTACATATTAGTCAAATATTCTTTTGAAATAGGTGATAGCTTTGATTATTTTACATCTTTCTAATATATTAAAAGTATTGTTCTAGACTGAATGTTATAGTTTATTAGTTTAATTTAAATATTAGTATAGGCTATGCCCATGATATATAATGTCGAAAACACTTAATACTACCGTTTAACGAAATAACATTTTCATGAAGCTAATTTAAACAGCCATGATGAGATAGGTTAGAGGAGATTAATTGATGTTAATTATTGTATCATGGGGATGGGGAATGGGAAGGGAATCATAATCCGAATACACGTGCTAGGTTTACGCACGTATTGAAGACGCTAGTAGCTTTGGGAAGACGATGGAAGGCGTTTAAAAAGGATGTGTGGAGTGGGAGAGGGGAAGAATGAAGAGTGTTTGTTTATATTTAAAATTGCCTGTAACAGCTGGAATTGAAAAGAGCACTTATTTATTGTGGTTTTCTCAAGAATATTGTTTGAGTTTATTCAAGAATAATTTGATAAGAAAATTGAATATTTATCTTTTTTTTTTTTTTTTTTTTTATCTGATTTTTTTCTCATGACTATTTTTAATAGTTTAAAATGAATAAATTTGTTGTGGTATTAAGGATAGTAAATTATGATTGTATGTTAAAATTAAGTGTGTGAGAAAATAAATAATTTTATTCAATCAGTTTTCGTAAGCAAAATTTATATTTTTAAAGAAGTGTTTCTAATTTTAGAAAACATATTCAGGGCCCACAAAATTCTGCTAACAGATACCCAATATATATCATGAAAAACGGCAGTTTTTCAAGTGACGCAAGCGGGAGGACAAACGGACAGAACGCTGCGAACTCATATATACGCCTAGTTTGACATCAAAGAGATTTGTAAAAGCCGACACTTAATATCTCAGCAAATATGCCATATTTTGTTCTGATATTTTCAAAATAGTCTTTTATCGTCGGTCTTAATCTATCCTGAAAATTTTACGTTTCTACACGCAGTATGTTTTGAGATCTGAATCTCAATTTAAAGCCAAAAAGGGAAAATGTGTGGTGTACGCTGCAAGGATGAAATGAAAAAATATCTCTAAAATCGCACGAACGATTTTAATTTAATTAATATATGTTGTTAATGGGATCTTTCTGAATCTAGTAACGTTTTCGTTTTTTTCAGGAAAACTCTTGTTTTTTGTAAAAGTTGCTTTAAAAATAGAACTATATTACTCCGCCAAAATGCATGCTTTTATTCAGCGAAAATGTCGTAATTCGGTTCTCACTTTCAAGGCACGTTGGTTGGCTGACCAACGTGAATGCAGTCAATGAATTATTTAAACTTTCCTTTTTTTTAACGCAAAAATACTTTATTACATTTTTTATATATTTATTGTATATATACTAAGTCAAATTCACTTAAATATATTTTCTCTTCTGCTATGAAAAAGATATTTTTGAATTTAAAATTTCATATTTAGTCAAAAAAGTATTTAGATAACATTTTAAATAAGGAAGTATTTTGTAATTTTAGACATTCCATTTTATCATAATAATGATGAATTTACAATTTTTTAAAGCAAAAAATTTTTAATAATTCATAAACATCGATTTTGTAGTAGCTCAATCATTTGCGATTCCTATTCATGTAACCTTCCGCACAGGGAATAGGAAAAAACAGCAAATGCAGTTTTGGCGCCATCTTTTGATTTTAATTTAAATTAAAACATACACTTTTGCAAATATATATATATGTATATATTTCTTTTTAAAAATTAAAAATCTCTTTTCAAAATACAGTTAAAGTTTATTCATATATTCACTTTTCAGACTTTAAAGTGATACATATTTTAAATATTAATATTACTTTGAATCCCATAATAATTTATTTAAAAAATATAATTCTCTTTTTCTTTCTTTTTTTTTTTTTTTTAATTAATTAATTTCTGCATGAAAAATTACATTTCATAAATATATTTACAACTACAATAAATAAAAAACCCTCCTTTAATTTTAAATAATTATTTCTACATGTTTCTAAGCAATTAAAAGTGATTTTTTTTTTTAAAGAAAAATAGTTTAAATATCGGAATGTATATTGTTTTATCATGAAGGTAATAATTTGGCCATCTAGTGGCGCCATCTCGTAACTTATATTGAAACCATATACATTCCTATATTTTATTTATTTTTCTTAAAAAAAAAAAAAAAAAAAAAAAAAGAGAGGGGGCACTTTTAATTGCTTAGAAACATGTAGAAATATTATTTAAAATTAAAGGAGTTTTTTTTTTTTTTTTTTCTTTCTTATCGTTGTTGTAAATATATTTATGAAATGGAATTTTTCATGCAGAAAATAATTAATTAAAAAAAAAGAAAGAAAGAGAGAATTATATTTTTTAAATAAACTATTATTGGTTTCAAAGTAAAGATGTTATTTATTAATTTTGATGTGTTTTTCAATAATTGCTATATTTGACACATTTTTCATGAATTTTAATTATATTTTAATTTTTTTTTTTTTTTTTTTTTTTTTTTTTTAATATACAGCGTATTTATCCCCTTTTTCATCCCCTAGCCATTATTGCTTTAAATAATAATAATAATAAAAAAAAAAATTAGTTTGATTATGTTAATATTTAAAATGTGTATCATTTTAAAGTCTGAAAAGTAAATATATGAATAAACTCTATCTGTATTTTAAAAAGAAATATATATATATAACTTGTATTTTCCATAAAACTTCAGCTTAACTTGTATTTTACTCAACTTGTATGAACTTCAGCTTAACTTGTATTTTCCATAAATTTTTTCTCCAAATGATTTTATCTTATTTTTAAAATTATAGAAATGTAGAGCTTAATTTATATTTTGTCTATTTTCTTCCACTAAATATTTTTATGAAATAATTTTTACCTGCACTTTTGATGAAAATTTAAAATTGTGAATATTGGAGCAGTATCTATACTTAATCTCAAAAGGGAAAAGAAAATAAATAAATTTCCATTTTTAACATTAACTTGATTTTTTTTATTATTATTATTGTTTAATTTGCATTTGTAATTCTTTAAAAAGAAACTTGCAAAATATAAATTACGTAATTCTAACTTAAATTTGAAATTTCCCACTTATTATTGTTATTATTATTTTAAAGAGTTTGAGAATCCCACTCAATATTTTTTTCTAGTGCGAAGCTTCTCCATTTTGTTTCCAAGTGGCAGGCTACTTGAAAATTTGTCAGCATGATAACATTTGAAATACTGAATTAATTCAAACTAAATTTGTAGTCTGGATTTATCTCAGAAATGTATTTGTTATGTTCATTTGCCAACTTAATCTACCCTCTTGTTTCCCTGTGCCAGCCCACTGAAAAATTCAAATTTACATTAGAAAGGTTTTATGAACCGATTTGCTTAAAACTCCATATATACAAGCCTTCATTAATAAATCCACGAAGTCCATTAATAAATTGTAGCTGCCATCTTGAAAAAAAAATGGTGGCAACTTCATAATAAAAAATAAATCAGTTCACCCTTCCTAGGAGCCAGAAGGTCTTGTTTTTATTTTTTGATCAATAACCCCTAAAAAGTAATGATATCAGTACAAAAAACCCTTAACGGGTTAAAAGTTTGTGACACCGCTACTTTATGGCTATAAGAATTTGAAATATGAGTCTTAAAAATAATGATATCAAATTTTAAGTGATGCTTTGCAATTAGTTAAAATATACATAGATTTTCTTATTTGATCATTTACTTTCTACTTTTATTTATATTTATAATGCAAGCGTAATATTTTTAGCTTCAAGATCAGACAGATATATAAAATACACTCACCGATGCATTTTCATTTACATTTCAAATTCAAAATAACTAACAGTTTTAAAAGGAATGATATAAAAATTCCAGTGGCGCCTCAGTGTTATTTTAAAAGATTTGTTTTTAGATTCCACTAAAACTACTTTTGTTTTGTCTAATAAAGTATATTTACATATTGAAACAGTGCTTTTAATTTTCAAATATACTGTCAAATAATTATACTTTCACTGAGTTTGCATTATAAATTAAAATTATTTATTTCAATAAATTGATTTATCTTTTGCGTCACGCTATCCAAAACTGCAAGTAAAATCTGTGTAAATGTTTTCTTTACGTCACACTACCTCTTTGCGCAAATTTTCACTCAGTTGGATACTATGATATACTATGTTTTGGATAGCATGATACAAAAGATAAATCAATTTATTGAAATAAATAATTTTAATTTATAATGCAAACTCAGTGAAAGTATAATTATTTGACAGTATATTTGAAAATTAAAAGCACTGTTTCAATATGTAAATATACTTTATTAGACAAAACAAAAGTAGTTTTAGTGGAATCTAAAAACAAATCTTTTAAAATAACACCGAGGCGCCACTGGAATTTTTATATCATTCCTTTTAAAACTGTTATTTTGAATTTGAAATGTAAATGAAAATGCATCGGTGAGTGTATTTTATATATCTGTCTGATCTTGAAGCTAAAAATATTACGCTTGCATTATAAATATAAATAAAAGTAGAAAGTAAATGATCAAATAAGAAAATCTATGTATATTTTAACTAATTGCAAAGCGTCACTTAAAATTTGATATCATAATTTTTAAGACTCATATTTCAAATTCTTATAGCCATAAAGTAGCGGCGTCACAAACTTTTAACCCGTTAAGGGTTTTTTGTACTGATATACATACACAGTCGGTAACAAAAGTATCTGAACACTAGAAAAAATTCCTATATAAAAAATGTAAAGTTAATAAAGTTTTGTTAAATAAATCCTTGTCGAATCATGTTCTTAGTCAGTATAAGAACATGATTCGACAAGGATTTATTTAACAAAATAGTATTAACTCTACTTTTTTTATATAGGAATTTTTGCTAGTGTTCGGCTACTTTTGTTACCGACTGTATATATATATATGTGTGTGTGTGTTTTTCAATGGTCAAATTACATTTAAGATATCTCACTACCTAAAATGTGTAAATCTGTAAATTCTATCAAAAGCTGGAAGTCAAAAATTTTATTGAATTAAATACTGTTTTCTTAGGTATATAAAAGAAATAAAAGCTTAATTTATTTTTAAAAAAGAACATTTTTACACATACAGTTTCAAACAAAGAGGAATGTATATTATTTCATACTGTTACCTTTCTACTGGTATTGTTTTCGAAGGCTTCTTTCTGGGCACGACTAAATTCTGTCATCTAAATAAAAATAAAAATATTCATTAAAATAAGAATACCTATGGTCAATTTTTATTATTTACTAAATTTTTTCATTTATTGTACAAAATGAATTTTTCCTATTATAAAATCTATCAATGCTGTAACCAAGAGAGGATTCAGTTTATGTATTTCAAAACCCTTTTGAAATTTTATAGACATTTAGGCTTTAAGAATAGTGAATTTCATGATGAATAGATATTGGAGTGCTCCAGGGAGGGGAAAAAAACCCCCCAAAAAACAAGAATTTTTTTGCTTAAAATTATATATTCAGAAATTTACAATATTTGCATTTTGATGCTTTTTTCTTTAAATATTTTTTGATGTTCAGTATATTCACATGAAAACACTAACTTTGATGATGTTCATATTTAAAAAATAAAGTTTTAACCATATTATCAAATGGTAATCCTGAAATGTTTAAGTAGTATAATGATTCCCATTACATCATTTGAAATTACTTGATTTGTCTAAATATATTATTTTAATATGTGTAAAGAAAATAAAAACTAAATAACTTTCTACCAAAAAATTTCACAATTTACAAAAATTACATGTGCGAAAACTTACTTGATTTATAAAATTTATGTCTAATTGTTTATATTAAGTTCTTAGTAGTGAAATAAAATAAAATAAATAAATCACTAGAGTCCTGCATGGGTCAGGTTTAATCTGACTCAAACCTGAGAGGTAAATTTTAAATCAACACAAAACCTGACAAAAAAAATTTTAATCGTACCAAAAACCACCCCAAACCCACAATAGAAAAATTTGACAACTCACACCCGATCTGAACCAGATTTCTTTATACCCGAAACCCGAACCTAAACGAAAATTAATAATTCATCTAAGTATGAAGGAAAACAATTTTAAATTATAAAATAAATTTTCATTGTCACGAGTTTGGTAAATTATTTAAAAAAGAATGAAAAATGAAATTAATAATGCACTAAATTCAGAATTTAAAAAACAGATTAATACTAATTAACTATTTATGGGCGTTGTGTATTTCAAGTATGCAAAAACTGGCTTCAAGTTAAGAATTAGCAGTTTATTTTTTAATGCTTATCACACACACACGCACACACACACAAAAATATTAAAATGATACAGTGTTACACAGACGGCCATGAACATTTGCTCTAAATCTACATTTCAATAACTTCATAAAAACGTCTGCAAGAGTAAAAAATATTAATTATTAGTTCACTGTTCATTTCAAAAGGATGTGAGTAATCAAAATAGATGAATTACACATCTGGTTATTGTCAGTGAGGGAGTCCGGATGCTTATTTTACTATAATAATTTAGGAAGTGTATATTCACTAATGGCTATATGTAGCAAACTTGACCCAAACTGCAAGAGAAACTAGTATGTTGTGGCCGCCACGAGACTTTCTTCTATATTTTCCTATACAAATTCACTCAGTAACAATAATTAAAAAAAAAAAAAAAAAAAAGTGGGACTTTGACAAAATTTTGGGTAAAATGTGAAAATTATTATAAGTTTGTCAAAACACGGAAACTGTGGGACTTTGACAAAATTGGGGGGAAAATGCAAAAATTGGTTTAAGTTTGTCAGAACACGGAAACCGTGGGAGTTTGATAGAATTAAGGGGAGAGATTAAAAAAAAAAAAAAAAAAAAAAAAAGTGGGACTTTGACAAAATTTTGGGTAAAATGTGAAAATTTGTTAAAGTTTGTCAAGACTCGGAAACCGTAGGACTTTGACAAAATTAGGGGAAAAAAGCAAAAATTAGTTTAAGTTTGTCAGAACACGGAAACCGTGGGAGTTTGATAAAATTAAGGGGAGAGAAAAAAAAAAAAGATTTTTTTTCAAAGTTTTTTTTCGTAAAAAGTAAAAAAAATCGATAACTTTGTCTTAAATTATCACAGATTTATAGTTCAACCATTCGTTTTAAAGGTACTGACGAGACCTTTCGAAAGATACCCATCTTGAAAATTTTTGCCCTATATCACCCTGTTAAAAATTTAGAAAAAGCGGGATGGCAACGCAACCTGTAAGACTATTTTTACCAAAAGTTGATAGGCACTAATTTATGTCAAGGTGCAACTACATACCAATTTGTATGAAATTCTGTGCAGTAGTACCAGAGATACAGTTGCCACAAAATTTTGTCACACACACACACACACAGACAGACAGACAGACATTTTCTAAAAATGGTAAAATCGTGTTCTACAGCTCTCAAAACGTGTAAATCCATCAAAAACCCGAAATCGAAAATTTTTACGAATCCAATACTTTCTTCTATTGAAGATAGAAGAAAGTAAAAATTTAGTTGACATGATCCAAACTTGTTCGGCAGTTGAAGACATTAAGTTAAATAAAGGTTGTATATATTTTAAACTAAGTTAAAATTAAGTTCGCCGACCTGATGCAGGACTCTAGGGCATATACAAATTACACATAAAACAATGATAAATGAATATATACATTTATATATTGATTTGTGATTAGTGATGTAAAATACCTCGGTATTTATTTTTCAATGAACTCTATTTGAATAAAATAACTGGATTTGTGTGTAATTTGATATTGCTAAGTATATATAGAGGTAGAGAGAAGGAATGTATGTAAAGAAAAGTTTAAAAAAAATTTAATCAGAAAAAACAAATGTAATTTATGACATCATGCATTTTGCATGTAACTGTTATACTATTTAAAAAGTCCTGATAATTATTGTTTAGTTGTTTGTGACCTTGTTAAAACAATCCTAAAATAAAAGTAAGCAGAAAAATTAGGTCTAAACTTAAAATGTTTATAGTAGTTATCTTTCTGAAAGTAACAAAATATACAACAAGTTCCGTAATAAGTCAAAAATTAAAATATATTACAAATTACAATTATAAATAACTAGACTTGATGCAGAACAGAAATAGTATTAATATTTACAGAACGTTAAAGACACCAATGTAAAAAATTGTTACGTGCAAACTGCAGTTTCAGTAGCGTAAAGTGTACCGTCATCAGTGCAGAATGACGAAGTGGATTACTGCACATAGATATAGGTAGTGAAGCGGAATTATAATCTGCTTCCCTACTTCATTATTCTGCATTGTGATGGTATGCTTTACGCTACTGAAACTGCAGTCTGCACTTAACAATTCTTTACATTGGTGTTTTTAACTTTGTGTAAATATTGATATATTACAATTATATTGTGGATTTTGACAAAGCAATATTTTGCATTTTACAACTCCAGAATAAAATATTCAAGATTAAAAAACTCATTTTTTAAAAAATGATAATAAGTTTAACTGTTATCACTTTTCTGAAAATGAAAAAGAAATTTACATTAAAACGGTATGTATTAGTTAATGAGTTATAATAGGGCAAAATTTAACATAGAATAATACTGGCTTTTGCTTTTGGCGATGATAGGTAGAGAATTCTTTAACATTTAAAAAAGTTCAAAGCAGGTCCTTTATCTTTTCTTTGTTTTTATTTTTCACCTTTCAGCATAAAATTCCATGTAATATAAATACATATCTGAAGTGTGTGACTAACTGTTCATGAAATTGAAATCAAAACTGACTTGTAGCATGGTATGGTATTGTGAGAAAATTAAGAATCTGAAGCTTCTCTTGCATCATCTATACTATGAATGACATAAACATAGCTAACAGTTATTTCATTGTTAGTGCCATTGTTTTACACGAGAAAAATTTTACTACTATCACACTTAAGTTTTAGAATATTTTTATGAATGCTCACAGATTTTTTTTTTTAAATTAATTTCATCAAGGCTTTTAATTAATATATATATATATATATATATTATAAACTATGTTATATATATGAAAATTTTTTAAAACTTACTGCAGGAATTAAAAACTCAATCCAATATTTCTATATTACCATTTAATAAGTAAAAGTCCTTTTGGGGTTTGAAAGAAAAATGAAAGCAATACAATAATTAATACTCTTCAGCGTCATTAGTTGGATTATTGTATGCAAAATATTGTGTTTCACTTTGAGATAAGAATTTATCCTGCATTTACAAGTATTTTATTTATTTATTTATTTTTTTTTTTTTTTTCAAAACACCCAGTTTTTGGGTATTTACCCACTCTACATCACTATTTGTGATTAATACAGCAACAACTTTGTTTAAATACAGCTTTATTTTAACATGTTTTATGATACAATTTTGAAATTTTGTATATGAACGAACCAGGGCTTAATTTCTAAGAAAAAAAAGCATGGAAATGCTAATGTTCTTTGAAAATTATGGTTTTCTGTGTCTTTCATTTTAAGAGTCCTGTCTACGAATTTTAAAATATTTCATTGCAGTTTTCGAAGTAGTAAATCAAATCTTATAAAAATCAGTAAAGCATTTCATTTAAAACTTCCTCTTAAAAAGATTGTTTTTGTTTTGGGGAAACAAATTGTTGTCTATTTTTCTGCTTTTAATATTACATTTAATATGTATATAACTTGAAATTATAGTTACAGTTTGATGCCCAGAGAAAGATAAAAGCACATTTTTTTAATGGTTAATTCTAACAATTACTGGTTGCTGTGTGTGTGTGGGGGGGGGGGGGGGACACTAGTGTATATCTGGAAAAGGAGATAAAGAGGGGAAAAAAAAAAAAAAAAGGATTGTGTATAAAATTTTACTGCAGATTATCATTAGAAAAAAATACTGTTATTAGGGGTTACTTAAGCGAATGAAGAGTCTGTGTGTACATCTACACTCTGGAGCTCCGGCTATTGATTGCAGAGCTACAAAACGTGGCAGAAGAAGAGTAACTTGGACCCTGAAAGGCTTTTTTGCATTTGAATTTTTTAATTTTATCCATTGATTTTTCTGTTTCATTTTCTTAAATTTATTTTTCATTTCAACCGTCTGTCCGAATATCTTCTTTTTGTTATTTATCCTATTGGTCAGAATCAAATGGTAAAACAGTAGAAAGAGCAAAAGCTATAAAATACATGGTGCCAAAACTAAAATATTTAATAGATTCTGTGATATAGCCATCTTTAAAATTGTAGGTCTTCAATAACAGCAGCTTTTGTCGTCTGATAAATACCCAAATTAAAGGTCCAGAAAAGACATTGCTGCAAGTATAGGAACCCAGACAAAATGCAGCTTGGGTGAGAAAGATGCTACCCTAAGCAGAGAGTACCCAAAGCGAGGTTAAGAACAATTTCAATGGAATTTTAAAATAACTTTATTTATAATCTGATAGAAAAAACAGTGATTGATATATATATATATTTTTTTCAAAATTCATTTAAACATAGCAACTAGCAAAGCCTGCTAGTAATAAAATATTAGGCTTATGTTAGTTGGTGATAGGTTAACAAAAGCCATATAAAATGCTAAAATAAACATACATATACTGCTTAAGTCATGTATTAGTAAAAAAAAATATTTATTTATATATATTTGTTACATTTTTTGTGTTTTGGATGTTTATTTTTGAAATTTTCTTCTCTAAGTCATCAATACAAAGTTGAGAACTTTTTCTTAGAAATGTGGTCTTTAGGAGCTGTGTCGGAATTTTTGTTTTTCCAGTCATTGAGCATCTTCGCACCACTTTATTTTTAAGAATATGAAAAAAAGTCACATCTAAAGGTTGAGTATAGTACATAGGCATACTATTCGGAGAGAGTAACAGGAACTTGATATAGTTACTCTCAAATTTGTTAATGAAATGTAGCTTATAAGGTTACCACTATTAACAATTTATTAGCATCTTTGTTGAACTTATTGAAGAATGGCAATGCTAACTTATCAAACAAGTTCTTGAAAATTTTAAGGGTAATACACCTATTCTTTGATCTATTACAGATAGCACTCTTAGGGCCACTTTCAGTTGATAAATCGTAACGATATCCTGCCTTATGTGTTTAATTTTCTGTAGTCAGATGCTGTTTACAAGGGGCAAAACTTACTCATATGTGGTGGCTTTTGTTACCCCATATAAGAAACAGCAATGAATTTAAAAATAAAATATAAAAAAGTAATAAAATGAAAAAATAATCCATGAAATAAAAGATCCATAAATGTAGTATTTGAGGTTATGTTTGAAAATATTTAAAAATGAATTTAATTTAAAAATATGACTTTTGGGGAATGAAGTTACGAAATGTATAAATTTATTATGAAATTTTTTTATACATAAATAATGGTTTATAATATAAAATTATCTTTAAATCACACATGGTATTAAAATATGTGATTCAAAACCTTTTTTATACCTAACTTTTGATTAAAAAATCAATTTTGTCATAATGATTTTTTTTCTTTATAATTTACAAAGTGCTCTTTTTTTTATCATCTTAAAAAAATTCTTACATTGTCAGTTTCAACACATAAGTTAAAAAAAAAAAAAAACCAGCAGGTACAAAACAAAAATATATAAATGATGTTTGCAGATTTTTTTTTTTTTTTCAAATTCACAAAAATTAAAAAAAAAAAAAATTACCTATTGCTATCACTTAGTTTCTATATAATCAGAAATTTGTCATCAGGATAATTTCTGAAATATTGAATTAATTTAAAGCAGATTTTTGCTTATGAAACTTGGAAGTAAATAGTTTATAAACAGTTTAAATTGATATTTTCTGGTAGTTCTCATTTTGTTTGAAGATGTAATATGTGGCATTTCACTTATTTTAAAAATCAGTTGAAGAGTAGATAATTAAAAATTTTCTTCTACTGTTTGTTCTGTTTTAAGTAGGTTTTTAATTAATTAATTTATTTTATTTATTTTTTTTAAGTATTAATGTATTCATTTTTTAACTTTTGTGTTTGTATTTATTATTTAAATAAATAACCTGTTAAGCTTTATATCCCAATAAACAATTAAAAAAAAAAAAAAAAAAAAGAATATGCATGAGTAGACCATTTTGGAACTAAGGCAAAATAATTAGGTGCCGTTGACACTTGACTTTCACATTGCAATTTCTAACCCTGCCTGGAACTGATAACAATAATACAGATACTTATTTAAAAAAAAAAAAAAAAAAAAAAAAATCATTAGAATTTATTGATTAAAAGAAAAAAGTTAATACTATTTGCAACTAGGAGAAAATATACAAACTACTGTTTTAAAATATCAAAGTTAGATTTCATAAAGAATAATTTTACATAACAATATAGCAATAAATATTTGAATGCTTACGAAAACTAGTGTAAAGTGAGAATTACTGGAAAAAATGCAATAAATTTTCTATTACTTAAAAGAAAAAAGAAATCATGTACGTACCACTGATTGTACAGTATCAGAATCCCTATTAAGATTCTCTAACTTTTCGTTCAGATCCTTGAGTGTTTTATCAGCATCACTAATTTCTTTATGGAAATTTACATTGATAGTGTTTTGGTAGGCTTGAAGAACTAAATAATCCAGTAGCTTAAAAATAAAAAAGACAAATTTAAAGAACACGAATGCTAGAATATAAGAACTAATATATTATCTTAACCTAAAAAAGAAATATTTGTAAGTATTATTTTGCATTAAAAAATGAATCCTGGAAGTAATTTCTAGTAAGGATCCTGGTACCTGGAAGTAAGTTCTAGTAAGGATCTACAAATTAGTATAAAGTAATTATGACTTACGAAGGTACTAATAACTTGTACAACAAAAATTCTTTTAGTAAAATTAAATTTAAAGGAAATATCAATTAAAGAAAAAATAAATTGTATATATATTAACTTTTGAAGTTTTAAATTATAATATTTCAAAACAATAGGATTTTTTGCCAGTATTGAAAGTGATACAAGTCCTATCTTATTATGATCATTTGCTTTTAAGACAATGCAATGGGTACTGTGTGAATACATAAACTAAAAAAGTGACTAACCTACATATGAACGACAAATCGATTTTGTGATTTTCGGATTTCTCATACCTCAAAACATGTAAAATTGTTATATTTAAAAAAAAAAAGCTGAATATCAAACTATTCGGCTAGTTGAACATACAAAAATTCAGTTTTTTAAAAACTTTTAATCATTTGAAAAAATTCTGGTACAATTTTGAATTATCATTAAATTAAGATTTTTCAGAGTAATTAAGAAATAGATTATTTAAATGAAAACAATTGCTCTATCTAGTTTCAACTAACATTAAAGAAAATTAATTATTAGTTACATTAATCATAACAATTAATAACATCTAACAAAAGTTTTCTTTATCAATAACAGTATAACGATGTATATTTCTAAAGTTAAGTTAAGAAAGAGCGTACATAATTCACATGATGTTGCCATCTAGGAAACTTCAAGAGATCAAACAAAAATCACATCCAATTCTGGCAAAAAAAATAAAAAAATGCAAGTCATAAAATAGCAATTTTGAGTTTGTCATTGAAAAATGCATATGAAGTGCCTCAACAAGCACGAAAAGCATCACATCTATCCCACAATTTATCCACATGAGTGTGAGAGGCATTTGCGTCAGTTTTAATATAGGTTAGCCAATACATTGTTACTTGTAAATTGATTTTTCTCAAATGTTGCATTTTTGC
The DNA here is from genome assembly GCA_963930645.1 of Salticus scenicus. Lineage (NCBI taxonomy): Eukaryota > Metazoa > Arthropoda > Arachnida > Araneae > Salticidae > Salticus > Salticus scenicus. Next base: position 88,682,421 of record OZ005649.1, on the reverse strand, counting down.
ATTGCGTTCATTTATTATTATTATTATTATTATTATTTTGAGTGGGAATGACAAGATATTGTTATTTAAGAAATTTTATGTGTTTATTAAGAAGCCTAACAGTTAATAATTTTCTTTGACTGTGAATTCAGCATTACACCACTACTTATGTATAGTAATATTTCCTAATATTTTTCTACATTTATATAAACAACTGTTTCTGAATAATAGTTTTTTATAATACTTTTTCATGATTAAAAGAATAAAATATTACCAAATGTAAATGGTATTACTGAAAAAGTTTGCAAAAAATTAGGTGATTGATATCTGAATATAAGAGTAAATCAGCCAGCCGAATAGTTACTATTCGGTTTGAAGACTATTCGGTATTCGGCCAAAACTGCTATTCGGTGCATCCCTAATGATATGTACAGATACACATACAGTGCAGCGCGCCTGAAATTCAGGCGCGCTGCACTGCCTGAATAAAATGGATTTCTAATGCGATCCCCACAAAGTGTTTTGGGCTGGACGGGCCTGCATTAAACTACAGCTTATTTAAAAAAAAACTGTCAATATTCCCTGACCATTAGTCACACTGTCAATAGGAAATATTGGCCTATAAAAAGTCCACAAAAAGAAAGTTAATCAATGTAATAATTTATCACAGTAAAATGTCATAAACCAGTGGAAAATTTAAACAATAATATTAGATATCCATAATAAATGACAGTATATTTTATATATATTTGTATGCTTAAAAACAAGAGAAAAAATTACTAAATAATAATCACATAATTATTTTTTGGTAATTTGTCAACTAATTTATTAATACACAAATTATTTATTAATGTCTATTACCAATAATATAATTAATGTATTATATTACTGGTAATTTATCTATTAAATATATTATTCTGATTTTATTCTTATATGAAAATAATCATATTATTTTTACATAAGAATATGATAAATGGTAATGTACTCGAGATAAAGGCAATTTTAAATGCAAACTTGAAATTAATTAAAAATTATATATATATATGTATTTAAATCATGCAGGGAAAAAAAATACATACACATATATACTATCAAAGTAATACAGTGAAACCCCAATCTATCGTTCCAGCATTGATCGTTTTATTTCTATGGTCCCTGCACAAATTGTATTTAAATAATGTTAACGAAACCCACATGTATCGTGCTACAAAAAGTTGTTTTCCCAGATTCATCATTGTAAAATTTTTCTTCTGACCTTGTGAAAATTTTCTCCTGAAGGTCAGGCAGTTCCATATGGCATACAAACTGGAATAGCTTCTTTCACCCTAAAATAACTCTTTTACTAGTATGTCTAGTACAAAATTTAGTAATAATATTTGCATTAATCAAGACGTTGCAACATGCACTATCCTAAAGCACAGAAGAAATGTGTGATTTCAAAGAATGAAAATAATGGCGAAGAAACAGAAACCAGACTAATTTTCATACCAAGAAGGCTGAGCCTATGCCAGTACCAAAGTGTGTTTGATGTAATTATGGCATTTGAAAATCACAGACTTTTATATAAGCACATGAAATTACAGAAAAGGACCAGAAAAATGTTGTAAATCTGAAAAAATTCCTGTTTAATTTATAAAACAAATTAAAAATCTAAAATAAAATTACTAGTTTTTAAAAATAAATTTTACTTAATGTTCTACAACATTGATTTATTTCTTTGACAGTTTGAAAAGTAACAGTATATCACTGTTAAAAAAATGCAACTTTGCTGCCAGAAATTCTCTGTAATTTGAGAAAAAAGTCATAAATTATGGAAAAATTACTTTGACAAAACATATTTTTCTGTAATTACAGAGAATTTCTGGCAGCAAAGTTGCATTTTTTTAACAGTGTACTGTATATATTGTGTGTATTAATTCATAAGCATAGTTTTCTTCGTGTTTTGACTTTAACCCGCATTCGTCGTTTTCCCGCTTTCATCATATTTTTTCCCGTACCCCCTGAAAAACAATGGATCGAGGTTCCACTGTACTATATTAATTATAAAATATATACTACTAAAACTATTTTAGAAAAGACATTTTTAAACATTATGCACATGCACACACACACATATATATATAAGTAATCACTGAAGATTTAGCTTACCCTTTCACTAACTTCTAAATATGCATTTTCAGGTAATGCTTCCTTTATCGTAGATAAACCAAGTGTAGTATCACATTCATGGGATTTGTCTATACTGACAGCATTATCGATTCCTTGTTTAATTTTTTTTGGACTTATTTCAGCAACAGATGTCTCTATTTTGCGTTTTAAACAGTTTTGCAGTATAGAATTTGAGGCACCTTCTAATTCTATACTTTTAAGTTCTTTCAGTTCAAATGTATTAGATATTGTTTCATTGTTCGAAGAATTAAGATTAGTATTTGATTTAAAAAAATTTTCATCAGTAGTATTTCTAAGAGGAACAATAAATTTATCAGTTAAGCCATTTAATTTTATTGATACATCAGCAGTCTCAGAATTTTTGCTTTCAATTTTATCAGAAGAAAGTAAAGCAGAATTTTTAGATTCATTTAAACCATTACATATCTTCGAAGAAACATCCTCAGAAATATGAATTTTTATTTCAACTGCAATTTTAGGTATATTTGGTTGTCCATTATAAATTTTGTTTTGTGTCACTATACTTTTAGACAAACTGCAATTACTTTCTTCAGAAGATAAATAACTTTCTGGTTTAACATTAACTTGCGATAAACTGAATATTTTTTCCTCGGAAATATGATTTGTCTTCCTGACACTATCAGTTAAATTATCAATTTCACCATTAATCACATCTTCAGATTTTACTGAAAAAGAATTGTTTTCAGATATTTTAGTATCTTCAAGTGTTGAATTATTTTCATCTTTCACAATGCTTTTACAAATTGCTTGTTGCACTGAAATGAAATAAGACTTTAATAAATTTTATCATTCAGACTAAATAAAAAAAATATACTATAAACTTAAAAATTAACATTTGGAAAAAAAAAAAAAAAAAAAACAATTCAAAAACAGAAAATGATAGATTTCAGGTAAACAAAATAAAGAAAAAGAAATATAAAAAAAGAAAAAGAAAAAGTTAATTTTACATTTAAAAAAAAAAAAACTCTGGAATGACTCCACTTCACTTTCCGACCATTAAGTAATTAACAGTTGTTTAAATAAATTAATGTAAGAAGTCTTTAAATAAGCAAAGGAGAAAGTTATAAAGTGTTTCAGTATTTTTTCCCAAACAGTATATTATTTAATGCTATTGCACTTCAAATATTTGAGCCTATATGTCATAATAATGAATTTTTAATAGTGTGCCTGTAAAAATCTATATGTGCCAGATTCAACAAAATCCATACAGTTCATGCGAATGGGACCTTTAATATATATATAAATTTTCAGCTCAATCGAATAAGGCATTTAGATGCTATCACACTTTAAAAAATTTGAGCCTGGCCATAACGATAAAGAAAAATCCCTTCTGGAAATATAAAGTGGCAGTTGAAAATCGCTTAGAAAACAGAATTAAAATACTGCACACAGACAACAGTTTAGAATATTTGGCGAGGAATTTAATAAATAGCATTTTGAAGAATGTAGTATTAAACGCGAATATCCATCCCCTATGACGCCCCAGCAAAATTCTAGAATTGAGAGACAAAATCGTACTCTATGCGAAATGGCAAGATGTTTATTACTGCAATGAAATGTTCCAAATACATTTCTAAGCTGAAGCAGTCAATTGTGCTGCCTATATAAGAAATAGGCGTCCCACTAAAGGGATTAAGGAAAATAAAACTCCCTTTGAATTATTTTTTGGTTACAAGCCAACCATTAATTATTTTAAAATTTTCGGACAGAAATGTTTTGTCGTAAATAAAATATCAAAAGGGAAATTCAACCCTAGATCACATGAACATATATTTGTAGGTTATTCAAATGAATCGCACATGTATAGACTATGGAATAAGAATGCAAGAAAAATAGTAATAAATCATGATGTCCGATTTATAGATATGAGTTTGAAATAAGATTCAGCCCCTGACGATCAATTAGAATTAATTTTCCTGTCTGAGAATAAACGCAATCCCTGTAATATTAAAACTGAAATTTCTTTTCCTTCCGAAACTCAAACTGCAAAAATGATTACAACAAAAGGGGGAAGCGAGCACCATGATCCTCCTCCGCCCTTATTTGAAAGACTAAAGAGAAAATTTCTCTTCTTTGGAAAGAGAGGAAGATGAAGGTATCCAGATAGAGGGGGGAAATAATAGCACAGACGATAAATACAAACAAAAGGAAGAGATTGATAAAAATAATCTCCCTTTTAAACATGCCTGAGGCAGGCCAAGAAAAATTAAAACCAACAACGTTGGCCGACCACACAAAGAATTTAATATAGATACAAAATATAAAGAAAAAATTTCTCAATTAGCTGATAATCTATTTAATGAAATTAATCCAAATGTAATCAATGCACTGAATAGACCACATGTTAAAAATTGGGAGGACACAATGAAATTAGAATATGATTTATTAGTTAAGCAAATAAGCTTGGGAAACAGTAGATAGACCAAAAAATAAAAAGGTAATTGGGTGTAAATGAGTTTTAAAAATAAAATTCAAATCAGATGGCCAAATTAGTGGCCAAAGGTTGTTCATAGAAACAAGGTATCGATTTTGAGGAAAATTCTTCACCAGACCAGTAGCCAGATTAAGTTCTATAAGAACTGCGATCGCATATGGTATCCAAAATGGTTTTGCAGCCTACCAATTAGATTTTATTGTGGCATACATAAATGGTGATTTAACTGAAGAAATTTTTATGGAGCTTCCTGAATTCTTTGAAAATGATATGCATGAAAACAAAGTTTATTAAAAAAATCATTATATGGACTCAAACAGTCAGGAAATCAGTGGTTTAAAAAATTAGAAGAAAAATTAAGGCTTAAGGCAAATGAAATTTAACCCTTTAAATTCCGATAAATATATCTATCACTCAAAATATCTTTTTGATGCCATCATAATCGTCTATGTTGACGATTTAATTTGTCTCACAAAATATGAAGAGCATCATTTTCATATTGGAGATCAATTAGCAGAATCTTTCAAAATGAAAGATATGGGCCTTTTGCATTATTGCTTAGGCATTGAATTCAATCAAGTTAGGGATAGTATCACCATTATGCAAAAGAAATATATCAAAGACTTATTAAATAAATTTAATATGCAAGACTCTAGAATAGTGACTACACCTTAAGACAAGTGTAAAATTAATGAAAAAAAAATGTCCCAATACAGAAGAAGAAAAATTACATATGTCAAAACAAAAATCCCATACAGGCAATTAATCGGATCCCCTGTGTATCTGCCGGTTGCTACCAGACCTGATATTACCCATGCTGTACATTATTTAAGTCAATTTAATAATAATCCAAGAAAACTCCACTGGATAGCAGCTAAAACAGGAGTCGATCCAGGCAAATATTGGGACCCTTTTGCTGCCCCTTCACAAAATTCAAATCTCTAAAATGGGCCCCTTCACAAACTTGAAATCTATAAAATGGGCCTCTTCACAAAATTCAGATTCATAAAAACAGCCCTTTTATAAGATATCTTTTTATAAAAATGATAATTTTGTAAAAATTTTCCATGTTTACAGTTTAATGAGTGGCTATATTTGGTTCAATAAAATGCTTTTAACTTGATATTAAATATTAGATAGAGTAACTGCTAAAATGAAAGGTGTCATCTGATAATTTTTTTATCATAAAAAGAAATAGAGTTTCACAAAAATAAATAAAAATTTCACAAAAATGGGTCCCAAAAATAGGAACCTGAATCAACCACTGTAAAAGAATACTAAAGTATCTCAATAGAACTAGAAATCTAGGAATTGTTTATTTACAGAGACAATAAACAATTAACAGCATTTGTTGATGACGATTGGGCATCAGATGTAAATGATAGAAAACCTTATACTGGATAAGTCTTCAAATATGCCGGTGATCCCATTTCTTGGTAGTCAAGAAAGCAGCGAACCATCGCTCTTTCCACTACAGAATCTGAATATATGAGTTTATCCAAGGTCGCAAAGGAGACTATTCATCTCAGACGTTCCCTGAAAGAACTGGATCGTATAGTGTCGAGTCCGACTGAAATCATGTGTAATAGCCAATCACAAATGTTAGTCAAAAACCCTGTTCATCACAATCGCACCAAGCATATAAATATCCATCATAGTTTTGTTTGAGAAGTTTACAATGATAAATTAATAGACATTAAACATATTAGGGGAAAGTAGGGCACAATGGACCAATTTTTGAAATTTTAGGTGTTTGCTCACAAAGTAATAATTTCTCGCTATTAAAAATATGTGTGCATATTACCTATATATTGGGTCTTACACTTATGTGGCACTCAAACAATAGCAATAATTATGTTTACTTTTTTTAATATAAACTTTTTAATAACAACTGACAAAATGGACCATTGTACCCCGACCGCGGGGTACAAAGGTCCATGACATGGTTTGCTATGGGCCACAGGTCAAATTTAAAAAGCAAACTAATGTAGTATGTTTTTTAATAGTATAAAATTTAAAATATATTATATTTGTTCAATTGTGTTTTTGATTCATACAAATAATGTAAATTAATGAACATTAAAGTTAGAAAATGATATGCTAAACAATTTTTGTGTCACTGAAAATCTGCTGTTTTCTTGTGAAGTTGTAGAGTCTGGAAAACTCATCATTACAATAGCTTGAAAATTTACAAGAGATATAACAACACTTTCAGGAAAAAATAAAGATCTTAATTAAGTTTTTGTTGCATGAATCTCACAAAAACAGATTATCTTTTATTTTTGTGATTAAACCAACAAAATGTAAAACCATCTTTTTCATCAAATTTATTTGTATTATTATTTTTTAATTGCATTATTTAATTTAGTTTGTTATAGCCGTATGATACTTGTAAATATATAAGAATACAAAAGTAACTGAATGGTTATTAAAAATAAATAAGAAGAAACCTCAAAGTAAATTGCTTTCTTATTCATCTTTGAAGACATAATAGATCTAATTAAGGTTAACTCTGAAAATTTTACGTATAATTTATAGTTAACACTTCAAAAATGCAGATTTCGTAAATCAGTTTATTATGATAGAGAACTGAGGTAAATGGACCATGGTCCATTATACCCCCCCCCCCCCCGTCTGGATCTCTGACAGCAAATGATTAAAAAAAAATAAAAAATCCCCTTAAAAAATATTTTAGCGAGATTAAATATAATAATAGATCACCTTAGCTCTTTATTGTGCTAAATAGCCTGTTCTAGATCATTATTCCTGAAAGACGAAAAGAAATTTTTTTTAACTTTAACTAAAAATATTTACTTTTGGCAACCGTAAACTAAACTTCATGAATAAAATGGCTAAATTGTTAGTTAGGCATCAAGTTGCTGGCTAAGTTTCATCATTGCAGTGCTGCTATCTGTGTACTAAAATACGAACCATAAAAATAAATAAATTAATTAATTATAGGGAGCGGTCCATTGTACCACACTCTCCCCTACACCAGAGTAGCAAGCTGCTGACATTTTAACTAAAACTCTAAATTCATATAAACATTGAAAGTGTTGAGATATGATTGGACTTAATACTTAGGACTGTACTCAGGACTTTATACTTAAACTGTTTGCTTATTAAGAAGTTAATAATAGTATTTAATCATCATTTACCTATAATTTATATAGTTCATTATATTAACCATAATTATTTGCTTATAATTTTATTTCTTTACTAATACTTCTCTCATTTGAAGTGATTTTACATATACATTTTAGGTAATGAGTAATTATGGTAACAAATTTCCCCATAGAATAACATGGGCCAAGGCTGTTGGTGGGATTAGGTATTGTCCGCTTTAAAACACAAAAATTTTAAACTTGAATGCAAAATTTTGAAAATGAGTTTTTAATTTATTCATGATGAACTTTTTTATTTTTCAGCAAAATATCGGACAAGATTTAAAAAAAAAAAAAAAAAAAAAAAAAAAAAATGAAAATAAATATATAAATAATAATTGTAAAATTAAAAAAATAAAGCAATACATTACCTGGATCACAATTTAAAATACTACTGACAGGTCTATCTTGAATACAGGAATTTGAAACTATGACATTATTAATTAAAGGTAACATATTAAATGCATTTTTTTCGAGTCTTGTTCTGTCCATTTTAGTATCAAAATTTTCATTGCAAGTTTTTGATTCTTTTTCTGCAGTTTTATTTATACAAGAGGCAACTGAAGAGGTTTTTAAGCAGTTTTCTATTGTGCTCTCAATCATTTGTGCTATTGAAAGCTTATGGGTAGCACTGTTTATGGGCGTAAGTATATTTTTATCACACAATACCGCCACATCAGTAACAGATACAGGTAAAGGATTCTTTTGTAAATCGTTATCTTTAATAAAAGATTTTACCCATGTATTTATATTTTTGTTGGCAGAAGTGTTTAAAGGTATGCTAACATTTTTGGTAGAAATATCATTCAAATCAGACGTTTTATCACAATTTTGAAATTCCCTGCAGTGAGTTTTATTCTGACTAGTTTCTGCTAAACTTACAGTTGATTGTTGAATACATTTACTTTCTTTAAAACAATTTTGAGATGATTCAGCATTGCTTGCAATACTGGCACTATTTTGAGAAGACTCCTGAAACTCTTGTCTTTGGCTGTGACTGTTTTTAGCATTTAAAGAAAACAATGATTGAGATTCATTTGTTTCAGAGTTTGTTAAATTTGAAGGATTACAATTTTTATCTGGAGAGTTTTCATCAGAAACAAGAATTTCTACAGCACTATCATATACAGTATTATTTTGAGTATCACTATCTATTACGAGGATTGGCTTTTTATCTTCCACATAAGTATCATCATCAATATCATTATCTGATGACATTAAATTTGTATCTTGATTTACTTGAACAAGTTCATTTTCAACACTATCATCTTCACCAAAGCCATCTAAAAGATTATCTATCTCATCATCAGACGATGAAAGTATTACTTGAGCATTGGATTTCTTTTCATTATCTTCAGCATCTGAAAGAGTTGTAGCAAATTCTTCAACTAAATGATCAAGTTCATCTTCACTGTCACTTAGTTCAACTACAGTATATTTTTTCTCTTCTTCAGCAAACTCTGTTAAGAGCTCATCCATTTCAAAGTCATCCATATCAAGTAAATCTTTAGATTCTGTATTATCCATTGTTAAGATGCTTTGTGCTTCTAAGTAAACAGAACTTTTCATCACTTAAGCATTTTCTCATACCTGAAAATATGAGAATAGAGAACGTTTTAAATATTAAATACAAACAATTTACTTATTTATGAATTATTTAAAAATAATCATTATATTAATTATTAATAACAATAGCTTCTCACAATAAAGATTTTACGTATGAAGTTTGGTGCAATTTTAATCAATAGACACTAAGATGCAACCACATGGAAAACCACAGAAAGTAAGTAATAGCACCACTACCTGTCAGCCAATACACCCACATTAAATTGACATTCATTATCATAATGGTTATAGATTGGTGCATTTATTTGCTACAGAAAATAAAATATAACCCTCCTATTCACAGGATAACTTACAGCACAGCAGCATCACTTATTGGCCAACATTCTGCACCTATATTGAATCAGCATCTATATATTAATAGGCAAGCATAAAATTTGTAGTCCCTTTTTAACATATTAATTATGGGAGTAGAGGGTTGAAAATAATATCATTCGAAAGGTATGGTTAGCCGGAAGGTGCGAATACAAATATTATTTTCTTACGATGTCAAGAAGGTATTTAAAAATACATTTATTTTTTATACATTTTCCCCCATTTTTCCCTTTTATACACGTATTCCTTTACATTAAAAAATACCTAAAAGTAGAAAGTTGTTAAATCTGGCAATTTCATAAAGCTCAAATAAAACCATTGACACAGTAATTTGTATAATGTAGCATCACTATACGCAAGCGAAGTGATGACGTCACTGTCTGTCCATGGAGCCATGAAAAAGATTTTCAATGTTAATCGTCCATTGGATTTTTTGTAAAAAATTATTAAAAAATAACGGAAATTATCTGCCGATTTTAATTGCGATATTTGGGTATAGTTTTATATAAGTTGCTGTCTACATGTGTTTGATTGAGTTATTTTTTCTGTAAAATTGATAAAATTTTAATTTAAAATCACAAAACTCCAGAAAAAAAAAAAAAAAAAAAAAAGGCAAACTTCCAGTTTTGAATGTAAACATAAACATTTCATTTCAAAGGGTGATATTTAAACAATAAATATTCAACTAATATACTAAATAAAAGGAAAATGGATTTGTTACTAACTGCTGCATGTATAAGTAGACGATACGGAAAAAATTCCGATTTCCGTTTTTTGCTGAATTTACATGCTTTGAGCTTTCCTTAGGTTTCAATTAACTGAAATTGGCTACTTATTTTTTAAAAAAGTGTCTTTATTGCTAGCTTTTGTGGGTAGAACAAGCAAGTAGAAGATACATAAAAACTTTTGATTTTCGTTTTCACGTTGCGATTTTCTCTCATTTCAGGAAAGGCTAACATCTACAGAGAGAAATAGTTATATTAAGTAAAATTCTGCTGATTCAGTTGAATATCGGCAAACAATTGCCGCAGCTGTGTTGCAATTGCATTCCGTTTAGGACAAGGCAATAACTTTGCTTTGCCTCGCTTTGCAAAAAAAAAAAAAAAAATGGTCGAGTTTCGACCACTGGGCGATACTAGTAGTTTTATAATGGCCCTCCAATATACTAAGTTTTGTGCAATTATTTATACAGCTGAACATCAAAAATCCGGAATCGGCAGGACCACAGCAGTTCTGGATTTTTGAATTTTTTGGATTTTAGAGATTTATTGAAAACTAATTTTTTATGATATTATTAAAGAAGTAAGGTGAGAATATTCTGTAAAGTTCCAAATTTGGAAAATAATAGAGAATATTCTTTTTTTCTTAAATTACATAATTTTTCATGTTTATGACTTAAATAATGAAACTTATTTGTAATCAATCCATTTGACATGCATAATTAGAACAAAAAAACCTTATTTCACAATATTCTCTTGACAATTCATAATTCTGAATCACAGAATGTTCTCTTATAAGTACTTATACAAACCGATTTTTCTAAGCATATAGTACATATCCAAGACAAAAAGCATTCAACAGCATAATGGATAATTATTCATATTAAAATACAAATTTAAATTTTTTAATGCCTAAAGTTTCCTATATGTAAATATACCATCATTAAAACCTGAAATTTAAAGAGAATATTTATTTCATATACTGTAAAAGCACTTATTTTCGCGAGGCTTTAATTTTCGCGAGCCAATCGTAATCGCGAAAATTTAAGCCTCGCGAAATACTTTTCTTTTCGCCTCAAATAATAATAAATAATTATAAGATAAAAAAAATTTTTATAAACCATGTTTTTTAATTTTCTGTTGAATCATATAAACGCTGCTGAAGGCAGCCGGAACCCCAGCAATTGGATAAAAGTATTAAAAAAATTCCTTGCTATCGTCTTTTGAGCTATTATAAAAGTTTCAAATGGCTATCTAGCGGGGAAGTTAGTTAAAAGTTGATTGCAAGCTTTGTACTGGAAACGCTGCCGAAGGCAGCAGGGTCCCGAAACAATTGGATAAAAATATTTTTAAAAAGCATTTTCACCGTATTCTGAACTGTTCCGAAAGTTTCAAATGTCTAGCTACTCGGGAAGTTAGTTAAATAAATTTTCTGTTAAATCATATGAACGCTGCCGAAGGCAGTAGGGACCTGAAACAGTTGACTAAAAGTATTTAAAAAAATGTATTGCCACTGTGTTTTGAGCTATCCTGAAAGTTTCAAATATCTAGCTAGTCGGGAAGTTAGTGAAAAATCGATTGCAAGCTCAGTACTGATAATGCTGCCGAAGGCAGCAGGAACCCGAAACAGTTGGCTAAAGGTATTAAGAAAATGCATTTTCACCATGTTCTGAACTATTCTGAAAATTTTAAATGTCTAGCTAGTCGAGAAGTTAGTTAAATAAATGTTCTGTCGAATTATATAAGCGCTGCCAAAGGCAGCGGGACCAGAAATAGTTGACTAAAATTATTAGAAAAATGTATTGTCACCGTGTTGTGAGCTGTCCTAAAAGTTTCAAATGTCTAGCTAGTCGGGCAGTTAGTTAAAAATCGATTGCAAGATTTGTCTCTGACAAACACACAAACAAACCCACAAATAAGAATCGAAGTTAATAATAAAATCTTTTTGTAAAAAAAATAGAAGCGACTCCAAAAAGGAACTACTATTCAAACAACTAAAAATGAAAGGAAAATTGGCAGAAAATGAAACTGTAGATTGCGCCTAAAAGTATAAAATAATTTCCTTCGCCAAACAATCTATAACACTACAATTAATCATAACTTTTGAAGTCGGCGCAAAATTAAATAAAATTTAATTAGTTTTTAAAGGTTTGTCTTTAGATCGGTAGCAACAAATGCTGTTGTCTCGAATGATCCATTTTCATGCTTCCTTTATTATTTTATCACTGTATACAATTGGTCCATTAGTAGCATCTACATATAACAGTGAACATTCTTCACAATGCAGTATTTATGTTTCTACGAAGTTAGATCATCCTTGATGGCTTTTGAATTTGGCGATAAAAACGTAAGGCAAAAATATACACGTAAGATGTATATTTTCATAATATATATTGTACGATATATATTATACGATTTCATATTCTTGATTACTCTCTTGATATACCTTATTAAAATATTCATGATATCCCAAAGAAATTAAATATGTTTGCCAGATAATTTTGAGATTTTTCGTTCACCAAGGGCGTCAGATACCAGCATCTTCGCCAACTTTTGCTGCTTACGAAATCTTATTTGCTTTCTTGAATCAAAGTAGTTTTCGGCTGCGTTTTGCAGGTAACAATGTGAGACGTGTATTTTGAATAGGATTTGATTTTCGTATTGAATAAAAGTCAGTGTTGCCAGATTTGGGGACTTTTTTATTCAAATCTCACCAATAATTTTGAGAAGTCATATTTGCTATACATAATAGACGTTTATCTTTCGAATTGCTTAGGCAACCGTTACAATTAAAATTTAGTGGCGGGGGTTGAATAAAAAAGTCCCCAAATCTGGCAACACTGATAAAAGTATCAATTTTTATTTAATTTTGCGCCGACTTCAAAAGTTATGATTAATTGTAGTGTTATAGATTGTTTGGCGAAGGAAATTATTTTATACTTTTAGGCGCAATCTACAGTTTCATTTTCTGCCAATTTTCCTTTCATTTTTAGTTGTTTGAATAGTAGTTCCTTTTTGGAGTCGGTTCTATTTTTTTTACAAAAAGATTTTATTTTTCTCTTTTTAGTGAAAACTTATTTATATAGCAGAGCATCAGAAGACGTTCGACGGAAGTTTCACAAATTACAACTTCCAAGAAAAGTGACATTACTCAAAAAATGGTTTATGTCACTGAAAAATACATTAAATGCACCCAATGTGAACAAAAAAGTTACATCTCCATCTAGAAAGTTATCCACTCGAGAGACAGTTGTGCCAGTTTTATTCTAGTCAAGTTATTTTTAAGTTGATTTTTCTCAAATGCTGCATTTTTAAATTGTGTCACTTTTCTTGCCCTTATCGGATATGACCAAAAAACTATCTTTTGAACGAACATACGTTAAATTAAAAAGTCTTTAGAAATGTAAAGAAAGGATACGCTGTATTCGTAACCGAAAATTCTGTTAGGCATACATATTGAACTTTACTGTAAATACGTGTCACCTGCTGCGCTGGAAATTGCGCAGCGTAAAGTTCAAACAAAGAGCAAAATATGCATTGCAGCTGACGGACAGAAGTTTCAACATCGATACTTACACACTGCTTTTACCAGTGTAGCTGCTTGCGTTCAGCAGTTAGAGTGCGAACAGACTTTTGTGAGTATCCTGTAATTTGTTTATATCTTAATGAAATCCTAATGAAACTTATTTCAGGCCAAGATCATTACGACAACAAAAAAAGTATTAAAACTAAATCATCACTTACGAAGTTATAAGCTAACAAATTTCAACAACAACAACGAAAAACATGGTTTGTATTGAGAACCTCTTCCTTTATGAAGTCGGCTTAAAACGTGTATGCGTTAATGTTAATAGTAAACCTATAGTTTGCCGTTTTTTCTTATCGTTATGCTAATTAAATATATTAAAAATTAATCACTCTTAAAATAAAGCTTAAAGAAAAAAAAAACGTTAGTTGAAAAAAAAATTAAACATTTATTAAAAATCCTAATTTCCTTTTAATATATTTTCTACTTACCAGGAAAATAAATATATCGTTCAATGAAATGCTATATTAAAGAGCTTTCAAATTTAAATCATCCATTTGAATTTTTTCAAACGCGAAACGTAAACAATAGCTAACCTTCCGGAAGTTCCGACTGAGCCAAGTTTCAAAAATTTGCATAAAACATCTCTAAGAACGATAGCCGAAGACTACGCACGCGCCGCGTCGCGCCGGCACATGCCCCAACGTACATCCGGAAGATCACTTCGTTTCTCCCGCGAAGCTATAAATAGCGAACGCCGATGGTAGTGGGTGTTCGCGGTTGCCTTTGCGGTTGCTTTTACCTTTGCTCTTGCCCCTGCAATTGTTCATTTTTTCGCCGATGCCGACTTCATAAGATGTCGCCGTAATATGTGGCGTTTATTTCTTATATTCAAATAAAATCTTTTCATTTTTAGTTAGTTATAACTCACGTTAATCCTTTTTTTGTGAGTTCGAAATTTAAATGAAATTTATAGGTGTTCATATCGCGACAATAACAAGTGGAAACAAGAACGTCACGTCTTCTACATAAGTGTCACCAGCTTCTTTCTAATGGCACGTAGTAGTTTCTTCTGCAACCTATATGGGAAATAAAAAGATGTTAAATATTGTCTTCGTACTCACCTTGTTTGTCATCCAGCATCTGCTTTGGTATGTTTGTTATATATAAAAAGTATTTGTCTACTTCAATTATCTTATTGTTATTCATATAAACTTATTGTTATATTTATATAAACTTTTTGTTGAATTTATTGTTTCAATTAAAACACAAATTAAATTAAAATTTGTTATGGTCATTTATTTAACAATTTCTACATATTTATCTTTCAGCATATTTACTTACTCTAGCTTCCATTTTATCAAATTCATTTAATTAACTTTAAATGTTGTTAAGCTGGTGTTTATGTCTAGAGTAGCTCCTCTGCTAATTCACTTAGCCTTGGATCTACTTCACACCAGCTAACAAGAGAAATAAAAAGTGGTTATGGGCTTTTCCTTTTTCAGCATGTAAATATGCTGGCCCTTTCATAAATTAATGTTTTTCTGTTTTGTTTGAAAAATAAATTGAAAGTTAAATTTTTTGCATTTATAGTAAATTTTTGAAACAAGAAATTGTTTGAATTTAGATTAAAAGTTGTTTAATGTTAATAAATGAAAATCTTGAATGTTTTGTTTAATTTAAGTAATGATGACCATTTTTTGCATATTGTTGAGGGAATATTGTAAAATTTTTTTCCAGTAAAGTAGAAAAAAAAAACTTTTTGAAATTTCATATATATATATATTTGAATAAATTTTCAAGTAATAAATGAATTTACCGAATGTTTAATTCGGGGGGGCAAAAGTTTTTATAAGAAAAATTGTGATATTTTTGATATATTATATTTTTAAATTGTTTGAACCATAATTATACAATTTTTTTTACTCAAAAATGGCTGTCAACAATTTACATTCTATTCCCAAACTGAATGCGATTAATTTCGAGGAATGGAGGAGTGACATTAAATTTGTTCTTCTTGACCGGGGACTCTGGGACATAGTTGTTGGTACGGAAACAGCCCCAGTTTTGGCTGATGACAGAAGCAATGCTTCTGCTGTTAATAAATTTAAGTCTAGAGCTAATGCTGCTTTGGCTGTCTTATACTTAAATATAGAATCTGAGTATAGGAAAATTGTAGAAAACGAGGATGACCCCGTAAAGGCATGGAATTTAATTAACAAAAGTTTTGTTCCAGATACTCGTGCACAGCACATGAGTTTATTTTCTGAGCTGTGTGATTGCAAAATATTGCCTGGTGAGGGTGTAAATGTCTTTGCGTCCCGGGTCATGAGGATATTTAAACAAATAGAAAATTCTAAGGGGGGACTGACGGAAATTTTTGCATCTTATCAATTGTTACGTTATCTCCCATCATATTTCGACGGTATCGTTCAAAACATACTGAGATGGGAAGATGATAAATTTACATTCAATGAAATTGTAACTTGCTTAGTAGCCGAGGAAACTAGGCTAAATTTAAGAAATAAAGATAATGAATTAAGTAAAGCTAAAATTTCTGCTCAGTTTTCTCATCTAAATGATACAGGTAAAAATAAGCTTCTAAAACAAAAATTAATTTGTACATTTTGTCATAAGAATGGCCATGCTAGACAAAATTGTTTTTCTCTCAATAGAAGTAGAAATGTTGACTTTAAACCCTCTTTTCAAAACCAAAACTTACCTTCTCAGAATTTCAATCCTAAGAAATCCTTCCAATCAAGAAGTAGACAGGGTCGAAAAAAATCTTCATATCAATCTAGATCAAATTCTAAGACCTGTAATAGTAGTAGGGATTCAAATTCATCTTACTACATTACTGAGGCCAGTTTAGCTCAGCAAACAAATGAATCAGATTGGATATTCGATTCAGCCGCGTCTCATCATTTTAGTAAAGATCGTGAACTTTTCACATCATTTAAACCTCAACAAAATGAAGAAATGGCTGTAGCCATGGAAGGCATCACTTTGCCAATCGAAGGAAAAGGAGACATTAAATTACGTTTTGGCCAAAGAAATTTTACTTTAAAGGGAGTGATGTATTCATCAAAGCTTAGGAGAAACCTTATATCAGGGCCACAACTTGACAAAGAAGGTCTACAGTTTATTGGGGGAAGAGGCGAAGTCAAAATTACGTCCAATGATAATATAATGTTCAGAGCAAAATTAAAAAGTGGTGTTTATCGTGTCCAAGCAAAAATCCCAAAATCTATAAAACAACATGTAACTTTCGAAGCCTCCACAACATCTTCAAAAGAACAGGAAGTTCTAAACCTGTGGCATAAGAGATGCGCTCATGTAAATCCTCAAACTTTGACGCATACAAGTAATAAGAGGGGTGCAAAGGGATTACCATTCTTAAAGGGACATACAGAATTTTTTTGTGAAGATTGCAGGTTGAATAAATTTAAACGCACTTCATTTAAATACAGAAACTTTGTTCGATCCAAGAGACCCTTAGAACTGTTATATACAGATGTTTGGGGACCATGTCAAGTAAGAGGCAAACATGGAGAACGATATTTTCTATCAATCATGGACGATTATTCCCGTAAAGTATTCATTTATCCTATAGTCCAAAAATCTGAAGTAGCTGAAACCTTAATTAATCACATCAAAAGGGCAGAAAGATTTATAGGTAAACCTTTAATAGCTATCCGCTCAGATAATGGAACAGAGTTTGTCAACAAAGAATTTTCAACATTTTGTCAGGAAAAAGGCATCAAACATGAACTAACAAACACGTTCACGCCAGAACAAAATGGTGCTATTGAACGTTATAACCAAACTGTTATTAATGGAGCCCGTACATCATTATATGAAAGTGGTTTAGACTTTTGTTTTTGGCCAGAAGCCGTTTCACATTTCAATTATGCCTGGAACAGACTATGCCATAAAGATTTTGAAAAATCACCATTTGAATTGTACGGTGGAAGAAAACCATCAATCAGACACCTTAAACCATTTGGATGTGTAGCTTATGTAGGACTGGCAAAACAAAGAAGACAGAAACTGGATCCAAAAGCTGTGAAAGGTTATCTAGTTGGATATGCACACCATACAAGAGGATACCGTATTTGGATCCCAGAGCAAAATAAAATAGTAGAATCTTTAAATGTGACATTTAAAGAAGATCGTTTGTTCAAAACAGAAGCAAGTGGAGCAGTGCTGGGCACCATCAACCAGCATTACACAATTCAAGATGTATTTCCAAAGGATAGTGACGATGATTCTGATGAAGAGGCTGTTGACGAAACTCCTGAAATAGGGTCCAGCGTACCGTCTGAATTATCTGACACTGAGGAATCCTCAGATGATGAAAAACCTGTTCAATCATCTCAATTAAAAAACATAAAGTTTGAAAGAAAACAAGTTTTAAGAGGAGATAAATCCAGAACAGACGTATACTACTATCCCGAAAATACAAGAACAAGACTAAGATCCCATAGAGACATTAGAAAATATTGCCAAGAAAACAAAATCAAGTATGACCCCACTAAATTTTCATTCACTCCAATAGAAGAATCTGACTCAGACACAAGTGCCAATTTTTGTCATAATTCCTCTTGACTAGAGTTAATTATACCAAGAACTTTCAAACAAGCCCAAAAATCAGACCAGTTTCAAGAATGGCTAGAAGCAATGAAAACCGAAATAAAAACCATCCAAGAACGAAAGGTTTGGCATCTTGTAAAACCTCCTCAAAATAAGCAAATAATTGGATGTCGCTGGGTATATGCTATAAAACGAGATGAAGAAGGTCGAATTGCTAAATTCAAGGCAAGGCTTGTAGCTCAAGGTTACGCTCAAGTAAAAGGCGAGAGTTACGAAGAAACTTTTAGTCCTGTTATAAACTTCGATCTAATTCGTTTTTTCTTTTCACTTTTGGTAGTGCAACACAAGTGGAATCACGTACAATGTGATGTCACTGGCGCATACCTATATGCTCCGCTAGAAGATGAAATATACATGCAGCAACCACCTGGTTTTATTAAACAAGGAGAAGAGAAGTTGGTTTGCAAGCTCGACAAAGCTCTCTATGGCCTTCACCAAAGTGGACGAGCATGGTTTTATGAAATTGACAGAGTTTTATCAAATATCGGTTTTATTAAATTTACTTCTTGCAACTGTGTTTATACATTCAAATTTCAAGTTATCCTATTATTATATGTTGATGACATGGTTTTATTTGGTAAAAGTAAAATGTTTTTAGAGGAAGCCATTAATGTTTTAAAACAAAAATTCAAATTAAAAATTTTGGGAAGGACAAAGAAACTACTTGGAGTAGAATTTGTTGAAATTGACTCAAAGCTATTCATTCATCAAGAAAGCTATATTCAAGAAATATGCAGTCGTTTTAATAGTTTTAACCCTCCAATTTCATCCTTACCAATCAGCAAAGGCTGTATTTACTCAAAATCAAGCTGTCCTCAAACCGAAGAAGAAACCAAAGAAATGACAAAGTATCCATATCGCAATATTCTAGGGTGTTTATCATATTTATCTAACAGAACAAGACCTGATATAGCATATGCCGTCAATATCTATAGCCAATTCCAATCGAATCCAGGAATTCATCACTGGAATGGGTTGATCAAACTACTGGGATATGTAAAGAAAACCAGCCAATTAAAATTAAAACTTTCATGTGCTGATTCACAGATCGTAGCCTACACAGACGCCGACTTTGCTTCAAATCGTGATGATCGGACATCCATAGGTGGACAAATAGTATTTCTAGATAGTAGCCCCATCAGTTGGAGGACCTTTAAAGAGAAGGCTGTTAGTTTATCCACTATGGAATCTGAGTTCATTGCCGCTACAGAAGCAGCAAAAGAAATTGTCTGGCTAGATCGAATTCTAGAAGAATGCCAAAACATGAAGATTATAAAAAATAAGAAAATCTCAAAATTACTAATTGACAATATGGCTGCCATAGACTTTATTAAATCTCCTATAGAGAATAACAGAAGCAAACATATAGAGGTCAAACTATATTTTATTAGAGATCTTGTTATCAAAAATATTTTTGAATTGGTTTTCATTCGTAGCAAATTAAATTTGGCTGACATATTTACTAAGCCACAAACTAAATTTGAATTACAGAAATTTGTGAAAAATCTTTTCTTCGAAAATGTTTCAAAAGTTAATCTTAAATTTTCAATTTCAAATTTTTCTATGAATTTATAAAATTTAAAAATGTAAATTTTCTAAAAAAATTTTTTTTTATGAATTCAAATCCTTAATGAATTCAAACTTTTTTTTAGGAATTCAAAATTTATGAATTCAAAAATTTAAACTTTTCTATGAATTCAAATGTTTCCTTGAATTCGGGAAAAAAAAAAAAAAAAATCAAATTTTGCAAGTTAAGCAAAATCTTTCCAGGTTTAGGCTGGAAGTTTTTTTTGAGAATTTCAATTCTCATTCTTTCGTTGACAGTAAGTCAATTTTTTTTTATTCAATTGCTCACAGCAATTTTTTGTTAATCTCTCTCTCTCCTCTCCATTCCCGAAATAATCCATTCTGTTCTTTTTGTTAAATATTTGTATGTAATTTATACTTTTATATTGTAAGAAAGAATTGTGTTTATACATATATTTATAATATTGAATGTGATTATACTCATGTTATATTTGTTGTTAAACTTATTATACAAATAATTCATTGTATGAATTTCTTTTCTACAGTTTTTTAAAAGAGCATGTTAAAAATCTTTTCAAAACTGGAAGAGAGGTTTGAGTAAACAGGTATATGTTATTTGTGTTTCAAAAACAAATTGTTTTGTAAATCACCTCTATCCAGATATTGATCTCTGTTGCTGTGCAGCTGAAGATTAAACCTAATTGTTTTTTAGTTCTGAAGAAACTGTTAAACTGATTAGTCACAGTCGTATGATTATGTAATTTGTGCAAAGTTTTGCTGGATGTTTTTTTTATTAACTTTCTTAAGCTTAAAAGTGCAAACGATAAGAGGGGGGGCCTTGTTAATAGTAAACCTATAGTTTGCCGTTTTTTCTTATCGTTATGCTAATTAAATATATTAAAAATTAATCACTCTTAAAATAAAGCTTAAAGAAAAAAAAAACGTTAGTTGAAAAAAAAATTAAACATTTATTAAAAATCCTAATTTCCTTTTAATATATTTTCTACTTACCAGGAAAATAAATATATCGTTCAATGAAATGCTATATTAAAGAGCTTTCAAATTTAAATCATCCATTTGAATTTTTTCAAACGCGAAACGTAAACAATAGCTAACCTTCCGGAAGTTCCGACTGAGCCAAGTTTCAAAAATTTGCATAAAACATCTCTAAGAACGATAGCCGAAGACTACGCACGCGCCGCGTCGCGCCGGCACATGCCCCAACGTACATCCGGAAGATCACTTCGTTTCTCCCGCGAAGCTATAAATAGCGAACGCCGATGGTAGTGGGTGTTCGCGGTTGCCTTTGCGGTTGCTTTTACCTTTGCTCTTGCCCCTGCAATTGTTCATTTTTTCGCCGATGCCGACTTCATAAGATGTCGCCGTAATATGTGGCGTTTATTTCTTATATTCAAATAAAATCTTTTCATTTTTAGTTAGTTATAACTCACGTTAATCCTTTTTTTGTGAGTTCGAAATTTAAATGAAATTTATAGGTGTTCATATCGCGACAATAACAAGTGGAAACAAGAACGTCACGTCTTCTACATAAGTGTCACCAGCTTCTTTCTAATGGCACGTAGTAGTTTCTTCTGCAACCTATATGGGAAATAAAAAGATGTTAAATATTGTCTTCGTACTCACCTTGTTTGTCATCCAGCATCTGCTTTGGTATGTTTGTTATATATAAAAAGTATTTGTCTACTTCAATTATCTTATTGTTATTCATATAAACTTATTGTTATATTTATATAAACTTTTTGTTGAATTTATTGTTTCAATTAAAACACAAATTAAATTAAAATTTGTTATGGTCATTTATTTAACAATTTCTACATATTTATCTTTCAGCATATTTACTTACTCTAGCTTCCATTTTATCAAATTCATTTAATTAACTTTAAATGTTGTTAAGCTGGTGTTTATGTCTAGAGTAGCTCCTCTGCTAATTCACTTAGCCTTGGATCTACTTCACACCAGCTAACAGTTAATCGATGTGACCGCTTACAACAACCAAACTTTGAATTTTACATAGCATAAATGTCGCCCGCTACGCTACAACATATGCAATGTTTTTCAAGTGTGCACAAAATAGGAAATTTTGAACAAACAAATGCACGTTTTAAGCGTTCTGTTTTCAGCATTAATGTCTAAACTATCTTTGCGTACTTCATCGATGATGCTCTGCAATTTTATAATTCACTTTTTTCCCCTGTCTTGAAACGTTTCCGAGATAGGATCGCTAACTCCACTCTTTTCCACCAGGTGGTGCTTTAGGCGGTTGAATCACGTAGCACATGTCCACTTTACTGTACCTACATACCACTTTTATGACTATAGCTGCAGCTGTTCAGTAGTTAAAAGAGTCGGGACTGACTTTTTTGGGCACCCTGTATTTTCTTTTGATCGTAAAGATCTTACAATGGGACCTATTTCAGACCAAGACCTTTACAATAAAACAAAAAGTATCAAAATCGGATCATCCGTTCAGAAGTTATGAGCTAACAAACAAAAACAAAAAAACGTGCGCTTTGAATTAAGAACCTCCTCCTTTTTGAAGTCGGTTAATTAGAGCATTTCTTACGAAGTTATAAGCTTACAAACACCAACAACAACACATATCAAGAATTAAGAACACCCTCCTTTCTGAAGTTGGTTGAAAACGACTTTGCGCTAATCGATGTGACCGCTTACAGTAACAGTACTTTGAACCACAGAGTATATGTGTCATCCGCTACGCTGTAAAGCGTGCAACGTAGTTCAAGTGTGCACAGTGTAGGAAATTGCGAACAAACAATTGCACGTTTTAAGCGTTCTATTTTTAGCAATAATGTCTAAAAACATTCTTTTCGTAGTAAATCGATGATACTCTACATCTTCGTAATTAACTTTTCTCCCATCTTGAACCGTTTTGGAGATAGGAGCGCTAATGCCGCTGTTTTTCACCAGATGGCGCTTTATTTTCTTTAGTTTGTAAAGATGTTATAATGGGACCTACTTCAGACCAAGATCTCTACAACAAAGCAAAAAGTATCAAGTAACCGTATTTTGAACTATATAGCGTATGTCTCACTAGCTGCGCTACTACGTGAGCAATGTAGCTCAAGTGTGTATAGTGTAAGAAATTACGAACAAAAAAAGGCACGTTTTTAGCCTTGTACTTTTAGCATCAATGTCAAAACTATCTTTTCGTACTAAATCGATGATGCTCTGAAATTTTATAATTCACTTTTTTCCCCTGTCTTGAACCGTTTCCGAAATGAAAACGCTAGCATGAATGTCTAAACTATCTTTTTGTACTAAATGGATGATAATCTTCAACTTTCTAATTCACTTTTTTTTCTCTAGAACCGTTTTCGAGATAGGAACACTAATTCCACTATTTTCCACCAGGTGGCGCAGCAAGCGGTTTAACCTTGTACTGCAGGGCAACTTTACTATACTTACATACCATTTTTATCACTATAGCTGCAGCCGTTTAGCAGTTAAAAGAGTTAGGACTGATTTTTTTGGTTACCCTGTATTTTCTTTAGATCGTAAAGATATTACAATGGGACCTATTGCAGACCAAGGCCTTTTCAACAAAACAAAAAGTATCAAAATCGGAGCATCCGTTCAGAAGTTATGAGCTAACAAACATAAAAAAAACATACGGTTTGAATTGAGAACCTTCCTTCTTTTTTTGAAGTCGATTAAAAACATGGTAAAAATCAGGAAAGCTCACAGGCATGAATGGTCCGAATCTGAAAAAAGCGAAGGGGGTGGGGTGATTACATTTTCGGTGCAAATGGGGGGGGGGGGGGTTCAGAAGTCCCTGGTTTGATAAAGAGCGAAGGAAAAAAGAGATTGAGAAAAGAAACTGTTAATAGTAAACCTATAGTTTGCCGTTTTTTCTTATCGTTATGCTAATTAAATATATTAAAAATTAATCACTCTTAAAATAAAGCTTAAAGAAAAAAAACGTTAGTTGAAAAAAAAAATTAAACATTTATTAAAAATCCTAATTTCCTTTTAATATATTTTCTACTTACCAGGAAAATAAATATATAGTTCAATGAAATGCTATATTAAAGAGCTTTCAAATTTAAATCATCCATTTGAATTTTTCAAACGCGAAACGTAAACAATAGCTAACCTTCCGGAAGTTCCGACTGAGCCGAGTTTCAAAAATTTGCATAAAACATCTCTAAGAACGATAGCCGAAGACTACGCACGCGCCGCGTCGCGCCGGCACATGCCCCAACGTACATCCGGAAGATCACTTCGTTTCTCCCGCGAAACTATAAATAGCGAACGGCGATGGTAGTGGGTGTTCGTGGTTGCCTTTGCGGTTGCTCTTGCCCCTGCCATTGTTCATTTTTCGCCGATGCCGACTTCATAAGATGTCGCCGTAATATGTGGCGTTTATTTTTTATATTCAAATAAAATCTTTTCATTTTTAGTTAGTTATAACTCACGTTAATCCTTTTTGTGAGTTCGAAATTTAAATGAAATTTATAGGTGTTCATATCGCGACAATAACAAGTGGAAACAAGAACGTCACGTCTTCTACATAAGTGTCACCAGCTTTTTTCTAATGGCACGTAGTAGTTTTTTTCTGCAACCTATATGGGAAATAAAAAGATGTTAAATATTGTCTTCGTACTCACCTTGTTTGTCATCCAGCATCTGCTTTGGTATGTTTGTTATAGATAAAAAAAAATATTTGTCTACTTCAATTATCTTATTGTTATTCATATAAACTTATTGTTATATTTATATAAACTTTTTTTGAATTTATTGTTTCAATTAAAATACAAATTAAATTAAAATTTGTTATGGTCATTTATTTAACAATTTCTACATATTTATCTTTCAGCATATTTACTTACTCTAGCTTCCATGTATCTAATTCATTTAATTAACTTTAAATGTTGTTACGCTGGTGTTTACGTCTAGAGTAGGCTCCTCTGCTAATTCACTTAGCCTTGGATCTACTTCACACCAGCTAACAAGAGAAATAAAAAGTGGTTATGGGCTTTTCCTTTTTCAGCATGTAAATATGCTGGCCCTTTCATAAATTAATGTTTTTCTGTTTTGTTTGAAAAATAAATTGAAAGTTAAATTTTTTTTGCATTTATAGTAAATTTTTGAGACAAGAAATTGTTTGAATGTAGATTAAAAGTTGTTTAATGTTAATAAATGAAAATCTGGAATGTTTTGTTTAATTTAAGTAATAATGACCATTTTTTTTTGCATATTGTTGAGGGAATATTGTAAAATTTTTTTTCAGTAAAGTAGAAAAAAAAAACTTTTTGAAATTTCATATATATATATATTTGAATAAATTTTCAAGTCATAAATGAATTTACCGAATGTTTAATTCGGGGGGGCAAAGGTTTTTATAAGAAAAATTGTGATATTTTTGATATATTATATTTTTAAATTGTTTGAACCATAATTATACAATTTTTTTTTACTCAAAATGGCTGTCAACAATTTACATTCTATTCCCAAACTGAATGCGATTAATTTCGAGGAATGGAGGAGTGACATTAAATTTGTTCTTCTTGACCGGGGACTCTGGGACATAGTTGTTGGTACGGAAACAGCCCCAGTTTTGGCTGATGACAGAAGCAATGCTTCTGCTGTTAATAAATTTAAGTCTAGAGCTAATGCTGCTTTGGCTGTCTTATACTTAAATATAGAAACTGAGTATAGGAAAATTGTAGAAAACGAGGATGACCCCGTAAAGGCATGGAATTTAATTAACAAAAGTTTTGTTCCAGATACTCGTGCACAGCACATGAGTTTATTTTCTGAGCTGTGTGATTGCAAAATATTGCCTGGTGAGGGTGTAAATGTCTTTGCGTCCCGGGTCATGAGGATATTTAAACAAATAGAAAATTCTAAGGGGGGACTGACTGAAATTTTTGCATCTTATCAATTGTTACGTTATCTCCCATCATATTTCGACGGTATCGTTCAAAACATACTAAGATGGGAAGATGATAAATTTACATTTAATGAAATTGTAACTTGCTTGGTAGCCGAGGAAACTAGGCTAAATTTAAGAAATAAAGATAATGAGTTAAGTAAAGCTAAAATTTCTGCTCAGTTTTCTCATCTAAATGATACAGGTAAAAATAAGCTTCTAAAACAAAAATTAATTTGTACATTTTGTCATAAGAATGGCCATGCTAGACAAAATTGTTTTTCTCTCAATAGAAGTAAAAATGTTGACTTTAAACCCTCTTTTCAAAACCAAAACTTACCTTCTCAGAATTTCAATCCTAAGAAATCCTTCCAATCAAGAGGTAGGCAGAGTCGAAAAAAATCTTCATATCAATCTAGATCAAATTCTAAGACCCGTAATAGTAGTAGGGATTCAAATTCATCTTACTACATTACTGAGGCCAGTTTAGCTCAGCAAACAAATGAATCAGATTGGGTATTCGATTCTGCCGCGTCTCATCATTTTAGTAAAGACCGTGAACTTTTCACATCATTTAAACCTCAACAAAATGAAGAAATGGCTGTAGCCATGGAAGGCATCACTTTGCCAATCGAAGGAAAAGGAGACATTAAATTGCGTTTTGGCCAAAGAAATTTTACTTTAAAGGGAGTGATGTATTCATCAAAGCTTAGGAGAAACCTTATATCAGGGCCACAACTTGACAAAGAAGGTCTACAGTTTATTGGGGGAAGAGGCGAAGTCAAAATTACGTCTAATGATAATATAATGTTCAGAGCAAAATTAAAAGGTGGTGTTTATCGTGTCCAAGCAAAAATCCCAAAGTCTATAAAGCAACATGTAACTTTCGAAGCCTCCATAACCTCTTCAAAAGAACAGGAAGTTCTAAACCTGTGGCATAAGAGATGCGCTCATGTAAATCCTCAAACTTTGACGCATACAAGTAATAAGAGGGGTGCAAAGGGATTACCATTCTTAAAGGGACATACAGAATTTTTTTGTGAAGATTGCAGGTTGAATAAATTTAAACGCACTTCATTTAAATACAGAAACTTTGTTCGATCCAAGAGACCCTTAGAACTGTTATATACAGATGTTTGGGGACCATGTCAAGTAAGAGGCAAACATGGAGAACGATATTTTCTATCAATCATGGACGATTATTCCCGTAAAGTATTCATTTATCCTATAGTCCAAAAATCTGAAGTAGCTGAAACCTTAATTAATCACATCAAAAGGGCAGAAAGATTTATAGGTAAACCTTTAATAGCTATCCGCTCAGATAATGGAACAGAGTTTGTCAACAAAGAATTTTCAACATTTTGTCAGGAAAAAGGCATCAAACATGAACTAACAAACACGTTCACTCCAGAACAAAATGGTGCTATTGAACGTTATAACCAAACTCTTATTAATGGAGCCCGTACGTCATTATATGAAAGTGGTTTAGACTTTTGTTTTTGGCCAGAAGCCGTTTCACATTTCAATTATGCCTGGAACAGACTATGCCATAAAGATTTTGAAAAATCACCATTCGAATTGTACGGTGGAAGAAAACCATCAATCAGACATCTTAAACCATTTGGATGTGTAGCTTATGTAGGACTGGCAAAACAAAGAAGACAGAAACTGGATCCAAAAGCTGTGAAAGGTTATCTAGTTGGATATGCACACCATACAAGAGGATACCGTATTTGGATCCCAGAACAAAATAAAATAGTAGAATCTTTAAATGTGACCTTTAAAGAAGATCGTTTGTTCAAAACAGAAGCAGGTGGAGCAGTGCTGGGCACCATCAACCAGCATTACACAATTCAAGATGTATTTCCAAAGGATAGTGACGATGATTCTGATGAAGAGGCTGTTGACGAAACTCCTGAAATAGAGTCCAGCGTACCGTCTGAATTATCTGACACTGAGGAATCCTCAGATGATGAAAAACCTGCTCAATCATTAAAGAACATAAAGTTTGAAAGAAAACAAGTTTTAAGAAGTGATAAATCCAGAACAGACGTATACTACTATCCCGAAAATACAAGAACAAGATTAAGATCCCATAGAGACGTTAGAAAATATTGCCAAGAAAACAAAATCAAGTATGACCCCACTAAATTTTCATTCACTCCAATAGAAGAATCTGACTCAGACACAAGTGCCAATTTTTGTCATAATTCCTCTTGACTAGAATTAATTATACCAAGAACTTTCAAACAAGCCCAAAAATCAGACCAGTTTCAAGAATGGCTAGAAGCAATGAAAACCGAAATAAAAACCATCCAAGAACGAAAGGTTTGGCATCTTGTAAAACCTCCTCAAAATAAGCAAATAATTGGATGTCGCTGGGTATATGCTATAAAACGAGATGAAGAAGGTCGAATTGCTAAATTCAAGGCAAGGCTTGTAGCTCAAGGTTACGCTCAAGTAAAAGGCGAGAGTTATGAAGAAACTTTTAGTCCTGTTATAAACTTCGATCTAATTCGTTTTTTCTTTTCACTTTTGGTAGTGCAACACAAGTGGAATCACGTACAATGTGATGTCACTGGCGCATACCTATATGCTCCGCTAGAAGATGAAATATACATGCAGCAACCACCTGGTTTTATTAAACAAGGAGAAGAGAAGTTAGTTTGCAAGCTCGACAAAGCTCTCTATGGCCTTCACCAAAGTGGACGAGCCTGGTTTTACGAAATTGACAGAGTTTTATCAAATATCGGTTTTATTAAATTTACTTCTTGCAACTGTGTTTATACATTCAAATTTCAAGTTATCCTATTATTATATGTTGATGACATGGTTTTATTTGGTAAAAGTAAAATGTTTTTAGAGGAAGCCATTAATGTTTTAAAACAAAAATTCAAATTAAAAATTTTGGGAAGGACAAAGAAACTACTTGGAGTAGAATTTGTTGAAATTGACTCAAAGCTATTCATTCATCAAGAAAGCTATATTCAAGAAATATGCAGTCGTTTTAATAGTTTTAACCCTCCAATTTCATCCTTACCAATCAGCAAAGGCTGTATTTACTCAAAATCAAGCTGTCCTCAAACCGAAGAAGAAACCAAAGAAATGACAAAGTATCCATATCGCAATATTCTAGGGTGTTTATCATATTTATCTAACAGAACAAGACCTGATATAGCATATGCCGTCAATATCTATAGCCAATTCCAATCGAATCCAGGAATTCATCACTGGAATGGGTTGATCAAACTACTGGGATATGTAAAGAAAACCAGCCAATTAAAATTAAAACTTTCATGTGCTGATTCACAGATCATAGCCTACACAGACGCCGACTTTGCTTCAAATCGTGATGATCGGACATCCATAGGTGGACAAATAGTATTTCTAGATAGTAGCCCCATCAGTTGGAGGACCTTTAAAGAGAAGGCTGTTAGTTTATCCACTATGGAATCCGAGTTCATTGCCGCTACAGAAGCAGCAAAAGAAATTGTCTGGCTAGATCGAATTCTAAAAGAATGCCAAAACATGAAGATTATAAAAAATAAGAAAATCTCAAAATTACTAATTGACAATATGGCTGCCATAGACTTTATTAAATCTCCTATAGAGAACAATAGAAGCAAACATATAGAGGTCAAACTATATTTTATTAGAGATCTTGTTATCAAAAATATTTTTGAATTGGTTTTCATTCGTAGCAAATTAAATTTGGCTGACATATTTACTAAGCCACAAACTAAATTTGAATTACAAAAATTTGTGAAAAATCTTTTCTTCGAAAATGTTTCAAAAGTTAATCTTAAATTTTCAATTTCAAATTTTTCTATGAATTTATAAAATTTTAAAAATGTAAATTTTCTAAAAATTTTTTTTATGAATTCAAATCCTTAATGAATTCAACTTTTTTTTAGGAATTCAAAATTTATGAATTCAAAAATTTAAACTTTTCTATGAATTCAAATGTTTCCTTGAATTCGGAAAAAAAAAATTCAAATTTTGCAAGTTAAGCAAAATCTTTCCAGGTTTAGGCTGGAAGTTTTTTTTTTGAGAATTTCAATTCTCATTCTTCTTTTGACAGTAAGTCAATTTTGTTTATTCAATTGCTCACAGCAATTTTTTGTTAATCTCTCTCTCTCCTCTCCATTCCCGAAATAATCCATTCTGTTCTTTTTGTTAAATATTTGTATGTAATTTATACTTTTATATTGTAAGAAAGAATTGTGTTTATACATATATTTATAATATTGAATGTGATTATACTCATGTTATATTTGTTGTTAAACTTATTATACAAATAATTCATTGTATGAATTTCTTTTCTACAGTTTTTTTTTAAAGAGCATGTTAAAAATCTTTTCAAAACTGGAGGAGAGGTTTGAGTAAACAGGTATATGTTATTTGTGTTTCAAAAACAAATTGTTTTGTAGATCACCTCTATCCAGATATTGATCTCTGTTGCTGTGCAGCTGAAGATTAAACCTAATTGTTTTTTTAGTTCTGAAGAAACTGTTAAACTGATTAGTCACAGTCGTATGATTATGTAATTTGTGCAAAGTTTTGCTGGATGTTTTTTTTATTAACTTTTTTAAACGTAAAAGTGCAAACGATAAGAGGGGGGGCCTTGTTAATAGTAAACCTATAGTTTGCCGTTTTTTCTTATCGTTATGCTAATTAAATATATTAAAAATTAATCACTCTTAAAATAAAGCTTAAAGAAAAAAAACGTTAGTTGAAAAAAAAAATTAAACATTTATTAAAAATCCTAATTTCCTTTTAATATATTTTCTACTTACCAGGAAAATAAATATATAGTTCAATGAAATGCTATATTAAAGAGCTTTCAAATTTAAATCATCCATTTGAATTTTTCAAACGCGAAACGTAAACAATAGCTAACCTTCCGGAAGTTCCGACTGAGCCGAGTTTCAAAAATTTGCATAAAACATCTCTAAGAACGATAGCCGAAGACTACGCACGCGCCGCGTCGCGCCGGCACATGCCCCAACGTACATCCGGAAGATCACTTCGTTTCTCCCGCGAAACTATAAATAGCGAACGGCGATGGTAGTGGGTGTTCGTGGTTGCCTTTGCGGTTGCTCTTGCCCCTGCCATTGTTCATTTTTCGCCGATGCCGACTTCATAAGATGTCGCCGTAATATGTGGCGTTTATTTTTTATATTCAAATAAAATCTTTTCATTTTTAGTTAGTTATAACTCACGTTAATCCTTTTTG
This sequence comes from Salticus scenicus, assembly GCA_963930645.1. NCBI lineage: Eukaryota > Metazoa > Arthropoda > Arachnida > Araneae > Salticidae > Salticus > Salticus scenicus. Next base: position 88,651,141 of record OZ005649.1, on the reverse strand, counting down.
TGAGTTCGAAATTTAAATGAAATTTATAGGTGTTCATATCGCGACAATAACAAGTGGAAACAAGAACGTCACGTCTTCTACATAAGTGTCACCAGCTTTTTTCTAATGGCACGTAGTAGTTTTTTTCTGCAACCTATATGGGAAATAAAAAGATGTTAAATATTGTCTTCGTACTCACCTTGTTTGTCATCCAGCATCTGCTTTGGTATGTTTGTTATAGATAAAAAAAAATATTTGTCTACTTCAATTATCTTATTGTTATTCATATAAACTTATTGTTATATTTATATAAACTTTTTTTGAATTTATTGTTTCAATTAAAATACAAATTAAATTAAAATTTGTTATGGTCATTTATTTAACAATTTCTACATATTTATCTTTCAGCATATTTACTTACTCTAGCTTCCATGTATCTAATTCATTTAATTAACTTTAAATGTTGTTACGCTGGTGTTTACGTCTAGAGTAGGCTCCTCTGCTAATTCACTTAGCCTTGGATCTACTTCACACCAGCTAACAGAAACTTATTTGAGTTGGAATGCGCGCGTTGAGCCAAGGCCAAAATTGATGTACAAGCACAGTTGTAAGAATGAACTGTTTTCAGAGCGATGGGGGAGACGAACTTTTCAGACAAAAGGAAGTTTCTTAAAATGCCTTATACAAAACGGGTTCTATATATAGGTACTTTTTAACTTTAGGATTTTTCAACTTTTGGTTCTATTCATATAAAATTTGCGAAATTTTCAGCTCGCGAAATCACCGATATCTTCATTTTCGCAAAAATAAGTGATTTTACAGTATATATATATATAAACCTGTGCACTTAAGAAATTAAATTCACATAATTTTTTTGTAATTCTTATTTTATGTATAAAACATGCGTTTATTAATGGTGTATCGAATATTCGGTAATACAGGATTCATAAACTCAAACAGCAAAAACAAACTCCCTGACTTTTCCAGCTGTTTTTTTAAAGGAACTCCAGTAGGCACAAAATTTGAAATTTTAAGTTACCTATGAATGACCGACAGTTTCTTTGAGTTTACTTGTTACTTTTTTTTGCAAATTTTAAGGCCAACTCAAACTTTTCCTAAGTTGATTCCTAAAAATCTCATTTTTTTCATAACCAGAATTGAAAGTTGTACTTTTTGTAGCCAATTGTAATATAAAACACTATGTTTACAGCAAATTACTGAAACGTGAATTATTTTGTCACTGATTAAAAAGAAATAATTTGGTATGGTATTCATGTGACATTCTCTTACCCTGCATTTGAATACTAAAAAGACAGATTGCAGTTTAAAGTGTAAGATTACAAATACTGTATATAAACATGTTTTAAAAATAGCTGAAAATAGTTTTGGAAACATATTTGACATATACTTTTGTGTGTGTGTGTGTGTGTGTCAGGGATGGAAAAAAACTCTGGTTTTTTGGGGGGTTTTCAGAGTATTTTCGGGTTTTATCAGAGTTTTCAAGGATATTTTCTTTTCTTTCTTGCCATTTTTAAACATTAATATATCATTAAAATCAAAATTTTAAAAATTTACTTTTAAAATTTCTAGTCTTTTTATGATTAAGTTAAAGATTTTTTTTTTTTAACTGAACAATTGTACTTTAATTATTATCTAAAATACTGTTTATCTGCCCTTTACAACAAAAACTGGATTTTAATAATTATTTAGTGTTGCTTCATTAATTTTTTTTTTTTTTTTTGTACTGAATAGATTTCCATAAAATAATTTTAGTTATTGTTCCTTATACATTATTTAACAGTGTTGCACTGTTAAAGTTTTCAGAAATTTTTTTTAATTTGATTTTTATTTATTTATATTTTGCATTCCTCAAGTCCCCTAATTTTCTTTATATTGACAAACAACTCTATTTTCTTGCTCTTATATTTTTTATGTATAATTTCTTATTGTATTTTAATAAGATAAAAATTTATTTATTTCATGGGGAATTTTTCAGTTTTTTTTTTTTTTTTTTTTTTTTTTTAATAAAGCAGTTTGAGCGCTTCCAATATTTCAGAAAATTCTTTGTTCATGTTCTAAAAATGTACAGTAAATTCCCGATTATCCACAGTGAACGGGGAATAATCGAATCAGCGGATAATCCGCAAAATGGTCAAAAAGGGGATATAAATCAACACATAAAGCCTTTTGAGCAATACTACTTAATTAACAAACCATGTCCTACATATACAATTTAACATACTAAAAAAATTTCTACTTACATTTTGCTCTATTTTTTAACAAAAAAAATCGGTCAAGCTTTTTTTTTTTTTTTTGTACTAAAACACTTTTTCTTAATTTGCGATTGCAGTTTCTTTATCAGCATTTTGTCACAAAGTGATATATCGTCCTGTTCCTCGAGATATTTTATAAGTCTATCTGCATGTGCTAGGGCTGTGTCGTGGCTGATCCTCTGCTGAGTTTTATCTCCTTCTTCACTATCTTCTAAAAATGGGTCTAATGCTTGGCCCACAATTTGTTCATCTGTAAGGTGTTCAAAACTAGCACAAATCACCCCTCTGCTTTAATCTCTCAATAGCCCTCAGGAAATTGACCAGTTTCAAACTCTCTTCTTACAATAAGCCTCAAGATCCAGGAGACATGATTGAGAGGGGATTAGATTATGAAGGATTGAGATTGCTGTTGACAGTACCTACCAGACAATGGATATTGGTTGGAAAAATGATGCATTTTTTGTAGTTTCTTGTAAATTCTCATTGCAAGTTGACAGATTTTGAGGAGGGCAAAGCAAGAATTCCGCTACTTAGCTGGGAAAATGGGAGTTTTTCCATTTCTGAGACCCCTGTGACTAAAAGAATTTTAAGCCACAATTTGTACTTATTTAAAGGAAAAAAAAAAAAAAATTGTTTTTTGGCCATTGGGGCAATTTTGAAGAATTATGTAACCCTGACAGTTGTCTTGGTTGCCTTTTTAAATTCAGGCCCTTGAGGACCACTGATAATCTGATCGCCGATAATCGGGAGTCTACTGTTTATAATATTTGTTTTATATTTCAGGCATGAGAGTGGGAAAAGGACAAAAAGTCTGAAAATATGCGTAAACTTAAACTTCACAATAAAAAAAGAAGGAAAACGACATAGCACCAACATATTTTGCATTAAAAAGAAAAATATTTAAGAACTATATCGTTCGGGTAAATTACAAAGCAGTTTTATGAGTAAAATAAAAATGAAAATAATTTCTGATAAAAATTCAACAATACATTAAAATAATGTTATTGCAACAATAAATTTATTTACATACTTATTTAAAGTTTTCAAAATCATATGTACAAGCTCAACTAACTGTAAAGACTTGTTTATTGTCATGTAAATTTATACAAATAAGAATCTGATTATCCCTATTTGAAATACTCAAGCCTAGTTATTGTATTACTTGACATGAAATGGCTATCATTAAAAAAAATAAAAAAAGAGAGAGAGAATCTCCCTTTCCTTTATTTATTTATTTTTTATTTTATTTAATGCAATTTTAATATAATTTTAGTTAAAAATATTAGACAATGTTGATAGGTAAACTTATAGTATGGAGATTGCTGTATTGGAAAAGGTATAAAATTGCATGAAAGCTAAAATATGAAACTGGCCTTAATAGAAATAATAAGCAAATTAGGATAAGGTAAATGTTTCAAATTTAATGGTGGATATCCTACTAGGTGGGGCATTTCAGTCTGCAACTATGTTAATTGATTTGCCAAATTTATTACCCTCTTTTCTTTATTTTTAAAAAGATTTTTCCTTTTTTTAAACAAAGTAAACCAGAGCAGGTTAAAAAAAAAATATATATATATATATATATCCGTTTTCAGTATTGTCCTAGTTCAAAGTACTGACCAATACTGGTAGGTAATAAAATAAAATTTAAATAAAAATTACCATTGTTCAATAATCTCTTTCAGTTTTTGGAACAACTTCAATATAGCATCGATTGCTACTGCAGGTATACTGCTTACGGAATTTTACATTTGGGAATTTTTTATTTTTATTTATTTTATGCTAAAAATCGAAAATTCTTGGGAAAATTTTAAAAAAGTCGGAAAAATCTCTTCCCTGATATTTAGTATGTTTATTGTAAGTTAGATAAAAATGTAAGACTCACAGACATACACACACATACAGACCAAGCACAAAAAGCCTGATTTTCAGATTCAAGGGACCTTAAAACCAGACTTAGATAAAATAAAAAACTTTCTACGAACACAAAATATCAATTAAAGGATTTTCTGTAATAAAGATGTAACAGCAGGTAAAAGATTAAATAACTTATAAAACAAGAGATATACAAATAAATCAAAATAATTGAAAACAAAGGCATATTTATTTCTATGTCATAATTTCTTAACCAATAGTATACATATACAGTCAGTTTTATAAAATTATTTTAAGTAATTTCTTTTTCCTTATGAGTAAAGCAAAAAAAAAAAAAAAATTTGAAAAGAAACACTTTCTGCGAACAATGTTTGCACATTCTTGTATATTATGCATGTCTGCTCAAAATGTGTAAATATAATAAAAACCCAATTTCAAAGATTCAACCCATAAACAATACTTTCTCTATGATATATGGGTAACAGAAAGTAAAAAATGCATTTAATTTCAGCTTACTGCTGTAAAACGAATTTTTTTTTTTTTTTTTCATCTACAGCTACTGAAAAGAGGCTAACTATTTTATTGTTAATCCACAAAATTCATATAATTTTTCAAAGATGATTCCCAAAATATATCACTATTTCTCTGCAAACTGATAAAATTTCTGCTTTTTGTGCCAATTTCAGTATAAAAAAAGTAAATTTCATCAATTAATAGTGCAATAACTGTTTATTTCAATGACTGACAAAAAAAAAAAAAAAAAAAAAAAAAAAACATCCTTAAGCAATTAGTAAATATGATGAGCATATTTTAACAATAAGCTGTAAAATTAGACGTTAATAACAATTTATAATAATTCAGAAAATAAAAAAATAAAAAAATTCTGTTCTTACATTTTTTTAACATATGTCACTTTGTTTCTGAGGGAGAGTTCATGTATGTAAACAACATGATTTGCTTCCTGGTTTAATTTGCACATTATTTTATTTAACAATAACACTAAAATTAACACCTCTAAAATTACAAAAATCTTATGTGTTTCTATTAATCCCTCCCCCCCCCCCCCGCCAAAAAAAATAAAATAAAATAAAATAAATAAAATATAAAAAATCTTTAGGGATTTTTTTCTACCACGGCTGTTTGTATTACACAGTAGAGGTCTGCACAGGCCGGAATTCCGAGGCCTGGGCCCGGCCCGTACGAAAACTTTACTTACCCGGCCCGGCCCAGACAAAAAACGATAAAATCAGGCCCGACCCGGCCCGATTCAAAAATATGTAAAAAAACAAAAAATGCCTTTTTATAAAAAAGATCTTTAGTATGAGTTTTGCAGAGGTTTTATATAACCAAACAATAGTACGTTCTTTAACAAAACTGCTGAAATTTTGCAAGACAATTATATATAAACAGAAATTCATTATTATAGACAAGGCACAAAGACAAACAGAAAGTCAAATCGAAAATATTAGCATTCATCAAACAATATAGGAAGGTGTTTAAAATGGTTAATACTACTGAAAATGCAATTTCAACCATTTTCTCTTATATACCATAATGTATCCGAATCTTTCATGTGCTCCGGTAAACAAAACTTTAATGTTAATCCGACCACATTCACTAGAAAAGTTGCTTTTACCCATGATAAAAATGATGCTACTTTCATCCACTGGAGAAAAGGAAAAGGATCCTTAGAGAAAAAGTTACAGCGAAAAGATTTTTATAGCCTTTATACCACCTAAACTCAACAGATCATAAGAAACAAACCCTCATACGCAGTAATGTATCTAATTTCTTTTGTTATGTACATGTACCCAAACTGGTAGTGACATGCATACTATTTTGAATAGGAAACCATCTAATATTACTTTAAATAAAGTATATTAATTTCGAGGCATGCTAAAAATATTTGCAAAAAATCAGATTTCGGACACAGACAGACTGATAGACAATTAAATTGACGTTACAGACACTTTTTTAACAAAATAGAACTTTATGTGACATACAAGCCTGTGAAATTACGTAAAATAAATGACTGAAGAAATATTTTATCATTTTCCTTTTTCGTTGATTAACGAGGAAACCAGAAAAAGATTCGGGCCGACACGATCCGGCGAAAAATTCATTCAGGCCCAGTCTGGCCCGGAGAAATTTCATTCAGGCCCGGCCCGGCCCGAATATACACAAAAAAACTGAGCCCGAGCCTGAAAAAAATTTTCAAGCCCGAGCCCGGCCCGGCCCGAGAGCAAATTCAAAAATTCGGCCCGAACCCGGCCCGCCCGTGCAGACCTCTATTACACAGTAATAATAATAATAAACAATTTCACTTTTTCATTTAACAAGATTCATTTGCTGAGAATAATATCAGACACTTATACCCCAGATCAAAGAACCTCTTGACAATATTATTCATAAATCATTGAGAAAAATTACTTTTAAAATAATCACATCAATTAATAATAACAGTGAAACACATTTCATTGCCTTATAACAATGACAAATAAATCTTTTGAATCACACAACTTGACATTACACTTAAGGGAACAACTATAGTATTTCCCCTCAGCTAGATTTGGCGATTTTTCGTTGGCGATTATGGCTAAATCATAAATCATAGGAACAGCTTTACTATACGGCACCCCAGGGGTGCAGAATATGTCCGAACGCCCGAAAGAGGTTCGGGGGAAATTTAAACTGACTGGGGAAATTTTGAATATTTTTTTAAGAGAAAATAAAAATGTAAATCAAAAATAACAATTTGCTACTTTGAAGTACTTATACACTAACAGCGATATTTTTATGTTACACTGTATACTTATTCTCTTAAAGATTTATTACATAGAACAAATGACTTTGTATAGCAAAGTAGATTTTTGCATTATTGAGGGAAATTTATACTGTGTTTGGGGGAAATTTCCGAGGTTTGAACATTTTCTGCACCCCTGCGGCACCCATTGCTTATTGCTGTTGCCGATGTTTTGATCACGTGGTATAATGGTGTTTTGATTCGGCTTGTGAGTCGGAACTGCGAATCATTTCACAAAGTCGTGAATCGAATCAAAATGTCATGAAACGATACTTTTCATTATTATGAAACATTTTTTTTATGTTTCACTACTAGTATGTTTTCTGCTGTTTGCTCGCTTCGCGAGCATTAAAACCAAAAAAAAAACATCACTGGACGCCCCTAATTCGTGGAGCATGAATCAGTAAAAGCATGAAAATTCATGGAGCAGCGGTCACTATGTTTTCTGCTGTTTGCTCGCTTCGCGAGCATTAAAACCAAAAAAAACATCACTGGACGCACCTAATTCGTGGAGCATGAATCAGTAAAAGCATGAAAATTCATGGAGCAGCGGTCACTATGTTTTCTGCTGTTTGCTCGCTTCGCGAGCATTAAAACCAAGAAAAACATCACTGGACGCACCTAATTCGTGGAGCATGAATCAGTAAAAGCATGAAAATTCATGGAGCAGCGGTCACTATGTTTTCTGCTGTTTGCTCGCTTCGCGAGCATTAAAACCAAAAAGAACATCACTGGACGCACCTAATTCGTGGAGCATGAATCAGTAAAAGCATGAAAATTCATGGAGCCTCGGTCACTATGTTTTCTGCTGTTTGCTCGCTTCGCGAGCATTAAAACCAAACAAAACCATCACTGTATACCCCTAATTAGCGATGCATGAATCAGTAAATGTTACGTTTCGATACAACAGAAAAAAGTATCGATACTCTGATTCGGGTCTTGAATCACCATCATATCATGCGATCAAAACATCGGCAACGGCAATAAGCAATGGGTGCCGTATAGTAAAGCTTAGCCTATATCGCAAACAATCCAGAATGACATTGTTATCGTTCAAATCGGCACCAACGAAAAATCGCCAAATCTAGCTGAGGGGAAATACTATAGTTGTACCCACTTAAGTATCAAATCTTTCTGATGCATTAAATATCAAGCTCTATGCTCATTTGTAATAGATGTTAACCAGGATCTATATATGGATTAGTTATCAGCCAAACTAAATAATAACAATATTTACTCATATAAATAATAGTAGCTAATACACCAACTATGATGCAACACAATTTCACACAAGAGGTAAGTAAACATGAGTACATGGATTTATTTTTTCTATCAAGTGACACAATTTTGGGAAGATTTGTATATTTCAGGATCAATGTGGCATACCTGTTAGTGATTCCTAACTGCATTTCCAAAATTAAGAAATATCAAGGATTTTATGCCAAATTTTAAGTACTTTCTAGGGACCTTAAAAAAATAAGAAAGAAAGAAATTCCAACACTTTTTGAAGATTTTTCAGGCCAGCAGAAAACCTGTTTATTTTCAAACATTTTAACTATGCCATTCATATTCATCACATTTTATTTATTTTTTGCTTTAATATTAAGCAAAATAAATATATGATTGTAATCTTTAGTACAAGAATCTGCAGAACAACAAAAAAAAAGATATATATATATATATAGAGAGAGAGAGAGAGAGAGAGAATAAAATGCATTACAAAGATAACATTACATTTACATTAACAATATGAATAGTGAAATTTTCAAAATAAATTTAGCAATAGAAGCTGCAATTTTTGAGCTTGCTTATCCAATTATTGACATGTAATAGGTTTATTTCATGAGAAGAAGGGGGGGGGGGGGGGTCAATGTTGTCGTTTTGCAGTCTTTTTTTTTAATATCAAGGTTTATTAAAATTCCCGTAAAAAAGAAATTTTCATAAATTATACGATCGAAGAAACACCACATAAGATTGTACTGAAAACATAAAATGAGGTGGGAAAGAAAAGGAAAACATCAATTTAAAAAAACAAGAAATCGCCTAGCCAAATACAATATATGAAAAACATTTTTTTTCTTTTTTTAATTAATCATAATATTTAGAAAATTTAAAATTTTTTATAAATTTCAATCATTTTTCTTTCATAATAAATTTTCCAAGTATTTTTTAAATGCATAATTTTTGAATGTCTAGACTTAGGTTTTTGTTACTTTACTACTTCTTTTTTTTCTTTTATTTGTTTTAATTTCTTATATATACGGATCATTATTTTAAATAAAATCTCCAACATATTGAGAAAAAAAAAAAAAAAATATTTTTAAAAATATAATAATTTGGAAATTATTTTATTAATACATTAACACATACAAATTTAAATACTTAACATATTTTAGAAATTTTCGATCTAAGTCTCTTAATTTGAAATTTCATAGACTTTTAATGTACATTTTTAAGAGATTTGTTTTGACAGATAAATATGGTAGTGTACTAACGGTAATCTTGAGCAATATATATAACTTCTAAATTCTGCTTATATGAAATCATAATAAAAATTTGACAAAAGAAAAAAAAAATCAAATCAGAAAATATATTAAAGAAACAAACCAACTCAAAAATAACATTAACATAAAGCACACAAAACAAAGATCATCATCGAATGTAGTAAAATTAAATATTTTTTTAGACAGACTTAAATTTTAACAACTCACAATTGGAAACCTCATGGTTCAAAGCGGCATGCTGTAGTTATGTAGTTTTTTTTATACATGCTAATGAAACAACAAAACCATTTTATTTTCAGAAAACTTTAAATCGAATTTAGAAGACTCCAGTATGGATCTGTTAGTCATTTTATTAAGTAACTTGACAGCAATATATGTTTAAATGAACAGAATATTTCGATAAAAATTCAACATCTCTAAAAGATAAACAATGAAGTGTGATGGAGATTTTTGCAAAGTTGAAGTTGAACTTTTTTTTTTTTTTTTTTTTTAAAGATTTATACAACAATTTCTGATTGGCTATCCTATCAAGTTTTATATCTTGCCAAAAGTATCATCATAGTTATTCTACACATGCGCAGACTGGTAAGACCACTGAACTTCAAAGCGAGTACGGCAAAAAACATTTGATAAATATTATAATATGTATTATATGACATTTATACATTTATAATATGTATTATATGAAAAAGAGTTCTAACAGATGACGTCACGAGCATGTTTGCTGAGGGACAGTTGACCTCACTGACCCGTTTTATCAATGCGGAATAGTGTTAAAAATTTATTGTAACACAGTGTTGTAAATGTATTTGCAAAAGCATAAAAAAATTCGACTACTACGCTTCCAAAGGCAGGGGAAAATTAGCGTTGTCCTTCAGCAAAGTACGGTTTCTAAGAAGAAAGTCACGTGGTTGTTAGAACTCTTTGCATTTTTATCGGATTCAGTAAAAAACTATATTTACATTATTAATTGCATATGACAACATTTTTAATTCATTATATCGTGAATTAATGACACATATTGGGGTCAAGGAAGGTGAATCATTTTAACCGAATTCCAGTCAAACGCCACAACTTTGCGATAACCAGCTCACAAAGTGGGAGGGATTGCGAGAGAAAAGGGGAAAGTATTGGTGTTGTGTTAGTCACTAACACCGTTTGGCCACAATCAGCTCCGTTTGGCTTGAATCACTAACAGTTAGTGATTCAAGCCAAACGGAGCTGATTTCCGCAACTGCTGACGTCAGGAAAGTAAGAAAGGGAAAATTCGAAGAAAATATTCGAATTTCATTCAGATTTTGTTCGTTTTTAACCAATGAGAATCCGTATACAGTTTTAAAGGGACGATCATATGGATCACGATTCAAAATCGTGAAGGGATCGTAATTGCTGAATCTATGGGTCAAAATATCTTATAATGTCCATAATTCCAATCTCACAAGTAAACCTTCTCTCCTTTGATACCGGTTTTTCGGAAACCCATATATTTTCTGAAAGCTTATGTCACAAGTATAAAAACTGTGAAATCTTAGGGGCAGAGGGACAAGCGTTTAGGAGATACAGGGCCCACAAAGTATCAGTAAAGTGTGTATAGAGGGACATATTCCCATAAAAACGTCTCTATTCCTTGTATGTTCCCGTATATTGCTGTCAAGTACTAACGTATTGTATGTCTTCTTCTTACATTGCTTCTTATTATATGGATACTATAGTCGTTGTGGTGGCCTTGGTCTCTCGATTCGGAACAAGTAATCGGTCTCTGAACATCCAGGAATCGGAGATAATAAAACACATAATCATTCTCCTGGAAAATGATATGGAGATTGTGGAAGGGATCCGGACATTAGGGTTTGCTAGAGGCGATGGAGAAGAACGGACGAGGATATGGACTTCGAAGATGATGGTGTCTATAAGGAAAGTCCTACAAAAAGAATTGGTACCTGAAGGATGTACAGGAAAGATTTAGCCTCTGGATATTCATTTTTTCAGACACTAGAAATCTTTTGTTCTTTACATAATGGAAACAATTATTATCGAGACACATGAGCACATCTGGCACCGCGATAGTTTTCTGGCCCTGTAGTCTTTTTTCCCTATATCAGTTCAATGCTCCTCGTTTCAAGAACTTGATTAAGTATGCTTTTTATAAAAGCGGATACTTGGACGACAAACCACGAATGTGGATTGCGCCAATGGATTACTGCTTCAATTCATTGACAAATGATGAGTTTGCAAATGTGCGGCTATCGCTTTTGTAAAATGTGCCCATTGTGAACTGTCTTTCTGCCCGTTTCACTGTTTATTTGGTGAATTGTACATTGATTGTCTCTTGTAATGGAAGTCAGTAGCAAGTATCCCAACGTATACTGTTTCTTTTCAACGAGTTGTTTCTTCCTTTATAATGATACCTCCACCTTCTTACCATATTATTAGTTCATATAAATACGTGAAACGAACATTTTAGAGACTTTTGGTGTCATCTTTCCAACATTTTATGTCCTATAACTCCTAAACGCTTATCCCTCTGCCCCTAAGATTTCACAGTTTTTCTGCTTGTGGCATAAGCTTTCAGAAAATATATAGGTTTCCGGAAAACCGGTATCAAAGGAGAGAAGGTTTACTTGTCAGGAATTTATAAATGTTGAGGTTGAGTGGGTTTGACGTCACCCTAAAGGTACGTATGTTGGGTATTGTGGATGATTTGGGAGTCCTCCCTAAGTGTTCTGCGGAGAAAAAACTGTCACATTTTGGTCTTATGCGGAAGGATTGGCTCCCTTTTTTGCACCACGACGTCTTTTACATGAAATTGATAACTCGATGGAGAGTAACTAATTAACAAGAACACGGTCACGCCAATCTCTCGGGCCCTACGTAAAACCATCATGAGAGATACAACTCTCTAAATACCAATGTCCCGCATATTCCCATCCAAATTAAACCTCTGGGGCTGGGGGTCACCAAATGTCTTCGGACTATCCATATGGGTGAATTCCAAAATGTCGCCAATTGCCAATAGTGTAGCACTACTGCGACATAAAATCCACTCATACTCAACCCTCTAAATATTGACCGCAGTTATGCTATTTCAATGGGAACTGAACATACTCAACTAGTCCAATATGGAACCCAGAAAAAAGTTCACGAATAAAAATTCTCGAGATTATCTCATGTTTCAATCGAATTCCCATTTTAAGCCGCCTTCTAAATCTGAGAAAGCATGGGAGTTATCCTCTCCACAGAATATTAAAACTGAAATGGCATCTTACCACCCGTAGAAGTGAGTCCCAGACTGTCGCCAATTGCTCAATGCATAGCTTTAGTGCGACGTTAAAAACACTGAACCCAAATTTAAATTTGGGAGATTATAGGGGGTACATACAAATGAAACACTTCCAGTTGCAAAGTCGTTTGCAAGCACTGGTCATGATGACATTTTTTGGTACCAGTAGTGGACACACATAAAAATACTATGCTAATACAACATTTAAAAAACAGCACAATAAATGAACTCTGCATACTTATTTTAGTCATATTAAAACAAAGGGTAGAAGAAAATAGTTAAAAATACGCAGAGGCAAAGCAAAAAAAAATTTACTTCCTTATTCAAAACAATAAGAAAAAACGACAAAATCTCAAGAAGTGCATATTATTTTAGTTAAACTAACGTTATTCTAAAACTGGTGGCCGGAATTATTCGTAGTTATAGACATTAATAATAGAGATCTATAACTTCCTTCCTGAACATTGTTCGAACCTTCAAAAAAATTACAAAGCTTATTTTCAGAGTTTAAATTTAGAAGTGTCCACTACTGGTACAGGATCCACTACTGTGTTTTTACCTTATCTATAGGCTGACCAGATTAAAGTACCTTTATAATAAAGATAAAGAAGCGTTAAAAATTGCTACAATTATCCAATTACGGATGTATCTTTTCATTCCTAATAAATAAGAACTAAAAATAAAGAATTGTGGATTAATAATTTACTTTCTACAATTTTTTTGAAACTTTTAAAAATGCCTTCAAAATAAAGGAAGTCCTCAGGTGTCCCCAGAAAATGGGGACATTTCGTCAGCTTACTTATACATCGATGTCCCAAACTCAATAGCGTTAGCAGATAATAGTTTTAACATTTCTGGAAAAATAGAAATGCTCCTTGGTGCTGAAATCCCTCAGCTACTTCTTCAGAATTCTTGTTTTGGTCATATCGCAACGGGGAACATAGATCAAAGGGATGAGGTTAAAATTCATTGCGGATTAATACGCCAAGATGATTTAAATGTAACATTAAAAACTTTTTGGGGAGATTGAGGATGTAAATATAGAGTTAACCAAAAGTAAAGAACATGCTATATGTGAGGAACATTTTACGCGTACACGCGTAGAAATAAGGAAGGAAAATATATTGTAACAATGCCTTTAAAGGATGACTCGTCCTGTTTAGGTCAACCTAGAGAGATTGCTCTTAGAAAGCTCAGATCGCTGTTGACACGTCTATCTAGAGACGAGAAATACTTGTCCTTATATAAAGATTTTTTAGAGAAATATAAGAATCTTGGTCACATGAGAAAGGTAACAGAGGATAAAACTCCTGATATTGCATATTATGCACCTCACCATGGAGTGTACAAAGCATATAAAGGTACAACAAAATTACGTGTAGTATTCAATTGTTCTTCACCAACAACGAATGGTACCTCTCTTAATTCATGCAGTCCAACGGCGTAGTAATACAAAGGGACTTATTTACCATAATGGTAGGTTTCAGCCTGTCTATTTCTGCCTTAACTGCTGACATCAAAATGATGTAGAGAATGATTGTTATTGACCCGAGTCAATACCCTCTGCAGCGAATTTTCTGGAGTGACAGCATTGAGGAACCACCAAAAACGTTTGAATTAGTGACAGTGACATATGGAACAGTTTCAGCTCCATACTTAGCTATGAGGACACTTCAACAGCCTACAGTTGATGAAGAACATTTTCCAAAAACATCCCCTATCCTTCGTGACAATTTCTATATGGATGATGTTCTTTCTGGAGCAGGAACATTAGAGGAGGCGAAGGAGTTGCAACATGACTTAAAGGCGGTCATGCAGACAGCAGGAATGGAACTTCATAAGTGGTCTGCTAATAACCATGAACTTTCTTCAGGTATGACAGAGAGTTACAATCTTTATAAGAAAGATGAGATCAAAACCTTATAGGTGTGTCTTGGAAGCCAAGGGATGATTGTTTTGTTTTCCGAGTTAAAAAGTAGATCTGAACAATTCATACACAAAAAGAGATGAGTTGTCTACGATAGCTAGACTCTTTGATCTTCTCGGCTTGTTAGGCCCGATAATTGCGAAAGCCACAATAGTCCGGCGCATCACCGCCATTTTTTTTGCCTCCGAAAGAGGACAGCATTCCCGCTTGGCGTCCTTATCGCTTCCCTAATGATTTTAAGAAATCTTGATCTGAAGCTAATCCGGTTAAGATAAGAGCAATAAGCAACAATAATATTCCTAAAAATACATTTTTTTCATAGTACATTCTCATGATGTCATTTTATTCTGGGGATATCCTATGGATGTACTGGGGTAAGATGTGTTGTTAGGGCGGTTTCTGTTTCTTTTACAAAATGTCGCCAAAACTCAAATACACAGTAATAGAAGGTCTGTGAACACTTTATATTCGTTTCTTGAATGATTATAGCAGTTTATCGCTAAATAAACTTCCATATCATAGTTTACTTAGATAAAATTATGAAATACAATAAAACAAGTTACTCTAAAGTAACGTAAGACGATAAAAAAAAAATGTTTGTCGTTTGTTTATCAGAGATACGAGCTGGGTACGTGTGGCAACCCCAAGGCAACAAAATGCCTGATGCGCCAGCTCGTATACATAGGAGCCTTACTTCAGATCAAAATCCTACTGACGTCTTATTAAGACGATCCAGATCAACTGTTCGATCATGATCTATGGTTTATAGGTCTCAGCTTTTTAATGGAAAAGGATCCAAAAAATTTGGACGATTTTATAAATGAACTGAACAAATCTAATACAAACTGCGATGATAATTTTAATGTTTTAACTTAGTAAACGATAATGACTTTGTATGTAATTTGAATTTAAGTAATAACTATTTAACTGTTCTGCGTATTATAAGTTTTATTTTCAGGTTTATAAACAAACGGGACAACGGCACCAATTACTTCTTCAAAAATTCTTGAGGCGGAAAAAGCTCTAATCAAATGCATTCAAAAGGTAGAATTTTCTGAAAGAATGAAAGACCTACAGGTAAAAGAGGCTACAAAGCCTAACAGTAAGTTGAAGATGTTGAGCCCATTCATTGACAGAGAAGGCCTGATAAGAGTAAGAAGGAGACTTGGAAATAGTGATTTAAATCATGATAAGAAATTTCCAATTCTTCTTCCATCTAAACATAAATTAACTGATATAATTGTTAAATCATATCATGAAAAAATTCTTGCATACTCTACCTAATTCTCTATTATATTATTTAAGAGAAAATATTGGATTATAAATGGTAGAAATTTACATAGAAAAGTTGTGTATAAGTGTGTAAAATGCTATAGGGTTAATCCTAATTCAGTACAACAAATATTAGGTAATTTGCCAAGGGACAGAGTTGTTCAAAAGTCAAAACTACCCATTTAATATTACTGGGGTAGATTTCACTGGTCCCTTCTATATTAAGTATAGGAATCAAAGAAAAGGACTTATAATAAAATATATGTTGCAATTTTTATTTGCTTTGTGACCAAAGCTATATATTTAGAGTTGGTCACAGATTTAACGTCCGCAGCCTTTATAGCTGCTCTAAAGAGATTCATTTCAAGGAGAGGAAAATGCAGTAAGCTGTATACAGATAATGATAAGAATTTCGTGGGGGAAAACGCAGGGCCCAAAAAATAGTATAAAATGGTAAATATAGGCCAGATGATCAAATTTCAGGATATATGAGCTCAGAAAACATTGATTGGCAGTAACTTATTTCATAGAGCTCCAAATTTTGGAGGATTGGGGGAGGCAAAAAGTCAGATCTTTTATTTGAAAAGGGTTGCAGGAAATTTGAAAGTAACTTATGAGGAATTTTTGACTTTAATTATACAAGTTGAAGGGATTTTAAACTGTTGGCCACTGGTCCCCATAACTGCTAACATAGAGGATTTAAATGTGTTGACCCCTGCCCACTTTCATTAGGAAGGTTAATTACGTCTATAATTGAGCTAGATTTATCAGAAGTAACAGTAAACAGTTTTAGCCATATGTGAAGGAGTATCTTCACATATATTAGTTTTAATTGTATTCTCAAATAAATTTAATAATTAATTACTATATTTTCAATAAATTAAATGTCTGTTAAAATAGATAACTATGATGAATGCTTATGATAAATGAAAAAGTTAACTTGGGCTATTCAACTAAAGTCCGCAGAACCACAGGAACAATAAATATAAGCCGTGATTGAAGAATAACACTATTTAGAAGCAAACATCTTTATTTCTGCAGCATGGGAATAAAAAGTTTTTAAAGTTTCTTAAAAGGTTGTATTATTAAGTCAAAAAGAGATTCAGAGGGTTAGGTGAGAGAGAAAGGGCTTTACGATGACGTGTTATTCAAGCAGTAGTTTGGGAGCGAAATCTGTGTTTCTTTAATCATTTTTAAAATAGCGCCAAACTCATAGCCAATTACATCCCTTTGTCTCACTACTAAATTAATACAAATATTTTGAATTTAGAGAGTTCGTTATAAAAGTTTATGCCAATCAGTTAAGCCAAATTTTATCGCCAGAAAATTGTCTGCATAAGGGAGACGGAAAGACTATGAGTTATTGCACATCCTGTCATTTAGAAATATAAATTACCCTTTAATGATATTTCAACAGACATTATAGCTCAATTTAGCTATAATAAATAAACTTACGCAATTGAAAAGAAAGAAATGTAATTTATAAATATACAACAGTTACTAGATGAAAATAATTTTCTTTATATTTTATTTTATTAAATGATTTAGTATTGGGAAAATAGAATTCCGAGAGACGTCATTTAAAAAGATGACTAGCAGAAATAAATCATTAATTTTAAAGAATACGTTTTTGTTCACAGCAGATTTATATAATAGATTAACAGATAAAATATTATTAGAATTAAGATATTTATTTATAGAGAGAGAGACAAGAGACAAATGCGATTAAATATAAAAGATAATTTAGAATTTCGTTATCTATTTTAATAGACATTTAATTTATTGAAAATATAGTAATTAATTATTAAATTTATTTGAGAATGCAATTAAAACTAATATATGTGAAGATACTCCTGCACATATTTCTCCCCAGCGGCGAGAAAAAAAAAAAAAAAAAAAAAACCAAAACGTCAAAATGGACGAAAATTAAAGAAACATAAAAGCTATCTCTCTTTTATCTCATAACCACTCGGAAGAGGTCAATGGCACCAAGATGAATGGAAAAGTTAACTTGGGCTATTCAACTAAAGTCCGCAGAACCACAGGAGCAATAAAAATATAAGCCGTGAGTGAAGAATAACACAATTTAGAAGCAAACATCTTTATTTCAGCAGCATGGGAATAAAAAGTTTTTAAAGTTTCTTAAAAGGTATATTATTAAGTCAAAAAGACATTCAGAGGGTTAGGTGAGAGAGAGAGGGGGCTTTGCGATGACGTGTTATTCAAGCAGTAGTTTGGGAGCGAAATCTGTGTTTTTTAAATCATTTTTAAAATAGCGCCAAACTCATAGCCAATTATATCCCTTTGTCTCACTACTAAATTAATACAAATATTTTGAATTTAGAGAGTTCGTTATAAAAGTTTATGCCAATCAGTTAAGGGCCCTCTTCACTCAGCATTTCCTTTTCTAAAATCCAATGTTATCCTATGTAAAACTTTCTTTGCACTTAAAACAGTGACATATTAATTGATTGAGATGCGGTTTTTTTTTTATTGGATTACTCTCATTTCGTAAACTGACGCAGCTTTTGTAGATTTTATGAAAAAATAACAGTTGTTTTTTAAAAAAGCTGTTTTATTGTAATATTTGGGTTGATGCATTAAATGGCTTATAAAAAACTCTTTCAATTTTTTAAAACAGAATTTAAAAAGCTGCGTCAATCTCAAAGAGTTTAATTCAATGCGGAAAAAAATCCTGTATTTTAATAAAATTTTAAATCAATTAAATTTGTAAAGAAAGTCAAAAAATTTTACAAATTTGCGCCGATTTTCCTCTTTGACACACCCTTTATCTGGCTACGCCTCTCGTTCGTGGTTTCGAAGAAAAGATGTTTACATTTCTGTGGTGAAGATACGTCTAGGCGTTGTGGTTTTTTATTCAGTTATTATTATTTTTTTTTAATATTATTATTATTATTATAGATTTCACCTGTATTACGGATGTGAGTAACATAACAATTTAGAAGACAATCATTCAGAGACTTATTTATAGGACATATATGATCACATTTTATTTTAAATAGTTTTTCATTGCGCGTAATACTAATATTATATGAATACTTTGTACATAAATCTGATATTTTACTGATAATGCCACGTTTGACAATATACAAAAATTTTTTTTAACAAGTTATATAAAACTTTTTACTAAATTAAGCAGATTTTCAATAATAAATTTTATTTTAAAGTATATAATCTGGTGTGGCACCCACACGACTTTTTATTACCCTACATTTAAATTTTATAAAGAGAAATTCAGATTGAGGAATAAAATATCAAGTACTGTATAAAATTCTATAGTAAAAAGAATTTAAGCTAGCTTTACGAATAATTTAATTTGACAAATAACTTAGAAACAAAATGGCGAAGCGACTTGTCCATTAAAATCATTACAAGATATTTCGATTATAAGTTCGTTGTCCAATTTTAGTTCAAGTTAAATTAGTATTTCAAAAATTACCGTGATATGAAATTTTAAAGTTGCACCGTGATTTCAAGTGGCCAATACTTGTAAAAAAAGACAGAATGAGGTGAACAGCGAACTTATCTTAGATGTTTGAATGATAATGCAGTAATTTCATCAACTACCCAAATTTGATACAAATTGATTCAGTATTACAAAAGTTATGATGATAATAAAATTTTCAAGTGGCCGCCACTTGAAAATAAAATTGCAGAACAAGTTATCAAGCGAACGTATCCAAGATATTTGAACCATAAGTTCACTGTCCAACTTTTGTTTGAATCAATTTAATATTTTAAAAGTTATCTTGATGGCACATTTTCACGTGACAGTGTGATTTCAAGTGGCTGCAACTTGAAAATAAGATGTTGGAATAAGTTGCCCAGTGAACTCATCCAAGATAATTATATGATAAGATCACTGTCCAACTTTGGTTCGAATTGAATCAAAATTTAAAAAGTTATGCTTGTAAAAAGTTCATTAATAAAGTTCATCGAGACACTTATGTTATGTATATTTACATTAAAATACAAACAAATCTGGCTTTAAATACACTTTTCACAATGTGGGTTTGAAATTTTCAAGTGGCCACTTGAAAACAAAATGTCAGAGCAACTTGGTTACCGTACTCATCCAAGATATTTATAAGATCAGTTAGCAATGCAAATTTGTTTCGATTTGGAGTATTATTTCGGGAGTTATCGTGATGACAAATTTCATTATAAATAGACAGATAAATATATAGATAAACGAAGTGGTTGCAATAGGACGATTTAAAAAAAAAATCATCCTAAAAAGTTTTTTTTTTTTCCCCTAAAAAAAAAAAAACCTGTTTTTTTGCCTACCCTTCGAAAAAAAAGCATTTGGATGATATTGTGATCACTCACATACATACACATACATCATCATCATCATCATCATGAAAATAGTAAAAATGAACTCATGGGACCTCAAAACATGTAGATACGCCAACATCGCAAAGCCAGAATTTTGTCACGATTACAATGATTTCCTTACGTATGTATTTTCGGAAAGCAAAAAACTGCATGAAAGGTATGTGAATCATTTAATTTCATCATGCTTAATAACTAATTTTTAAAAGGTATATGTGTCTATGAGAGAGGAAATGACAATGCAGTTGTAAACAATGGAGGGAAAAAGTGAAATTCAAGATATAAAATATACCTTTACATCCACCCTTAGAAAAATACAAATATTTCATTTATTAAATATTGTAAATTTTGCTTATTCCATGTCTATTTTGAAAAATTCAAATTGATTATACAAACATATTAATAAAATATCTGGTGTGAAACAACCACATGACTTCCATTACAAACTATTACACATATTATATGCATTTTTTGGAGATAATGGGATCACAAGATATAAAAGTGACCTAAAGAAGTAGAAACCTAACATTTTTCTG
Organism: Salticus scenicus; assembly: GCA_963930645.1. Taxonomy (NCBI): domain Eukaryota; kingdom Metazoa; phylum Arthropoda; class Arachnida; order Araneae; family Salticidae; genus Salticus; species Salticus scenicus. The sequence goes on along the minus strand of OZ005649.1, from coordinate 88,630,336 downwards.
GTAAGATAAACTTTATACACATGTAAAGACATATAAAACGAAGCGTACATAAAGCGAGGTAAAAAATAAGGAAAAATAATATATATATATATATATATATATATATATATATATATATATGTAGTAGAGTTATTTTTTGAAACACCAATTTTCGAGATCTACCTAAACTTCTGACCTACCTAAACAGGGTAGCAGTTAATTTTCCTCTAATAATTACGTGATACATAAGAAAGAAATGGATTTATATAACAATTTTCAAGAAAATCGTTAAAGCCGTTTTTGAGATACCAACTTTTACCAAAACTCAATCATTGACAGGAAAACAATAATTACATACAAAAGCATATTTAAAAGTGAGTTAATATGGCGAGTTTGAAAAAAAAATCCGTAGAGCTGGTTTTGAAGGAACGCACTTCCGAGACCTGAAATTGAGCTATTTATACAGACCGCCTGTCAATTTTTCTGAACTAACCAGCTATATCATTCGAAAGGACATCTAATAGAGTGTTTATGTAACAAATTTGAAGAAAATCGTTAGAGCCGTTTTTGAGATACGGACTTACGGTCCCACTTACGGTTTCCGATGTCCCACTTCCGTTTTTTCAATTTTCTCCAAAATATGGAAAATTCATTTGTACACCAGACTTGTTTCAATTCTAAAGTTTCGTAGTTCTATCTTTATTAGTTTCCGATGCATAATAGCCAGAAGATCCTCTCCCCCCCCCTCACACACACACACTAACCAATTGCCAAAAACCACTTTTTTGGACTCAGAGGACCTTAAAACGTGTAAATCAGGTGAAATCTCGATATCGAATTTTCAGACCGAATACAAATACTTCCATTACATACTGTAGTAGGGTGATGGAAGTAATTTTTTTTTTTATAAATTGAAAGAATAAAGATAACTTTTAATTTACTACTCGCAAATAATTAATAGTGAATAAAAGTGGACGAAATGGTATTTTATCTGGGACGGTTTTAACCAGGTTTTTTCGATTATGGAAAAAACCGAACAACCCTCTATCAACATAACTTAAATAACTTCAGGAAATTCAAATTTGGTATTTTGAAATTGATATGTGGCTGCTACTTGTAAAGTTGATCAAGACTGGCAAGTTTCAAGACACATTAATAAGAGTCTTGTATTTGATTTATTTTTACTTCCATTACCCGACAACCATAGGTAATGGAAGTATTGTATTTGGTCCAAAAAATTCGATATCGAGATTTCACCTGATTTACATGTTTTAAGGTCTCCTGAGTTCAAAAAAGTGGTTTTTAGCAATTGGTCTCTGTGTGTAGTGTGTATGTATGTATGTGGAAAATATTCTAGCTATTATATGTCGGAAACTAATAAAGACAGAACTACGAAACTTTAGAATTGAAACTGTTCTGGTGTACAGATAAACTTTTAAAATTTTGGTGAAAATTGGAAAACCAGAAGTGGGACATCTGAAACCGGAAGTGAGGCCATAAGTCCGTATCTCAAAAACGGCTCTAACGATTTTCTTTAAAATTGCTGTATAAACACTCTATTATATATCCATTCGAAGGATATAGTTGGTTAGTTCAGGAAAATTGATAGGCGCGCTGTACAAATAGCTGAATTTCAGGTCCTGCAAATGCTTTCCTGTCAAAACGGCTGTATGTTTTTTTTTTTTTTTCAAACTTGCCATATTGACCCTCTTTTAAATATCCTTTTACATATAATTGTTGTTTTCTGGCCAACAATTAATTTTGTCAAGCTTTGGTAAAAATCGGTATCTCAAAAACAGCTCTAACGATTTTCTTGAAAATTGTTACATAAACCCATTTTAGATATCCTTTCTCATGCTTTACTTGGTTATCACAGGAAAATTAATAGTCATCCTGATCAGACAGATCAGTTTTACATCTCGAAACTTGGTGTTTCAAATAAATAAATAAACTCTGCCAATTTTCTTCCCCTTTCTTTAAAAAAAAAAATCGCTGTGCAAACTCTGTTTTATGTTTTTACACGTGTATTAACTTTCCCTTACCGGAAAATTTTTAGGTGTCTATTTCATTAGGACAATTCCATGTCTTCTGTTAACATTATCTTCAAAAATTGCATATAATACGTGTAATAGTGGGTAATGGAAGTCGTGTGGTTGTTTCACACCAGATTTTCAAATAAATGTAGGCACTATAATTCAACGCTATTTATATATTATACTACTTATAAAAAATTTGACTTGTATAAAGAAACACGTATAAATAACAACACAAGTACACTTTCTTTAGAAAACAGAGCTGGAGGACTTGTGCGACCGCACCTGTCCGTGATCTTCGAAATACGATCCCGAAGGTCACGACCTGTCGCACACCCGTCCAGCTCTGCGTTCAGTAGTCTGAGCTCCAGAGTGCAGATAACCCATCTCTACATATCAGTAATGTTATAATGTTATATATCTTTGTTATTTTTTAGTTAAATTAATTATATCAAACCGCAAGTTTAATCATAAAAATATTTTCTTTTGTTAAATTTCATTGTTACAGAATTCGCCGATATAACTACTGAAAGCCTAAAACGGGCTGAATATAGAATAAAATACTTCGTCGGGTCGGGCTACGTTATTAAAATACATATAAATAGACTAGCAGGCTACGCCCGCTTCGCTGGTCACTATTTTTAAATGAATCATTATAATTAATGAATTCTCAAAATTGCATTAATTTTTATCATGTGGAAAAAAAAAAGAAAAAAAAACTCTGATCGGGAAAAATGTCGCACCGGGTCCCCACTGCCTTCGGCAGCGTAGACCCGTGCGCGATTGCATATATATGAGCGCCCTAATAATTTTACAAATTCGAAAATATCCGCAATCGATTTGAAAGGATCAAAAACCTCTATGCACCAGTTTTGAACGATATATCTCTATTTTTATTTTTTTGCCCCTCCGCTTCCTCCTCCCTTCCCGCCCCTCCCAATAATTTTAAAAATTCAAAAATATCCGCAATCGATTTGTAGGTATCGAAAACCTCGATGTACCAATTTTGAATGATCTTGATTGATATATTTTTTTTGCCCCCTCTGCCCCCCCACCCTTCCCGGCCCTTCTAATAACTTTACACTTTCGAAAATATCCCCATTCGATTTGCAGGCCTCTAAAACCTATCTGTACCAATTTTGAATGGCCTAACTGTATTTCTATTTGTTTTTGCCCATAGCCCCCCCTTTACACCCCCCACCCCCTTACCGCCCCTCCGAATAAGTTTACAAATTCGAAAATATCCGCAATCGATTTGTAAGTATCGAAAACCTCTATACACCAATTTTGAACGATCTACCTGTATTTTTATTTTTTTGCCCCCCCCCCTCTCCCCTCCCTCCTTCTCGCCCCTCCTAATAACTTTACACTTTCGAAAATATCCCCATTCGACTTGTAGGCCTTTAAAACCTGTCTGTACCAATTCTGAACGGCCTAACTGTATTTCTATTTGTTTTTGCCCATAGCCCCCCCCTTACCGCCCCACCCCCTTCTCGCCCCTGCTAATAATTTTACAAATTCGAAAATATCCGCAATTGATTTGTAAGTATCGAAAACCTCAATGTACCAATTTTGAACGATCTGACACTATTTTTATTTTTTTGCCCCCCCTCCCCTCCCCCTTCTTGACCCTCCTAATAACTTTACACAATCGAAAATATCCCCATTTGACTTGCAGGCCTCTTAAACCTATCTGTATATATTTTGAACGGCCTAACTGTATTTCTGTTTGTTTTTGCCCCATAGCCCCCCCTTACCGCCCCACCCCCTACCCGCCCCTCCTAATAATTTTACAAGTTCAAAAATATCCGCAATCGATATGTAAGTATCGAAAACCTCTACGTACCAATTTTGAACGACCTGACACTATTTTTATTTTTTTGCCCCTCCCCCTTCTTGCCCCTCCTAATAACTTTACAGAATCGAAATTATCCCCATTCGACTTGCAGGCCTCTTAAACCTATCTGTACCAATTTTGAACGGCCTAACTGTATTTCTATTTGTTTTTGCCCCATAGCCCCCCCATACCGCCCCACCCCTACCTGCCCCTCCTAATAATTTTAAAAATTCAAAAATATCCGCAATCGATTTGTAAGTATTGAAAACCTCTACGTACCAATTTTGAACGATCTGACACTATTTTTATTTTTTTGCCCCCCCCCCCCCCGCCTCCCCTCCTAATAACTTTACACAATCGAAAATATCCCAATTCGACTTGCAGGCCTTTAAAACCTATTTGTACCAATTTTGAACGGCCTAACTGTACTTCTATTTGTTTTTGCTCCATAGCCCCCCCCCCCTTGCTGCCCCACCTGGGGGCTGAATTTCTAAAATTCCAGAAATTGGTTTTTAGATAATTGCATTAGCTATATTTTAGAGCAAAAATTTCACGTATATCTATTTTTTTTGTTTGAGATATATAGGATTATGCGAAATCACGTTTTGCCCCCCCCTGCCCCCTTGGGGACCGAATTTGAAAAATTCCAGAAACCGATTTTTAAACATTTGTATTAGCTATATTTAAAAGCAAAAATTTTAGGGATATCTGTTTTTTTGCTTGAGATATGAAGGATTTTGTGAAAATACGTTTTGCTCCCCCTCCCCTCCCCCCCCTTGGGGAGCGAATTTTGTAAAATCGCTTGCGGCGTTGTCTTTCTCGGGTCGTAAACATTAACCGTGCCAAATTTGGTCCCGCTCGGTGAAACGGCCTAGGATTCTATAGCGGACACACACACAGACTCTGCTCTTTTATATATATAGATAAGAATAAATGTAGAAAGTTGTTTGATGTCAGGTGAAAATGACAAATAAAAAAAAATAAATAAATAAAAAAAGAAACACAAAAATAAGAAAAGAAAGAAATAGTCAAAACAAAACAAAGCATCAGCGAAACCGCAAGTAAGGAGGTAGCTGATTTTTGATTTATTCATCCAAAAAGTCAAGGATTCGTCAGTGAGTCTGTCAATCTTCTCAAATTAGTTAACACCTCCTGTCAAAACCACGTGGGACACTTTTTATCTGTTTTCAGCCGACTTCGGAATTTTTTCCAAATTTTATCGCCAGAAAATCGTCTGCATAAGGTAGACGGAAAGACTATGAATTATTGCACATCCTGTCGTTTAGAAATATAAATTACCCTTAATTTCAACGGACATTATTGCTCAATTTAGCTATAATAAATAAACTTACGCTATTGAAAAGAAAGAAATGTAATTTATAAATATACAATGATTACTAGATGAAAATAATTTTCTTTATATTTTATTTTATTAAATGATTTAGTATTGGGAAAATAGAATTCCGAGAGACGTCATTTAAAAAGATGACTAGCAGAAATAAATTATTAAGTTTAAAGAATACGCTTTTGTTCTCAGCAGATTTATATAATAGATTAACAGATAAAATATTATTAGAATTAAGATATTTATTTATAGAGAGGCAGAGACAAATGCGATTAAATATAAAAGGTAATTTAGAATTTCGTTATCTATTTTAATAGACATTTAATTTATTGAAAATATAGTAATTAATTATTAAATTTATTTGAGAATGCAATTAAAACTGATATATATGAAGGTACTCTTTCACACCATAGCAAAAAATAACTAAGTTATTTCAAAGCATTTGGCGCAAATGGCATTCAGATTACCTGTGCCATTTGCAACAGAAAGGGGTGGTGGTGATGTACGTGATGTTGGCACCACCACCAAAGGTACAAAACTCAAAATTTATCTTAATCGTTTGTACTTCGTTAGTACCCAATTGTACCACAAGAAATTTCGTTTGTACCGAAAATGTTTTTAAACTATAGCTATTTCAATTTGGTGGTGCTAACTTCACGCTGGCACCACCACCATGAGAAAAAAATTTAAAATCTATCTCCATCGTTTGTACCTCGTTTGTACCCAATTGTACCACTTGAATTTTCGTTTGTACCAAAAATTTTTTTAAACTATAGCCATTTTAATTTGGTGGTGCCAACTTCACGCTGGCACCACCACAACGAGAAAAAAACTCAAAATCTACATCAATCGATTGTACCTCGTTTGTACTTAATTGTACCACTCGAATTTTCGTTTGTACCAAAAAAGTATTTAAATATAGCCACTTTAATTCACACATTATTACAGTCGTTTTAATATGGTAGAGCCAACTTCACGCTGGCGCCCAACAACAAGGAAAAAAAATAAAAAATACAAACTCAAAATTTATTTTAATCATTTGTACCTGGTTCGTACCCAATTGCACCACAAGAATTTTCGTTTGTACCAAAAAAGTATTAAAATTAGAGCCATTTTAATCCGGACATTATTAGAGCGCTTTTAATATGGTAGTGCAAACTTTCCGTTAGACCCACACAACCAGGTAATAAAAAATAAATAGCATCAAAAACTATTTTAATCGTTTGTACTCCGTTAGTACCCAATTGTACCACAAGAAATTTCGTTTGTACCGAAAATGTTTTTAAACTATAGCTATTTCAATTTGGTGATGCCAACTTCACGCTGGCACCACCACTATGAAAAAAAAATTTAAAATCTATCTCCATCGTTAGTACTTCGTTTGTAAACAATTGTACCACTTGAATTTTTGTTTGTACCAAAAAAATATTTAAACTATAGCCATTTTAATTTGGTGGTGCCAACTTCACGCTGGCACCACCACAACGAGAAAAAAACTCAAAACCTGCATCAATCGATTGTACCTCGATTGTACTTAATTTTACCACTCGAATTTTCGTTTGTACTAAAAAACTATTTAAATTATAGCCATTTTAATTCACACATTATTACAGTCGTTTTAATATGGTAGTGGCAACTTCACGCTGGTGCCCAACAACAAGAAAAAAAAATACAAACTGAAATTTTTTTTTAATCATTTGTACGTGGTTCGTACCCAATTGTACCACAAGAATTTTCCTTTGTAGCAAAATATTATTTAAATTGGAGCCACTTCAATCCGGACATTATTATAACGCTTTTAATATGGTAGTGCAAACTTTCCGCTCCCACACAACCAGGGAAGAAATAAATAACCTCAAAAACTATTTTAATCGTTTGTACTCCGTTAGTATCCAATTGTAACACAACAATATGCATTTGAACCAAAAAAATATTTAAATTATAGCTATTCAAATTTAGCGGTGCTAACGTCACGCTGGCACCACCTACATCAGAATAAAAACTCAGAATCTATCTTAAACGTTTGTACTTCCTTAGTACCCCATTGCACTACAAGAAATCTCGTTTGTACCGAAAATGTTTTTAAACTATAGCTATTTTAATTTGGTGGTGCAAACTTCAAGCTGGCACCACCACCATGAGTAAAAAATTCAAAATCTATCTCCATCCTTTGTACCTCGTTTGTACCCAATTGTAGCACTTGAATATTCGTTTGTACCAAAACAATATTTAAACTATAGCAATTTTCATTTGGTAGTGCCAGCGTGAAGTTGGCACCACCACAACGAGAAAAAAATTCAAAATCTATATCAATCGATTGTACCTCGTTTGTACCCAATTGTACCACTCAAAGTTTCGTTTGTACCAAAAGAATATTTAAATTATAGCCACTTTAATTCACACATTATTATAGTCGATTTAATATGGTAGTGCCAACTTCATGCTGGCGCCCAACAACAAGAAAAACAAATACAAACTCAAAATTTATTTTAATCATTTGTACGTGGTTCGTACCCAATTGTACCACAAGAATTCTCGTTGGTACCAAAAAAATTATTTAAATTAGAGCCATTTTAATCCAGATATTATTATAGCGCTTTTAATATGGTAGTGCAAAGGTTCCGCTAGACCCACACAACCAGGTAATAAAAATAAATAGCATCAAAAACTATTTTAATCGTTTGTGCTCCGTTAATATCCAATTGTACCACAAGAATTTTCATTTGTACCAAAACAATATCTAAACTATAGCTATTCAAATCATGCGGTGCTAACATCACGCTGGCACTACCACCTTCAGAATAAAAACTAAAAACCTATCTTAAACGTTTCTACCTTGTTAGTACCCTATTGAACCACAAGAATTTTTGTTTGTACCGAAAAAGTGTTTAAACTATAGCTATTTTAATTTGGTGGTACCAACTTCACGCTGGCACCACCACCATGAGAAAAAAATTCATAATTTATCTCCATCGTTTGTACCTCGTTTGTACACAATTGTACCACATGAATTTTCGTTTGTACCAAAAAAAAAAAAAAAAAAAAAAAAAACTATAGTCATTTTAATTTGGTGGTGCCAACTTCACGCTGGCACCACAACAACCAGAAAAAAACTCAAAATGTATCTCAATCGTTTGTACCTCGTTTGTACCCAATTGTAGCACTTGAAATTTCGTTTGTACCAAAACAATATTTAAACTATAGCAATTTTCATTTGGTAGTGCCAGCGTGAAGTTGGCACCACCACAACGAGAAAAAAATTCAAAATCTATATCAATCGATTGTACCTCGTTTGCACCCAATTGTACCACTCGAATTTTCGTTTGTACCAAAAAATTATTTAAATTATAGCCACTTTATTTCACACATTATTACAGTCGTTTTAATATGGTAGTGCCATCTTCACGCTGGCGCCCAACAACAAGAAAAAAGAAAAAAAAATACAAACTCAAAATTTATTTTAATCATTTGTACCTGGTTTGTACCCAATTGTACCACAAATTTTTCATTTGTACCAAAACAATATTTAAACTATAGCTATTCAAATCATGCGGTGCCAAGTTCACGGTGGCACCACCACCATGAGAAAAAAATTCAAAATCTATATCCATCGTTTGTACTTCGTTAGTACCCAATTGAACCACAAAAATTTTCGTTTGTACCGAAAAAGTTTTTAAACTATAGCTATTTTAATTTGGTGGTACCAACTTCACGCTGGCACCACCACCATGAGAAAAAAATTCAAAATTTATCTCCATCGTTTGTACCAAAAAAATATTTAAACTATAGCCATTTTAATTTGTTGGTGCCAACTTCACGCTGGCACCACCACAACGACAAAAAAACTCAAAATCTCTCTCAATCGTTTGTACCAAAATTTTTTTTTAATTATAGCAGTTTCAATTGAGACATTATTACAGTCGTTTTAATATGGTGGTGCAAACTTCGCGTTCGCGTCCGCCAACTTCGCACTGGCACCACCACAACGAGAAAAAACTTAAAATCTTTCTCAATCGTTTGTACCAGATAGTACCACTTGAATTTTCATTTTTCCAAAAATTATTTAAATTATGTACATTTCAATTCAGACATTATTAAAGTCGCTTTAATATGGTGGTGGCAACTTCACACTCACGTCTAACAACAAGGTTAAAAAAAAAAAAAAAAAACTCAAAATCTATTTTAATCATTTGTACCTGGTTCGTACGCAATTATACCCAAAAAATTTTTATTTGTAAAAAAAAAATAATAATAATAAACTATACGCATTTTAATTAGGTGGTGCCGTCATCACAACGAGAAAAAATTTGAAAATCTATCTAAATCGGTTGTACCCAGTTGTACCACTCGAATTTTCGTTTCTACAATATATATATTTAAACTATAGCCACCTTTATTTGGTAGAGCGAGCGTGAAGTTGGCACCACCACTATGAGGAAAAAAAAATCAATCTATTTCAATCGTTTGTACCTCGTTTGTACCAATTGAACCACTTGAATTTTCGTTTGTACGAAAAAAATATTTAAGCTATAGCCATTTAATTTGGTAGTGGCAGCGTGAAGTTTGCACAATGAGAAAAAAAGTTTGCAGTTTAATCCCATTATAGGGAACACTATACAACGAGATTAAATTGTTTAAATAAATAATCTTGTGGTAGTGTATAAATATACAAAACTTAGCTGAAGAGGTGAAATTTGGTAAAAGTATGCTGATTCATATCGGGCGACAGAAAACGTTGGTGTTCTGCTATCTTTTCTGTTTATTGGAAAACTATATCTTGGCTTCTGTTTTATATAAATTTTCTAAACTTAATGTATGAGATATGAGATATATGTTATCAAAAAATATTCTTATTAAATTTTGGTATATCGGTCGGAAGCCAGCGCTACTAATAATTTATGCGGTTTGTCAGATAGCCTTATATCAGCATTTAGAGGTGAAAACTCTATCGAAATGCATTTGTAAAATGTAATTGTGAGAAAATATATGGATTGAGTTTGTATTTATGTTAACCGTTAGACGGCACTGTTTTAAAATGCTGTAGAAAAAAGTATTGTATTCTTGATATATCTCGATTTTCAGTTTTCGATGTATCTACATGTTTTGACGTGTCTTAAATTCGCTCTTTAAAAAAAAAAATGATCTCTGTATATGTATGATGTGTTAGCAAAATTTTTAAACTCATGGACCGGAGGACAGAAATTAAGCATAATTGATATTTGGTTAGATCTTCATTTAAATTGGTACTGTATGAGAAGACATTATCTCAGTTAACATTGTATATAAAGGCAACAAACTTTATGTATGATAGATAATATGGTGTTCTATCTATCCTCCCTGGTGCATTTTATGAGATGGCGCTGCAAGCGCACGAAAAGCACTACAACTTTTCTCTCTGTAAAAAGTTTTGTTTTGGATTCTGCCATGTTCGAACGAGAGAAGTGTGTTCGCTTGTAGATAGTTCCTCGTTATGTTAATAAATAGTTTATTTTTCTACATTGGAGTCATTAATTCAAAATACGCCGACACGCCATTACATAACTGAGTGTTAAGAACCCACTTCAGTGGTGACCCGGATAAACTGTTCTTATTTTTGGATTATAAGTGTTTTCGTTTCTGTTTTCAACATGAATGAAACAGCTGATGCTGTGAATGCAGTGAAAATCCCTGCATTCATCCCTACGGACCCGGCCCTGTGGTTCACGATGGTAGAATCAACATTTCAACTAGCTGTGCCGAAACCAATAACGGATTCTAGAACAAAATATAACTATTGTGTTGCGAATTTACCTCCAGAAATTGCAATGACTGTGCGTGACGTAATAATTTCACCTGATAATTCCGATCCATTCAAAAACTTAAAGGACGAAATAATTCAACGTTGTGGTGAAACAAAATCGCAGGAAATTCGCCGATTATTAGCTGGTGAACAACTAGGGGATAGAAAACCGTCAGAACTACTTCGCGTCATGCAGAGAAGAGCTGAAAACCATAAGGTATCCGACACTCTTTTGCTCGAACTATTCTTGCAACAACTGCCTTCAAATGCGCAATTTATTTTAGCATCAGTGCAAGACCTTACACCCATTAAAGCTGCCGAAATAGCTGATAAAATTTTGGATGTATCTCCACCACAGGTAGGTGCTGTTAGTACAACTAATTCTTCGAGTGCTGATTCCGAACTTTTAAAAGAATTAAAACTTTTAAGAGAAGAAGTGGCTTCATTGCGACGTTCCAGAAGTCATTCTCGTTCACTATCTCGATCTAATTTTCGGCACAAAAGCCCAAAAGTTAATAAAGAATTTTGCTGGTATCATCAGAAATTTAGCTCTAAAGCTAAAAAGTGCGTACCTCCCTGTACTTTTTCCGCGGGAAACGACTACGGCAAGGAGTAGCGGCGACATACGCCTCGCCTTCCACTTCTCGTCGCCTTTTTGTACGAGATAAAAGAAGCAATCTAAAATTTTTAGTGGACACAGGAAGTGACTGTTCATTAATTCCAGCATCAAAAATAGACAAAATGTCTATTCCAATTCAAAAATTTGTTGCAGCTAATGGTACTTTAATTAATGTATATAAACGTAAATTATTATCTATTGATCTTGGTCTAAGAAAACAGTTTGTTTACCCTTTTTATGTTTGTAATGTTTCAACCCCTATTTTAGGTGCTGATTTTTTACATTACTTTAATTTAAAGCCAGATCTTAGAAAACGTTCTTTATTTGATAATGTCACAAGCTTAAATTCTCATTGTGTTGTACATAATTCTGATATATATTCAGTGAAATCTATCATAAGTAATGATATTTTTTCTAATCTTTTAAGTGAATTTCCTAACATCAGTAAATCTCCTAGCCCAAACCAAATTGTGAAACATTCTGTTATGCATCATATCGAAACTTTTGGCCCACCGGTATACGCTAAACCACGTCGTCTGGCCCCCGACCGTTTAAAAATTGCAAAAATGGAATTTCAGCATATGTTGGATTTGGGACACATGCGTCCATCCAACAGCAATTATGCTTCACCTTTGCATATGGTTCCAAAGAAAAACAGCGATGACTGGCGACCTGTTGGAGATTACAGAGCACTAAATGCTCACACTAAAAAGGATAAATATCCCATCCCCAACATTGCTGATTTTACTAGTGAACTTCACGGAACCACAATTTTTTCACGTATTGATTTAGTTAAAGCTTTTCATCAAATTCCGATTGCTCCCGAGGATGTTCACAAAACTGCCATATGTACACCTTTCGGACTCTTCGAGAGCACTCGGATGCAGTTTGGTTTGTGCAATGCTTCCAGCACATTTCAGAGATTTATTGATGAAGTTACAAGAAATTTAAAAGGTGTTTATCCATTTATAGACGATATTTTAATTGCATCCAAATCCCTCCAAGAACATATTGAACATCTCAGAGCACTATTTTCCAGACTTGATCATTACGGCCTTACAATTAAGCCCTCAAAATGCATATTTGGTGTTCCCACTTTGGAATTTTTAGGTTTTACAGTGTCAAAAGATGGTCTTTCACCAACTTCTGACCGTGTTGAAGCCATTTTAAAATTTCCAAGACCTACAACTATTACTGAACTTCGTAGATATTTAGGTATATTTAATTTTTACAGACGATTCATTCCCAGAGCTGCTGATATTTTAGCACCCCTCGTTAAATTCCTCGAAGGGCACAAAAATAAAAGGAAACATCCGCGTTCCAATGCCAAAATTTCAATGGAGCAATTAGAATGGAACGACGAAGCAAATTTTGCATTTACGAAATCAAAAGAAGCAATTTCTCATGCAACGCTTCTAAAACATCCTATTCCTGGTGCCCAATTAAGCTTATGGGTAGATGCATCAAACGTCGCTGTTGGTGGCTCTGTCATGCAAATGTCTGATAATCAATGGGAACCTATAGCATTTTATTCTGGCAAATTAAGTAAGTCTCAAAAGAATTGGTCGACATATGACCGTGAACTTTACGCCATATATTCCTCTATAAAGAAATTTCGTCACTTACTAGAAGGTAGAAACTTTTTCATTTACACTGATCAGAAACCCTTAATATACGCTTTCAAACAAAATCCTGAAAAGTGCAGTCCTCGACAGCTACGTCATCTCGATTATATATCCCAATTTTCTACCGATATCCGATATATGAAAGGTTCTGAAAATCATGTAGCCGATGCATTATCTCGCATAGAGATCAATCAAATTTCCCCAACTGTACTTGATTTTAAAGAATTTGCTTCTGCACAATCAACTGATCAAGAACTTCAAAAACTTTTGCAATCCAATACCACATCCTTACAATTAGAAAAACACTATTTTCCCCTTGAGGATATTGACCTATATTGCGACACATCTCAAAAACATCCCCGTCCATTCGTTCCACAAAGTTTGCGAAAATTAGTTTTTGAAAATTTGCATTTCCTTTCACATCCAGGTATGTCAGCCTCCATAAATTTAATTGCTAAAAGATTCGTATGGCCTGGCATGCATAAAGATATCAAATCTATGGTTCGCAGTTGTGTTAATTGCCAAAGAGCCAAAATAACAAAGCACACCAAGTCACCAGTTGGAACATTTGCCCTACCGGATGCCCGTTTTGCCCATATTCATTTAGATTTCATTGGCCCTCTTCCCCCATCAGATGGAAATCAGTATTGTTTAACAATCATTGACAGATTTACCAGATGGCCCGAGGTAATTCCGACCCCTGATATGACTGCGGAAACAACCGCTCGTGCCTTATTGCATGGTTGGATCTCTAGATTCGGATGCCCAGTCACTATCACCACAGATCAAGGTCGTAATTTTGAATCTACTCTATTTCGAGAACTTATGCATATCTTAGGCTGTAAGCGCATTCGGACTTCGGCATACAGTCCCCAGTCAAATGGAATTTTAGAACGCTATCATAGACATTTAAAAGATGCTCTTAAGGCACATAATCACACTAAATGGACTGAAACCCTTCCAATTGTTTTACTAGGTTTGCGCTCAGCTCTTAAAAATGACATTAATGCAACACCTGCACAATTAGTATATGGTACCACTTTACGATTACCCTCTGATCTTATTACTGATAAAAAACAAATTGACCAAACGATTGATCCCAATTATGTTTCCAACTTGGTACAAACAATGCAGACACTTAATCCAACTGCTACTTCCTTACATAGCAGTCCTAGTGTTTTCGTAAATCCTGCATTGTCGAATTGTACACATGTATTTTTAAGATCAGACAAAGTAACTCGTCCATTAACACCGCCGTATACTGGACCTCACCTTGTCATAAACAGAGATAATAAAAATTTTGTCATTGATATAAATGGTAAAAACACAACAGTTTCTATAGATCGCGTGAAACCCGCCTATAGATGGTCAGATACTGTTGTGACAAATAATTCTGTTCCTAACCAAGAACCATCTGAGCCAACGCCTGTCAACAAATCATTCGAAATACCACCAGAGCCGACTCCTGTCAACAAAACACGTACTACACGCTCTGGACGTAAAGTCACTTTCCCAAAACATTTGGTGACTGAATATGTAATATAGTTTTGTATATATTATCTTACACTTTTTAATATTATATATTGTTCATTGTATTTCTATTTTGCATTACTTACTATGTTACTATTACATATTATACTGTATCAAGCATTTATTGTATTGAACTTTTGCATTTTATCGTTCACCTTGTTCACTGGGGGGATACTCTATGGTGTTCTATCTATCCTCCCTGGTGCATTTTATGAGATGGCGCTGCAAGCGCACGAAAAGCACTACAACTTTTCTCTCTGTAAAAAGTTTTGTTTTGGATTCTGCCATGTTCGAACGAGAGAAGTGTGTTCGCTTGTAGATAGTTCCTCGTTATGTTAATAAATAGTTTATTTTTCTACATTGGAGTCATTAATTCAAAATACGCCGACACGCCATTACATAACTGAGTGTTAAGCAACACACTTCAATAACATGTAAAATTATTCTGATTTAATCTGGGTACACATCGGATGAATGAGGACACTACTATGTTGCAATTTAACTACATTTATCACTTACGGAAAGACTATATCTCATCTTTTATGTTATATATGTGTAACAAACTCGCTATTTAAGAAAATATATTATGAAAGGTTATGCTGATAAAAATCGGGGGTATATCGCCCGACAAATGTTACTGCTATTACTTTCTACGATTTCCCAAATGGCGACATCTGAGCATCTCTTGGTTAAAATGTCATGAAATTTCATATGTATTTAAATTGTTCATAGTAACAAAAGTAATAGTACCGTCCCATTTGGCCGATATATATGCAATTTCAATTTTTCAATCAGCATAATTTTTAAAATATTTGTATATGACATGCTAAGTTTGGAGTATTTTTATAACACAAAATCTGGGATATAACATTCCGGTAAATGGGATTAAATTTCAGAATACCATCGACGCCTGTCGGTTGATATACAACTAAATTGAATTAGCAGAATTTTACATAATATACATTTCCCATGCGAAGTTTGGGTGCATTTTTGCATAATAGAAGCTGAAATATAACATTCTTTTAAATGAAAAATATTGCGGTACGTCAGCGCCATCTGTAGGACGATATATCTCAAATGTTAATCAACACAAGTGTTAGTTACAGATATTATCAAATATTAAATTTAACGGGATGTGCACCGTTATATAAATAAAGATGCTGACAATGATTACTTATTTTTATTTATTCATTTCATTTTTATTTGTTTACTTATTCATTTTACTTATATTTATTTTGAAGGATAGAGTAATTTTTATGTACATTTTTTGCACTTAAATTTTGAATTTTTATATTTCTTATTTAAATGCTTACTTTAAAAAAAAATGATAAAGGTTCGACCGCTGGGCGATACAAATATTTAAGAATTTGTTTAATATATTTTTCTCTTCAAATCTTAGTTATTCTGATACTAACCTTTTTATATATAAACATTGTGTGTCTGTTTTTATTTTACTTTTTGTTTTATTTTTATTTTCTCTTACATATAAGGTAGAGAAAGTATTGTTTATTACTTTCTCTTACCCATAAGGTAAAGTATTGTTTTGGGGTCAAATTTTCAAAAGTGAGTTTTTGTAATATTTACACGTTTTGACATCCTCTGAATCCGAAAATCATGTTTTTAGCGGTTGGTCTGTGTCTGCCTCTGTGTGTGTGTGTCTGACTGCTATCAGCATATCTCAATAACATATTACAGCAGAAAGTTCAAACTTGGTATTCTAAATGTTTGTCATATAAGGATGGTACACTAAACTTTTCGTTAAGATCAAACAAATAGCTCGTGTACCGGCACACTCAAGAGAATTCAAATACATTACGTCTAGGGGAAAAATTGCAGGTAAATAGAGTTTAACATCTATAGACTGCACTAAACCAAATTAAACGAATATATATTTTTTTATATGCGTAAAAACATATTTCATGTAGCAAAAAGTATAGGAATCCTTCACTGTTCGTTTACAGGGCTACACAAAAGAACTAGATTATAATGCGACAATACTCGAAATTTGATGGAAGTGTACTTTAGGTTGTGGCATGTGTTATTAAAATAGGATTATATTTACGTGCACCATGTGATGTGTACATAACTTTCAGAAGATACAGGGCTGCCAATATTTAGGCCATAACATTCTCTTTTTATTTGTTTGTGGAAGTGCTTTAGTATAATATACTGTAGGATCTAATATTTTACTATGTCCAGGAAAGCTGCTCAGGAATTGAAATTAATTCCTCATAGACATATGGTAAATAATGTATTTTTTTAAGCTAAATATTCATCGATTGCTTTTTTGTATATTTACACGTTTTGAGGCTTCCTAAATACCGAAGACAAGTTTTATAGTTTGTTATTCGCCTGTGTATGTTAGAGTAAATTTAAAACAAATAATTTCAAGCGATCCAAATGATGGATTTTGATGTGAATATGTTTGTTACAAGAAAAGTTTGTTCAGGATTGATAAGTTTCAAGGAATGATGCGTGTGAACGTTGTCTAAATAATTTTAAATGAATTTGAATTTTCGATAAATGTAGGTACGATAATGAAACGATGATTGAGCGGGCGGTAGCCCCCCTCACATAGAATTATTTGTCAAATAAAGCTGTTCCGAAGCAAAATTTTAATTGTTTTAACATAGGTTTACATATCAGTACGCATTATCTTAATTCTTAATCTCGAATCCGTACTTATAGAATTAAATTTCAGGGTAAGAGAAAGTCGTGTGAATGGCACACCAGATTATTTTACTGTAATTTTTTCCTTAGATCCTTTTATTTTTCAAAGTTCTGTAATGAATTAATGATAGTTTATCATTTTATTAAATAACATATTTTAGTTGCATTAATTAATGTATTATTATTAAATTTATTTAATAATTTGTAATATTGGTTCATATTTACAGAAAATATACGAATAAACATTTTTTTCCCACATTATAATTTAATATTGTAATTTTCAAAATAATTATTTAATCAGTTTATTTATTTAATTTTTATACACTAAGAAACTTAGAAAGATATTAAAACTTCTTCACACACCATAAATTTTAAGTCAGCGCAACCGGCTTCGAAGGGACGTAGCCTTTCTTCATCAGGTGCAAACACGTGCTACTGCCTTGGAGGCAAAAGCCTCCAAGGCTTGGTCTTTTGCCTTGGGCTTTTGCCTCCAATGCAGTAGCACGTGTTTGCACCTGATGAAGAAAGGCTACGTCCTTTCGAAACCGGTTGTGGTGACTTAAAATATATGGTGTGTAAAGAAGTTTTAATATCTTTCTATTAATTGTACGCCAGCCTTTTGAATTTACTTAGAAACTTAATTTTGGAGAAAAGATTTTTTTTTTTTTTTTAAACCGTAAGAAATTCTGCTCTTTTTCTATCTTTCAATAAATAAGCAAAAATAAATCCATTAAAATCTAAATATAATTGCTAAAGTCTTGAATATTACAAGTTATTGAATAAATACTTCATGAATGTAAAATGTTGTATTTATTTAAAATGAAGCGGTTTAAAATGTAGATATATTCGATATTTATTTTTGGAGATTGTAGAAATATTTCTCTTCTTTCAGTTTCACACTATAGTACAAATAATTGCCTATATACTGTTTATTTCCGGTATCATAAATATAAAGAAATATTTTATTTGGGGGCTAACTTCTTCGTTTGTATACTATCTTTTTGAATTAATATTTCTAAAAGTTAATGATAAATATTTAACCAGTAAGTCCAGTTAAAAAGTGTTCATAATTTATCATGAAAAACGGCAGTTTTTCTAGTGACGCAAGCGCAAAAACTAAGACTCCTATAACACGAGCTGGCTCACAGCTGATCATTTGTTGCCCAGCGAAAATATAGTTTGGCGACGTTTAGTTGCAAACGTATTACTCGGCGTCTTTATCGCCTAAAATGGCGAGTTTGCCTAAACAGAAGAGCGAATTATTATTTGTACTTGATAAGTTTGGCGGTAATATTTGGCGAAATATTCTTATAACCCTTGTAAAAAGTAGCCATCACTGTTGCTGTTAAATTAGTTAATTTTAGATATTTATACACGTTGAAAAGTAGTGTAGGTTGTAAAATACAACATTTAGATAATCAAACAAATAATTGATACAAAAAATGCAAGAAAACATATCATAATTACACTTCATATTTGTGATTGAAAGCTAAGCGTACAATTTTCTTTTGGACAATTAATAGCCCATTTTTTTCGCCTTTCTTCATCTGTTGGAAATTTAAACGTTCTAAAAGCAGTTCTTGTATGATTTGAACAATTTTCGGCTGCAAAACCTCCATTTTATGTGATTTGATAACACTTGAAATTCGGACCGCGTGGGCAACAATCGCTGAGTGGGAAACAAAATGCCTGATGAGCCAGCCTGTATTGGAGGAGCTCTAGCAAAAACAAACGAACGCCACGACACTCAGCGGAAACGGAAAAACGAACGAAAACTGCGACACTTATATATACAGGAATTTTAAGATCAAAGTAACCGCTGAAAGCCGACACTTAATATCTCAGGAAATATGGGAGGTTATGTTCTGATATTTTCAAAATAGACTTTCACCTTCTGTCTGATCCTACCCTGAAATCCCTACATTTCTGCGTGCAATATATTTCGAGATATGAATTGGCTCATTTAAGTTGTAAATGGACGGCGTATGTAAGGAACAAATTTTTCTCGAATATGGCTCGAGCGAATTTAGTTTAATTGATATATGATATTAATCGCTTTTATCTGATGTGCCTGACATCTCCCTTTTCCCTAGGAAAACTCTTGTTTTTTTTATAACTCAGTTTAAAAATCGAACTATTTGTTACTCCGAAAATACCGTGATGCGGCAGTTTCGCGGACGAATTTCTTCTCTTCCATCTGAAATACTGAATATCAAATAATCGTTTTGGCTCCATCTATCGGGGAGCGTCAAAAATAAACACAAAAAATAAAATAAAAAATATTTTTCTTTTTTTAATATATATATTAAATGAGTTATTTATTTAGGTACTTGTATTTTATATGACATTTGTTTATCAAAAATATTCTTTGTATTTACATTGTTTTCATGCTGATACGTTGTTAACTTTCAAAATTGGTTCTATTTTAAAAGGTGATTGCAACAACAAAAAATTTTTCCTTTATTTTCATAAAAATGACAAATAATATGATAATCATATGCAAATATTTGTAATTTTTTCAAAATTAGGTGATAAATCACTTAAACTACGGATTGAAAAAATTCTTAAAACAGAATTTGAAAATAATTAATTTGCTCATTAAGTTTCTAGTATATATATAATATATAAATTACAAAATGTTAAGCTATAATAAAATTTTGAATAGATTAAGATTTTTTTTTAAATTAAATTCATAACAAACTATACTACTTAAATATTTACCAGTATAAAATTTTCACTTTTTAAAGATTTTTCTATTATTATTTATTTTTCTCTTTTAAATCAAATCTATACCTAAAACATTATAATAAGAAATAAATATAAATAAGAAATTTTTGTCATTTTTAAAATGTACTATATTATGCCTTTGTAATGTTGCATGTGTCCATCTTTTTTATCACTTTTTATAAAATTTTGAAATTTTATTTAGTTTGTTATTTTGTTCGAGTGTGACCTATAAAACAACACTTTTAATACAGTGTTATTACCATGCTCCTTTAATTTTGCGTTTTGATCATTAACCCCTAAAAAGTAATGATATCAATACAAAAAACCCTTAACGGGTTAAAAGTTTGTGACGCAGCATTGTACTTTATGGCTATAAGAATTAGAAATACGGGTCTTAAAAATAATGATATCAAATTTTCAGTGACGCTTTGATATTAATTAAATTATACATAGATTTTCTTATTTGAATTTGCTTTTTCCTTTTATTTATATTTACAGTGTAAACGTTATTTTCAACATAAAATAATATATAGCATTTACTCATTGATACCTTTCCATTCACATCTCTTATACTATGAAAGCATGTGTTTTAAAAGAAATTATATGAAATTCCAGTAACGCAGTGGTGTTACATTAAGTGATTTGTTTTTAAATTTCTCTGCAATTATTTTGTTTTGCATATTAAAGTATATGTGCACATTGAAATATTGCTTTTAATTTTCAAATACGCTGTCAAATATATCACTTTCATTAAGCTTATATTATGTAGTGAAATATATTTATTTCAATGAATTATTCTATCTTTTGCGTCACGCCATCCAAAACTGTAAGTAAAATATATGGAAATGTTTACTTTGTGTCATTTCATGCAAATAAATTGAAAATGCATGCAAATAGATATCGTGATGCAAAGAAAAAAACTGTGAAATTTTTTTCAGTTTTGGATGGCGTGACGCAAAAGATAGAATAATTCATTGAAATAAATATATTTCACTACATAATATAAGCTTAATGAAAGTGATATATTTGACAGCGTATTTGAAAATTAAAAGCAATATTTCAATGTGCACATATACTTTAATATGCAAAACAAAATAATTGCAGAGAAATTTAAAAACAAATCACTTAATGTAACACCACTGCGTTACTGGAATTTCATATAATTTCTTTTAAAACACATGCTTTCATAGTATAAGAGATGTGAATGGAAAGGTATCAATGAGTAAATGCTATATATTATTTTATGTTGAAAATAACGTTTACACTGTAAATATAAATAAAAGGAAAAAGCAAATTCAAATAAGAAAATCTATGTATAATTTAATTAATATCAAAGCGTCACTGAAAATTTGATATCATTATTTTTAAGACCCGTATTTCTAATTCTTATAGCCATAAAGTACAATGCTGCGTCACAAACTTTTAACCCGTTAAGGGTTTTTTGTATTGATACAATCAACAAGATTTTTCTTTCTGTTTATTTTTTTGTTCTACATCTGTAAAATCGACACTTCTTTTTTTTTCTTTAATTAAAGTGTGCTGAAGATAGTTCTATTCATGAATAAAATGTCATTCGGAAAATTCGAGGGCGTTCTTATATATTATACATGATTGAACAAACATGTGGAATCTGTTGAGTCTTTACAATAAATGACCGTTTCCAGCTTTGTATATCGAATGTCACGCCGCGACACAGCTATATCATAGTGGCAACTCTTTTATAAACCAGAATTTTGAACCCCGCTGTGCAGGGGAAGGTTCCATTCCCATCTGGCCATAAATATTACACTCCTTGGCAGCTAATATGAAACTCCAGAGCTTGATTACCGCAAGGGCAAACGGGGCAGACTATAGTTTTTCCCTAATCAGCATCCAAAAACACGTCACCTTCAAGAAAAATCGACGGTCTGTGAAATATAAAACAGGTTTAGGAAAAGTTTTATTTGACAAATATTTCTGTGTAAGGGGTGTGGGGGTGGTACAATTGGATACTAACGGAGTACAAACGATTAAAATAGTTTTTAAAGTTATTTATTTCTTTTTCCCTGGTTGCGTGGGTAGAGCGGAAAGTTTGCACTACCATATTAAAAGCGTTATAATAATGTCCGGATTGAAGTGGCTCTAATTTAAATAATATTTTGGTACAAACGAAAATTCTTGTGGTACAATTGGGTATGAACGCGTAACAAATGATTAAAATAAATTTTGAGTTTGCATTTTTTTTTTTTTTTTTTTCTTGTTGTTAGGCGCCAGCGTGAAGTTGGCACTACCATATTAAAACGACTGTAATAATGTGTAAATTAAAGTGGATATAATTTAAATACTTTTTTGGTACAAACGAAAATTCGAGTGGTACAATTGGGTACAAACGAGGTACAATCGATTGACATAGATTTGGAGTTTTTTTCTCGTTGTGGTGGTGCCAGCGTGAAGTTGGCACCACCAAATTAAAATGGCTATAGTTTAAATATTTTTTTGTTACAAACGAAAATTCAAGTGGTACAATTGGGTACAAACGATGGAGATAGATTTTAAATTTTTTTCTCATGGTGGTACAAAGGAAAATCGTTGTGGTACAATTGGGTACGAACCAGGTACAAATGATTAAAAAAAATTTCGAGTTTTTTTTTTTTTTTTTTTTTTCCCTCGTTGTTGGCCCAACAACGTGGCGCCAGCGTGAAGTTGGCACTACCATATTAAAACTACTGTAATAATGTCTGAATTAAAATGAATATAATTTAAATAATTTTTTGGTACAAACGGAATTTCAAGTGGTAAATTTTGTACAAATGAGGTACAATCGATTGAGATAAATTTTGAGTTTTTTTCTCGTTGTGGTGGTGCCAAATGCACGCTGGCACTACTAAAATGGCTATAGTTTAAATATTTTTTTGGTACAAAAGAAAATTCAAGTGGTACAATTGTGTACAAACGAGGTACAAACGATGGAGATAAATTTTGAATTTTTTTCTCTTGGTGGTGGTGCCAGCGTGAAGTTGGTACCACTAAATGAAAATAGCTATAGTTTAAAAACTTTTTTTGTACAAACGAAAATTCAAGTAGTACAATTGGGTACAAACGAGGTACAAACGATGGAGATAGATTTTAAATTTTTTTCGCATGGTGGTGGTGCCAGCGTGAAGTTGGCACCACCAAATTGAAATAGCTATAGTTTAAAAACATTTTCGGTACAAACGAAATTTCTTGTGATACGATTGGGTACTAACGGAGTACAAACGATTAAAATAGTTTTTGATGCTATTTATTTTTTATTACCTGGTTGCGTGGGTCTAGCGGAAAGTTTGCACTACCATATTAAAAGCGCTATAATAATGTCCGGATTAAAATGGCTCTAATTTAAATACTTTTTTGGTACAAACAAAAATTCTTGTGGTACAGTTGGTTACGAACCTGGTACAAATGATTAAAATAAATTTTGAGTTTGTATTTTTTTTTTTTTTTTTCCTTGCGGTTGGGCGCCAGCGTGAAGTTGGCACTACCATATTAAAACGACTGTAATAATGTGTAAATTAAAGTGGATATAATTTAAATACTTTTTTGGTACGAACGAAAATTCGAGTGGTACAATTGGGTACAATCGAGGTACAATGGATTGATATAGATTTTGAGTTTTTTTGTCGTTGTGGTGGTGCCAGCGTGAAGTTTGCACGAACAAATTAAAATGGCTATAGTTTAAATATTTTTTTGGTACAAACGAAAATTCAAGTGGTACAATTGGGTACAAACGACGTACAAACGATGGAGATAGATTTTAAATTTTTTTCTCATGGTGGTACAAAGGAAAATTCTTGTGGTACAATTAGGTACGAACCAGGTACAAATGATTAAAAGAAATTTCGAGGTTTTTTTTTTCTCTCGTTGTTGGGCGCCAGCGTGAAGTTGGCACTACCATATTAAAACTGCTGTAATAATGTCTGAATTAAAATGAATATAATTTAAATAATTTTTTGGTACAAACGAAATTTAAAGTGGTAAATTTTGTACAAATGAGGTACAATCGATTGAGATAGATTTTGAGTTTTTTTCTCGTTGTGGTGGTGCCAACGTCACGCTGGCACTACTAAAATGGCTATAGTTTAAATATTTTTTTGGTACAAACGAAAATTCAAGTGGTACAATTGTTTACAAACGAAGTACAAACGATGGAGATAGATTTAAAAAAAAATTTCTCATGGTGGTGGTGCCAGCGTGAAGTTGGCACCACCAAATTGAAATAGCTATAGTTTAAAAACATTTTCGGTACAAACGAAATTTCTTGTGGTACAATTGGGTACTAACGGAGTACAAACGATTAAAATAGTTTTTGATGCTATTTATTTTTTATTACCTGGTTGTGTGGGTCTAGCGGAAAGTTTGCACTACCATCTTAAAAGCGCTATAATAATGTCCGGATTAAAATGGCTCTAATTTAAATACTTTTTTGGTACAAACAAAAATTCTTGTGGTACAATTGGGTACGAACCAGGTACAAATGATTAAAATAAATTTTGAGTTTGTATTTTTTTTTTTTTCCTTGTTCTTGGGCGCCTGCGTGAAGTTGGCACTACCATATTAAAACAACTGTACTAATGTGTGAATTAAAGTGGCTATAATTTAAATACTTTTTTGGTACAAACGAAAATTCGAGTGGTACAATTGGGTACAAACGATGTACAATCGATTGATATAGATTTTAAGTTTTTTTCTCATGGTGGTGGTGCAAGCGTGAAGTTGGCACCACCAAATTGAAATAGCTATAGTTTAAAAACATTTTCGGTACAAACGAAATTTCTTGTGGTACAATTGGGTACTAACGAAGTACAAATAATTAAGATAAATTTTGAGTTTTGTACCTTTGGTGGTGGTGCCAACTTCACGTACATGTGGTGGTGTTTAGCTGGGTGGTTGGGTGGGATGCTGAATTAATAATAATAAAAAATAAATGGAAGCTTTGTTGCATTTACTTTAATTAACGCTTTATTTATTGACTGTAAGCTAAATTTTTACCTTTAAATTAGAAAGCATAATGATTTTTTTTTTTTTTTTTTTTTTTTTGTGAAACACTGTTTATTCTAATTGCAGGTTATAGTCATTTTTATATTCCTTCCCCCTCCCCCCTCCCTCTTTCATTAAAAGCTCTTACTTATATATATATATATATATATATAATAAATAATTTAATTCCTTTACAATACTCAGCAAATAAGAGAAAGATGAAAATACCAACAATGATATTAATATTTAGAAGGATTACTTATAAAGTTATTGTCACAAATACCATTTAAGTAAAATTCACCGATATATATATATATTGCAAGGTTGGGTTACCTTTTATGTATTTTGTTAATATCGCTTGCCAAAAAATGAAACCTTGCATTTTTTAGCTCAATGTTGGGGTGATAACTCCTGATTTATTACCTCTACATTCCGAACAATTTATTTTATTTTATTTAATATTTAATTATTTGCGTCCTGTTCCACAGATACAGTTATTTTCTTTTTTTCATTTTGTTATGGCCAGTTCAAATACAAAAATTTTCAATAAAAATTCCTTCTATTTATGTTTTTATATGTTTTGTGTTTTCATTGGAATTAATTTTAAATGAGTACTCTATTTTTAAAATCTAAATTAAAAAAATATATACATATTGGTCAAACTGGCTTTTGTGGGGTTGTTGTGGCAAATTGTTCATCTATTTATTTTTCGTTCTCATTCTTATTGTTATCCGAATATATATATGTGTGTGTGTGTAGAAAAAAACAAACACCTGGAGATATAATTGAGTAGAAGAGATTGTATTCTTTGGCGCCAGACTGCTAAATTGCTGGGAGCTGCCGACGATGAGTTAAAGAACTTTTCTATTTTTTTTTTTTTTGAAGAAGAAGATCTGTGAAGAAGATCTGATTGTCCATTTAGTTATGATTCAGCTTTGCTAGCTGTGGCATCTAAAATATGGCTTTGTGGCTTTTTGTTCGATTAGTTTTAAAATGAGTCCAAAGTGGAAAATTATATTTTGTTCAGACCTAAGTGGTCATATGCTTATGTAAATAGTTTCTTTATTGTACGTAATTATTATGTTTTTCATTAAACATCTTTTTTTAACTTGATAATTATTTCAGGTTCTTTTTATGCTTTCTTCCTATACATATCTCTATATATATTAAAGTTAAAGGACTTAGTACATCGATTGTTTTATTAATGTATTGTTATTTATAATTTTTCGTTCTATATTTTATAGTAAATAAAATTATTTTCTATTTTTATACAATTTTATTGGGGGGGGGGGGGGAAATCGAACTTTTCGATGGGACATGTAGTTTTTAAAACTGTCATAAAGTTTATTCAAGGGCCTAAAACAAAAATTAGGAAAATGTAATAAACTGTAGGTATAAGTTTGTACAGAATTTTAAGTTTTTGACAATTGTTGTCAAACACTATGTAAAAAAAAAAAAAAAAGTTTTTCAAAAATACATAATGATAAATTAAAAAATGGAATTTTCCAGTTGTTTAAAATAGATAATTGACTATGTAATAGGACACACATGCACCATTAAAAACAAATATTGAAAGTAGTCTTTTTTTTTTTTTTTTTAATGCTAGAGGCCTATTTCAGTCGGTACAGCGTTGTCGAATTTTTATACGTCACTCTTAATAGTGCTAAGGGCCTATTTCAGTCGGTTTATTGAATGGGGATTTATTGAATGAAGTTCCCCCAAGGCCCAACTTTGACATGAGTCCCCCCAAGGTACAACTTTAACATGAGTCCCCCCAAGGCCCAACTTTGACATGAGTCCCCCCCCAGGCCCAACTTTGACATGAGTCCCCCCAAGGCCCAACTTTGACATGAGTCCCCCCCCCCAAGGTACAACTTTGACATGAGTCCCCCCGAAGGCACACCTCCCCCTCATTGGGAAAAAGAGAAAAAACGTTGTTTTGCGGCTATAAGACAGTTTGGACTTCCAACGTTATTTGTTACAGTATCTGCAGCTGAAACACATTGGTTTGATTTAATGAAAACTTTATCATGGAATTTAGATCGTCACGAATTAACTAAAGAAGAATTTGTCGATATTAACAAGTTTAGCAGTAGGCCTCTGGCACTAAATTAAAATCTGTCAATGTCAGATTTTCATGTTTTAAATAATGAAATAATGTCGTGTCTGTATAATTTTTTTTAATATATTAGATCAGGAAATAGCTTCTCTCCTCCACCTTTCCTTTTTTCTAACATCCAATGTGATAATTTAATAATATTTACAAGTAGATTTACTTTACATTTGTTAACTGCTTTTGCTTAACTATATAATTAACGTTTTCTTTATATATTTTTTAATTAATCATGATTAAAATGAAATCGCACTTTATATTTATCAAATTATTAATTTTTAATAAAATATTTCGATTATTAAATTGCTAAAGTAAAGTTAAAATATAATTTATTGTTTTAATAAAAAACTTTTATGTATCAACTTTCATATGAAATTCAATTTATTTACATACGAAATTCAATTTATTTCAATTCATTACATTTCGTCCAGTTTCATCTGGTTTTATCCAATTTTGTCCAGTGTCCCGGACTTCTGACAAAAAACTTGGTAAAATAACATCCTTGACCAAATGTGTGCGCGAGATGAAGGAAAAATAGATGTTTGCAGGTAGCAGTGCAATTATCTTGAAATCAGTTACGATTACTTCACTTTTTGGATGAATTATAAAAAACAGCTAATTTTGTAATCGGGCTTTAGTTAAAACTGCTAATCTGACATGTAATACGATCTTTCTTTCTTTCTTATAAAAGAAAGAAAAAAAAAAAAGCTTTTTCTGATGATATAACCATATAATATTTGTACTATTGTAACCCTTTGGTGGGCCGTGGGAAGATTACTTCTCACCTACATGATCTTATAAAATACACCTGTGGGAAGCGCATTTCCCATTATATAATATATTGACCTTGCTATTATAACGATGGGAACACTATTTCCCGCTTCACTTTTGTACTGCTATCTATTGTTTGATTGATTGAATAGAATTAGCAGGTTTTTTTTTTTTTTTTTTTTTTTTTGAAAGTTTGAAAGCCTTGTGTGAGATTTGTTCTGCTATGACACCTGTTTTGATGTGACATTTGTCCTGCTCAACGATTCAACTGCAAAACATTGTTTTTATTGAAATAACACTTTCTCATTTCGCATATATTTCTGCACATTTTATGCCAGTAACTATCTAATTTAAATCTATAATAATAAAAGTTGTCTGTCTGTCTGGTATCTATACGTTACGTTCAGCCCCCTACTGAACGCAGAAGTACAAAATTTGACATGAGGGTGCTCAGAAGCCTTCCCGAGGGGCTCCTGAAAACAGAATTTAAAAATTTTAATTAGATCAAGAGATATTAATTAAAACGTCGACCAATGTCTAATTAAAAAGCGAGCTGATCGTATTTTTCGCCCTCCAAGTAGAATTCAGCGCGTTCCTCAAAAGAAGAAACACAGAGAGAAAATTTCGCGCGTTTTTGTAAAGCCATCCCAGCTTAGCGATTGTAGATATTGAAAATACACCTGTACCAAAGAACATTTATTACCGATTCTTACGGTACAATTTTTTTGAAAAATACGGGTTTTTTATATTTTTAAAAAAACTTTTAAAAAGGGACCAAAATTTCTCTTTTTCTCGATCGTCTTTTTTTAATCGCCCTGTACGACCGAGTAACTGTTCCATTTCTTAACAATTGGTATATTTGGAAAGCACATTTAATCCTCTTTCGAACCATATAAACATTTTAACAAAATACGGATTAGCGATCCACATTTTTAGATTTTACGAAACATCGATTTTTTCACAAAACATTTTATAACTCAAAATTTTTTAGAGATAAATAATTTTTTTTTTTTTTTTTTTTTTTTTTTTTTAATCCATATAAATCTCGGTTAGACGATTCACATCTCAAAAGATTGAAAGATTTTTTTCAAAAACTGAATGAGTTATAAATTTTTAATTTTATGCATAAAACCATTGCATACGGCGAATTCCAATTATGATTATATTATTTTTAATACATCATTAGAAAGATATTTTAAAGTACATTTATATTATCGAAAGTGGAATTCGAGATTTCACCTGATTTACACGTTTTGAGGTCTCCTGAATCGGTTTTCTTTTGTATCTCAGCTACTAATTAAAATAATTTCGTAAGTAATACATCATTTGAAAGCTTTGCTGATTTGGAATTGAACAGTAGATTACAGAAATTTCTACAGCCTGATGGCGCTGTAATATTTTTAAATTTCAATATTTCAAATTCTAATTATGATTAAATTATTTTTAATACATCATTCGAAATATATTTTAAAGTTCTTTTATATTATCGAAAGTGGAATTCGAGATTTTACCCGATTTACACGTTTTAAGGTCTCCTGATTAGGTTTTCTTTTGTATCTCAGTTACTAAATAAAATATTTTCATAAGTAATATATCATTTGAAAGGTTTGTTTATTTAGAATTGAACAGTAGATTAGAGAAATTTCTACCGTAATATTTTAAATTCTAATGAGCGAGGAATGTGTTGTATGTTCTAAAACGGGGATAAGGCGCCGCAGGCGCCACCGAGCGAGACTTTGCTACAGTCAGAAATTTGAAAGATCATAACATGGTGAGCGAGCAGGCTGTTTCAGATATTGAAACTGGAAGAGGGCGCCGCAGGCGCTACCGAGCGCGAATTTACTACGATTAAATTTTTCAATAAAGCTATTTTCACTATATGTCAATAAGCTGTTGTAAGATCTGAAACGGGAAAAAGGCGCCACGGGAGTTTCATAAAGTCGGATTTTTCAAGGACCGCGAACCAGCTGGTCGCCGAAGGCGGCTTGTAATAAATAAAAATCTGGTGTGTAACAACATCACGACTTCTATTACCCACTATTATGTTTTTTTTTTGCAACTTTTTGGAGATAATCTTGTCACAAGACATAAAATTGACCTAAAAAATTAGGCAACTAACAATTTTCCTGCAAGGGAAAAGTGATAAATATGTAAATACGTATAAAAGAGAGTTTACTTAGCGAGTATAATAATAATAATAAAAGGTAGAGCCATTTTTTAAATACCCATTTCCGAGATCTGAAACTGAACTACCTAATTAGGATGACTGTCAATTTCCCTGTAATAACCACGTGATACACGCGAAAGAGTATCTAAAAAGGGGCTTATACAACAATTTTCAAGAAAATCGTTAGAACCGTTTTTGAAATACCGACTTTTAACTAAACTTGACAAACTCAATTGTTGACCGGAATAGAGATGGGAATAGTAAAAAAAAAAAAAAAAAAAAAAATGGAAAATTTGGGAAAAAAAAAACAGTTTTTTTCCGAAGAGGTTTATTTCCAACAGGAAAAATTGAAAATTTTGAAATTTCTAGCATAAAATAACGTATTCAGAAATTTGTAAAATTTACATTCTGATTCTTTTTTCTTGAATTTTTTTTTTTTTTTTTTTTTTTAATGTTCAGTATCTTACATAAAAACACTGATTCTTATAATGTTCATATTTCAAAAATAAAGTTTTAACCATATAATCAAATGGTAATCCTGAAACATTTAAGTATTATAATGACCTCCCTCCCATCAAATTCATTTGAAATTACTTATTCTTTTCAAGTTCCTTTCAGTTCCTTACTTCAGTCTTTTTTCTTGAATATATATCCTTAGACTTGTCTAACTGTATTATTTTAATACGTGTGGATATATTATATGCTACACACACACATTCACATATATATAAATGCATGTAACAGTTAAAAAAAAAAAAAAAAAAAAACTAAGCATCTACTTTCTGTCAAAAAAATTATTTCACAATTTACAAAAATTATACGCACAAAAACCTACTTGATCTGTGTCCTTTACGTCTGAGTTAATAACTTTTATATTAAAATAATAATAATAATAATAATAATAATAATAAATCAATAATAAAATGTTGTTTTAAATTTCTGAAGTTCAATTAACTTTAAATTAAACTTTTATTTTCTCTTTTTGATTAATTTCATTTTAAGTGAGAATATGAATGAGAGTCCAGCATCAGGTCCGGTAAACCACTTTTACCCGAGCCTGACCTACAATCAGGTTTGGGTCTGGTGGACTAAATTTTTTCTCTTACGTGTGAGGTTCGGTTCAGGTTGACTGATTTATTTTTCATATGGATCAGGTTGACTGTTTTTTCCTGGGGGCTGAGTTGACTGATTAATTTTTCTTGTGGGTCGGGTTCGGATGACTAAATTTTTTTCCTGCGGGTTAGGTTAAGTTTTCAACGAGTCGGGTCGACTTGAGAACACCTTTCAAAACATTTTAACATAATAAAGCAGAAAATTGTTTGATATAATTATAAACATACTTCATATTCCCATGATTAAATATATACATGTGTACAAATTATTACATACGTATCGCAGAAAGGCAATAAACAAAGAAAAATCACACACATATATTTATATGTATTATGTATACTAGCAGACCCGGCCACGCGTTGCTGTGACTAAGTTATACGTTGAATTATACGGCTGTAAACTATTTAGTACAGTCAAATTATTATTTACGAACAAAGACGAAAACGTTGTAGCCGATGTAAAAACCCACAGGGTTGAGATTTGAAACTTAGGTCAAAATTTGGAAGCGATTGATAAAAATTTTCGTAGTGTTGATATTAAGCACAAATTAATTTTATTGTAGGGTCCTATAAATTTTAATGGAGAAGTGATATATATTATTTCTAATGCTACTTTGGATAAAATTGCTA
Source organism: Salticus scenicus (assembly GCA_963930645.1). Taxonomy (NCBI): domain Eukaryota; kingdom Metazoa; phylum Arthropoda; class Arachnida; order Araneae; family Salticidae; genus Salticus; species Salticus scenicus. The sequence goes on along the minus strand of OZ005649.1, from coordinate 88,598,404 downwards.
AAATGACTAATATATAAATTAAATTCTATTAAAATTCTATTAAAATAAAAGTATAAAAGAAACAGACGATTTTAAAATCAATTTTTATGGAGGAGTGAAATATAATATATGCTATAATGGATAATTTTACTATAAAATGACCTCATCATTTTAAATATTTTAAAGAGGGCAACAGCTGTAGTTATAAAAGGAAAACAATAAGGCTAAACCAGAAAAATAAGTAAATTTGATAAATATTTTAAAACTTTAAAATTGGAAATCTTATGAAATATTGGACATTTAAAGTAAATACATGTATCATTTTAAATAGAAAAAGATTTTGGAAAAGTTTAGTGTATTTTAACGAAGTGATGAGAAGTTTTTGAGTATGTTAAAATTTTAATAGTAAATTCAAGTTAATAAAGATGGGAAACATTGAGGATTAAGATAAGAATAATTATAAGATTTAAAAAAAAACTTTTTATATACCATGCTTTTAAATTTTAATATACTAATAATATACTAATTAAAAGGAAAATGATAAATATTCTATCATACACTGTAAAAAAATGTTGTAATTTTTCCTGCACTTTCTGCGGTTTATTTTCAAGTATTTATGCTGTGAAATAAATTCAAGCACTAAATGCTGTAAAAATCGACTTCCTGTGGACTTTAGACAGGAACATCTGCTTGTGGAAACATAACATCTGCGTCTTTGAACTGAGATGCAGATGAACGATGAATGAAAGACTAGAAGATCATGGAATGAGCAATGTCCGTTCATCAGAAAGGTTAGTTATTAATTTTTATATTAATATTTTGTATTGATTAATTAATATTTCGCTAAAACGCATTAGTTATAAACATATTGTAGCATGTCTAATCTATTCTATAACTTTTGTCTTAACGATTTACAATTAATTAAAAAAAAAATGTTTCTTATTAATCATTCAGTATAGTCCTTTTAAATTTTCATACATTTCAGTTTTTCATACAATTACATTTATCAAGTTATATGCTGGCCAAGAAAGTGCTAAATGCACTTTTTTATATGAACGTGTATAAACTTGCACTCATGAAAATCAACAAAAAATATTAATTATTTATCAAGTAATTAATTATAACAAATTCAATATGTTTATGATTACAAATTAATTTTTAACCCTAGAACACTAGTGTTACGTAATTTTTACGTGCAGTCTTCATTTAATGGTTTTTTTCCGCACTTTCCCTACTATCGATACACTTATTTGAGTTTAAGTGCTTCGAAATAATTATTCAGATAATGAAAAATTAGTAATATTGGGTAAAACAGCAAATAATTTAACATATTTAAAAACAATATTAATGTAATTTTAGCAAATAAAACGACTTTTACATGATCGCGTCAATTTTAGGTACCTCTAGTGATAAAGTATTCTGCCTGTAGCAAATTTCGACAATCAGCCGAAATTTGGCGCCAGTTGCATTCTATGCCCGTTTTATAATCTGAACATGGATGTTTGCTCACCATCCAAACGACCTTTGAAAAATTTGGTCAGACAACTACGGTAGTTTAAATTTATGTGTATATCGGCCGACATGTAGCGCTGCTGTTAATTAACTGTGATCCGATAGTGGGGTTTTTGAATCCCGGAAGATTTTTCTCTCTTTTTTATTTATTGAATTTATTTTATTTTATGTATTTATTTATTTATTTTCAAAATCGATATCTGCTATAACAGATATACCTATTGAAATTAGATTTTATATTATATTTATCTGCTTTTTAAAATTATATTACGTTTACTGTTTCCAGAATTTTTAATTTCTGTAGAATTTGAAATACCCTCCTTTTTTTCAGGACATTTTCCAGCCATTATTTAGTAACGATAATTTTTTGGTTTATTTTATGATAAAAATTGCCATTCCGATTTTGGAAATATCTTGAAAAAAAAGACGTAAATTTCCAGCCCTGAATTTTTGTCATGAAATAAGCTTTTAGAACGAGAGATCTATTTCTTTCGGACAAAATAAAGTAAATGAAAACATTTTTTTTCTTTTTCCCTTTGGCACCAAATAGAAATAGTATAAAAGAAATTTTAAAACATTAATATATGTAACCGCTGCTAAAGAACGCAATTTCATATTTTAAGGAAAGGAATGTGCTATTTTTATTTTTATTGATTTATTTATTACGCCTTTTAAATATTTTGACCAAATGAAAATAATAATAATAATAATAATAATAATAAATAAATAAATAAGGATTTTTTTTTCTCGTTTATATTGAAAAATCAATATAAACGAAAAAAAAAAATATTGGATTCGTAAAAATTTTCGATCTCCGTTTTTCGATGGATTTAAATGTTTTCGGATGTCCAGAACTAGATTAGTTTACTTATAGAAAAATTGCTAAAAGAAAAGGATTTACTTTTCTCCCCCTCCCCCCTCCCCCCCCCCCCATACAATATAATTTGTGTTTAAAATGCGCTCAAAAAAAAAAAAAAAAAACCTGTATCGACCGACTACTGCATTTCGATTTATCCGTAATAATCTATATATATATATACGGTAAACTCTCGATTATCCGCAAACGGATTACACACGTTGCGGATAATTCGTGGCGCGGGAAAAGGGCGAAATCAGAAGAAAGGTTTTTTTTTTTTTTTTATCATCAACAATAAACAGATACAAATGATAGCTTAAAAAAAAAAAAAAAAAAAAAAAAAGTAAATATGAATAATTATGTGGTTTTTGCTTTATTTATTCTCCAGTAGAATACGCTACCAAACACGTCAACATTTCAATTTATTTCAAAACATTGACGTGACCGCTTTTTTTTTTTTACACCAGTTTTTTCTGGCGGGTACTTTCTTTAATATTCAATCGTAATTAAATATTGGAGAACATTTTTCTACAAATAAAGTGGTGTGAAAATGTGGCGGTTATTCACAATGCTGTGGAATAAATTAAATGTTTGCATGTCTGCGGTACTGTTTAATTTAGTGTATAAATTAGATTACAAATTGAACCATGGCTTCATCTTAAGTACACTTTTTTCTTTATGTTTTTTATATCCTATAGTATATGAAGTACAGTCAAACCTCGTTGACGTGAATTACTTTTAATATGAACTGTTTCCACAATCCCCGTCAAAATGAAGATTAGTTACTGATAACATGAACTACTGATAACATGAAAAAAAATTTTATCCCCCATAAAATTCACGTTAATGAGGTTCGACAGTACAAATAATTTTACTTTTTATGAATATTTTCATTGTTTGTATTATGTTTTGTATACGATATATTCATGTTTTTAAGCTAGAATGCATTTTATGTCATTTCAATTTCATATTCAGCCTTTTTGCGGTTTATGTACGAAACCCATGGCTCTCAACTTTGCGGATAATCAATTATACTGTATCTATATACATGTATGTCCATTAAAAAAAATAAAAAAATTAACATCTTTTAACGCAGATTAGAAACTAAGCATGTCAAAACGAAAATGAGGAATTCTCGCTGAGTAAGATAAACAAATACTGGATGAAAGTTGAAAATGAACCAGATGCCCATACCACAAATATAACTTTTATGTTTTATCTACTGTAGATGTAGATATTGAATGAAAGGCTTGCTTTTTATTTTTTTCATCTGTCTCAAAGTGCAAGCGAATTACTATAAATTTATAACTGTCTATCATTAAATTTAATGCGTGTTATTGTATGTTTAATAGAGACATATATAAACTTGGTGCTAGAGATTTTTAATTTTTTTACGTTTTAAGATTTAGAAAAAAAAAATCTTAACTTTAAATATTATTTCTTCCTTTTCTTTCATTTTTTGCTTTTTATTTATTCCCTTGTTTATTTATTTATTTTTACGCAATAATAACATTATATACATAAAAAAAAGGAGCATTTTCTTGTTCTAAGCATTAGTTAATAAACAATATCGCATTTTTAGCAGTCATAGCTACGATTAAAAGTAAAACTGCAATTAAATATGAACCCTTCAAAATCATTTAGAATTTCTGTAATCGCTTTTAAGAGTATTTTGGCTGACACAAAGAAATCTCCCCCTCTCCTTTTTTTTTCCGTTTAACCCATATCCTACCAAGCATTGAAAAAATGTTTTTCAATGTCTGTGTATACACACAAAATGAAAAAACTTACCATTTTCACATTATAACCGAAATGTTTAAATTAGTCCACAAATAGATACAGAATAAAATATTGGAATTTTTTATTAGGTTCATTTGGTTATTATTTATACACAGAATTCCTTATATATATATATATATATATATATATATATATAAAAAAGGAGCATTTTCTTGTTCTAAGCATTAGTTAATAAACAATATCGCATTTTTAGCAGTCATAGCTACGATTAAAAGTAAAACTGAAATTAAATATGAACCCTTCAAAATCATTTAGAATTTCTGTAATCGCTTTTAAGAGTATTTTGGCTGACACAAAGAAATCTCCCCCTCTCCTTTTTTTTTCCGTTTAACCCATATCCTACCAAGCATTGAAAAAATGTTTTTCAATGTCTGTGTATACACACAAAATGAAAAAACTTACCATTTTCACATTATAACCGAAATGTTTAAATTAGTCCACAAATAGATACAGAATAAAATATTGGAATTTTTTATTAGGTTCATTTGGTTATTATTTATACACAGAATTCCTTATATATATATATATATATATATATATATATATATATATGCATACACACACAGTAGGTTTTTTTTTTTTTTCTTTTTTTAATGAATTGATCACACTGAGGCCAGGCTATTATGAAACCTGAATCTATTACTTTTTGACACGCTTGAAAAAAAAAAAAAAAAAATAATAATAATAATAATAATAATAAAAAAAAAAAAATCCTTTTTATTCGTAAATACAAAAAATAGGCAAGTATTTCTTTTTCATGCACTAAAATATCTCACAGCATTTTTTTTTCTTAAATGTAAACGTAAAGACTAATATTTTTTTTATAAAAGTGTGTGAAAGTGTTTAACCCATATTTCACCATCGTCCTAAAAATAGGACACCATGCATAAGTGGTGTTTATATAAATTCTTTTGAATATTTTAATTCAAATTAAAGACGATATATTATTTAAAAGTCCAATAAATACATATGTGTCTTTATCGTTAGTTTAAATTACCGTTTAATATATATTTTTTAATTTTTAAAATGACGATTTTTAAAGATTTATTCATTACATTTTCATCATATTATTACTTAAAAGGTTTTACATTCAAGAATAATGGATATACAAATTTATTGAGGTAATATTCTACACTTTGTACTGGTAAAATAATTATATAAGTATATATATATATATATATATATAGAGAGAGAGAGAGATTGTCTGTTTTCCTTATATTTCCGACTGTCCTAAATTATTGTCCCATTTTTAGGTACAGGCTGTCCTAAAAAACATTTTCACACACTTCTATCAAAAATTATTAGTCTTTACGTTAACATTAAAAAAAAAAAAAAATGCTGTGAGATATTTTAGTGCATGAAAAAGAAATACTTGCCTATTTCTTGTATTTACGAATAAAAAGGATTTTTTTTTTTTTTTAAGCGCGTCAAAAAGTAATGGATTCAGGTTTCATAATGGCCTGGCCTTAGTGTGATCAATTCATAAAAAAAAAAAAAAAAAAAACTACTATATATATATATATATATATTTTTTTTTTTTTTTTCTAAAACAGGAATTCTGTGTATAAATAATAACCAAATGAACCTAATAAAAATTTCCAATATTTTATTCTGTATCTATTTGTGGACTAATTTAAACATTTCGGTTATAATGTGAGAATTGAAGCTGTTTGTCTGCCCTTGGGACCTAGGTTCGAGGGAAGTACACTCCATAGCAGTTTTCCTGTGAATTTTGGAGAAAAAACACAGAAAATTCCGTACGGCTGTGCCAGTGGACATGACCTGGTTTTGAACCTGGTAGCCCAGTCTAAACGAATTTACAGCAGATTCGTTAAATTACAAATAGCCAGAAATAAACTGAAGATTTTTTTTTTTTTTTTTTAATTCAGTAGTTTCTACATTTGTTGTTTCCAGCACAAGTATAGTCAATTATGTGTAAATTTGTGTTATTTAAAATCAAAACTTTCCAGCGTAATATTTACAGTCAATCTCCGATTTTAAATTTAGAAATTGTAGAAGCCAATCTTTCAACTTTCAAAGTATTTCTATTTTGCTTTAGAAGCAAGTACTTTTTGTTCATGTCTTATACTATATAGGAAATCTATCTATTAGTATATTAATGCGAAATCAATTACTCATTTATAAGAATTTAAGCATGTATCAGGGATAACTTTCAGCACTTTTTTTTTTCCTACCACTGCTTCCATCACGAAAACCTTTATTGTATTTTTACTTTGTTTTTTTCCGATTAACTAATATAGTGTGGGTGATGGAATTATTTGAAAAAAAAAAAAAAAAAACTAGACGAAATGGCCTGAAACCTCATGCATGCAAAGAACATTTAAAAACTCATTGTTTCCACTATCGTTTAGTCCAGAGTGCAGTTAGCGCACCAACCACAAATTCAAAAATAGCGAAAATACTTTGGATCACCCTGTATCATAAAAAGCTACAAGTAACTTGTAACTTTAATACATTGCTGCACATACTGTGCACAATATTTGTATGTTTTGGTGCGGGAATTGCGCAATTATTTAGACAGATATTTTATATTTATTCTTTTATTTTATATTTTTTTTTCAAAAATTACTAAATTTTTTGACAAGTTTTTTGCTTATAACTAGAACGGATTTCCATAAAATTTTACAAAAATTGCTGAAAAATTGCCAAAACATTAGAGAAACATATTATGAAACAGAAAATCCATACGTGTAATATTTGTTGAACTAATGAGTATTTCAATAAATATTACTGCGCGTGCGCGAAAGATATAAAATTTTTTATTGCACAGTTTGAAAGCTAGATGTACATTGATACATTTTTGTCTAAAATTCATTTGAATAGAGTAAATATTAATCAAATTGTCGGCAAAAGAACGAGTTAGATCTTAGGTATTTTTCAAAGTTGAAATTTCAAAATGAGTTTCACCCATGCCACGCATTTAATTTGAAGATCCAATTATTTTAATGACGTTGCAAAAGTTCTTTTTTGTGAAAACCCCTTATGATATCATAAATCTTAGTAAATAAATAAAAAAAATGATAAAGTTATAGGCTTATAAGAGGTTTTATACAAACAAGAACTTTCGCAATGTGGTTGAAATAATTGGATCATTTAACTGCGTGGTATGTGAAAAACCCTTTATGAAATTTCAACTCTGGAAAAAACCTAAAATCTAGCTCGTTCTTTTGCCAACAATTTGGTTAATTTTTAAACCATTCAAATGAGCTTTTGACAAAAGTTGCTCAATATATTTAGCTTTCAACGTATGCAGTAAAACTTTTTATATCATTCGCGCATGCGCAATAAAATGATATTTACTAAAAATGCCCATATCTCAACGAGTATTACACGTGTTAATTTTATGTTTCATAATAATGTTTCTCTAATGTTTTGTCAATTTTTTTGTATGTTTGGTAAAATTTTACGGAAATCTGTTCTAGTTACAAGCAAAAAACTTGTCAAAAAAATTAGTAATTTCTGAAAAAAAAAAAAAAAAAAAATATATATATATATATATATATATATACTCACCTAAATAATCGTGCAATTTCCGCACCAAAACATATATATTGTACATGGTATGTGCAATAAAGTGTTAAAGTTATAAATAATTTGTAGTTTTTTTATGATACAGAGTGAATCAAAGTATTTTCACTCTTCTTCAATATGTGGTTGGTCCTCTAATTCCTCTCTCGACTAAATCGATAGTGGAAACAATGAACTTTTAAATGTTCTTTGCAAAAATGAAGTTTCAGACCTCTTCGTCTAGTATTTTTTTTTTTTTAATCTAAAAAATGCAAAAATGCAAAAAAAAAAAAATGCAACAAAAAACTAATAATTTGATCACTTACTGTAGTGATTATTGTTAGAAAATATCTCATCTTTGTTGTATTTAGATACATACTTACCAACAACAACTTTACAGAATCGAGCTTCGTTACAGTTAAAAAAAATTAACTTTACTCTTTAACTAATTAATAACTCTTTATCATAAGTTGCGCAATACATATATCTTTTAATCTATTTTATAATAATAATAATAATAAATTCTATCGCTTAAAATTTAACTCTTTAACTTAAAAAAATAATCGCAATTACAATGAATGAACGCATTTTTCCTCTAAAGCTGAAAAACATCTCATTCTCAGTGTGTATTGCTACTAACACTTATCCAGTCAAAAAAGTGCGAAAGTTTGGAAAACATGCGAACAATTTTATTGATTAACAGCAAAATAACAGCCCATATTAGCAACTAATTGCAATTGAACGTTGATGGCGCGCGGCGCCTCTCTACACTGAGTGATGCCAGATGGTCGAAAATTATTTCCCCAAACAGGTCTTCAAATTTTCCCAAATCAGGGATTTCTTTTTTTTTTTTTTTTTTTTTCGAAAAAAATCCCCAGCTTGATTTCTTTGGGAAAATAAAAATTTCTTCAAAAAAAGAATATGTATATATATATATATATAGAAAAAATATCAAGCAGATTTTTCTATGATTTAAACTCAGATTTTCCCCAAATGAAGACAATTTTTGAAAAAAATCCCCAAATAACAATTAAGCAATTGAAAGTCTCTAGTCGTAGGGATAAATCATTACGTTGCCAACATTGACAGAAAGTTGAAGGACTCTCCAGATTTGTCCCCAAAAATTTTAGAATTCCCCAAAAAAGTCCCCAGAAACATTTGGTCCCCAAAATTGCCCCCAGAAGCCTCGAAAATCCGCAATCTGGCATCACTGCCTACACTGTAAAAAAAAAAAAATCAGTATTTTACAACAAAAGGTGCTGGCACCGCGGCTGCCAGCACAGTTGCTGTAAAATTTACAAGCAGCTGTTTTTTATGGTGCTGTAAAATTTACTGCACTCTACTGTGAATTTTACAAGATGTTGTTTTTAGTAGTGCTGTAAAATTAACTGCACTTTGCTGTGAATTTTACAAGATGCTGTTTTAAAAAGTGTTGTAAAATTAACTACACTTTGCTGTAAATTTTACAACACTTTTTAAAACAGCATCTTGTAAAATTCACAGCAAAGTGCAGTAAATTTTACAGCACCATAAATCACAGCAGCTTGTAAATTTTACAGCAACTGTGCTGGCAGCCGCGGTGCCAGCACCTTTTGTTGTAAAATACTGAATTTTTTTTTTTACAGTGTAGTTTGAAGTCAAATTTGTTTTCAAATGTCTAAGTAAAATATCTGATGTAAGATACTAATATTTTGCAGCGGAATAGATTTCATTTCTGTCATCCTTGGCGAAAAAAAAAGAATATCGCCAAATTATCTGGCGAAAATATTTAATTCCTTTCAAAAATCATGGTTATTTTAACAACTTATATTAAAAGAGTAATGAATAATATGAAACAATATTTCGTACAATACATATTACATGTCATACATACGTACAATGAATAATACATATTACATTTCGTACAATGCATACATCTGGCATGTATATTTTCATGTTACGCTTTTGATCGCCAAATAATAATAATAATAATAATAAAAGCCAAAGCCAAGGGCGACAGAGTTTTGAAATTTAAAATTAAAATTTTGTCAATTTGACAGCAAAATAATTCAATCTAACACCCGCGATAACTAATACATATCTATACCCAAATATAAGGATTAAAATCGGGAAATAAATTTCCTCGATTTTTAATAATTTCTTACAAAAAATCCAGTGGGCAATTAACATAGGAAATCTTTTTCTTGGCTGCACAGACGGTCAGTGAGTCACACTTCGCTTGCGTATAGAACTCATACATATAGTATAGCATATATAGAATAGAGTGATCATTGGGGAGAAAAAAGTTATTCCTTTTCATTTGGGAAAAGACGACGTTTTTACCAAAATATGGCCGTCTTTCCCCGAGTGAATACACACGGGAATACATACTAATATTTTAGCAAATAAAATTTATGAATAATTTATTTGCTAAAGGGGAATGGAAGACTCCAGATACAGTGTCAAACTCATATTTCTTTCTTTCTTTTCTTTTCTTTTTCTTTTTTTCAATACCACTTAATGGCTGTTTCCAAAGCTTTTATTTATTTATTTTTTTCGGCATCAAAAATCTTTGTACGATAACATGGGGATGAGAGATCTATATATATTACTATATCTATGATAGAACTACATTAGCACTTTATCAATGTGTATAAAATCTTTAAATTGATTATGACGTCAATTTTCGTGAGATGCATAATTTAACTTTTTATAATTTTTTAACGTTCACGTTTGATTAAATGTATTTATTTTTATGTCGAAAGAAAATAAACTCGTTTTTTTTTTTTTTTTTTTTTTTTGGCAACAATTAAATTAATGGAACTCACAGATATTTTGGAGCAACTTTAATAAAGCTCTATAATTAACAAATAATTGCAATAAAACAATATTGTGACAATAAATTGAGATAAAAACTATCCTATCTCTCAAGTTGGACCAAACTGCACACAGTGTGCAAAATTTCATTAAAATCGGTTCCTTAGTTTAGGAGTTTACCCCGGACAAACATCGTGACACGTAATTTATATATATATACAGATATACTAAACTTAAAGCATAATTTTGCACACTTGAAATACACAACAGTCATAAATGGTTAAAAATTATTAATTCATTTTTCAGATTTTTAAATTTTTCAGGCGAAAATTGGGACTCTTTTGCCGCCCCTTCACAAAATTCAAATCACTAAAATGGGCCCCTCCACAAAATTCAAATTCAGAAAATGGGTCCCTTCACAAAATTCCGATTTATAAAAACATCCCTTTCACAAAATTTTGTTTTATAAAAGTAATACTTTTGTAAAAATTTTCCATGTTTACTGTTTTATATTTAGTGAGTGTCTGTACTTGTTTAATAAAATGCTATTAACTTGATGTTAAACATTAGATAGAGTAACTGCTAAAATGAAAGGTTTCTAGCGACAATTCTTTTTTTTACAAAATTATTTTGATTTTCACAAATATAAATAAAAATTTCACAGAAATAATTTGTTTTTCACAAAATGGACCCCAAAAACTAAAACCTGGATCAACCCCTGTTTTTAACTTAGTGTATCGGTAATTCCATTTTAAAATATATTTTTAAATGATTTACAAACTCTGTGACAATGAAACTTTATTTTATTTTATAACTTTTAAAAGTTTTGCATGATTTTCAGATGAATCATTAAATTTCATTTAGTTTTCGTTTTTCGAATATAAAAAAATCGGGTTCGGGTAGAGAAAAAATTGTTTTTTGTCGGTTTGATTCTAATCTAAATTCATTCTATCAATGCTGCTGGGAGATGAACATTCCATAGGAATGCACACCCTACACAAAATTAATGGTTGAACGATGATTAGACTAGTTTTTAGTTTTATGTACAAGAAAAGGTTACTGGCAGTTATGAAACAGAAAGGCTAATTTTTTAATAGTAAAAGTTTTTATATATTTCTGTCAAGAAAAAACAATATGCATTGCATGTATTTTTAAATGTTAACACTTTATACTTTCTAAGATATTATAACTATCATGAAACCCTATTTTTATCTGTAAAATTTCAATTTTTCCCATTTTTTCCACCGCCTCAAAATTTCTGGAAATTTTACATCTCTAGACCGGAAAACAACAATTACATACGAAAGGGTAGCTAAAGAGTTAATATGGCGAGATTTAAAAAAAAAAAAAAAAAGATACGTAGAGCCGTTTTTAAAGGAACGCTTTTGTGAGACCTCAAATTGACCTACTTATACAGGAAACCTATCAATTTTCACGAACTAACCAACTACTACATACGAAAGGACATCTAGTAGGGTGTTCATATAGCAACTTTGAAGAAAATCGTTAGAGTTGTTTTTGAGATATAGGGTTACTTCTGGTTTTCCAGTTATGAACCAAAAGTTAAAAAAATCCATCTGTACACTAGACCTCTCAGCTTTGAAGTTTCGTAGTTCTAGCTTTATTAATTTAGGAGATGCGATAGACAGAAGATTCCCCTTCTACATACACACACACATACACTGACCACTTGCCAAAAACCCCTTTTTTGCAATCATGAGACCTTAAAACATGCAAATCAGTTAAAAACTCGATTCCGAATTCTTTGACCAAATACAATATTTCCATTACCTCCGGTTGTAGGGTAATGGAAGTAATAATTCAAAAATGATAATATTTGAATAAATAATAATTCAAATTCGGCAAAATAAAATATATTTCCTTAAATGCTATTGTTTAATCTATAATAATAAAGGAAGATGTCTGTCTGTCTGTCTGTCTGTCTGAGCATCAGTGGCGTAGCGTAGGGGGGGCAAAGGGGGCGCCTGCCCCGGGTGACACTTCGCTGGGGGCGGCAAATTTTGATATCAGTCGAGTCTTTATCGGCTCAAATTTTTAATTTATAAAATTTTTAATCTGTTTTTTTTTCCTCCAAAATTTGCCAAATTTTCCCGCTTGCTCTTGTGTTAGCCAGAAAAAAAAAAAAAAAAAAAAAAAAAGCGTATGTGTGTGTGTGGAGGGGGGGGAGGGCTAAAACAATTCACTGAGACAAAAAATTGTAAAGAAACATCGATGGCTGTACAATTAATCTATTGAAGACATCTTTCCTCTCTTTTTTCTTGGTATTACTTAGGCAGGAAAATAATCAATAAGCAGTTCTCCTATCTCTATTCCCCATTCACACTGTAAAAAGTATGTCCTATTTGCTGCCAGAAAGTCTCTGTAATTTGAGAAAATACGCGTAATTTAAGAAAACATTACGTTGTCAGAACGTATTTTTTGTAATTACAGAAAATTTCTGGCAGCAAATAAGACATTTTTTACAGTGCACCCCACCCCATATACACGTGACGCAATCATAGAAAACAATATATATTTTAATATATCTATATCTATATTAATTTTTAATGCATCTTCGTCTTCCTGGTTGACTTCCTGCGTATTTACAGAACAAACATTGTTTCGGAACCACCTTGGCGATCTTTTCTTTTGGCAGGGATAAAATCGCGCCATGGTGTCTTGCAAATGGCAACACAGTTGACCTCAAAGTATAGAAGATGGACGTGTTCAATTAAAAGACGTTGATTTTCCAGACAGATGCATTATTGTTAAAACAGATGATGATTCTTCAGAAATTTAAAGAAATAATAATAAAATAAAAATCTTTATTTATACACATAGACAAATTGACTATTTATTATTTAAAAAATGGATTTATTACTGCATATATAAGAAGAAAGTATAAGATTCAGAAAAAAATTTGATTTCCGGTTTTCGATTAATTTACACGTTTCGAGATTTCCTTGCATTTCAATTAACTGAAATTGACTACTTATTTTTTATAAAAGTGGATTTATTACTAGATTCTGCATGTATAAGAAAAAGTAGAAGATACGGAAAAAGATTCAATTTCCGGTTTTCGCTGAATTTACACGTTTTGGGATTTCCTTGCATTTCAATTAACTGAAATTGACTACTTATTTAAAAAAAAAAAAAAAAAATGGATTTATTATTCTATCTTCTGCATATTAAGAAGAAAGTATGAGATTTAAAAAAAAAAAAAAAAAAAAAAAAAATGATTTCCGATTTTCTATGAATTTACACGTTTTTGAGATTTCCTTGCATTTGAATTAACTGAAATTGACTACTTATTTAAAAAAAAAAAGGATTTATTATTATTCTATCTTCTGCCTATATAAGATGAAAATATAAGATTAAAAAAAAAAAAAAAAATAGATTTCTGGTTTTTGAGGAAGTTACACGTTTTGAGATTTCCTGAACTCAGTTTGACCATTTTTAGAAAATGTCTGTCTTTTTGAGTTCGAACACTGTACTTCATGAACCAATGGACTTAATTTAACCAAACTTGATATTTGGTTGGCTTGAATTGGTTCCGATTAGCTTTTGGGCTATATCATCCAACAGGGAGCGCATCCACGTTGCGATTTCCTCTTACTTCAGAAAGGGCTCAGCATCTACAGTGTACCAAACTTATAGGTATATATTAAATAAATCTCTGCTGAGTCAGTTTGAGTGCATATCAGCCAACAAGTGGCGCTGTTAAATTGCAATTTAATCCCATTTTAGGGACGACAATAAGCTTCTATAGTGTATAAATGTACAAAACTTGTTGTAAGAGACGGTTATTAGATAAAACTATGCTGAATCATTTTGTATGCACATCAGACGATAGGTGGCGCTGCTATTCAGCAATATTTTCCGTTTACGGGAAAGTTATATCTCAGCTTCTATCCTCTATAAATGTACCAAACTGGATGTGTGAGTACATATTATCTAAAATTATTTTTATAGTTAGTATTTTAATGCGGTTTCTCCTTGCTATATCTTAGCATCTGTTGATGAAAATTGCACTGAATTTTATGAGAAAATATATTCATTAATTTTTTTTTTCATGTTAATCGGTAGGTGGCGCTGTCATCTAAAATGGTATAGAAAAAAGTATTGGATTTGTGAATTTTTCAATTCCGGTTTTCGATGAATTTGCACGTTTTGAGACGTCCCAAAAGCGACTCGCTCATTTCTAGAAAATAATTATTTGTCTGTGTGTGTGTGTGTGATGTGTTAGGGAAATTTTACAGTATCTCATGAATCAATAGGCGGAATTTAAACACGATTAACAATTGGTTAGACTTTGGTTTAAATTGGTGCTCATTAACTGTTGGAATATATCACCCAAAAGGTGGTGTGCTATGTTGTAATTCATTCCATTTAAGTTAAAGCTATATCTCGACGTCTGTAGTGTATAAACGCACCAAACAGGGTATATGATATGGACATTATGTAAAACTATTCTATTTTAATTTGGGTGCATATCGGCCGACAAATGCACTGCTGTGATGTAATTTAATTCTGCTTATGAGAAGGCAATTACTTTGCTTTGAAAAAAAGTGGTCGAATTTCGACCAATGAGTGAAAATATATTTTAATAAAATTTTCTTTTCCAGTTTTTAAACATTTTAAATTTTAGAAAAAAAATAGTACAAATTCGTAAATTTCAAATTTAATAACCCCGGTAGTGGGCCAGTTGGTAAAGCTCGGTTCAGTTTAGAACACCGAAAGCGTAGCAGCACTGATCACGGTTAGTGCTTCGGAGGGGGGATGCCTCTGTACTGGTCTACGAAAGAGGCCGAAGGTGAGACGACGCCACCGTCAAGTGCTGGACTTCCTGCGTAGGTCGTCGAGCTATTAAAACGCGAGTGCCATCACTCCGTAGAGAATCAAAATCGTGATGCCATGTCTCCGGACCGTCACCAATAGCCCAATGTGCGACGTTAAACAATCAACCAATCTAATTTAACATTTTATCCGCATTGGAAAATTTTATAATTATAATAGTCGTATTTTCTTTGGGTGTAGAAAGGGGGCGGCAAATGTGGCATCTGCCCCGGGCGGCAGAAACCTATGCTACGCCGCTGCTGAGCATCTATACGTTCAGCCCCTACTGAACGCAGCAGTATAAAATTTGACATACGGGTGCTCAGAAGCCTTCCCGAGGGTATAGTGAAAACAGAATTTAAAAATTTTAATTAGTTGCGGAGATATTAATTAAAATGTCGAACCATGTCGATCGAAAAATGAGCCGCGAGATTCAACGGCTAATTGCTTAAAAAAAAAAAAAAAAAAAAAAAAACACATTTTATCAGCAGACTATTTTCTCCGCTGTCTGGAAAGGAAGCAAAACATCTGGAAATCATTAATGTCACATGTTCTTGAAGTGGAATTAAAAATTACAAATTTCAAAATTCTTCAAATTTTCATTTACATTACATTTAAATTAATATTCGGATTACACAGCATATTATAAAGCTACTGTTCAATTTTCATGAAAATACATGAATAAGCAAAAAAATTACATATTTATTGGGAAAAGATTAAGTTTTCTTTTATATTTTGCAGTAATTTGAATTGAGATATGCCGTTGAAATTTCGTAGTATTTGGTTTTAATGCCCGATAATTCGATTGTGAATATTTTTGAAAGAATAGAATTATTAAGGAGGGGATAAAGGTAAAAAAAAAAAAAAGAGTTACAGCGTTTGAAATTGGTATATTTAGGTATTAAGACAGGATAAATCGATTGAGGATATTTTCGAGTGTAAAATGATTAGTAGGAACGGAAGGGGGGGGGACGCTGTTGTAAGTTCTAAAACGGGGATAAGGCGCCGCAGGCGCCACCGAGCTAGACTTTGTTAAAATCAGAATTTTGAAAGTTCGTAACACGGTGAGCGAACAGACTGTCTCAGATATTGAAACGAGAATAGGGCGCCGTAGGCGCTACCGAGCGATAATTTACCGCGATTAAATTTTTCAATAAAGTTATTTTCACTATATGTTAGTGAGCTATTGTAGGACCTGAAACGGGAAAAAGTAGGGACCCTATATATAGAGAGACTGGACATTGACCGAAAGTCGGCCATCTTAGTGCCAATTCGGAGCGATCCACGTAGAACGTAATGCTTTTTTCTTCGCGATTGACGCTTTACTATACAACATAAATGAAAGGAAATTGTGCTAAATTTGTGCAGAAAGTAATGCAGAATATAAATGTAATTTTTTTCGTCTTAGAGAAAAAGAATTTGAAGAAACGCGAATTTTGTTTTAACCTTCGACATGGTTACCTTTTCAATTCCGATCGGAAAACAGAGGAATTTTTTTGTTGTATATTTCTATATTAAGCAAAATAAGTTGATTGTGAAAGCAATTCTATTTTATTTTTTCTGAGGACATACATTCTATATATAAAAAGTTAGAAAATTTTTAACAAAAGTATGGTAATCTTAATTTTTGTCAATTAATTCATGAACAAATGTAAAACTACGGCAGAAGAACAGAAATAATTTTTTATTATTTTATAAAAATATTTATGTGATATTTTTACAAGCTAAAAATACATATTTTATCTATTTCAATTACGCATTATTGATAATAATGACTTAGTTAAATATTAAAAATAAAAATTTTATTAATACTAGTTTGTACAAATCTTAACTAATATCTTTAGAAATTAAAAAATGTTTTTATTTATTTTATTTACATTTGCTTATTTCATTGATTTTTTTTTTTTTTTTTAGTTTTTTAAAATATTATGTAAATAAAAGTAATTATTTATTTAAATATTATTTATAAAATTTATTATGGCAATTATTATTTAAATATATATATATATATATATATATATATATATATATATATATATATAGATTTCATATGTTAGCAAATAATATACACCTTATTTTCTTTATTTTTGATAATTTATTTTAAGAAATCTAATACATTTTGCGTATTAGCAAAAAAACCAAAAAATATATTTTTATATAGTTATTTTAAATATGTATTTTAAAATATATCAGAAAAATACACAGAGATCTAACATGTTAAATATATTGCACAACAGAACTTAAAAACTAATAGCTAGCAAATAAATAATCTAATTATCTCATATGTTAGGAAATACGTAAAACAGCATGCAATAAGAGAATTCAAAGTATTTAAAGCATGATATAAAATAAATAATTATGCATTTTTATCTTTTAAAAGTATTCCAAAATTAAAGCAATTTATCTCCCAACTATGTAAAAATGTGATAAATATGTTCTTTTTCGATTATGACGTAATCAAAATTTCTTCTCAGCGTAATGATAAGCAATGGAGCAACTGGCACTAAAATGGAGAATTTCGTCAAAAAGCCGGCGCGCCAATGTCCAGTCTCTCTCTATCGAGGGTCCCTATTTCAACTTAGAGACCCTATATAGAGAGAGACTGGACATTGACCGAAAGTCGGCCATCTTAGTGCCAATTCGGAGCGATCCCCGTAGAACGTAATGCTTTTTTCTGACGCTTTACTATACAACATAAATGAAAGAAAACTGTACTAAATTTCTTCAGAAAGTAATGCAGAATATAAATATGTAATTTTTTCGTTTTAGAAAAAAAGAATTTTAAGAAAAACGAATTTTGTTTTAACCTTCGACATGATTACTTTTTCAACTCCGATCGGAAAACAGAGGAATTTTTGTTGTATATTTCTATATTAAGCAAAATACGTTGATTGTGAAAGTAATTCTACCTTAGTGAAAGTAATTCTACCTTATTTTTTCTGGACATACATTTTATATATAAAAAGTTAGAAAATTTTTTAACAAATATATGGTAATCTTAGTTTTTGTCAAGTAATTCATGAGTAAATGTAAAACTAGAAACTAGAACAGAAATTATTTTTTATTATTTTATAAAAATATTTACGTAATATTTTTACAAGCTAAAAAAATACATATTTTATTTATTTCAATTACGCATTATTAATAATAATGACTTAAATATTAAAAATAAAAATTTAATTAATAATAATTTGTAAAAATATTAACTAATATCTTTAGAAATTAAAAAATGTTTTTAATTATTTTATTTACATTTGCTTATTTCATTGATTTTTTAATTTTTAGTTTTTTTTAAATATTATGTAAATAAAAATAATAACTTATTTAAATATTATTTATAAAATTTATTATGGCAATTATTATTTAAAAGAAATTTATATTTCATATGCTAACAAATAATATACACCTTATTTTCTTTATTTTTATCAATTTATTTTAAGAAATCTGATACATTTTGTGTACTAGCAAATAATTAAAAAATATCTTTTTATATAGTTATTTTAAATATGTATTTTAAAATATATCAGAAAAATACATTGATATCTAACATATTAAACATATTGCAAAACAGTACTTAAAAACTAATAGCTAGAAAATAAATAATGTAATTAATCTCATATTTAGGAAATAAATACGTAAAACGGCATACAATAAGAGAATTCAAAGTATTTAAAGCATGATATAAAATAAATAATTATGCATTTTTATCTTTTAAAAGTATTCTAAAATTAAAGCAATTTATCTTCCAACAAAGTAAAAATATAATAAATAAGTTCTTTTTCGATTATGACGTAAAATAACCGAAATTTCTTCTCAGCGTAATGATAAGCAATGGAGCAACTGGCACTAAAATGGAGAATTTCGTCAAAAAGCCGGCGCGCCAATGTCCAGTCTCTCTCTATATAGGGTCCCTAGGAAAAAGGCGCCAAAAGTCGGACTTTTCCAGGATCGCGAATCAGCTGGTCGCCGAAGGCGGCTAGTCTATAATAATAAAAGAAGATGTCTGTCTGTCTGTCTCTCTGTCTGTCTGAGCATCTATACGTTCAGCCCCTACTGAACGCAGAAGTATAAAATTCGACATACGGGTGCCCAGAAGCCTTCCCGAGTTGATAGTGAAAACAGAATTTAAAAATTTTAATTAGTTGCGGAGATATTAATTAAAATGTCGACCCATGTCGATGGAAAAATGACCGAGAAAAAGAAACTTTCTATCAGCAGACGATTTTCTAAACTGTCTCGATCGGAAACAAAACACATGGAGACAACGGTCTGCGATAAAAAAGGAAATGAATGTAACCAATTAAGATATCACGTGCTTCATAGTGGGGATAAAAATTTCAATTTTCAACCTTTTTCAAATTTTCATTCACGTTACATTTGAATTAATATTTGGCCTAGACAGCATATTATAAAGCTACTGTTCAATTTTCATGAAAATATATGAATAAATAAAAAAAATGACGTATTTATTGAAAAAAGATTAAGTTTTCTTTTATACTTTGCAGTATTTTAAATTGCGATATGCTGTTGAAATTTCGTAGTATTTGGTTTTAATGCCCGATAATTCGATTGTGAATATTTTTGAAAGAGTACGATTATTAGGAAGGGCTTGAGGAAGGGGGAAAAGGGGCAAAAATTTAAAAAAAAGAGACTGCGTTTAAAATTGGTTGGTATATTTAGAGTTTAAGGCAAGGTAAATCGAATGCGAATATTTTCGAGTGTAAAATTATTATTATTGGCGGAAAGGGGGGGGGAGCGAAGGGGCAAAGATGTAGAAAAGGAACGGGAGTTTCGGAGAAAACAACTGAATACCCAGAACACCTTTATTCTTTAAAAAGGACATTTAATCCTCTTTCGAACCATATAAACATTTTTACAAAATACGGATTAGCGATCCATATTTTTAGATTTTACGAAACATCGATTTTTTCACAAAACATTTTATAACTCAAAAGCGTTTAGAGATAAATCATTACCTTTTTTTTTTTTTTTTTTTTTTTTTTTTGTATATAGATCTCGCTTCAACAATTGAATAACCAAAAGATTGAGAGAAAATTTCAAAAACTGAATGAGTTATAATTTTTTTAATTTTCAGTATCGCGGCTGTTTTCGATGAAATTCTGAATCGACGTTTCTGAAACTCTTGCAACTGACCTTGACAGAGAAGAGAGAATAAGATTCTTCAGTGCCAGGTGCTAGAGGTCGGGAAAAATTGCTCTTGGTTTTTCGCCCACGTGAATTCGGTTGTAAAAAAGCAGTTTTGGAATTCTTAAATTTTAGATGGATTTCAATAGAAATCGTTAATCGCCCTTGTTAGATTAGCCATTTTGAGTCTACATACATATGTAATGCATAATACATCATTCAAAAGATATTTTAAAGTATTTTTATTGCAGGCTATTAAAATGATATAAGCCGTTCAAATTCTGTACGAAACTTTCGGAGAAAACTACGGAAAATCCAGAAAATTTTTATTCTTTTATATTTTACAGAGTTTCAAATTCAGATTTTCGCTCACATTTCGTACTAATAATTTTTAACGATATATAGCCCGGAATTAAGCAAGTTTTGGAGAAAACCGTAGATAAGTCAGACACAAATATTTTTTTAAATGTTATACGGCGCCGCAGGCGCCACCGAGCGGGACTTAGCTAAAGTCAGAAATTTGAAAGATCATAACATGGTGAGCGAACAGGCTGTTTCAGATATTGAAAAGGGAAGAGGGCGCCGAAGGCGCTACCGCACGGGAATTTACTGCGCTTTCAATAAGCTATTTTCACGATATATCGATAAGCTGATATTAGACCTGAAACGGGAAAAAGGCGCCGCAGGCGCCACCGAGCGGGAGTTTCGTAAAGTCGGATATTTCAGGGATCGCGAACCAGCTGGTCGCCGAAGGCGGCTAGTGGTTAATAAAACATAAAAAATCTGATGTGGACAACACATGACTTCCTTATACACTTTTAGAAATATACATAATGTTAAAAAACATTGATATTGGACCCGAAACAGTTGGCTAAAAATATTTTTTTAAAAATGAATTATCACCGTGTTCTGAGCTTTTCTGAATGTTTGTTAAAAACCGATTGCAAGATTTGTACTGGTAACGCTGACGAAGGCATCAGGGACCCGAAAAAATTGGCTAAAAGTATTAAAAAAAAGGCATTTTCACCGTGTTCTGAACTATTCTGAAAGTTTCAAATGTCTACTTAGTCGGGAAGTTAGTTAAATAAATTTTTTGTTGGACCATATAAACGCTGCCGAAGGCAGCAGGGACCTGAAACAGTTGGCTAAAAGTATTAAAAAGATGCATATTCACCGTGTTCTGAACTATTCTGAAAGTTTCAAATGTTTAGCTAGTCGGGAAGTTAGTTAAATAAATTTTCTGTTGAACCATGTAAACGCTGCCGAAGGCAGCAGTGACCCGAAACAATTGGCCAAAAATACTTAAAAAGTGCATTGTCACGGTGTTCTGAGCTTTTTCGGAAGTTTTAAATGTCTAGCTCGTCGGGAAGTTAGTTAAAAATCGATTCCAAGATTTGAACTGGTAACGCTGCCGAAGGCAGCAGGGACCCTACACAGTTGGCTAAAAGTATTAATAAAATGCATTTTCACAGTGTTCTGATCTAGTCTGAAAGTTTCAAATGTCTAGCTAGTCGGGAAGTTAGTTAAATAATTTTTCTGTTTAATCGCATAAACGCTGCTGAAGGCAGCAGGTATCGGAAACAGTTGGCTAAAAATATTTAAAAAATGCATTGTAAACGTGTTCTGAGCTTTTCTGAAAGTTTCAAATGTCTAGTTAGTCGGAAAGTCAGTTAAATTGCAATATTTGTATAAACCGTTTTTGAGTTATTACCGTTTTTTGATACATTATGGCCAAAACCTATGTATTTTTGTCATTCTGAACCTAAGTTTCTTCACGAAAAATCGTGTAAAATCCCTTATATCTCTAAAACGAGAGCTCGTGTTAAGACAACACTTACAGGTGTGCAACTAGACAGCATGAGAGTCACACGTATAAATTGACAACATTCAGCGATCATTCGTTTTCGAGCAATGTGAAATACAAAATCCATTTCACAAATCGGGATTACTATACTTCCTTATACTTTATATAAGGAAGTAAAAAGCGGGAGAAATATTCCTATAGCCCTAATAAATGTATTATTTTTATTTTATTTTTAATATTCGATAAATGTAATTAAAGCAACTTATTCAAATTGTAACTGGCGCATTATTTTGAACCTGTACGCAAATTTACAAATACAGAAAAATGAAAGATTTTTTTCGTAAAAAACACATTGAATATTTTATGTAAAAAAAAAAAAAAAAAAAAGGGTAATAAGATAATTTACTGATTTAGTAATCTAATCTAATCTCCTATCATTTTATGATTACGTTCACAAATTGCTGAAGATTAGTAATATCAATTCGTATAATTATGACCTTTAAAATACGCTTAAATAATAATAATATTCCTTAAAAAAAAAAAAAAAATAAAAAAAAAAAAACCTAGTATTTTGTTTCAATACCTATTAAAAATAAATTTCATCTTTTGAACAGACTTTCTTTTTATTGCATCCTCATTTACAATTTACCAGATATTTGCAAAACAACCCCTTCTTCCCCTGCTTCTTCCAAGAACGAAATAGGGTTGTTGTGCGCTTTATATATGAGGTAGGGATAGGAGAGTGCCATATTCAGTGTGACGCATTTCATCCTCGCCAACGAAGTTCCCGCGCCAACAGGTGCTGAAAGCGTTAGTCTTTCATTATATGCCGCCCGGACTTGTTATGGATAGAGATGTCTTTGTCATTATTATATAATAAAAATTTTATACAGATAGCTCAGTTATTCTTTTTCGCAATAGTTAAAACTTTACAATAATCCTATATAAATCTTAAAATATCTTTAATCATACAGTGAAAAATCTAATAGTGTTTTCTTGATTTCTCATTACACAAGTGATGATTAAGAAAATGGCAACAAAGTTAACAATTTCTACTAAGCTAGAGAATTTAAATGTTTTTAAAAAAAAATAATTCAGCACAAAATATTTTGCAAATATACACTCATCAACAATACACACAAACAGAACAATTAAAATAGAACAAATATTAAAATATCGAAAATATTTCTGTTTTTTATGAAGTAACCAAATTAAAAAAGAGTATTAAGAATAAAGGAAAATAAGTCTATAAATAAAATCTATGTATATACAAGATGTCTACATAGAACCTGAACGACCCTTATTTTCGCAACAGATAGTCCGATACACATACTTTCAGTTACAAAAATTGTCAAAATTAGACGCAGAGTGAAGATATTAAGAGTTTGACGCGGAAAAAAAAAAGGGAAAAAACACACAATTTAAATTTTTGTATAGCCCCCAGGTTCCTACATTCATATTTAGGGAAATTGTGTCTCTAAAAAAACATTTCAAACAAAAAAAGAAGTACGACCAATGTTCACGGAAAAATTCTAGTACAGTGTTTTAACGCATAACGTGGGAGACCATACACAAATGGAGATGTTCGTATAAAAGTTTAGAAACCCCGAATTATCTTAAAAGGAAAGCGATTTCATTGATGACATGATTTCAGAAGTCCGAAGTTTCGCGCATTCAAATAATCTATCAGACGAAGTACCACAAGTGAGTTGTAGGTAGATTCCCCTAATGTTTGTTATATTGACAAAAAAAAAAAAAAAAAAAAAAAAAAAGAAAGAAAAAGAAAATGGGTCGTTTCCCCTCACCTTTTTTTTTGGAAAGAACAGGTCGTTTGCCCTGACCCCCTTTGCTGCGTCCATGTCAATGATTGACATGCACGGGGAAATGTATCCTTCATTCCCGTACAGGTGACTAAATAGTGCATACAAAAAATGGCTGTGACACATTTATAGCTTTTATAAACAAAATAATCTCTCGGAAGAAAATAGTTTTATTTGCATAATGTATATTATATAACAGGACCTCATGCATAGCGTAATTATTTATACGCGCATGTGTTGTACTTTTATTTTTATTTATCAATTTTTTTAAAAAAATTCAAGTACTGATTTATCAGTTCATGATATTTTGTATTAACAATATTAATAAGATATTTTGTAAAAATTTCGCAAAGAATACCATGGGAAAATTTCATTTTCTTATTTTTAAGTTAGAAAATAAAATTTGTGTTTGTAATAATTTGCGATAAAAATTTCAAAACTGGGTTGAAAAGGAAAAAAAAAATATTTCAAACGTGTTGCTTTCTTTTTGTTTTTATTTATCACTTTAAATAATTATTTATAACCAATTAGTGCTGAAAGAAAAGTGAAAGATTGAATACATATATGTATATATATAATTTATCATTACTGTGATCAAACATAATGAAATAAGACTTGAATTAATCAATAAACTTTTCATATAGAAGTAAAGCCTTACACAAGGCAAAAGATATTGAAAAAGTTAATGAGTTGTATCTGCTATATTGATTGATGAGATTATGTATAACAAATATAGACATACATACTAGCAGGCGACGCCCGCTTCGCTGGTCCCTATTTTTAAATGAATCACTATAATTACTGAATTCTCAGAATTGCATTAATTTTTATCACGTGAAAAAAAAAGAGAAACAAAATCTGATTAGGAAAAATGTCGCACCGGGTTCTCACTGTCTTCGGAAAAAATTCCGAAAATGCTCTAACTCTTATTTCTATTATTTTCCCCCTTCGCCCCCCCCCCCTCCCATCTATTCTAATAATTTTACAAATTCGAAAATATCCGCGATCAATTTGTAAGTATCAAAAACCTCTATGCACCAGTTTTGAACGATCTATCTTTATTTCATTTTTTTGCCCCTCCCAATAATTTTAAAAATTCAAAAATATCCGCAATCGCAATCGATTTGTAGGTATCGAAAACCTCTATGTACCAATTTTGAATGATCTAACTGTATTTTATTTTTTATTTGTTTGCCCCTCCGCCCCCCCTTCCCGGCCCTTCTAATAACTTTACACTTTCGAAAATATCCCCATTCGACTTGCAGGCCTCTAAAACCTATCTGTACCAATTTTGAACGGCCTAACTGTATTTCTATTTGTTTTTACCCATAGTCCCCCTTACCGCCCCTCCTAATAATTTTACAAATTCGAAAATATCCCCAATCGATTTGTAAGTATCGAAAACCTCTATATATCAATTTTGAACGATCTAACTCTATTTTTATTTCCCCCCCCTCCCCTCCCCCTTCTCACCCCTCCTAATAACTTTACACTTTCGAAAATATCCCCATTCGACTTGCAGGCCTCTAAAACCTATCTGTACTAATTTTGAACGGCCTAACTGTATTTCTATTTGTTTTTACCCATAGCCCCCCTTACCGCCCCACCCCCTTCCCGCCCCTCCTAATAATTTTACAAATTCGAAAATATCCCCAATCGATTTGTAGGTATCGAAAACCTATAAATATCAATTTTGAACGATCTGACACTATTTTTATTCCCCCCCCCTTCTTGTCCCTCCTAATAACTGTACACAATCGAAAATATCCCCATTCGACTTGCAGGCCTTTAAAACCTGTCTGTACCAATTTTAAACGGCCTAACTGTATTTCAATTTGTTTTTGCCCATAGCTCCCCCTTACCGCCCCACCCCCCTTTCCGCTCCTCCTAATAATTTTACAAATTCGAAAATATCCGCAATCTATTTGAAAGTATCGAAAACCTCTATGTACCAATTTTGAACGATCTGACACTATTTTTATTCCCTCCCCCCCTTCTTGTCCCTCCTAATAACTTTACACAATCGAAAATATCCCCATTCGACTTGCAGGCATTTAAAACCTATCTGTACCAATTTTGAACGACCCAACTGTATTTCTATTTGTTTTTGCTCCATAGCTCCCCCCCTTGCTGCCCCACCTGGGGGCTGAATTTCTAAAATTCCAGAAATTGGTTTTTAAATAGTTGCATTAGCTATATTTTAGAGCAAAAATTTCACGTCTATCTATTTTTTTTTGTTTGAGATATATATAGAATTATGCGAAATCCCGTTTTACGCATGTGAAATCACGTTTTGCCCCCTCGCCCCCCTTGGGGACCGAATTTTAAAAATTCCAGAAACTGATTTTTAGACATTTATATTAGCTATATTTTAAAGCAAAAATTTTACGGATATCTGTTTTTTTGTTTGAGATACGAAGGATTTTGTAAAATTACGTCTTGCCCCCCTCCCCCCTTGGGGGGCGAATTTTGTAAAATCGCTTGCGGCGTTGTGTTTCTCGGGTCGTAAACATTAACCGTGCCGAATTTTGTCCCGGTCGGTGAAACGGCCTAGGTTTCTATAGCGGACAGACAGACGGACAGACACACACACACACACAGACTCTGCTCTTTTATATGTATAGATAACAGAAAAAAAAAAATACTAGACGAAGAAAGAATAAAGAGCAGACTCTACCACAAACAAGTGAAGACAGCTAAACCAGTTTGATAGGCACTTAACCATTTCCAAAGTTTCTGCAAGACCATATGGTAATTAAAATGAATATTATAATTACTGTAAAAAAAAAAAAAAAAAAAAAAAAAGGCAAGTGGAAATTAAAACTTTACTATTTATTAATGACATTCCTCCCATCAATACCACTAATGACATTGATCTCCTGGTAAATACCAGCACTACTGAAATTAAGAGTGCTATTGATTATGCTACTACTTCTAAACCTGCTAAAGAATTTTTTTACCCGCACGTCCGCATCCTACTAAAAAAATAGACAAGATAGAAAACTACTAACAAAAATAGAGTAAGAAAAACTTGGCAACGTACGCATAGGATTCAAGATAAAATTATTCTCAACAGAGCTCAGCAGGACCTTAAGAACTACTTAGTCAAAAAACGCAATGACAGCTGGAACGACTTTCTCGAGTCACTTTCTCCAGAAGATAACTCCATCTGAAAAGCGGCCATTTGATTCAAGAGCTCTTTAGAACCTACGACACCCATCCTTATTCCAAATACCCAACACTAATGAAGAGAAGGCAGATGCCATTACCATGAAACTCGAAACACAATTCCAGTGTAATCGAATTAATAGTTATGAAACTGAGAGAGAAGTCAATTCTAAGGTTAGAAGATTCTTGAACCTCGCCATTGTCATGAACCTCGAAACACAATTCCAGTGTAATCGAATTGATAGTTATGAAGCTGAGAGAGAAGTCAATTCTAAGGTTAGAAGATTCTTTAACGTCCCCATTCCCCCCCTCTGATTTTTCAGTCACTCACGCTAATGTCATGCGCGAGATCAAAAAACTTAAAAATAAAAAAGCCCCAGGCATCAGCGGTATCACCAATGACGCTATCAGGAATCCACCATTCCATTATATTCCAAAACTTCCCCATTTACTTAATAATATTTTCAAATTTAACTATGTCCCATTTTATTGGAAAACTGCTGTAATTGCTCCTATTTTAAAACCAGCCAAACTCCCAAATAGGGCTTCGAGCTACCTACCAATTTCCCTTCTTAACGAACGTCTTCAAATTATTCGAAGCCTTTATTGCTCAACAGATAAATTCTCATATTGCAGAAAATAATATCATAATTCCGAAACAATTTGGCTTCTGCAAATGGCCAATGGCGGCTCGTGAACCGAAAATAGGTGAAGAGCTCAAAAATAATATTTAAGTATTTTCAATGCATTATTTTTATTAAGGATGGTTTTAACTAAAATTAACTAAAAATACTTATTTTAAATTTATATTCTATAAATGAATACAGTGTAAAATACAGTGTGCCTCTTCACCTATTTTCTGTGCACGAGCCGCCACTGGCAGTGGCCTTTCCGCCCCTCATCAGGTCTACAGATTAGTTGAGCATATTACCGCCGACAAAATTAAAAAGCAATATACAACAGCAGTTTTTCTTGACATTGAAAAGGCATTCGACAAAGTTTGGACTTCCGGCACTATTTTAAAACTAATTAATTATAATTTTCCTCCTCCCCTTATCAAATTAATCTATAGTTACCTTCTTGATAGAAACTTCCACGGGAAGATGAAAGACACTCTTTCACAGAACTTTTTTGCCCATTTCGGCGTTCCACCAGACTTCAAAATTAACCCTAAAAATTTTAATCTATACATTAACGATATACCCCATTACCCTAATACCTCTTAGGCTATTTTCGCAGACGATACCTGCATTTTCGCTTCAAGCGTCAACGGGCCTTTTGCCATTTCGGCTATTTCCCGTCACCTTAAAATTATTGTTAAATGGTTCTATAAATGGAGAATAGCATTTAATACCACCAAAACTGAAGTTATTCTTTTCTCACGTGGAAAAAATAAAATGTTACATGATTATAGAGATAAATATAAAATCAGCCTCGGTGCGTCCCTCCTACCATGGTCAAATCTCTGTAAATACCTTGGCGTTATTCTTGACCAAGGCCTCACTTTCAAACAACATATTACCACAACACGTAAAAAATTCCGCGCTGCTAAATGTAAATTAATGCCCCTTTTAGCTCGGAATAGTAAATTAAACCTTAAAAATAAATTGCTCTTGTACACTCCCTACGTCCCTACTTAAGACTAATTTTCACGTATGCATGTATGGTGTGGTCATATGCTGCAAAAACTCATATGAAATTACTCATTAGTGCACAAAATGCAATAAATCGGCAAATACTTGATATGCCTTGGTACGTTAAAAATTTTCATATTTACAAAGAAATTGAAACTCCTAAACTTAACGAATTTATTCAATTCCATTTGGCTCTCGAATCTCCAGCTAACTCTGCTTTGAACACTGTTGCAATGCATGACCACAACGATCCTACCAACAGACGTAGGCCCAAAGCAACCTATGTCTTAACTCCCACCTTTAACCTTTTTTGTATTTTCATCTCTTATGTATATTTTTCACTTTCCTATTGCCGTCAGGCATTTACTTTTCCTAGGAGATTATACCCTGTTCTTGTTCTTGTGCCATTATGTGTTTGTCTGTTTTTGTCCTTGTGTTTGTTAAAAAATAAATAAATAAATAAATAAATAAATAAATTTGTTTTAAAAATGCCAAAAAAGTATGAAATTTGCTCTTAAAAATACAAACGAAACGATTCTTACTATCCCTAAACTTTCTAATAGTTTTGTAATGCTGTCCTTAACCTCTCTACTTAAGCCTTAATATTGTGTTTCCTTCCTCCATAAGCTCTAAAATACTTTTTATGTTATTTGTTCTATGTTACACTCTCCCCCCCCCCTCCTTTTGCAGTGAAGAAATTCAGGATCAGGGCGCTCATCCCGTTAGTCTCCATCTTTAGGTACCGGAGGATGTTTGACTCTGTCACGGGTGCCTCCCTCCCACACTATCCGAATGTCCTAAAACTTTACGAGATATCTTTGAAAAATGTAATTAATTTACCTAGCAATTTTATGACCATAAAGTAGAAAAGCTGGTTTTTGGGTTTAAATGAGATTAGAAACAACTATAGGATATCAACAATTGTGTTAGGCAACGTTTCATATTATATTATTGAAAGGCACTCGTTAAAATGAATTTCAATTTGATATGATAATTTAACAATTATCTTAAACATCTTCCTTAATAACTTAACTTTACTTAAATTATTAAAATAAAAAATATTTTAATGATAATTTAAACTTGTTATGTATTAATTACAATTATAGCCCTCATATTAAAGCTAAAATAATTATTTATATTCAAAAATGTTATATAGTAGTGTCAATAATTTACAATAAAATTGTTGCAATATACTTCATAACTTTGCAGTATGAAATACACAGGATCAAAAATAAAAAATAATTGAAACACAGTGATTTTTCGTGT
This sequence comes from Salticus scenicus, assembly GCA_963930645.1. Taxonomy (NCBI): domain Eukaryota; kingdom Metazoa; phylum Arthropoda; class Arachnida; order Araneae; family Salticidae; genus Salticus; species Salticus scenicus. Next base: position 88,568,260 of record OZ005649.1, on the reverse strand, counting down.
TTTCTATAGATAAACAGCTCTAATCCCTTTGAGAAGTATATGGATATTTCTAGCTATCTTGAAAAAGAAGTGGAGGGGAAAATGTGAGGGGGAACTCAGCGCAATCGACCTGTAAGGTAAAAACCAAAATTCTCTCATCTCCTTTAAATCAGGGGAAACGACTACCCCCCCCCACACACACACACAAATAAACCCCCGGGGCCCAGACCATAGTCTTTTTTTTTCAAATCGAACCATACTTTTTCTTCACAGAATCGTCTTAAGTGGAAAGAATCTGCTTAAAAACAGATATTTTCTTTCTTTTTTTTTCTCCCAAAGTAGAGGCTCCGGGACCCGATTGTTATGTTCGAATAAAAGTCTAGAAAACCCGAAAGATCTTAAAAGGAAAGCGATTTCACTGATTTCAAAAGTTTCGCACATTCAAATAATCTATCAGATGAGTTATCATAAGCGGACCCCCAGGGGTCCTATATAACACGAACTCTATTTTTCAAATAGAAACCGTACTTTTTCTTCACAAAATCGTCCTAAACGGAAAGAATCTGTATTTTTTTTTTTTTTTTTGTTAAGTAGCAGGCTTTGGGGCCCATTTGTTTGCGCCTAACAACACACTACAAAGTTATTTTGCGGAATCGTCTCCCTTTGAAAGGGGAAGGGTGATCAAAATACACATTTCTTAGAGTAACTCCGCGACAAATTATATCAGAAACGCAATTTTTGGTGTATGTGGGCTGGTTATATGTACCCACTATAAAGCGAATTTTTAAATCCTTTCTACTTTGGGAGCGAAAGAGTAAAATTCACATTTCGAAATATAAGTCGTATAAGGCGGTACCGCAGGCAGCAGGTATCCGGACTATGCATGTTGCTTGCAAAAAATCTACTACCAAATGTAGCGTGAACGCATACCGTAGTTTTGATTGATTTCAATGATTTTTTTTTTTTTTTTTTAACTTTTCCTTCTTGAGATTTTTATATTAATAAGTGAAATAGAATTTGGAGAATTCATTTAAATATAGTAACCAGTAAAGCGGGCAAAGCTTGCTAGTGTAATATAAACAAATAAAAATTACTTTAAAATGATACTTCAAACTTCAAACCAAAATGACATTATTAAGACTTTATTCTCTCCTTTGAGTATCAAAGAAATCAAAAATAATAATGTTAGATTTTTGAAAAGGAATTTTTATTTGAGCACATATATAAGAAAAATGTAATGCGTACATACTGACATACCAATAATCTTTCTTCTTCCAAAAAGAACTGTGCAGTAACAACCAGACACCAGAACCGAGATAGCTGCCCGCGACCACACTAACAAAGAACAAAGAACAAAAACAACTAACAAACGGAAGAGGATTACGATTGAAATGAGACTGTTTTCTCCTCACGTCTCACTTAGCCTGCCAGCATGACACCACGCCAAAAAATGTAACTCTCCGCGTGGAAAATAGTTCCTCGTTCTTACAGAAATTAAAAAAAATAAAGGTCAACGAAATTCATAAAAGACTGGAAATTTTTATAACTAGAGATTAAAAAATATGCATTTCAAATTGTACAGGTTTTCAAAATATTTAACTCATAAATATTATCAAACTGAAGCAAACCATAACAACAACAACAACAACAACAACCATCAATACTGCTACACAGTACAGTGCGCCGTTCTAATAAAAGGAGAGTTGTGTTCTCTACCTCTACTGTCATGCAGAGCGACAGCTGTTGTGACTGTGAGCAAAAGGTTCTGTTGGCTAAGTGCCAACATGGGAGGAAAAGGAGAATGGGAGGGATGTAAGTAAAAGTTATTTTTAGCTTTTACTCAGGATTTTCAGAGCGTCGAAAACGAATTATTTCATCAGAGTAAAAGGAATAAAAATTAAATCTGTTCCTTGAACAAAAAGCGAACAAGATATTTTCCGCTTTTACAGATACAAAAGTAATTTTTTTTTTGTTTATTTGAAAAACGTAATAATTAAATAAGATATTACTAGAAAATAATATTTAATTAATTAATCAATTAACAAAATTTTTTTAAGTAACGCAATAATACTTTTTAAAAAAATAAGAATAGCCTTAATTTCATGAAATCACAATTCCAGTATAAACGACACAATTTGGGACGTGTTATATGTATTACAATGTAGTGAGATAAAGAAAACAAAATTTTTATCCATGGTTTGGAATGAATAAAAGTAATAATAATAGAAATACAATTTAACAGAAAAATTGACGACATAATTCAGTTACAACAATGTAATAAGTAAAATAAAATAAAATTATATCCTTGTTTAAAACAAACAAAATACAACGAAAAACTAAAAGAAAAACTAAAAGAAAAAAAAAAAAAAGTCAAATAAATACATTTTTTTTTATTACCTAGGTCCTTTTGAAATAACGTTTGAAACAATGAATATATATATATTACAATGTAGTGAGATAAAGAAAACAAATTCTTATCCGTAATTTGGAACAAATAAAGCTAATTAAAAAAAAAAAAAAAAATACAATTTAGCAGAAAAATTGACGACATAATTCAGCTACAACAATGTAATAAATAAAATAAAATAAAATTTTATCCATGTTTAAAACAAACAAAATACAACGAAAAACTAATTAAAAAAAAGTAAAATAAACACATCTTTTTTTGTTACCTAGGTTTCTTTGAAATATCCTTCGAAACAAGGAAAAAATATATATGTTACCGTTAAAACGCGAAATCTGTTAATCTGCAGATTACCTAGCTAATCTGCAGATTAACTAAAATGACCCGTTAAAGTGCGGAATAAAGAGTTTTCCGCATTTTAACTAGGTAATCTGCAGATTAACGGTTTCAGTATCGTTGAAGTTCAAATGTTTGTTTCGAGCCTTAGTTTTTTTACATTCACTATGACGTCAAACAGCCATGTTATACAGATACGCAAATGACCTTCAAACATAACTAAAACTTTTACCCCTTCACTTCCTCTACGTCTACGCTATGATGTGATGATAAACCGATAAACGGCAGACGCAAAATGTGGAGGATGGAAGCCATGATTAGGTTTATTATTATGTCTAACACAAAATTTAAAGTAACAAGTAAGTTATAATTGTTTTAATTTTGATTTTATTTCTATCTTTTTTAATTCTGTCAATATAAGTTTGATAAGGGTCTGTATTTTATTAATGAAATTTAATCTTAATTAAAAGCTGTCTCTCGTGAAACTCCATTTTGAATTATGAATATTAGTTTACATTACAGTAATTATTTCCTTCCGAACTAAAACTATTAAACCATAACTTTTTAAAACTAATTTATTTTAAAATTGATTTAAATTACTATTACTTACTGAAAAAAAAAAAAAAAAGATATATTACACCTAATTATTAACTGAAAAATATTATGGCATTTAATAAATACTTAATATGAAATTTTTGTACATTTTTTAGCATTTCATTACATTTTTTTTTTCTCTTTCAGTTTCAAGTTTCCTGTACATATTTTATATATCATGACTATATTTTTATTTAATTTTTTATTTAATTTTTTTTTTTAATTTTGTTCGCTTTTTCAAATAATTTCGTTGTAGATCACATAAAAAGTGTTAATAAAGGTTTTTTTTTTTTTTTTTTTTTAATTAATATAATTGCTAAACTTGTGCTGATATATGTATGCTGCAAAATATAGTTTAATAAAGCATTGAAAACTGTCATTTTAATTTTCATGCATTCTAAAAAATGTTAAAGCAGTTTTAATTATTTGAAGTACTTCTTAAATAATGCTTCTGATTTGTCTAATTTAATATTTCTAGTAATATTTTATATAATTTAATATTTTTAGTATTTAAATAGTAATAGCAATATAAGTTGTTAATATTCTTTTTTTTTTTTTTTTTTTTTTTTTTTTTTTGAATTGTTAAATATTTTTATTTTGAAAAGAAATCGTTACTGTATTACAATTCTAACATTCATTTATAAAATAGAATTTATTGAAAGCTATTATATTTCATATTAAAAATGAATAACATCTTCAAACTTATATTGACAGAATAAAAAAGATCAAATAAATAAAAAATAAAACAAATATAACTTCAAAAGATATAAAAATTAAAACACATACAGATTAAAATAAGTAAAGAAAGAAATAAAAAAGAAAAGAAAACTATTTTTTTTTCCGAATGAAAAAACAAATACAACACAGCGCGCTGTAAAATTACAACACCAGATATCTTATTTTCACTTTAACTAGTGCCTAGTAGGTAATGTGCAGATTATCTAGGTAATTCGCAGATTACCTAGGTAATTTGAGAAATAAACAATTTTCCTTACTTTAACGGATCACCTAGTTAATGTGCAGATTACCTAGCTAATCTGCAGATTAACTGATTTCTGCACTTTAGCGGTAACATATACATATATCCAAAAAATATATATATGTACTGAGATAATGTAGTGAGATAAAGAAAACAAATTCTTATCCGTGATTTGGAACAAATAAAGCTAATTAAAAAACAAAAAAAGAATTTAACAGAAAATTTGACGACATAATTCAGCTACGATAATGTGTATTAAGTAAAATAAAATAAAATTTTATCCATGTTTAAAACAAACAAAATATAACGAAAAAAAAAAAAGTAAAATAAACACATCGTTTTTTTGTTACTTAGGTCCCTTTGAAATATCCTTTGAAACAACGAAAACATCCAAAAAAATATATATATGCACTATAATGTAGTGAGATAAAGAAAACAAATTCTTATCTATAAGTTGGAATAAATAAAACTAATATTTTTTTTTATTACAATTTAACAGAAAATTTGACGATATAATTCAGCTACAACAATGTATTAAGTAAAATAAAATAAAATTTTATCTATGTTTAAAACAAACAAAACAAGGAAAAAAACAATATTTTTATCCATTTCATTTTTCACGGTATTCTTTAATTCTGTTAGCATTTTATTACTTTCGCATAATCGCTTAGACAATGTTAAATAGATAAGGTTCCAAATAAGGTAGGGAAGAAGACTACATTTAGAAAAAGTTCCGCCTGTTATATTATAAAAAGTAACACTTTTTAAATTTTTAGGCAACCAGTGATGGCGAAACTTTTTGAGAAGTGCGTCAAATTTTGACCATTATAATTTTTAAAATTTGTCCGCAGGTTAGTGCTTTACAGGTTCATTTATTTAGAGGGGACGGCAGTAAGAATAATAAGAATAATTTAAAAAGGCCAAAAAATTATTAATAGAAAATCTTAAGTTTACCTTTATTTTCGTTTCTCACATTTAAAATCTTCTAAAAAGTTTTATCTCCGTTTTGTTTCACAACCTTTGCATTTCAAAGTGAAAAACAAAACGTACAGAACGACGCCAAAAATTTGGTATAAATTGCGCCTATGCATTGAGTATTTGAATGAACAAGAAATAAAGAGATGGAAATAGACACTCTCCTTAAATTTTCCGTTTATTTTAGGTAAATTCCGGACTAAATGTCGCTCCGGAATTTGCCTATAGTCAGAGTTGCTCGACTCCCTTCTTATGCTCCAGCATTTACCTACACCCTTTATTGAAACACCGTTTTGAAAATCTATTCGTACTGTAGGGTTCGAATAATTTTTATGTTCAATAATTATAAATATGTTTTAATTTACGAATTCGTAAAAAAGCATAATATATCCATTTATTAATAAACAATGAAAAGGCACTCATCTTTTCCCTTTTACTCGGCCGATTAGATTAAAGGAGATGATTGAGGAATACACTTGAATAGTAAGATTTTCGTTTTCTTTTTTTCATGATTTATTTAGTAGATGAAAATGATTATCACACGATGATAACTACTTACATAAATAATAAATCCAACATTAATTTTAAACATTCTTATTTGATAAAATGGTAACATTTCTCAAGATCTATCAATAAGATTTTTCTTTTTCTTTTTACAGAATAATTCTTCATAATATAGCACAGACAGAATTAAAAAAAAAAAAAAAAAAAAAAAAAAAAAGTATCTTCTTCATAATAAAGCTACTTTCAATTAATTAAAAAATAAATTCTTTTCCGAATTCCACAAACAAAGATGAACCACTTTTTTTGGCATTTATCGCGTTATTGGCGATTTTTTGTTTTGAATATAAATATTTTTATTATTATTATAATTAAAAGATATAGCAAGAAAAACTTGTGTAAAACACTACAGCTGCTGAAATTTATTTAACCTTGTTATTAACATTTTCCAACAAAGTTAAAAAATGTTTATAATTTCACTTTGTCGTCTGTCTATACTTAATACTTCTTGCTTTAACTCCCATAAGTAATTACGGAATTTCTTGAAATTAATATATGGTATAATATATTTAAACTAATTTCATTATTATAAATATCGCAGTTATAAGCATTTTACAAAAATAATTACTTAAAAAGTACGAAATAATAAAATATAAAAAAATCTTACCTGTGAAATATAATCCCCATTTTACATAACTTTTAGGGCTTTTTACAGAGCATCTAATCACTATTGCTTGCGATAAAATTCCTTTTAGATTAAAAACAATATAATTTTTAAAGGGAAATGAAATTTTTAAAAAGAACGTAAAGGAAAAAAAAAAGAAAGAAAGAAAGAAAGAGGGAGGGGATGGGGGGGGGGAGATATTGTTTGCTGTTTGCATAAGAGAAAGCAGAGTTTAGAACTTGTCGAGAAAATTTTAACGTTGGCCAGTTTGGTTTACTATAGTTCATCGTGTCACGTGACTTTTTTTGTGAGTGATCTTTGCGATACAAAAAGGTTGTCATTGTCCATGTCCCGTACACATATAATAGGTCTATGGTCGGCGCCAACGGCAAATCGACAGGGGAAAATGTCGGGGGGGGGGCGACGCAACGATGTTGCAACTCGCTCCTCATGACATTTCGAATTCAGCATACATACTTACATTCATTTCATTTCGTCCAATTTTGATTTTTTTAATCAGCTCATTAATTTTGTCTTTTTTGATCTTATTATGTCTGTTTATATTTCGGTAATTTTTTTAATATGTTTTCGTGCATATATATGACTTCGCTGGTCTCTGTATTTAAATGAATTCTCAAAATTCCATTTCTTTATTAATAATAATTTAAAAAAAATCTCAAAAAAATCAAAAATTTAAAAAATCATTGTAATCATTGAAACCTCCATTTAATATTAACGGCTGCCTTCGGTAGTGATTTTTCTGCTCGCAAGTCGCAACATGACGAATCCGGGTTCCCACTGAATTCAGCAGCGCCTTATCCGCTTTTCAGTTTCTCCTCCTCCGCGGATAAAGTTAGAAATTTCTGAAAATTCCACAAAAGTGCATATTGCGTATTTTTAACCAACACTGACAAACCATAACTCGCTTTTTTGAGGTATTTTGGAGTAAAGTAAAGCTTGAGAACGTGGTTTTTGCTCCTCTGCTCCATGGGGAAGGGCAGTGGATAATTTCGCAAAATGCTTCCCAACGCGTGTTGGGTACACATAACCAACCGACTCATCAAAAAATCGCTTCTTCAGATAATTTGGAATAGAGTTACGAATTGTCTTTTGTCCTCGCTCTTAAAAGAGAAAGAGGTGTAGAATTTTGTAAAATTTCTTTATACTACAAGTTAGGTACGTATAACCAAACCAAACAACAGAAATCACCTTTCTAAGACAATTTGGAGCACGTTTATGCATGGAAACATGTTTTTCGCCCTAAACTATCTAGACAGATGCAGGAAGGAGTTTCTCAAAATCCTTCGTAGTGTGTGTTGGGTATGTATAAACAATCAACACATCAAAAAATTATTTTCCTGATGTAATTTAAAGTAGAATTACTCTTGAAATTGCGATTTTGTCGTCGTCGTACCCCGGCCCTTAAAAGGGAAAAAGAGGACATTTCTCAAAATCCCTTTATAGTGCGTTTTGGTATGCATAATCAACCTATGGTATAAGAAATTGATCATGATGATATAGGACAACATAATAAGCCAAAAAGCTCGAAACGCCTTGTGCAATTCCGACGTCTTGTATATGAATATGACAATTATGTAAAATATACTTTTTATTAATAATTAAATTAATAAGAGTTTAAAAAAATTCATCGAAAAAATTATTAAGAAGAAGAATTTGATTTTTCAATTTATTAAATCTTATATATATATAAACGTGAATGCCCGTGAATTTATTTGACTGAGTTTCACGCCAAAACTGCTCGACGGATTTCGATGAAATTTGTAATGGAGATAGCTTATACCCTAACTTAAAAAGTTGGCTACCTTTTATTCCAAAAAAAAAATTTGTTTTTGCGATTTTTATGCATAAAATAGCAATTTTGTAAGCTAATAATAGCAAAAAATTAGCCATTTAAATTTATCCATAATTTAATTGTTGCCAAAAAAAAAAAAAAAAAAAAAAACGAATTTATTTATTTTTTTCAACAGGAAAATAAATACATTTATCTAAAAGTGAACGATAAAAAATTATAAAAAAAAATTATGCATCTCACAAAAATTGACGTCATTTTTAATTAAAAATTTCTTTTACACATTGATAAAGTGCTAATACGCAAGCGAAGTGATGACGTCACTGGCCGTTTGTGGATTCAAGAAAAATATGTCCTATGTTAAACGCCCATTGGATTTTTTGTAAAAAAATATTAAAAATCGAGGAAAATTATTTCCCGAGTTTAATCCCCATATTTAGGTATAGATATGTATTAGTTATCATGTCCATGCGTTAGATTAAGTTATTTTTGTTGTAAAATTGACAAAATTTGAATTTTTAATATCAAACTCTAGGGGAAAAAAATGGCAAACTTCTATATTCGATTGAAAACACAAACATTTTATTTCAAAGGATGATATTTACACAATAAATATCCAACTAATACACTAATTAAAAGGAAAATGATAAATATTCTATCATAATTTGAAGTCAAATTTCTTTCCAAATGTCTAAATAAAGTATCTGATATAAGATACGATATTGCAGCGGAATAGATTTGATATCGGTCATCCTTAGCAGAAAAAAAAAATATATCGACAAATTATTTGGCGAACATAATTTAATTCCTTTCAAAAATCATGGTTATTTTAACAACTTATATTAAGAGAGTAATGAATAATATGAAACAATATTTCGTACAATGCATATTACGAAAGTATACATCTGGCATACATATTTTCGTATTACGTTTTTGATCACCAAATACAATAAGCGCCAAGAACGACAGAGTTTTGAAATTTAAAATTAAAATTTTGTCAATTTGATAGCAAAATAACTCAATCTAACACATGCACACGATAAATATAATCTATACTAATATTATAAATGCGAAAGTTTGGATGGATGTTTGTTACTCAATCACACCACAACGGCTAAACGGATCTGGATGAAATTTTGTATAGAGATAGGTAATTAATAGTCTGGAATAAGACATTGGCTACTATTTATACCGGAAAAAATGTAAATTTTTAATTAATCTTCTGTATAATATAAATATTTCTTCTATAATAAAATTTTAAAATAATTTATTTTAATTTTTAATTGTTGCCAAAGAATATTTCTCGCGAATAATAATAATAAAAATAATACATATTAAATTTGCTTAGGCACATGACAACATAACGTCATTATCAAAATTAAATAATAAGAAAATGAAAGCTAATTCAGATCTGTATTAAAGAGCTTTATTAGTTGATAATCCTGGGTATATTTTTAATTTTAATACTGAAGTAGATAGGACATTTTTCGCCAAGGACTCTATTTTTGTGACAACAACCTTAAGCCAAGTAGTCCATAAAAAATATAAACAAATCTGTACATATAAAAGAGTAAACTCAATGATTCACTGACTCAACACTGCCATGACGATTCTGTGGGAAAGAGGGTCACAAATTTTAGTGACCAGGTTGGATTTCGGAGCCTGACCCCCAACTAAGACGGAATTTTGCAAAATACCCCCCCCCCCCCGTCTCCTTGGGAGGGCAGAAGGCTTAACTCGGCTCCAAATTACTTAACGGTGAAGAAATTGCAGATGGAAAGACCAGACTTCAGTACAAAAAAATTATTTTCTGCGATTTTGGAATTTTGGATTTTTAAGGGGGGAGGGAAGGGAAAAGATTTTGGAAGAAGGGTACTCAACACACGAGGAAATCGAACTGAACACACACTACAAAGGGATTTTATGAAATTCCACCCTACCGCCCTTTGGAGCATAGACCTTATATACTAGACAACGCTACCAATACGGCTGACCATTACAGCGAATGTCTTCAACATGAGGGTGTAATCTGATATCTCCATCCTTTGTTCTGAGTCTCGGAAGTCACGTGATCTTGGCCTAGAGGTGATTCCTCTCTCTCTCTCTCTTTTTTCCCGTATGCAAGCATAATCTCATACTTCTCTGACTGAAGTAAGAATTCAAACGCAATTTTTTCGCTTGCAAAATGATTTATCATAATTTTTTTTTCTATGTAATTAATCTATGAAAGTTTAGCTTTCCATCCATGTGTAAATCTAAATGCTAAAATAAAAAGTGCGTGCACAATAAAAATATTAAGAAACACAAAATTCGTTCCTACAGAAAAATAACATAGTGATCATTCTCCACTCTTCCTCTAGACCAACATCACGTGACAATTTTGCTGGGGAAGCTCGTTCATGATGCAGTCAAATAACGAGGGGAAATGCGTTGTCTAGTATATAAGGTCTATGCTTTGGAGAATGGGGGGGCAAAAACATGTATTCATGCGTAACGCTGCACTAAATTATCTAAGGTTGGACATTTTTTATGTAAGGGACGATTATATGTATCTAACTCATAGTATGAAGAGATTTTGCGAAATTCACTCCTCCTTCCCTCCTTTAAGAACGGGAGGAGAGATTAAAAAAAAAAAAGTTTTAAAGCATAGCTCAGCTTTAAATAATTTCATGATCTCAATTTTTTTGATGTGTCGGTCAGGTATGTGTATGCAACATGAAATATAAAGTAATTTTGGAAATTTACCCCCCCCCCCTCCTTCCTCTTGGGGCGGGCGGGGCAAAAACCACATTTTGAAGCTTAAATCCGTCCAAATTACCTAAGAATGGCGAATTTTGGTGTGTGAATGTTAATTAAGTGTGCGAAATATGCACTTTGATGAGATTTTGTAAAACTTTCAACTGTAACCGCGAGGGAGGGGGAGTAAAAAGCAGGTAAGGGACTGCCGAAGGCATTGGGCAACTTAAAATTAGATTTTGACGGATTTCAATGTTTTTTTTTTTTTTTTTTTTTTTTTTTTTTTAAGATGTTTTATTATTATCAATGATATGCTGTTTTGGGGATTCATTTCAATATAATGACCAGCGAAGCGGGCAAAGCCTGCTAGTAGATTATAAATTATTTGATAAAGATTTGGCAAAAAAAAAAAAAAAAAAAATATATATATATATATATATAATAATAAAATATATCTTTAAAATCATAAATCATATTTTAAAAGCGAAAAAAAAAAAAAAAAAAAAGAAAGAAAGAAAGAAAGAAAAGAAAAGAAAAGAAACTTTTAATATATTCTATCAGTTGACAGTTATATTCAGGGCAACAAATTGAAATATTATCAGCTTTACAAGTTACATTATAAATCTGTCTAAAAATATTCAGAAGAAATTTATTAGCATTATTTTTGTATGTATTACAACCAATAGTAACAATTTAAAATTTAATAGGAGATTTGTGAAACTTAGGAATAAGTATTATATGACAACATAGGTATCAAATCTCCCGATTTTGAAGGAAGACTGCATGTCTGAAAGTGTGATTTTTTTAAAAAATAGGGGAGATAAAAATCTGATGTCTTACACGCATGACGCATGCACAATAAAAAATTATTTAATATAAATACTCATACAGTGATGCCAGATGGTCGAAAATTATTTCCCCAAACAAGTCTTCAAATTTCCCCAAATCAGGGGTTTTTTTTCGAAAAAATCCCCAACTTGATTTCTATTGAAAAGGACAATAAAGATTTTTTCAAAAAAAAAAAAAGAAAAAAGAATATATATATATATCTCCTTATATTATTAAAATCTGTGCGCATCTGTCTTTCTGTCTGTCTGTCTGTCTGTCTTTCTGTCTGTCTTTCTGTCTGTCTGTCTGTCTGTCTGTCTGTGAGAAATGCCTTGTGACCGCTAAAGTTCCGGCGCTAATGGTCGCATCGCCTCGAAACCGGTGTTGATAGACGCAGAATTTCTTCGTCTCGACATCGCGATAATTCGCTAAGCGATGCGACCCTAATTAGCGGAGATATTAATTAAAATGTCCACCCATATCTACCGAAAAATGACCCAGAATTCATGATTAAATGCTTAAAAAGCGACATTTTTACGGAAAAAGTGCAAAATAAATTAGAAATATCAGTCGTATCGTTACAAATAAGATATCAAATGAAAGGTCCGATTTTTTTTAATCCGACGGTTTAAATAGCTTATCGATAGGGCAATTAGATTTTTTTAAATTAACTAAAGTATGAAAAAAAAGGTGGCAACAAATCACAAGAGTTTTATTAATTTCGCAATAGACGTATTTCGGTTACCATGGCGCCGGGCGAAAGAATAAAGATTTTACTTCGTGCTTTACTGATTTTGTACTGGAAATAAAAATTGCAAATTTCAAAATGCTTCAATTTTATTTAAAATTATTTCAAACTTGTTACACACTTTTAACATCACAAGACGAAGTAACAGTTGAAATTTCATCGGGTTTCCAAAATAAATAAAAAATGTACAATTTAATTGCAAATTAAATTTTATTCTCATACGCGTATTTCAAATTCTAACTATGATTAAATTATTTTTAATACATCATTCGAAAGATATTTTAAAGTACTTTTATATTATCGAAAGTGGGATTCAAGATTTCGCTTCATTTACATGTTTTGAGGTCTCCTGAATCGGTTTTCTTTTGTATCTCAGCTACTAATTAAAATAATTCCATAAGTAATACATCATAAGATAGCTTTGTTGGTTTGAAATCGAACAGTAGATTACAGAAATTTCTACCGCCAGATGGCGCTGTAATATCTTAAAATTTCAAAATTTCAATTTCTAATAATGATTAAATTGTTTTTAATACATCATTCGAAAGATATATTAAAGTTCTTTTATATTATCGAAAGTTTTAACCAGATTTGCACGTTTTGAGGTGTCCTGATTAAGTTTTCTTTTGCATCTCAGCTAATTCAGTTAGACCGTTCAAAATTGGTATATGTAGGTTAATTAGGAAGGGCTGAAAGGGTGGGGAAGATATAGGCGTGCACCGCGCGCACGGGACAGCGCTGCCGAAGGCAGTGGGGACCCGGTCCGACTTTTTAACCGATGAGAAATGATTCTTTTTTTCATTTTCTTTTCTTAAGAATAAAAATTTGATTTAAGAAGGAATATGTGCGCGTAGCGCGCGTATACCTTCACACGTGCGTGCGCAGCGCGCATGGGTCTGCGCTGCCGAAGGCAGTGGGGACCCGGTGTGAGTTTTTACCCGATCACAATTTTTTTTTTTTTGAGGGGGGGACACGGAGGGTCAGGGAAGGAATACGCGCATGCAGCGCGCACGGGGCAGCGCTGCCGAAGGCAGTGGGGACCCAGGCCGACTTTTTACCCAATCAGAAATGATTTTTTTTTTTTAATTTCTTTTCTTAACACTAAAAGTTACTGTTAGTGATTCATTAATTTTAGTGATTCATTTGAAAATACTGACCCGCTAGCGGGCGAAGCTCGCTAGTATATATATAATATATGAAGCAGATTTAAGCTCAGATTTTTCCCCAAATGAAAGCAATTTTTGAAAAAAATCCCCAAATAACAATGAAACTATCGAAAGTCCCTAGGCGTAGGGATAAATCATTACGTTGCCAACATTGACAGAAAGTTGAACTCCCCAGATTTGTCCCCAAAAATTTTAGAATTCCCCAAAAAAGTCCCCAGAAACATATGGTCCCCAAAATTGTCCCCAGAAGCCTCAAAAATCCCTAAAATGGGGACAAAATCCCCAATCTGGCATCACTGACTCATAACTCAACGAAAATTAAATGCATGCATTTTATTTTTCAGAATAATATTTCTGTAATGTTTTTTGAATTTTTTTGCAAGTTTTGTAAAATTTTGTCGAAATCCGTTCGTTTCATAAACAATAAACTTGCTAAAAAAAATTTATAATTTCAGAAAAAAGATGTATCTGTCTAAATATTCGTATGATAGTCATACAAAAAAAAAAAAAAAAAAGCATACAAATAGTAAGTGAAACGATATGTGTTAAAGTTACAAGCCAGATAGTAGTCTTTTATGAAAAAGGTTAGTCCAATCCAAAGTATTTTTGTTTTTCTTTAAATTGTTGTTGGCACGGAGTATTATTTAAGAGGAGACGAAAGTAACGCTGAAATTTTGCGATGTTGTTTTCTAACGTTAACAGAGGGCGCCGGCGTTCTCTATACCCTGCTTTCCAGCTTCCGTAACGTTATTCAATAGGGAAATGTTTCGTTTTTATTAATATTTTAAGAATAATATTGAGCTTAAAAAAAATCGGTTGAAAGCAGATTTCATTTAATAGAGTCTTTTTGACAACATGCTTTTTTTTAAAAGAACTATTTTAAGCATTTTACTTAGTGAGAGAACATTTAAAATGACGTTGATCTTTATGCGTAAAACCGAAGCTAAACTACATTGTTATGGAGAGATAGGGTTTTTTTTTTTTTTTGAGAATGTTGGTTTTTATGGATATCTTATGGCAGTGAGTCTTATAATTTTTCGTTGACGGTGTAATAAAATAATAATAAAAAAAAAAAAAAAAAAAATTAAGAAGTTGCTAGCGATTTGATTTTTTCATTCATTTCCTTTTACCAACATCAAGTTTAAAATAATTCTTTGTTATGCTTTTTTTTTTTTTTTTTTCTGTGTAACCTGATGTGTAATAAAATTACGTACTGTTTCAATAAATTTTCAAGTGTTGGCATTACATTTTTCAGTAAAAGGAAAAGTTATTTTGGTTTACTATTAGTGTTTACTATTAGTATGAAATAAAAATATATTAGTATGATTTAAAAAATAAAGTTGTAATTTTATGTTAAGATTTTTCTCTAAAATTTTCACTAATGCATGTGAATTTTGTAATTAAGACTTTTTTAAAATTTTGTCCTGATTTTTTTTTTTTTTTTTAATTGAATATTTGATTAAGATTATGACCAGTTTCAACTGTTTGAGTCATTCTCAGAATCAGAGACAGTGAAGAATCTAAGTCTAAGCATTGCTGTATCATCATTTATCAAATGAATATTTTGAAAATCAAATACAAGCTCAGTAGCGCAGCAGTACACTATTTTAACAGTATGCTAACAAAACTGTGCGAAACTTACGCAATTGCATAAGTTATTAAAATTTCAGGATTTTTTTTTTACTTTCCGAACACTATAGTGAGGAAAGTATTGTAATCATGTCAAAAATCCGAATTCGAGATTTTGATGTTTCTATACGTTTTGAGGTCCCCTGAGTCCGTTTTCACTATTTTTACGATGATGTATGTATGTGTGTGTGTATGTGTGTATGTGTGTATGTGTGTATGTTTGTGAACACGCTAGCGTCTAAAGGCTTTGTTCGATTAACCTGAAAGTTGGTACGTATATTGTAAGTCACCATAGTACGAACCCTATAGATTTTGGTGAATCTAGCACTTATACTTTTTTTACAGGGACACAAAGGAAAATTCTTTATCATTATGGCCTATGGGACCAAAATCTTAAAAGTGCGATAGCATCTAAACGCCTTATTCAATTGAGCAACAATTTTATACCCATATTATAGGTCACAGATACTCAATCTGTATAGATTTTGGAGAATCTAGCACTTATAGTTTTTTTACAGGGACACAAAGAAAAATTCTTTATCATTAAGGCCAATGGGGCCAAATTTTTAAAAGTGTGATAGCGTCTAAACGCCTTATTAATCTGAGCAAAAAAATTGTACACATGTTATAGGTCGCATTTGCACCAACTGTATAGATTTTGGTGAATCTAGCACTACAGTTTTTTTACAGGGACACAAAGAAAAATTCTTTATCATTATGGCCTATGAGACCAAATTTTTAAAAGTGCGATAGCATCTAAATCCCTTATTCAATTGAGCTGAAAATTTGTATGAATATTATAAATCACTGTTGCACTAACTATAAGCATTTTGGTGAATCTAGCATCTATAGATTTTTACAGGGACAAAACGAAAAATTCTTTATCATTATGATCTAAGGGCTCAAAGTTCAGTAGCGTTAAATAAAACCTCGTGTGATATATGGAGAAAAAAACACTCTATTATGGTTTTCTCTCTTTTGTTTGTTTAGCAATTCCTCTTTCTTTATTTTATCTACAAAACTGTTAGTTACTCAATGTTCGGAAAGTCGAGTGGAGTCACTCCAGATTTTTTTTTTTTTTTTTAACATACAAAATTAAGTTGAATTTTTGCATAATAATGGATTATCATGAGAATTGTTACGTTAAAAATAGTACATATGGAGTTGCATAAAACTGAGCCTAATAAAATTAAACAACAAAAACTAGGATAAGGTAAATGTATCAAAGTGGAGGAAGAAGGTGAGGCATAAGTGCCTCGTGAGTGAAGCCTAGTGAGTGAGGCATTTCATTCTGAGATCATGCTGGGTTAATAATACATTTCGTTTCTTATAATATTAGTGTAATAGGATACTTGACATTAGAAATTTAAGAGAAAAATTAGTGTAACTTTTATGTTTAGAGAACTTTTATGTTGACAGAATTTTTTTCTCTTGCGGATCAGTTTCCGGTCGGGTTGACTGATCTTTTTTTCGTGCGGGTCGGGTTCGGGTCGGGTTGACTGAATTTTTTTTCTTGCGGGTCGGGTTTGGTTTTCAACAAGTCGGGTCGACTTGAGAACACCTTTCAAAATATTTTTTTTACAATTATGAACATAAATTTATAGGAATGTTTACAACTATGTAACTAATTTAAACATTCTGCACATACTAGACATGTATCGGTTGGTTGTTTGGTTGGAGGATTTAAGGCCGATTGACTCCAGATGTGTCCTAGGCATAGGGGGAATGCCCTCCGTTTGAGTCTTTCTAAGGGGTCCTAGCCCGTATTTACGCGTGTTCCGAGCGGCTAGGTCGACGAGCGCAACCTGGGATCGAACCCGACACTTCCCATCTACCAGCTTCGAGCGCTGAACCGCTCGGCCGCTGGTGGGCAGACATGTACCGGAGCACCCTATTCGTATACGCGGATATCCGCCAGAAAATTAGATCCGTATTTGTATCTGGATCTGTTTTCTTTTCTTCAACGGAACTAATATGTATCTTTTGAAAAAAATGTATGAAAATTAGAAAAGTATTATGAATCTTTCTCGACTGTTGTTAATATATAAATTAAAGAAATACAAATACAGTATAACCTCGCATTTAAATTCTGGAAAGTGAAAAGATTTCGCAGTTTACAAGTTTTTTTTATTATTATTATTTTACTTTCTTCTATATTCAGTAGAAGAAAGTATTAGATTCGTAAAAATTTTCACCTTCCGGTTTTTGATGAATTTGCACGTTTTGAGAGTTCCGAACACGATTTGACTATTTCTAGAAAATATCAGTCTGTGTCTCTGTATGTGTGTGACAAAAATTTTGTGGTGACTGTATCTCTTGAACTACTGCACATAATTACCTATAAATTCATAAATAAATGCACCTTGACATAAATTAGTGCCTATCAACTTTTGGTGCCCATCGCTCAACAGATAGCGCTGCTATACAGTGATTTCCGCAATTTAAGGGAATGCTATATCTCAGGAACTACTGCAGAGAATTGCATATAAATTTATATGTAGATGCACCTTGACATAACCTAGTCTCTATCAACTTTTTATGTCAATTTCTCAAAAGGTTGCGTTGATTTTTACAGTTTAAGGAAAGGCTATATATCAAAAACTACTAAACAAAATTGCACATAAATTTATATGTGGATGTACCATGATACAATTTATTATCTTCCCACGTTTGGTACCAATAATTCAATAGGTGACGGTGTTATACAACGATTTCCATAATTTAAAGGAAAGAGATATCTCAGGTTCTATTGTGTATAATTAAAAAAAAAAAAAAAAAAGATATCTGAAAAGACCATAATCAGACATTATGCCGATTCAATTTGGATGCATATCGACCAATAGGTGGCGCTGCTGTCCTGCAATTTTCCCCGAGACGGAAAAGCTATATCTCAACTTCTATGGTGTATAACTGTACAAAATTTGATAAGTGAAATAACCATTATGAAAACGCATTTTTTAATATACTATTTATGGAGAATAAAACTGTCTTTCTTTGCACAATGTAATTTTTCTCTAAGATGAAAATCGTCTGCATTCATTATGGTAGGTAATTTTAATAAATAATAGCTTTAGTAAATTATCTGTACTGAGCGAATTTGTATTAGAAAATTTAGAAGAAAATCTTGTGGTGAGTACAACATACTAGTTTTATTTTTATTTATTTATTTATTTAATACCTTTACTTTTAATGAAATTCAATCCTTGCTTTTATGTAAACGGAATTTTGAATTTTCTCTATTTATACTTGTTTATACAGCAAATATATAAGAAATACTTGTTGTGATTTCATTTAAAGCTAGTATGCTGTGACCACCTCAAACTTTCTTTTATTATTTTCCTATAGGAATTCGCTCAGTAAAAATATTTTCTTAAAACTATGTATTATTTATTAAAATTATCTACCATAATGAATGATTTTCATTTAGAAAAAACTAACACTAAATATTTACAAGTTTTGAGAGCTCTAGACTATATGTCAGGTTTTATTGCTTATAATCCAACAAAACCTGATATGTGAAAAGACCAATATGAAATATTACGCTGATTCAAAGTGAATGCCTATTAGCCAACAGGTGGCGCTGCTACTCAGGGATTTCCGCAATTTAAGGAAAGGCTATATCTCAAGAACTGCTGCACAGAATTTCATATAAATTTGTATGTCGGTGCCTTTTAATATATATTATCGCCTGTCAACTTTTGGTGTAAACCACTCAACAGGTGGCTCTGCCACACAGCGATTTCCACAATTACAAGGAAAGCTATATCTCAGGTTCTATTGTGTATCATCAAACAAAACTTAATATGTGAGAAGGCGATTATGAGACATTATGCTGACTCAGTTTGAATGCTTGTCGGCCAATAGGTGGGGCTTTTACACTGCAAATTTCATCGATAACAGGATGGCTATATCTCAACTTCTATGCCGTATAACTGTACGAACCATGATATGTGAGATAACCATTATAAAAACGCATTGTTTAAGAAGTTATTTATAGACGATAAAACTGTCTCTGATTGGATATTTAGTGTTAGATTTCCCTAAGATGGAAATTATTTGCATTCATCACGTTAAACTTCTTAATTATAGTTTTAATAAATTATTCGCACAGTAAATTTTACAGAAAAATATAGAAGAATGTCTTGTGGTGGCCACAACATACTAGTTTTTTTTTTTTTTTTTAATAATTTACCAACTGTGTGACAATGAAAATTTACATTATTTTATATCATGTTATATCATTTTACCTTGTTTTGCGTGATTTTTAGATGGATAAGTAATGTTGATTTATTTTTCGGGTTTCGGGTCGGGTTCGGGTCGCAAAAAATTCTCTGTTGCGGGTTCGGGTCGGTTTTCGGGTTGATGAAAATTTTTTTGTCGGGTTCGGGTTGATTTAAAAATCATCTGTCGGGTAAAACCCGACCCGCGCAGTACTCTAATAATAATACTTACCCGTGGAGCAGAAAACAATCTAGGGCATTTCTGTCCTTGGGCTTTTCTATTTTTTTTTTTGTCACTATCATAAGAACCTGTTTTACATCGAAGAACGAAGCATTTACATGAACCCATCTCAATGAAGTAGTTTTAAGCACGTACAAAAATATTAAACTGTTTAAAATTCAAAATTCGAAAAGCACGTCAGTAGAATGAAACTGAAAACAATAGTACTTCGTGCCGAAATATAGGGTAAAGGGACAAGTGTCGCCTTCAATAGCTGGCAGAAATTCACATCGCAGTTTTAAAGCTTTCCCCCATTGGACTTTCATCTCCTCTTTAAATAATACTCCGTGGTTGTTGGTTCTGTTGAACTCGTAGCTAACTCATTACTGGAAAGTGTGAGCCTAGGAGTGTTCTTTGCGAGTCTAAAGTAATTCGCCCAGAACTTCTTTAGATAAATAGGAAAAAAGTAAAAAAAAAAAAAAAAAAAAAATTACGATCACATACTGTACCTCTGTCAGCAAAAAATTAAACCGCGTAGCAAACTTTTGGGGACTAGGTAAGACTCTAGGACTAGGGACACTTTTTCGGAATAATGACAAATAAACAGCGACAGCAGCCTCAAAACGCACTTAAACGATCCCCTCGCGGAGGATCAGAATTGTGATGGGATGTCTCTGGACCATCCTTAGCATACTTGCCAACCATCTCATTAATAACCGCACAATTGTTAACGCCCCTCTTTTCACATTACTTTATTTTTAGAGTAATTCTCTCCAAATGTTGTTACGATTAAAAAAGAATAAAATCACTTTAAAAAATGTCTGGTGTGAAAGAAAAGGCGGGTACTAAAAATTGAACGGTTCATAATGAGATGGTTGGCAAGGTATGCCTTAGGGGTGCGTCCCAGACCTTCGCTAATTAGCTATAGCGCAGTACTAGCGCGAGTTTAAAACCAACCAACCTTACTTAAACGATTGTGGAGGAGTAATATATAAATTAATTAAAGTAATGGGATTATAAGGTAAAATGACTAAAGGAAAAATTATGATAAGGAAGAATTATGGCGCAAAAGGTAATGTCATTATATTTAAAATGTCATGCCAACCGATGTTAAAGAGTATAAACTGGTAAGAGAACTAAACCGGGAAGGAGTAATAGAATTTTAATTATGTTGATTTATAAATATCGACCGCTAAGCTGGTGAAGACTAACCAATAATAATAATTAGTAGTAGTAGTAGTATTGTTATTATTAGTATTTAATAAGTTATAAAACAAAGTAATATGATTGAAGAAAGTCCTACATCTCTAATAAAACAGACAAATTTAGAAATGAATGGGAAAAGGAAAAATAAAATAAATTCCTTAAAAGACAAATGAATTTAACTTGAAATGGAGTTTTGTTCACCCTCCGTAGAACCTCCTCTTCCCTATTATTGCAGTCGGATCATCTAATCAATAACACAAACATCAATAGCGGGGAAAATGTTTTTTTTAAACACTCCTCAAAAGCGTCTGTGCTGTGCTGATGATCGTTAACTATAAAACCGGTTTTCAAGGTTAAAAACCACTGTTATTCGTGCTATGTCAGTTATATTTTCTTCATTTCGCTGATATATAGAAAGGCGCTTTATAAAGTTATTTTATCATTTTAATTTTATTTATCTGTTTTTTAATTTAATTTAATTAATTAATTATTTATTTATTTTTTGTTATTGTTAATCCTCTGACTGCTTACTCTGCAATTTTCATGGATAAAAGAAATGTAACAAAATTTGATTATTCCGCAATATTGGCGGGCATGCTTTTGTTAGGCATGCAATATTGGCAAGCATGCTTTCTTTTCTTCTCTATTTTCCTTTTTATATCTTTCTATTTCGTTTTTTTTTTTTTTTTTTTTCTAATTCCTTTCTTTCTTTAGCTTTACCTGTTATTTTATCACTTAACCCTTTAGCATTTATTGCTGTTGTCGCACTGAAAGCAAAACAATTGACATCATTAAAAAAATTCTTATGCAGCATCTCTTTAATATTTTCCCGTTGTTTTAATCAATTTTTAAACTTTTTTTTTTCCTAGTTATATAGCAACACTACTTCGAAATTTAACAAATGATGTTTCAGAGGAAGTCCAGTGCAGAACACATTTGAAATTTTGAAATAGGCACAAGTACACATTGTTGTTTCAACAATTCACTTGCGTGTAGTTTTTTTTTTTTTTTTTTTTTTTTTTTTCAGTTGATGAAGGGTCATGCCATTCACCTGAAAAGCTGTTGCAAGTTTTTACATTTTATTATTTTTACTTACAAAATTATTTATTTATTACATTAAAAAATAAGAAAATAATAATAAAAAATTAATAAATAAAAAAGGTGGAGAATGAGTGGGCAGATGTTTGATTAAGGAGGTAGGATGGTGTTATTTAGCTTGGTTGGTTGGGTGATATTTTGAATTTAATAATAAAAAAATAAAGGAAAATTAATTAATTTTTGATTTTCTGAATTTTCTTCTGTACACTTATTTGATTTGACAATTTTATTATTTATATAAAATATTTATTATCATATTATAATAATTTTATTATTTATAATTACCACTACTGGGTAATGTTTGTGGATTTGAATAACTATTTCAGCTTTAAAATGGAGGTTATAAAAGTAGCTGACAAATAACATAAAATTAAATTAACATCACAGTAATATGTATATTTTAAAAAGTAAAATTATTTATAAAAGTGTTTAAAATAATAGTTAATTTATTATATCAAATTAATATTAATTTCAATTAGTATCTTAAAATATTATGAAGTAGTACCTAACATAATTATTTACATCTTTAAAATTACTCAACTCGTCTCTTCTTTTCTAAATATTGGGTATATCCACGCGAAAATAGTTACTGTAAGGCAATATATATATAATAAACTACTTTTATAGTATAAAGTTTTTTGTTTTCCGCAACTGAATTGCAATTACATTTGAGGAACAAACATTCAAACTGTGTTTTCTCCAAAAATGAAAAAAATGAGTTAGTGACTTTTCTTTGAACTTTAACATAAAAATAGAATGTCTACATATCTTCATAGATATAGATATGTCTACGCATTTTCCTAGCATCTAGTAATACATCTAAACAAACGATAATTAGGTTTTAAGTTTACTTATAGTTATAAAAATGGAACTAGGTGATTTTGTAGTAGACCCTATCATGTTACACTTTTATTAAAGGTCTTGGTATTTCCTGACCGTTGGTGATGTTCGTACAGAACACACTGCGCCCCCTGGCCGTGGAAAGTGCAACTAAAGGATTTTGCGGTTGACACAACCGTGTGACACCTTATTTGAAAGGTCTTGGAAATTCAAGGCGATTGGTGATCTTCGCATACAACATATTGCGCCCCCTGGTGGAGGAAAGTGGATTTTGCAGCGCGTTCGTAGCATGCCTGCTATACGGTGCCGAAGCCACAGGCAACGAAAACACGAGTCAGACGTTCATTTTTTCATGTTATTAGCAGCTTGCATATACGCTGCCGCAGGCACCAGGTCCCGAGCCCGAGTTCCGTTCTGCTTGAGGTAATTTGTTTTTCGTTACAGATGATTATTGTTTTCGTGATGCTTTCATTTATTGTATTTCATTTATTTCTATATGTGTGTTATTTTAAATGCTTTGTTTTTAGATTCCATTAAAATTACTTTTGTTTTGTCTAATAAAGTATATTTACACATTTAAACAGTGCTTTTAATTTTCAAATATACTGTCAAATAATTATACTTTCACTGAGTTTGCATTACAAAGTAAAATTATTTATTTCAATAAATTGATATATCTTTTGCTTCACGCTATCCAAAACTGCAAGTAAAATTTGTGTAAATGTTTTCTTTACGTCACACTACCTCTTTGAGCAAATTTTCACTTAGTTGAATAATATGATACTATGTTTCGGATAGCGTGATGCAAAAGATAAATCAATTTATTGAAATAAATAATTTTAATTTATGATGCTAACTCAGTGAAAGTATAATTATTTGACAGTATATTTGAAAATTAAAAGCACTGTTTAAATGTGTAAATATACTTTATTAGACAAAACAAAAGTAATCTTAATGGAATCTAAAAACAAATCATTTAAAATAACACTGGGGCGCCACTGAAATTTTTATATCATTCCTTTTAAAACTGTTATTTTGAATTTGAAATGCGAATGGAAAAGCATCAGTGAGTGTATTTTATATATCTGTCTGATATTGAAGTTAAAAATATTACGTTTGCATTATAAATATAAATAAAAGTAAAAAGTAAATGATCAAATAAGAAAATCTATGTATATTTTAACTAATTGCAAAGCGTCACTTAAAATTTGATATCATTATTTTTAAGACTCATATTTCAAATATTCTTATAGCCATAAAGTAGCGGCGTCACAAACTTTTAAGCCGTTAAGGGTTTTTTGTACTGATATATATTACATCTAGAAAAACACAATTTTTTTTCTTCTTCCCATTGTGGATCGTAATCGAGTCGGATTCATCGATTTTTTTTTTTTTTTTATTATTGGTTGTGTTTGAGTCGGGGTAGTTATTTTTTTCCTTGCATGTGGTGTTAATACAAATTCACTTTTACGAATATTGTTCAAGTACGAGTCGGGTTTAATTTTAAATGAGTCGGGTCAGATTGAGAGCATTACTTAATAAGTAGAAATTTATTTGATATATGTAAATATACTTGCATAACTAGTATAAGTATATACCAAATATGCCCATTTAACTAAATATACGCATATCCAAATTATTATAGTCTTAAAAGTAAGTAAACATAAACTTAAATATCAGACACAACAAACATCAGGTTTAGGTTTCAGGTATCACTCTACAGTTATTTTTTGCATTTTAAGTCTCCTTGTACCGGACCTACGGCTTAAAGGGGATTTCGTTCTACTAAGAACATCTGTACCTAAATCGGGATTTGAATCCGGCTCCAATCAACAGAAGGCGAGTTTCAAATATCAGAGGTCTCTAATAAACGAACATTCCCCCCCCCCCCCCAATCTACAGCTTAAATCCTATTATTTTTTTCATTTATTATTATTATTTTTTTTCACTTTTTAAGTCAGATTCGGGTTGGATTCAGAAGTACAATAGTCGTTCGGATCCAAATAGAATTGGGTCACCTGTGCAGAATTCAAAGTTGAACATAGGCATATTATTTTCTTCACCACGAAAACTATTACAATTCATTTCAGTTTTCGCAACTGCAGTTTTCAAATTTATTTCAAATAAGAGTGTTAAAAATGAAGTGTATAACTCAAAAATTTTCGAAAAATCTGTAAAATTTTCGGACGTGGTCTGGTTTGAACCACTAACTCCATTGGCAGCTGTATTGGTGGTTGATAGTTTGAACTTTGAACAACGTGATCAGTGCTGCCAGATTGAGGGAAATTTTTATTTAATCCCCACCACTAAATTTTAATTGACACCGTTTGCTAACCGTTTAGAAACATTTTTTACAGAAATCGTCTATGTAATTAGATAACCGTTACAAGTAAAATTTAACGGTGGATGTTGAATAAAAATTTCCCTCAAATCTGGCAGCACTGAACGTGATGCGTACTGAACAGTGATGTCAGGTGGTCGAAAATTATTTCCCCAAACAGGTCTTCAAATTTCCCCAAATCAGGGGTTTTTTTTCGAAAAAATCCCCAACTTGATTTCTACTAAAAAGGGAAAATAAAAAAATTTTCAAAAAAAAAAAAAAAAAAAAAAAATCAAGCTGATTTTTCTATGATTTAAGCTCAGATTTTTCCCCAAATGAAGGTAATTTTTTGAAAAAAAAAAAAAAAAAAAAAAAAAACCAAATAACAATAAAGCTATTGAAAGTCTCTAGTCGTAGGAATAAATCATTACGTTGCCAACATTGACAGAAAGTTGAAGAACTCCCCAGATTTGTCCCCAAAAATTTTAGAATTCCCCCAAAAAGTCCCCACAAACATTTGGTCCCCAAAATTGTCCCCAGAAGCCTAAAAAATCCCCAAAATGGAGACAAAATCCTCAATCTGGCATCACTGGTACTGAATTGCAGTCGTCAATTCAGATACGATATTAACTTATTTATGCCACATTTAACGCCAAAAGTATGTTTTAATTGACTGATTTAAAATATTTAATCTGTTACAAAATAAATAAAAAACAAGTGGCGGAAAAAAAATGCGCCAGACATAATTATTTTTCTGACGCCAGCAAGATGTCATTAAAAATTTATTTATTATCATTATTATTATTGAAAGAAATGCAATTTAACATCAACCGTCGGCAGCCGACAATAAAAGCTGTTATCTAGCGGAAATGCAATAATTTTGACACAACTTTCTTTATAAGGGGAAGAGTAAATATTTAAAAATAGATTTATCCCTGATATAAGATACAAACAAACTTAAATAAAGATTGACTTTTATGCAAATTGAATTAATTTTATAGGATTATCTAGAATAAAATGTTCTTTTTAATTGGAATATATTAAATTTTAAATTAATTTTATTTGTTAAATGAATTCATTAATTTTTATGATTATTCTTATTAAATTGATTTTTTCAATTTTGAAATACAAATCAGATTAATAAGAAGTAAAACTTGAAACTTGTTCAAAAAGGGTTCAAGCTTTAATGCATATTGTTGAGTGTGAAAAATTATATACAACTCAAACAAATAAAAAAACAAGATTTTTCTTCCTGCTTTCATTCTTCTTATTTCATATTCATCTTTCTTTCCTTTCCTTTCTTTTATTTTCCTATGAAAGTACAGTTTTTAAAATATGCATACCAACTGGAAAATTGGATGGAATGTTCGTTATAAAGCTACATACGTGTTATAGTTACAGTTTACATGTTATAGTTACTGACATTTTTTATTAAATTGGTGATTTTCATAGTTTACAAATTAACAATCATATTTTTTCAAAGTCTATTATGGAAAATGAAGAACAATGAAAACAAAATAAACAAATGTAACATTTGAAAGCATGGATATCTTCGCCTATCTTTAATGCATCCTTAACATCACTTTTTCATTTTATTTATGTATTAATTTATTTTTTTTTTAATTGTCTGAATTTTACATTTCTTTCAAAGTTTATTAAGGATGTGATTTCCGCGTGTTTCACACCAGAATTCTCTAACAATAATCACTACTCCATTCAATCACCCCCCCCCCCCCAAAAAAAAAAAAAAAAAAAAAAGTTAATCTTATTAGACTAATGTCGCCATTTTTTCTTATTATATCATTGAACTGAGTCCACGAGCTCAAATATTTTCCATTTATAAATCTTATTTTATTTTGCACATCGCTTTATATTTCCTAATTCAAAATTATTAAAAAGAAACTTTTTCGATACTGTCCGTTTCGAAACTGATTATTATTAATTTTCTTTTCTTTTTCTGGAAAAAAAAAAAAAAAAAAAAAGATTTTGATGAAATTCTGGCAAAAGTAGAATTTAGTTTAGTACGGAGGACTATCAATTCCCCCTCCCCCCCCCCCCCTTCAAATACGAAACTCGAGTAAATACGGGCTAGGAGCTCAAAAGAACTCTTGGACCCAGGTCTAGGAACCACCACGTGCAGTCAATCGGCACCTACACCAACATTACAGAACGGCTAGGCTAGGCCACAGATTATCATACAGATAGGACAGTGAAGCTAAAACGCGAACCGGAAATATAGTAGCACTACTCGTGTCAACAGAGGGGAACTGCATGTGTTAAGTCTACATGAATAGCATCTTTGATCGAAAATTGTTTTTCTATTTCGCGAGTAGTTAGTATGGGAAGTTTTCTTTTTCTTCACTTTCTGCTGTTTTTGAATTCAGAAAATTATCCTCAAAACATTCACAGCTATTCTTCTAAGAAATAAAAATTAATTTTTATAATGTTTAAAAATATGCTTTGTGAAACATATTCATATTCAAGTACAAATTAATATTACAAACTGTAATTCTGAAATAGCAGTATGAAATCATTAAATATTTAACGTTGCTTGGTTTAAATAATACAAAATGCTTTAAAATGAAAAAAAAAAAAAAGTGTTTTTATTTTATGTATATTTTCAAATTTTATTTTCTTAATATTTAGCACTTGCTTCATAAAATAAATTGCTTTTGACAATCAAGTTTGTAAACAATAATAAAGTTGCCAAACGAAAACTTATGTGTAGTTTTATTTCCTTCACTTTTTCTACTACTTTTAAATTCACAAAATCATAACATTCACAACTATTTTCTAAGAAATAAAGCTAATTTTTATTATGTTTGAAAATAAATTTTGCCAAACACATTCGTGTTCAAGTGTACAAATTAATATGACAAACTGTAATGCTGAAATAGCAATATGGTATGAAATTTTAAATATTTAACATTCCTTGGCTTAAATAATACAAAATGCTTTAAAATGAAAAAAATATTTCTGGTTTATGTATGTTTTCGAAATTTATTTGCTTAATATTTAGTACTTGCTTCTTAAAATAAATTACTTTCGACAATCAAGTTCGTAAACAATAACAAAGTTGCCAAACGTAAACATCAATACAATGGTTAGTTGGTTGGATGTTCTGTTTAACGTTGCACTAATATTACGACATGAACATAGATACAATAAAAATAAGACGAGCGATTGTGTAAGCTGGAGAGCTCGAGAAACTTACAGCCGTTGACAATAGGGTCGTTGCAGTCAAATTTTGGTTACCAAAGAATATACGGGAGTGTCCTATATGTATAGTAGGGTGACCAGATGTCCTCATTTTCTGAGGACAGTCCTCTTTTTTCAAGTGTTGTCCTCAGTTGCTTTCAAAAGTTCTCATATCCTCATTTGTCCTCATTTTTGGACGTTTGTTCTCATTTGTCCTCATTTTTCAGTAATTTCCTTTTTTACTTAAAATTTCAACATTAGAGATGATGCTAACCTTATTAGTTTTCAATACTGATTCTACAATTCAACACAGCATAAAAAAAATCCCGATTCCTTGATTCATTTCATTCATTTTTAAATCATTTCCATTACTAAGCAATACACAGAATATATTTTTCTATTGGTAGATTTTACTCTTTGCAATGGAAAAACTTTTTTAGAGATAGGAGCTGAACGCAGATTACTTTCGGCTACAAAAGTACCCGAAAGTTGAGAATAACTCCGATATCAAAAAGGTACACTTAAAACTGTTTTGTTAAATAAACCCTTGTCGAATCATGATCTTAGACTGACTAAGAACATGACTCGACAAGGATTTATTTAACAAAGCTGTATTATGTGTGCATTTTTAGACAGGGAAAATTGCTAGTGCTCGGATACTTTTGCTGCCGAAAGTACCTTGTTGACATCTCACGATTTTTTGCTCTAATGAGTAAATAGCGCTACTCGAAGGTCAACATAATAGCTAGTTTGCAGAACATTAATGCTTTATGCCGTCAGACTAGAGGCCAATTCCTATTCCTAGCCTAGCCTGTTTTTGACCTTGTTCAGATTCAGATTGTCTTTTCCTTTAAAAATGTTAGTTATTGGATCATTTCCATATGAAGTAGTTATGATTTCGTTTACACTAAACCTTGGTCTGTACAACAGTGACAATTGTATTAAAACAGTTTATAAAAGTATTAATAGAAGTAGATATAAAATAGTTTGGTGCTTTCGTTTCAACCGCATATCAGAAATTAATACTTTTGTATAAACAGCATGACCATTATGTTATACGAAGAGAAGTATAATGTGTACACGTTTAAAAGAAAATTTTTTGTACATTTAATAATGCTTATATAAATAATGTTTATCGTATAAGTTCGTAAATGGTATAAATTTATGGTAAAGACGATTAAGGGCTGCAAGTGGGGTTAATATAAGCTACTTTTATGCTATATTTTATGAAATTTTGTTTCCTCAGAAATGTCCTCATTTTAGAAGAAAACTGTCCTCATTTTTCTCACGGAAATGAGGACATCGCATAATTTGTCCTCATTTTGCATAAAAAAAATCTGGTCACCCTAATCTGGTGACCAGATGTCCTCATTTTCTGAGGACAGTCCTCATTTTTCAAGTGCTGTCCTCAGTTAATTTCAGAAGTTCTCATATCCTCATTTGTCCTCATTTTCGGACGTTTGTTCTCATTTGTCCTCATTTTTCAGTAATTTCCTTCTTTACTTAAAATTTCAACATTAGAGATGCTGCTGAACTTATTAATTTGCAATACTGATTCTAGAACTCAACACAACGTAAAAAAATCACGATTTCTTGATTCATTACCTTTAATTTTAAATCATCTCCAACACCATTCCGTCCCTCGTGGAGGATCAAAATTGTGATGGCGTGTCTCCGGACCACCTCTTAGGGTGAGTCTGAGACCGGCGCCAATTGCCCATTGCGCAGCATTAGTGCAACGTAAAAACCCATCTAATCCAACCCTTTACACAGAATATATTCTTATATTGGGAGGTTTTAGTCTTTTCAAGATTATACTTTAAAATATAAAGTTTGAAAAAAAAAAACTGAATTTGCATTTAAGTAAAACAAAAGAAAGTATTTAAAATTTAACATGAAGCTGGAAGTTATTTTATTACTAATTACATTTTATAACTAACTAAATTTAAATAACATTTTAAATGGAAAAGCATTTTTTAGCAAGATTGAAAACTGATTAATCAGGGATGGGAGCTCAACACAGATTATCTTGTTATAACATCTCATGATATTTTGCTTTCAAGTGAGTATATAATGCTACTCGAAGGTCATCATAATAACCCAGTTTGTAGATTAATTCTTATTCCTAGCCTAGCCAGTTTCTGACATTCTTCAGATTGCCTTTTCCTTTTGAAATGTTATTTATTGGATCCCTTCCATTTGAAGTAGTTATGATTTCGTTTATACTAAAAATTTGGTCTATATAACAGTAACAATTGTATTAAAACAGTTATTAAAAGTATTAATAGAAGCAGATATAAAATAGTTTAGTACTTTCGTGTCAACCACATATCAGAAATTAATATTAACAGTATAGCTTGTCATTATATTATAGGAAGAGAATTATAATGTGTACGAGTTAATAATAATGTTTATTATAAATTTAATAATGCTTATATAAATATCTTTTTATAATGTTTATCGTATAAGTTCATAAATAGTATAAATTTATTATAGTGACGATTAATGGCTGCAAGTGGGGAATATAAGCTAATTTTGCACTACATTTTATGAAATTTTATGTCCTCAGGAATGTCCTCATTTTTAAAGGAGATTGTCCTCATTTTTCTCAAAGAAATGAGGACATTTCAGAATTTGTCCTCATTTTGCATAAAAAAAATCTGGTCGCCCTAATGTATAGAGTTCCAACAACCACGTGACTTTCTTCTTAGCAACCGTACTTTGCTGAAGGACAATGCTAATTTTTCCATGCCTTTGGAAGCGTAGTAGTCGAATTTTATTATGCTTTTACAAATACATTTACAACACTGTGTTACAATAAATTTGTAACACTATTCCGCAATGATAAAATGGGTCAGTGGGGTCAACTGTCCCTCAGCAAACACGCTCGTGACGTCATTTGTTAGATTTCTATAGCGTGTGCGACCAGAACTCGAATCCAGCACTTACCGCAGGCATGAGATTCTTCCGCGGTTTTCTGCTTTTTTGTGATTTTCCGTTATTTCAGTGTTTTTATTTATTTATTTAATTTGTATTTTCTATTTTTTTTTTTTTTTGCTATTTTTGTTATTTTCCCACCTTTTTTCCACGACTTTCTTATTTTCCGTAAATTAAGATATTGAAAATTAAAAGAGTTGAATATACATATATATATATATATATATATATATGAAAATCATTCTTTTCCGAAAAGCTACATACTATAAAAATATTTTCACGAAATTTGCAGCAGAGAACCTTTAATTGTTTCTCGATAGATGGCGCCACCAAACACTCGTACCACGAAATCGTTAATATTGCAAAAAATATATGTCATATTTTCAAATTAAAATAAATAAGGATATATATATATATACATATATAAATTGTATAATGAATAAAAAAAATAAATAATTTAACAAAAGATAGATTAAATTTGCAACAGATTATCGATAAATTATGTTTTTGCTAACTTAAATATTACTCGAAATGAATAGAAAATAAGTAATATTTTATTAAATCGGAAATTTCGCCCCATTATAATTCATTAACTAATACATATTTTTAAATTCCGTTTTCACTTTCCGAAAATTCACGACTATTAAACAATTTATCGCTTTCTAAAAATAGATTTTTTTTTTTTTTTTTTTTAATATTTTATTTTTAAGGTCAAAATATGAAAAATGTCCCATTGTGAAAATTCGCATTTTACAACCTCAAACTCAAATAAATAAATAAATAAATAACTAAAAATAATAATAATAATAATAATTTTTAGAAAGCGGTAAATTGTTTAATAGTTGTGAAGTTTCCGAATGTGAAAACGGAATTTAAAAATATATATTAGTTAATAAGTTATAATGGGCGAAATTCTCCATAGAATTATATTGGCTCTGTCTTCTGGGAACGATACGTGGAAAGGCCTCTTAAGTGAAAAACAGATGTTTAGTAATATTCTTTAATAATCGATAAAAACAAAAAAAGAAATAAATTTTATGTCGCTAGACATTTTATATTGCTTAAATTAAATGCATTAAAAACTTAAATAAATTATAATTTTAAATAGGAATATATGTGTATACATGTGTGTGTGTGTGTGTGTAAAATCATTATTACTTTATTCTATATTCAATAGAAGATATTCCAGTGGTGCCGCTAAAATGTTTTTCAGAATGGGACAAACTTAATTTTGTAAAAGTTTTGGTATATTTTAGAAATAGAAATTATATTAGACTCAGATGGCTGGTTGGTCAGTTGAGCTAGCAAGCTTGTGTATAAGCATCTACTACAACAGATTTTTATGGAAGTAATTTAAGTTAAGGCTTTTTTAATTATAACTTATTCCAAACCAATCCGAATTCGAAAAATTCCCTGTTAAATTGACTTGAAATCAACTTGCAGGAAAAAGTTAGAGTCAACCTGAACCCTGAGTCGGGTTAGTTTGGTTCTAATTAGCTCTGTGATATAAACTTTATTCATCAATTTATATAATTATAGAAACTCTAGTGACATAATTCTGAAGCTTTAAATATAATTAAGAAAAAAAAAAAAAAAAAAAAATACTGATTAGAATTTTTAGGGGGGGGGGGGGGCAAGTGTCTCACTTTGTTCCTATGTGCCGACACCCATGCTTTATTTGTAAATAAACTTTCGGTTTTCGATGGATTTACCTGTTTTGAAAGTTCCAGAACACAATTTGACAAATTTTAGAAAATTTATGCGCGTCTGTATGCGCTATAAGAATTTTGTAGCAGCTCTGACTCAAGAACTACTGCATAGAATTTTATATAAATTTATGCACTTTGACCAGGATTGCCAGATGAATACTAGAACTTTTTTTTGTACACTACACCACTATTTTTGTTTTAAAACAGTCGCTTTATATAAAAATGTAGAAAGTTGTAGATTAAACAAATAGATCGACACTTTATAAAATTAGTGGTGTTAAAAAAATAAAATTATAGTATTCATATGGGCAAGAGGTAGGGCTTACAGCCTATTTTCATGTGTTTAATTATATAAGAGCATGCAAAATATTTCAAAAAGAAGAACATTTACAAGAAGTGGCTATTCGGCACCTGAGGTCCCGATAGCTTATCGGCCCCGCTGTTTGGTGCTGTCATCTATCTTTCACTATTGTAACTGATTTAATGTTTAAGATCGTTTTCATTTGAAGCAATGAACCTATAAAGAGTAATTATGTAACTTCATGATTTGAAGCACGGCCTTACTAGATCACTCCTCGGCGCCAACACGCCAACGTCGTGAAAGCGGCCATAACAATCGACGATTTCTCCGGAATCAAATGCATTGATTGTTAGGGTCGGCGTGCAGCGCCGCCACAGCAAACTTGCAGAGCATTTAAATTAATTTAAAATTTAAAATGCAGTCTTCAGATACGCAAAAATATCTGAATCATAAAAATAATCGTGGCAATAATTTTAAACCAATTCATTGAAAAATAATAAATGATATTAGTCGTTTTCTCATTCGTCTCCCAAACATTACACAAGAGTGAAAATGTCAAACTCCAAATTCATAGAACAGCTAAGATTTTCCTTATTTCTCATGCACAAACAGTTCACGTTCTTTTTAATTTTCATTATTTTTTCCTTTCTTTAATTATTAATTGTTGAACCATGGATGAATATTTCTTGCTTCTTGGCATAAACTTAGCACGATGTAACGTTTCAAACTGTTTTTTAGGGTCGGCAGCGAGCGCCATCTACTTTCCCAGATGGATTCCGCGGCATGCATTGATATTTGCAGTTTTGTTATGGCCGCTTTAACGTTGGCGCCTTTGGCGTAGAGTGATCTAGTAGGGCCGTGTTTGAAGTTAGTCTCTTCTGCGGTAGTGCTGCCATCTGTCTTTCATTATTGTAACTGACTTGATTTAAGATAGTTTTCGTTTCGATTTTCGTGTTAGTTTTTTCTGCGGTTCGGACACGACACGTTTCTCTGTTTCTTGATTGTTTTTCAATAAGATTTTTCCCCCTTCAGCTACGACATTGTATTAATGTCTAGTAGTATGAATGAAGCACAAAGGCCCTTTTCAAAGCTAAACACCCCCCTTTTCACCATTTGATTGCGGGGAAAATTTTTTCGCCGTTCTCTGAATTTGTTTCTGCCAAAGAAAAGTATGAAAAGGACAATTTTGTTGTCCTTGTTACTACCAAATGTGAAAAATGGCTTGAAGGACATGTACAGGGAAAAGCTGCTGTATAAAAAAGTGATTTACACTTGCCAAAAAGGCAAAAAACGCCATGCGTCCCAAGCTGAAGGCATTAGGCCTAATGTTAAAAGTGGCAAGCTTGGATGACAATATTGCCATTTTAAACTGAAGTTGACTTCAAATCAAGGTTTTCTCTAAGTGAAGGTTTCTCCAAGGTTTTCTCCAAGTAAATATGGAGCATACTTTATTAACCATTAGATGTCTACACGGGCCGAAATTTTGAGGCCCGGGCCCGGCCCGTACGAAAGTTTTGCTTACCCGGCCCGACCCGGTATGAAATCGAAAAATTAGGCCCGGTCCGTTTATTTTTAACAGTGTACGGTCCGGCCGGACCCGGATAAAAAACGATAAAGCCAGGCCCAACCCGGCCCGATCCAAAAATTTGTAAAAAAAAAATACATATCTTTCTATGAAAAAGATTTTTAGTATGTGTTTTTCAGAGGTTTTATATAGCCAAGCAATAGAATGTTCTTTAACAAAACTGCTGAACTTTTACAAGATAATTATGAAAAAACAGAAGTTCATTATTACAGACGTGGAGAAGGCACAAAGACAGACAGAAAGTCAAATAAAAAATTTTAGCATTCATCAAACAAAGTAGAAAGGTATTTAAAATGGTTATTACTACTATAAATACGCTTTCAACCATTTCCGCTTATGTATCCGAATCTTTCATGTAAACAAAACTTTAATGCTAATCCAACCATATTCAATAGAAAAGATGCTTTTGCACATGCTAAAAATGATGCTACTTTCATCCAGTGCCCTAGAGAAAAGAAAAAGGAGCTTTAGAGAAAAAGTTACAGCGGAAGGATTTTTATAGCTTTCATACCACTTAAATTCTACAGACCATAGGACGCAAAGCCTTGTTTATACACAGTAACGTATCTAATTTCTTTTTGTTTGTACATGTGCGCAAACTAGTAGTGACAAGCATTCTATTTTGAATAGGAAACCATCTAATATTACTTTAAATAAAATATATTAATTTTGAGACATGCTAAAAACGTAAAAATATTTTCAGAAATGAGATCGCTAGCAGACAGACTGATAGACAATTAAACTGAAGTTACAGACATTTTTTAACAAAACAAAATTTTATGTGACATACCAGCCTGTAAAATTATGTAAAATAAATGACTGAAGAAGTATTTTATCATTTTCCTTTTTCGTTGATTAACGGGGAAACTAAAAAAAGATTATGGCCGAAACAGCTCGGAAAAAATTCCCTCCAGGGCCGGCCCGGCTCAAGTATGCACAAAAAAATTGAGCCTGAGTCTAGCTCGTGCAGACCTCTACTAACCATATTGTTTCAGAAGAAACTTTTCTCCATCTTCCTGAACAATTGAGATTGAATGAGGAAGAATTAAAAGAGGCAGAAGTTGTTCTAAAATCCGGTGACGAAAAAAAAAAAAAAAATAATAAAAAATAAAATAAAATAAATAAATAAATAAAGGCACATTTAATGTCTCAAAAAGGTGAAAGGCCTGTAATTTTAAAACAATTACATAATTTATCAGCAATATAACATTCAAATAATACTCAAAAATCTGACCTACAAAAATTGGCAGATGAAATGAAAAACATTCCTGATGCAATTGTAAACATTGCATATGACAAAGACACAAAAGAATTGATAGGGATGTCGTTAAACTCTTAACGACGTTATAAGAATTATCATTCAAAACCATGTCGCTACTTTGGCGACGCATTTTATATATATCTTTTCATAAATAGTCATTAATAGTCATTTTTAGAATATTAAATTGAAATAAGGTAAATATCTTACCTTATCGGTCCAGAGTCGTGGGGACTGCAGGCCACTGTTGATTAATTTCTATTCATTGGTGTCGATTGAAGACATAAATCGGAAATAATAGGATTGCAATTACTGAGACATACATTTATTACAACAAAGACGAACACGAAGAACACACTCAGGAGAAAAGAAGAAAAACAAAAACATTAATATCGGCGCGCAGCGCCATCTACAGGTTTTAGATTTGACCAATAATTAATACATTGGCCCCCGGATGAACATTAACTTTATGTTCATTTTCTAATTGTAATTATATCAAAGAGAATTTAAAGTCCACCCAAAAGTCATAGTTTGTAAATATAAGTTTTTAAAGTTT
The DNA here is from genome assembly GCA_963930645.1 of Salticus scenicus. NCBI lineage: Eukaryota > Metazoa > Arthropoda > Arachnida > Araneae > Salticidae > Salticus > Salticus scenicus. The sequence goes on along the minus strand of OZ005649.1, from coordinate 88,531,463 downwards.
ATTTTAGTCTCTTTCAAAAATTTCAACTGGATAAATCAACTGGAAAGGACGTCTAAATGTACCTGTAGCTGTTTTTATCTCACAAGATCGTACCTTTCCATCTCTACCGGGAAACACTTGAGTTACTACTCCTAATTTCCACAAGTGTCTTGGCAACTTAGCATCGTGGATTAAAACAACATCGTTTGGCGAATATTCTCGAATACTGGAGTGTCGACTTGTCATGGCGTTTTTCAGCTGAAGAAGGTATTCCTTCTTCCATCTTGACCAGAACTGGTCCAATATTCGTTCTTTTTGGTTGAAACGTTTTACATATGTTAGAGAAGTTCCAGGAAGGACATGGGGTTTCATATGCACGATAGGTAGGGTAGTTAGTCGTTGACCTACCAAGAAGTGTGCTGGCGTAATTGGAGAAGGTTCGCCTGAGTCTGCATATATATGTAATGGGTCGCGAATTTATTGAAGCTTCAATTTCACATATAACTGTATGTAGTTGTGTGTGTGTTAAAGTGGTTTTGCCAACCACCTTTCTTAATGCAGTTTTTACGGATCGCACCAGTCTTTCATAAAAGCCTCCCCACCATGGCGACATTTCATGATAAATTTCCATATTATTTTATTACTACTATAGTAATCTTTAAACGTCGGGATGGCTGATTATTTTCCAGATGTGCTTTAACTCTATATCAGCTCGATGAAAGGTTCGTGCGTTATCGGAGTATACCGTATGGCAAAGACCACGCCTTGCTACTATTCTTCTGAATGCTAGTACAAAGGTTTCGGTTGATAGGTTCTCTACCAATTCTAGGTGCACTGCTCTAGTTATTGCGCATGTGCACAACAATATATAATATTTGCTATCATTATTTCGGATGTATAAGGGGCCTGCAAAATCAAGGCCTATCACTGCAAAGGGCTTTTGTTCATTGATGCGATCTGCAGGTAACGGAGCTGTTATCTGGGCTCCAGATCTAGAATTAAATTTTATGCAAATTCTGCATCTTCTTAATACGCTTTTTACTGCCTGTCTGCCCTTGATTACCCAAAATTCCTCCCGTAATTGAACTAATGTATCATTAATGCCAAAATGAAAAACTCGTTCATGCGCATTTTTAATTAAATCAATTAATTTACCCTTTGAAGGCAACAGGATCGGGTGTTTTTCGTTAAAAGAATAATTTGATTTCTGAAGCCTTCCTCCGATACGCATTATTCCCTTGGAATCCAAAAATGGTGAGAACTCAATTAAATTTGAATTTTTCAAAATAGTTTCCCCATTTATCAAACAGTTTAATTCATTCGGAAAACTAATTTTTTGTGTATATTTAACCCACATTGTTTGCGCACTACCAATTTCTTCTGCCGATAATGGACCCTTAACTTTCTCGTTTTTAGGATTCGCGTTGTTAAGAAATCTCTTTATCCATGCCGTAATTCTGAGGACTCTTAAAATGTTACTATATTTTTCAAGATCCAATATTGGTTGAACTGTTTCTATAGAGATTTTAAACTGAATTATTTTTTCAGGTGTTTTCCTTTTTTCTTCGGTAATATATTGCGTGTCTACCTTTTCCCCAATATCATTACCTTTACCATTTAGCTCAGATAACCAATTTGGACCCCTAAACCAAAAATCATCATTAACTAACGCATTTGCGCTAATACCACGAGTAACTAAATCTGCGGGATTATCCTTTGTATTACAGTATGACCAATTTTCGGGTTCTGACAATTCCTGAATTTCGACTGCTCTATTTTTAACAAAGGGTTTCCATTGTTTCACCGATCCCTTCACCCAGTGTAAAACAATAGTAGAATCTGTCCAATAAAATTTCTCGATGTTAATTTCTTTAAATATATCACAAATATATTTCGCTACTCTAGCTGCTATCACCGCTCCCATTAACTCCAATCTTGGTAACGTTAGTTTCTTTAGCGGCGCAACTCTAGCCTTCGACATAATCATACTTACATAACATTTTTTATCATTACTGATAACCCTAAAATATGCAACACAACCATATGCAAGTGGTGAAGCATCTGAAAAAATGTGTAGTTCTACACACGAATTTTTCAAATCAACATACGTGAAATAGCATCTATCTATTCGAATTTCTAATAAATCCTTAATTTCGTTACACCACTTTATCCAAATTCCCTTAAGATTATCCGGCAATTCGTGATCCCAATCCATACCTCTTTCCCACATTCTTTGAAGAAAACACTTTATCCTAATTAAAAAGGGAGATATAATCCCAATAGGATCAAAAAATTTTGCAGCTGTATGCAATACATATCTTTTCGTACATACCGATATATCCAAATTTTCAACTATAGATTTCAAAGCTAATCCTAATTTATCACTATCTTTATCCCACACCAATCCAAGAATATTTATTACACTATCATTGTTTACCTCCGAAAAACAATCATTTTTATCCCACATGTTCTTTAATTTCTGTGAATTCGTACTAAACTTTCTTAATTTCATTCCAGCCTTTGCTAAAATATTTACCGCAGTAGAAGTTAATTCATAGGCACCGTTTACGGTATCGGAGCCATAAAGCAAATCGTCCACAAACAGAGCTGAATTTAACATTTCATAACTTATCCGGATAAATTTCCCTATATTCCTTAATGTGTTTCTTAATTGTTGCCGTTAAAAAGAAAGGAGAAGTTGTACAACCAAATGTCGCTCTGGTCATTCGCATTATTTTAAAATTCTGGGTGTCCTCGTCAAACCATAAAAACTTCAGAAAATTTCTATCGGGTTCCGCGATTTCTATCATTAGAAATGCTTTTTCAATATCTGCGCAAAACGCAATCTTAAACATTCGAAATCTATTAATTACATCCAAAATTGGTGGTGTAAGACATGGCCCTTTTACGAGACAATCATTTAAAGATTTACACCCCGAAACTCTACTGGAACAATTAAAAACAATTCGTACCTTTGATGTTTGTTTTTCCTTTCTAATAATCGCACGATGTGGGGCGAAATACTCCCTTTGAGAGCGACCGCATTCTTCAACTATCCCTCGTTGTTCTTGTTCTGTGATTATCTGCCTATATTGCTCAAAAATCCATTTATCCGCTTTTAATCTTTTTCTCAAATAATTGAATTGCCGTCTAGCATTTTCAAAGTTATTCTCAAATTTATCAATACCATGGTCATTCCATAATAAATGAGTAACATAATGACCCTGTTTATATTCTAACTGTTTATCAAATTTATTTATTATTTCCAGATCGGAAGTAGAAATCAATCCCATATAACAGTGATCTTCCCGCTTCGCTCCCTGGGACCTCCTGGATTCTTCCGGGAAGAATCCAGGAGGTCCCAGGGAGCGAAGCGGGAAGATCACTGTTATATGGGATTTATCATCATTTATTCCCAAAAAAAACCAACGACCATAACCTTTGCAAATCATTACCCGTACAATCGGATGATTCATTTTTTTCCATGCATGGATGGTTTTCATGTAAACAAATAGAGTTACAACATTCAATCTTTAACACAGAGGCGCCAGTAATTAAGTTGTCTGGATTCTTTCCTGAATTATTATTGCCTGACAATGTCCATCCCAATAATGTATTTACCGCAAACAACGAACGATTAATTTTCTTTTTATTTTTTTGCAGTTTCCAAAATAACCCCCCGCCGATTAATATGTCTGGAGCCTTCGAATGCAATTGCGAAAATTTATTTCCTTCCCCCTGACTCGAAACCAAAACTTTCCGAAATGATGCGTCATCTAGTATCTTTAATTTCGTAAAAGATATTTGATTTACGACCAATGCCTCTACATAACATTTCTGTTTGTGGTTTTTTAAATGAGACAATTCGAAATTTACGACTGAATATTCATTTGATTGGGGTTGATCACAAGAAAACGGATATATGATTAGAGTTTCTTTTCTAATCACCGGCAATTTTAATTCACGCGCGAGTGATATGTTTATGAAGTTTCGTTGAGACGCATTATCAAATAATACGGCTCACTTTAGAGAGTTTAAATTAGAACCATTTGTTATTCTCGCGAAGCAAGTTTGTAAATATATTTCATTATTCTCAAGCGGATTTTGTACAGGACACTTATAGGACAATACAGAATTATCATTTTCGCAAGCACTGTTCTCAGAAGTATTTGTTTGGGTATGTTCGATGTGATTTTTATCTTTCATTTGAGCCGTTGGAGTTTCCGATTTTTGCTTATAGCAAATTAATGTATTGTGTTTTCCTGAACATGTGTCACATTTGAGACCCGATAAACAAAATTTAGCTGTATGTTTACCTCTTTTGAAACATAAATAACAGATTCCCTGTTTGCGTAGAGACAATTTTTTGTCCTCTAAATTTAATTTACACATTTTACTATCGTGCTCATTTACTGCATCAACACAAAATATACATTTACTTACAGTTAATTTAAAGGCTGATGCCTTTTGCATTGTGTTAGAATTTTTATATCCCGAATCAGATTTCCGGTAGGAAGCATTATTATTATTTTCCGATGATTTTGAACCAAATCTGGAATTTGAGTTTTTATACCCGCTATTGTGAGTTTCTACTTCGCGTTTTAAAAATAAAAAGGTTTTTTCCCTAGTCTGAACTTCTAATTTTAAATGTTTTAACAAATCTTGTACATCCCATTCCTCGGATTCTGTTTTCATTTTATTATAGTCTATCATAATACTGGTAGGTATTAATTTTGTAACAATTGGAAATAACAAATTTCCGTAGGATTTTAAATCGACTCCTAAATTTTCGAGAGATTTAATATTAACATCAAGGGCGTCGTGCAGTAAGCGTAATTCTTTAATTTGATTTGGAGATTTAACAGGGTTCAAATTTAATAACGCGTCAATTTTATATCTTATTATAATATATTTTTTTCCAAATCTACATTTTAATAAATCAATTGCAGTATTGTAATTTTGATCTGAGAGTGCTAAACCCTGAATGACTGTTAAAGCTTAGGCTTTTAAAAAGCTGCGTAAATATACGAATTTCTGAACATTAGATAAATCCTTGTTTTCATGTATTGTTACTTCATACTGGTTTCAGAACTCGCTCCAGTTTTCCGGAGAACCCTCATAAACAGGAATTGATATCTTGGGCAATCTTACTGAACTCGCATTAATTCTTTCTAAATGCAAATTGGGTGTTTGCACATTTCTTGGCTGTGATAAGATCGGAGTGACATTTAAATTTTTAATTTTCTCTATCTTATTCATAATTTGAGCTTTTACATCAATAATTGAATCCCTATATTCTTGTCTCGATTCAATTTCAGTTTGTAGCTCGTTGAGATCCGTGATTTTGGCCTCAATTTGATCTTCAACTTCTATAATTTCGTTATTCTTGACTTGCAGTTTTTCTAACTGGGATTCAAATTCGAAAACATTTAACCCTTCGTCGGGTTCATTTAACTTTACGTTTATCGTGTTCATCAATTTAGTACATAATCCCTTTAGGGTAGAACGTTTTCTCTTTAATTTTTCGAGTTCGGTTGCCATATTGATTTAATTTAGAAATTTGGACTATAGAATAAAGAACAACGCTAATTCACATTTTAAGGGCCTGGCAGTCCCTGTTATGGGCGCCATAATTTATGTCGTTAAACTCTTAACGACGTTATAAGAATTATCATTCAAAACCATGTCGCTACTTTGGCGACGTATTTTATATATATCTTTTCATAAATAGTCATTAATAGTCATTTTCAGAATATTAAATTGAAATAAGGTAAATATCTTACCTTATCGGTCCAGAGTCGTGGGGACTGCAGGCCACTGTTGAATCATTTCTATTCATTGGTGTCGATTGAAGACATAAATCGGAAATAATAGGATTGCAATTACTGAGACATACATTTATTACAACAAAGACGAACACGAAGAACACACTCAGGAGAAAAGAAGAAAAACAAAAACATTAATATCGGCGAGCAGCGCCATCTACAGGTTTTAGATTTGACCAATAATTAATAAGGGATCTTTTTTTAAGATGAGAGGATGCAGTCCATCTTTAATAAATTTCCAGAAGTCATAATATTTTATGCTACTTATAAATTAAACAATTAATTCATTTTACCGGCCATTGATGGCAATAGAGAAAGTGAAATTGTATCATTGTTCATATTGAGATTAGAGAGTAAACTCTGTGTAGGAACCATGATGGATTATTTCAAAGCCTGTAATACTGCTTGGAGTTATGTTAATGTTTTTATAGGGGTCAAAGGTTTTGCAGACAGAAACATTTTTACGGAAAAATTTCTTCATGCAAAGGTGATAATCTGAAAATTTGTTTCATACCCTTAAAACCTTCAAACGTGAAATTCATGCTAAAGTTCCAAACATTGATTCAAGCACAAAAGAAAAGCTTCTAACTACATTTTCTAATCTTGCATATTCAAAATCAGAAGAATGCTATGATATTCACTTCAGTGAGTTAATCTCTTTAAACATTGGAGAGATTAAAAAAAAAAAAAAAAAAAAAACTATTTTATAGACAATTGGCACAACATACGAGATGAGTGGGTGCTTTATGCACAAAATGAAGCATTAATGTTCATGAATAGAACAACCAATCGTCTTGAAAGCCTAAATCGAAAATTAAAAACTGTAATTACAAGATATAGTTGTCTGCCAAATTTCTTTAAGGACTAAATTGCTTCTGTATCCTCATCATCTGTAGAACGAGATCACAGAGCAATACAGATGTATGAAAAAAAAAAAAAAAAAAAAACAGTCATCAACGACAGTGTTGATGATATTGAAGTGGAGATTAGAAAGATTTTGATAGAATTTGCTGCACAGCATGTAATAAAAAAATATCGAAACAGGAAGACTGTAAACTTTATAGATGTTAAAGACAGTTGCGCCATTTTACAAACAGAGGTGCAAACTATTACCATAAGCAAAGGCAGCTGCACTTGTGGATTTTTTTCCTCTATGGAATTACCATAGTCCCATATTTTTAAATTTAGATCTGTAAAAAACTTAAAAATATTTGAAGAGGAACTTTGCCCTGTGAGATGGACAAGAACTTATATTTTATTCTTTTACCCAGTGTTTACAAATTCCAGAAGTCAGCGACAAATACAACAGCCTAGTATTACCACTATTCAACAGCCCATACAACCAACAACAACAGAGTGCCAGAAGTATAGAGAAGCTTTTACGTTAGCAAAAGACATCTCTTCAACCTTATCAACAATGTCAAGAGACAGGTATGATTATTATTTGCAGAAATTAAAGAATTTCCATGAACTGATGTTGCATGACAAGTAAATAGTTTTTGAACCTGAGGGTGCACCAAATACAACACTGGCAAACAGAATCACTGATAACCATAATCAAACTGTTCAAATAGAACAAGCTACACAGGAGGCCGCTAGTTCCGCTAGTATACGATAGTTGAATTGTCAGAAGTAAAAGTACCAAAATCGATTAAAAAGCATGGCAATCAAAAAGTTTCAGGCAAACGATGATTGGCCTTATGCGAGGACAGAAAAGAAAAGTAACTCCTTTCTTTAACATTTTCGAAAACAACCGAAAGGACAAAAATAAAAACAATTTTACAATATTTTGTAAATGATACTGTTGTTGAAAAATGCATGGAATTTGGTGGTCAATTAATTCAAGAGGACGAAGTGACAGTCATTCCAGAAATTGCACCTTTTCAACGTCTGAGGGATGAGAGAATAGATTTGGAAACAGTAAAACCATTTTTTGATCCAGACGCTTTTTTGATTGTTGTGAGGAGAGATAAAGCGAACCGTAACTCAAATAGGGTGGAAATGCTGTGACTGTTTGTCCAGTTTGGAAGATAACTCAATACCTCAATACAGTTTGATCTGTGTCTAAATTGGTACAACTGGTCATGCAAGAACATCATTACAGCTCTACTATCAAAATACTGGTTTTGTTCAGAATGCTGTTAGACCATCAGACCACTAGTCCTCACACCGTTTGTTGTATGCAGAATCAAGATTTATATAAACATTTTTTTTTTTTTTTTTTTTTTTTTTTTTTTTTATATTTGATTAAAATTAAAATATTCAATGAAAAGGTAAAAAAAAAAATATATATATATTTTTTCAAAATTATCTTTTATTCTGTATTTCTTAATTTGCAGTGTAGTGCTTGTTTATAAGTTTATATGTCAAGATTTAAATAAACATTTTTTTTTTTTTTTTTTTTTTTCATATTTGATTAAAATCAAAATATTCAATGAAAAAGTGAAAAAAAAAATATTTTCAAAATTATCTTTTACTAGCTGGAACCCGTCGAATTAGACGATCATTTTATTGACCGCAATGTTTCAAAAAACGTCGCATCATTATTTAAATGTATTTCAAGTTAAAAAATCTAATATAATTTACGACATTTCACTTAAAAAAAGAAAGTCAGAAAAATGCTTATAAATATAAATACTATATATGACATCACTTTCTACAAAATACTGTCAATGTGACGTCAAACTGACTCCAGTTCCTATCTTTCATTTCCTGTTTCGTTTAATACTAAGACTACATATTAGCTGACCCGTTCGGCGTTTCCCGGGCCCATGGTAATAACCTTAAACAAACCTTAAATTTCTATAGTTTTACATCTTTAACTCGATTTTGTTCGAATTTCTATTTTTAAATAAAAGCATCGTGAAAAAATAATCAGCTGTAACAAAAAAATTACTTCGAACCGAACGAAACTCTGCCTTGTGACCCTGGTGCCTTCGGCAGCGCATTCGCCGGCCACTAATAACATAAAAATGTTCCCAAAAATTAACCTGGAACCGAACGAACCCGCCCGGTGCTGCCCGGGCCCATGATACCGTAAATGAACCTTAAATTTGTATGATTTTATACCTTTAACTCGATTTAGTTTGAATTTCTGTTTTTAAATGAAAGCATCACGAAAAAAATAATCAGCTGTAACAAAAAAAAAATTACCTCGAACCGAACGTGTGACCCCGGTGCCTGCGGCAGCGCATACGCGGGCCGCTAATAACATAAAAAAATTCCAAAAAATTAACCTGGAACCAAACGAACCCACCCGGCAAGGCCCGGGCCCATGATAATAACCTTAAATGAACTTTAAGTTCGTATGCTTTTATATCTTTAACTCGATTTTGTTTGAATTTCTATTTTTAAATGAAAGCATCACAAAAAAATAAATAAATAAATAAATAAATAAATAATAAAAAAATATATATATCATCTGTAACCAAAAAAAAAAAAAAAACCTCAAACAGAACGGAACTCGGGCTCGTGACCCGGTGCCTGCGGCAGCGTATATACAGGCCGCTAATAACATGAAAAAATTCTCAAAAATGTACCTTGAACCGAGCGAACCTCTGACTCGTGTAACCTCTGCCTGTGGCTGCTGCACTGTATAGCAGGCATGCATGCCACGCACGCGTTACAAAATCCACTTTCCTCCACCAGGGGGTGCAGTATGTTGTATACGAACATCACCAGTCGCCTTGAATTTCCAAGACTTTTCAAATAAGGTGTCACTGGTGGTGTCAACTGCAAAATCCTTTAGTTGCATTTTCCACCGCCAGGGGGCACAGCGTGTTCTGTACGAACAACTCCAACGGTAAGGAAATACCAAGACCTTTAAAATAAAGTGTAACATGATAGGGTCGACTGCAAAATCACCTAGTTCCATTTTTAATCACCAGGGGGTGCAGTTTATTGTATACGAACATCCCCAATCAACATGAAATTTCAAGACCTCTATGACCAATCGCCTTGGATTTCCAAGACCTTTCAAATAAGGTGTCTCATGGTTGTGTCAACCGCAAAATCCTTTAGTTGCACTTGCCACCGCCAGGGGGCGCAGTGTGTTCTGTACGAACATCACCAACGGTCAGGAAATACTAAGACCTTTAAAATAAGATGTAACATGATAGGGTCTACAGCAAAATCACCTAGTTCCATTTTTCACCACCAGGAGTCGTACTATATTGTATACAAACATCCCCAATCGACATGAAATTTCAAGACCTTTAAAATGAGGTGCTACATGTGTGGGTCTAGAACGGATTTCCCTCTCAAACTAATTTCCCCCCTTTCTCCCCCCTCCAAATCTACTTTCCCCCTTTTTTCCCCTGGGAGGGGGGAAACCGTTCGACTTTTTTTTATTTTTCTCTTTTCATAGCACATCTACAGACCAAGACCTTTCTTTAGACACCTCAACCAAATTTTTACACCAAGTAGTTCTCTCAATATAGTGGAGACAGACAAAAACATGTTTCAAATTAATATATAGATTCTGTATTTCTTAATTTGCAGTGTAGTGCTTGTTTATAAGTTTATATATCAAATTTTTATAAAATAAATGATGTTTATAGTTTATTATCTTTTTATTCTTTTTTCACTTTCTCTCCCTCTCTCGATTTTTTTTTCTAAGTAACTAAATGGAAAAGATAATGATTATTTTGTTGGAAAATATTTTAATTTAACTTTACATTATTTTTAGCTACATATTTCTATTGTAAAGCTCAATTAAATATTTTACAGAATTTTTTAGATCACTTTAATGTTTCAGATACAATATAGTATGCATTGTAACTGTCATTAAATAAAAAATAAAAAATAAAAAATCTTTTTGGAAACAGGAAATGTATATATTTATATAAACTTTTACTCCTTTTTGAATTAAATATTTTTTCAGTTAATTTTGATCAATGAATTTTAAACACCACTTCACTGACCAAATCTTTTAATACCAGTTATAAGCATGTATTCATGAAATTAAACAATAAGATTAAAAAAAATTTCGATGGAAAATATAATGATTATTTTGTTGAAAAATATTTTAACATAAATTTATATTATTTTTAGATACATTTTTCTAATATAAAGCTGAATTGAACATAAAAAAAAAAAAAAAAATTAGATCACTTTAATGTTTTGGACATATATAGTATGTCCTTTGCATTGTAATTGTCATTAAATAATAATAAAAAAATAAATAAAATTAGAATATATATATATATATATATATATAATAATAATAATAATTTTATCCCTTTTTGAATTAAATAATCTTTCAGTCAATTATTAAAATACCATTTCACTGAGCAAATCTTTTAATACCAGTTATAAGCATATATTTATGAAATTAAACAATAATTTAAAAAACTAAAATAAAAATTCTACTTAAAATTTTAAAAATATCTGATTATTTTTATTAAAATGAAACCATCTTGTCGTTAAATGATCTAAGAAACTTTATATTTAATTTATCATTTAAAAGCTTCTTTTGTTACAATTGTGAAATACAGATAGCAGCACTTGATGACAGGGTTCTGAATAGATCTTCTTTGCCCTCTGGGTGCCGAATAGTTGCGGCCACGGAGTATTATTGAAAGTTAAATAATACCCCGTGGTTGCGGCCCTTCTTTCATATTTCACTTCTTTGATATTTAACAAAAATTTATGGGCTAAAAATTATTTAATTAAAAAAGAAAGCTTACTTTGAAGTGATATTTTGCAGTCAATGTTTTAAAAATTATACAATACGATTGAAGGCTATTTTGAATTCAGTTTAATTTTGGATACATCATATTTCCAAGTCAATGAGTCTTTGAGAGCAAATTAATCAGGTCTAGAACCCTGCGTAGTCAATAGATTTTAACTCAAGCACAACATACACTCATTAAAAAAAAAAAAATATATATATATATATATATATATATATATATATATATATTTAACGACTTTTCTTCTGTTTTTTAAAAAAGAAAAAAAAAATTAATAAAAAAAAAAAAAAAAAAAAACCTTACATTTGAGTGATTTTTTGCAGTTAATATTTAAAAAAATATACAATAATATTAAAGTACATTTTGAAGTCAATTTAATTTGAACTGCACGACTTTTACGTATAAAGAAAAAAAAATAATTTTGACGAAGAATCTTAAGTGATGCTGCCGTTTATTGCTAAGAAACAATATCTTAGTAGAGAGCGCGCTCAAAGCTGGTAGATGGGAGGTGCCGGGTTCGATCCCAGGTCGCGCTCATCGACCTAGCCGTTCGGAGTTTTCCGTGGTTTCCTCCGAAACTTGCGTAAATACGGGCTAGGACCCCTTAGAAAGACCCCCACGGAGGGCATTCCCCCTCTAGGCCTAGGACACATCAGGAGTCAATCGGCCTTAAATCCTACAACCAACCAACCAACCAACTTAGTAGAGAGCATGAAGGTAGAAAGGAGAGAGTCTTCTTAAAGTATAAAATTTTCAATGTTATATTCAACTTTAATCTGAATGGTGCTGCCATCTATTACTAAACACAAGTATTTAAATAAAATCAACAGACATGAGTGTGTGTTACTGTGTTAGCGACAATTAATTACTCTATTGTCCTAGGTCTAGAGTCCTGCGCAGGACGGGTTTTACCCGATCCGAAACCCGGATGTAAATTAAAATTAATAATTCATCTAAAAATCATGGAAAACATTTTTAATTCATAAAATAAAGTACATTTTCGTCGTTACACTGCTGGTAAATCATTTAAAAAAGAATTAAAAATATAATTACTAATACACTAAGTTAAAAATGAAAAAGTCTGAAAAATGGATTAATAATAGTTTTTAACTATTTATGAGCGTTGCGTAATTCAAGTGTACAAAATGGGTTTCAAGTTTAGTGTTTGTAATTTTATTGTTTAATGCTAATCACACACACAATAATATTAAATTAAAATAATACAATGTTACAGACGCCAACTAAACGTCCGCTAAACTCATCTAAATCTACATACCTATAACTTCTTAAAAACATATGCATTCTGCAAGAGAAACTAGTATGTTGTGGCCACCACAAGACTTTCTTCTATATTTTCTTATACAAATTCACTCAGTAACAATATTAAAAAGAAATTTTTTTTTTTTGTTAAAAGTAAAAAAAAAAAAATCGATAACTTTGTTTTAAATTATCACAGATTTTTTGTTCAACCATTCGTTTTAAAGGTATAGACGAGACCTTTCGAAAGATTCCCATCTTGAAACTTTACCCCCCCCCCCCCCCCCGGAGGGGGAAGCGATGCCCCCACATGCACGAAATTTTCTTCCTAGTTAACTACTACTATTATCAACAAGATCTTTCGAAAGATACCCATTGTTAAAATTTACTCCCCCGGGGGGGGGGGGGGGGTCTTCTCCCCCAGGGGGGGAAGCGATGCCCCCACATGCACATTTTTTTTTCAACTTTGTTTTAAATTATCACAGATTTATAGTTAACTACTACTATTATCAACAATTCATATTAATGTTACAATCACAAGTTTAAAACTTGTATGTTGTTGCCACCACAAGACTTTCTTCTATATTTTCCTATACAAATTCACTCAATAACAATATTAATAATAATAGAAAAAAAAAAAAAAAAAAAAAATACGATTTTTTTTCGAAGTTTTTTTTTTGTTAAAAGTAAAAAAAATCGATAACTTTGTTTTCATATGCACAATTTTTTTTTCCTGATTAACTACTACTATTATCAATAATTCATATTAATTTTACAATCACAGGTTAAGAATAACTCTCAATATGTACATTTATACGAAATTCTGTCCTATACTGCCATGTTAACAATTTAGAAAAAATATGATCACAGCGCCACCTATTGAGCGATTGATCCCCAAATCTAATCAGCACCAGTTTATGTCAGGGGCCAACTAAATACCAACTTTGGTTAAATTAAAAAAAAAAAAAAAATTACGAGTTTTTTTCCGTTTTTTTTCGTTAAAAGTAAAAACAAAATCGACAACTTTGTTTTAAATTATCACATATTTATAGTTCAACCATTCGTTTTAAAGGTATTGACGAGACCTATCGAAAGATACCCATCTTGAAAATTTACTCCCCTCGAGAGGGGACTTCCCCCCCCCGGGGGGGGGAGGCTCCTACATATACAAAAAAATTTTCCCAGTTGACTATCTCTATTATAAATAATTCTTGTAAATTTAATAATAATTACTAAAAAATAATTATCTTTATGCGCATTTATACAAAATTTTGTCCTATATCACCATGTTAAAAAGTGGGATGGCAACGCAACCTGTAAGACAATTTTTACCAAAAGTTGATAGGCACTAATTTATGTTAAGGTGCAACTACATGCCAATTTGTATGAAATTCTGTGCTGTAGTTCCTGAGATACAGTTGCCACAAAATTTTGTCACACACACACACATACACACAGACAGACAGACATTTTCTAAAAATGGTCAAATCGTGTTCTATAGCTCTCAAAACGTGTAAATCCATCAAAAACCCGAGGTCGAATTTTTTTACGAATCCAATACTTTCTTCTATTGAATATAGAAGAAAGTAAAAAGTTACTCGCCACAAATATGATTAACTTACTCTATTATTTATGTATAATGTGACCAGAATTTTTTATTGGAAAAAGTGGAGAAATTACACGTCTTTTATTTTATAAGAAAATAGAAGACATTCAATTTTGAAAAAGAGGTTATTTTTGAGGACACAAAATTTAATGAATTATTTTAAAAAACGATTCAAAAAATACTTTACACAAATAGTGGAAACAAGTTTATCTCAAATGATGAATTTGGATAAATACACCTTAATTTAAATTAATAATATACGGATACGAGAGGAAAAATCCCTAATTTTTATAGATGTCACTGGGCAATATAGATTTTTTTTTTTTTTTTTTTTTGCTATAGACAATTTTAATTTTGATATAGACAAAAACTTTTTTTTTTTGTGGTATTTATATGCAGTTACATAAAAAAAGTTGGTAGAATTTTTTTTATTTTATTTATTTATTTATTTTTTTTAATTAAAATCTTAGTCATAAAAATAAATAAATAAATAAATAAATAATTAAATAAAATTGGCAAATGAAAAAACAAAATTAATATCCGACAGAGGAAACGATTTGTTTTAACGAACAGTCATTCTTTATCAACATTTTATAAAAGTTCTCACAAGTATAACCTAAATTAATCTTAGTAGTTAATAAGATTTTAAAGTAGGTATATAAAGAGAATTTTTTTTTACATGTCTACATTTTGTTCATTGAAGAAAACAGTTGCTTTGTGGGAGTGCTTTTGCCAGGAGGACATAAAATGAATTTAACTAACTTTTGCATATTTTTGTGAGGTGGTGGTAGTATTATCATTAAGGACAATTATTTGCACAAGGACTCCAGGCCTGAGTAGGAGAGTACTCCGCGGGGTCTTTCTAAGAGGTCCTAGCCCATATTTACGCAAGTTTCGGAGAAGACCACGGAAAACTCCTAACTGCTATGCTAACGAGCGTGACCGACTATCGAACCCAGCGCCTCACGTATACCAAGTTCGAGGCCAGAACTTCTTGGTCACTGGTGGGCCTATTTTTATGAGGAATATTATTCATGCAAAAGTGTGAACACATGTCAATCCACCGCGTATCAACCGGAGCACACTGTTAAAAATTTCAACAGAAAACTCTGTGTAATCTATTATCTTAAGTCTTACGTAAAATTACAGCGAAAAATAAACGGATATGTTAAAAAACTTATTTTATACATTCATGTTAATGACTAATATTAATTTAATTAATTATTGGGGAGAATATATTTTGGACTTGGAATGCTTTTTCTGAAGTAGAAACAGTCATTTTTAATTTTAATTAAATAATTAAATAATAAAATTATGTAAAAATACAGAATAAAGATTGAGAATCTCGATTATTCACTTTTAACTAAGAATAACTGTAAATTTACAGACTCTGGATAAATATTTACATTAAATTTACAGAATTTTTTAACAGTGCACCACCTTCTTAATGATTTCATGACAATTTAAATAGTGATTCCGTGTTCTGGATCAAAGAACCGTGCAAATACAGGGAATACTATTATTTCTTTATGATTCGAAGAATCTGAATAGACCTAAACCATAATATGCTTTGGAAAGTTTATTAGAAAATTGTTCTTTTGCAAACCTAACGCAGAAAAAAGTTAGTGTTCACTGCTCGATACAGCCAACAGCCGATTGAGCTTCCCAGTTTTGCGAAATTTTTGAAATTAGGGACTAAATCCTTTTCATTCGGGAAGGGGGGGGGGGAGAAGGACAGAGGACGAAAAACATAAAAAAGAGGACTTTTTAGTCCTATAATGTTTTTTTCGTTTTAGAGGGCAAAGTGTTGAAAAAGAAGACTGTCCTCTTAAAAGTGGATGTCTGGTCACTTTACCTAAGATTAGCATGATTTCACGTTTTTAAATCGATATATATATATATATATATATATATATATATATATATATATGAGTAGCACTTTGTACTGTAAGAATTCTATCTACATTTTTACTCGCCACTGTAAAATTTCCACTCGCCAATGGCGAGCTGGCGAGCGGAAATTTCGCGCCCTGAGCTACACAACATGAATATAAGGAAAGAGACAAAGTTTGGTTGTGGAACCCTGTTCTACGCAAAGGACTGTCTCCCAAGCTACAGTGTAACTGGGACGGTCCCTACACAGTCATAAAATGACTGAATGACGTCGTAAGAATTGCTAAAATACCTTGATCAAAACCGAAGATGGTTCATTTTGATCGGTTAGCCACATACCACAGTTAACGGTAATGATCAAATTTAAAATGTAAATATTTGTTAAATTTGTATATATGTAACGTAAATATTTGTAATTTGTAAATTTTGTAAATATTTCTCAGTTAATTTTGCAATTTGTATTGTTATTTTATTGTTATACTAGCAGGCTTTGCCCGCTTCGCTGGTCACTAAATTTAACGGAAACTCTTTTCTGTGTAGCTTTAAAAAAATAAAATAAAGTAAAATACTGAAATTGCTCAAAAGCTTGCTTCAGGCCCTTGCTGCCTTCGACAGTGATTTGATCACTCGCTAAAAGTCGGGCGCCTGTCCCTAATACCTGCGGCATTGGTTTACTAATCGGCTTCCATTTAGGTTCTTATCAGATAACAGTTTCAAAATAGATATTATCGAGAAAATTGAAGTATCCCTTTTATATTTGAATCCCAGTTACACATGAACAACACTATACGGGGTGCACATAATATTTGCTTTTACGTTATTTTCTATGTTAATTTTGTTTATCCGATCAACCATAAAATGACAGCAATTTCACGCCAAGTATTACAATATGCTATGCCCGGCTACGTCTGTCGCACGAGACAATTAATTTTTGTGGTTATATATGATTTATAGTTTGTAAACCCGATCATAGTACAGCCTTAATATACACTGATGGAAAAAAAAATCCCAACACCAAGAAAAAATTATTGTACAGTAATGAAATTTCAGCAATACATTTGTCTAGGTAACATATTTAATTGATTAAAGTTTCAAGATCACAGGTAGAGCCATTGGCGAGAAGAGCCATTTCAAATGTGAAATGTTATGTTGGTACAGTCACCCAAAAAAAAAAACGCCACCCCCCCACCTAATTTTGCCGTAAATTATCGTAGAAACATGCGACTGGTACCAATCAGTTTGTAATAACGTCTAGTTTATAATGTTATAGTTAGATTTTACTTAGGGGGTCGTCTACATATTAAAACTGACATCAACTTCATTTTTTTCAATAGTAACCCCCATTTTTTATAATTTATTTGAATTCTTTGGATCAAATCATCACGGAAAATGGTATAGTTTATATATTTCGCTCAATTTTTCATAGAGTTATAAGCTGTCAAAGTTTGGGGGTGCTAATGTTAAATGAATGTGACAAACATTAAATCATATCTTCCGAAATAATTATGATATTTAAATTCTGTTTTTTTTATTCGTTAGAATGAAGTGACCCAAACATATTCCATGCAAATTTTTGCTAAAAAAACATTTTTTGAATTATGAAAATTATTAATAAATTCATATTTGAAAAAATTATGAATTATGACCTATGTTAATTTTTGCACGAATAGAACGGGCATCATCAAAAACATGGGTTTCCAAATTTACAGCTCGTTCCTAACATTATTTTTTGAGTTACAGTGATATTTCACTTTTTATTCCTGTTAGGGGGCCGTCACTTGTTATAATCTGTATCCTCTATAAGTAAATGTTTGTATATAATTTGACGGAAAACTATTTTAATTTACCTTTATGTTATTTTTATTGCTTCCTAAGCAATATTTCGATGTTTATTATACAAATTGGCATATTTTTGTAAAGTTATCACAATGTAGGCGAGAGATTGTGAAAGAATTTCAAAAGAAAATAAGCCCCGCCTCTGATTCGCTGAAACACTATTTAAAAAAAAAGACAAATTTGCATATTCCTATTTGACTCTATATGTGACGCTGGTATGCATAAATCACAATGGTATTTACTACATCGATTATTGAAAACAAAACTTAAATGATTTAATTACAAATATGCAAAATTATTTTGCTTTATATTATAAAGTTTTAGAAAATTTGTGAAAAGGCGTGGCTTACGGTACAAGAGAAGAATGTATCCGATCGTAATATGTTAAGTCTTTCTTCATAAGTGTTAAATATCTTTTTCTAGTTTTTCGCTGCTAAAATTCTATTTTAACCCTGTTACACTTTTTTTCGCATTTCAATATTCAAGAGTACGTACACCTCTAATTAAATATCATGTTTTAGAAAACACGGTACAGCGAAACTGATTGCATGAAACAGCAATTATGCATTCGACAATCGTTTTATTATTATTATTATTATGAATATTTAATAATTTTAAAAAGACTTTTTACCATAAATTTTCTGTTTAAATTTTGTTGTGACGTATTTGCATTTGGTTACTGTACCGTTTGTAAGCTTTGTGTTATTCAAAATTTATCCCATAATGTAACATAATAAAATATCAAATTTCTATTAAAAGTTTTTTAATACAGAATCAAATAGTGAAAAATTGCTTTATTATTATTATTATTATTTTAAGTTTATAAGATCTATTATTGGAACATAGCTCAATAGTATTTATTTTCAATTTCCTAATCACGAAATCAAAGTCACAGTTATTATGGAATAAAAATTTAAAACAAAGGAGTTGTCTTATTACTTTCAAATATATAGATATTGATCTTACAGAATCCTGAAATTTCATTTAAAACACTTTAAACGTCTAAATTTAAAAATTCAAAATAAAATAAATTAATCTAAATGCTTTTAAAGTTGAAACGGGAAGATTTCAAAATATATGAAAATTGGCATTTGTGTTTTGAACATTTTGGTGCGGCAGATATTAAAAACAATATTTTTATGATGAGCTGAACCTGAGCTTAAGAGAGGGCGGATCCAGCTATTTACCACGAGTGATATCACCTGACTAAAACCGAATAAACAACATTTAAATTTATTCCGGGGTATTTTTAGCCCACTGTTATTCTTTTTTTTTTTTCTTTTTTTTTTTTCAAATTTCAAAACTAGCTACAGTACGCTTACGTCCTATTTACATTAAGCCTTGATATGGAAGCTATGTTGCTGTTTTTCGATGCTGCGAAATTTACAAAATATATTTGTGTTAATATACTATACAGATAGAAGAATAATTATATAATATCAACAAATCTTCTTTAATCAATATGTTTATATACATTACTGTATGGAAATGTTTATATATGAATATTGTATTTATTTTTAATGAGAGATATAAACACAAAATACTAAAAAAAAAGAAGAAAATGTGTTATAAATTTTTATAAATCAAGCAAAATATATATGCATACTTGCCAACCTAACCCGTAACATTTTTAGTTCCCGCCCCTGTGTGTACACAATTTAATTTTTAGAGTAATTAACTTCAAATACATTTACGATTAACTCATTGAGCGCCATGTGAATTCTTATGGAAATCCCATTCAGGCCACACGTGCTGCTTAGAAGCGTGTTACGTTTATCGAGTTTCAATAAACCGCCAGGGATGGAACACGGGCGCAGAATTCATACCGGAATGTGTTTAAGAAATTTCTCTCCCTATAATATCGTCGATTTAAGAGGTAGAAAATTTTCTTACATTGACAGTGGTATGAATTCTGCGCCCGTGTTCCATCCCTGAAACCCCATTAGGCCTTAACGATATAATCCTATAAAAATCCTATTAAAAAAAAAAAAAAAAAAAAAAAAAACATGAAGTAAATTTTAAATAAATTGTCAGTAATTACTTAAAACTATGCAAGTTCTGTAGTTTTATATCATATTTTACACTGCCGGCTGACTTAGCCTAAATGGAAAGATCAGTGTCAGCCACCGATGGCTGACACGGCTCTAAAAAGACTGATGTGAAAAAAATGTACGGAAAGGGGCGGGACCAGTAATCTTCCGGAATAGGTTGACATAAATGTATATACATAGAGCAATGCCAGAAAATGTTCTTTATTTTTCATGAACCAGATGAATGGTACTTTTTTTCTGAATAGTCTATGTATTAAATATAATGCTGCTTTAAATACCCTTTAAATGAAAATTTTATTACATAAAGTAATTTTCTGGCACTCTACAGCTCCCAAATGACACACAATACAAAACCCCGCCTTTTTCCAGTGTTTAAAGGGTATTAACGTTTAATATGCTTTATATTCGTTTTGATCTTTCCTTCTTCTCCTTATCTTCTTCTTTTTTCCTTAAAAAAAAAAGAGTTATGTAACATTTTGACCTTTTCAAGTGAAGATTTAGATTAAGTGTAGTCAGCCTTTTTACACCCACCGTCCACTTCGGTATCTGTGTTAAAGTGTAGAATTTTAGAACATCCCATTAAGTAGTAGGATTTATTATTTTGCATATTAATTTGTTACACACTATAAAATATAAAAGCAAAAGAATATCGTGGAGATTTATGTAAAAGTTTTTAATAATGTCATGAAAATAATAATAATAATAATTAATAAAAAAAAATAAATAAATAAAAATAAAAAAATCTTTTTTTATATTTTAAAAAAGTCAATTAAAGAAAATGGAAGTACTGCAGTATCAGAACAAACTCCCATTGTCACTGTGAAAGGGCCGTGGGAACCAGGTTGAGTGCCGCCGTTTCAGACAATTATACGGCAGCTTGAGTTAAAATAATTTTGAATTTTCAAACAAATTTAAAACCATTCATCTTTTTTTTTTTTTCTTTTGATAGATATTTTAATATCTATTCAAGCTATTTAATTTTCTTCGTATGAAGTGAACTATCTGATGTTTAATCAATAGACACCAATAAAAATCTTTTAATTCATAAACTAACTCAGAAAGTTCTGTGAATTAGTCATTTTTTTTTATTTTATAATTAACATTTCTGAAATTTTTTTCCGGTGTGAAACTTAATAAATAATGTATACTGGGTGGTAGATCGTGATTTATATTTTCTAAATGTATAGACGGACCCCTAATACATTTTCACGTGTAACTCTATTTAAAATTGATTTAAGGTATATAAATAGGTATGTTTTTCGAACCGCCTTGATCTCAGAAATCTCAATATGAAGTCAAAAATAGGGGTTGCCATTGAAGAAAATGAAGTTAATGCCAGTTTTAATATGTAGACGACCCCTTAGGCAAAATTTAACTATACCGTTATAAACTAGACGTTATTACAAATCGATCGGTACCAGTCAAATGTTTCTACGATAATTTACGGCGAAATTAGGTGGGGGGGTGGCGTTTTTTTTTTTGGGTGACTGTACATTAGTAACCGGTGTAACCGCCAGAATTTTGAATGCAAGCATGCAAACGTGCATGCATTGTTTCGTACAGGTGTCGGATATCAGTTTGTGGGATGGAGTTCCATGCCTATTGCACTTGGGCGGTCAATGCAGGGACGGTTAATGCTGGTTGTGGATGACGCTGGAGTTGTCGTCCAATGATGTCCCATACGTGCTCGATTGGAGAAAGATCTGGTGATCTAGCAGGCCAAGGCAACATGTCGACACTCTGTAGAGCATGTTGGGTTACAACAGCGGTATGAGGGCGAGCGTTATTCTGATGGAAAACACCCCCTTGAATGCTGTTCATGAATGGCAGCACAACAGGTTGTATCACTAGACTGACGTACAAATTTGCAGTCAGGGTGCGTGGGATAACCACGAGAGTGCTTCTGCTGTCATACGAAATTGCTCCCCAAACCAAACTCCAGGAGTAGGCCCTGTGTGTCTAGGCCGCAGACAGGTCGCTAGCAGGCGTTCACTTGGCCTCCTTCTAACCAACACACGGCTATCACTGCGACCAAGGCAGAACCGGCTTTCATCAGAAAACACAACAGATCTCCACTCCGTCCTCCAATGAGCTCTAGCTTGACACCACTCACGTCGCAAACGGCAGTGGTTTGGAGTCAGTGGAATGCACGCTACAGGGCGTCTGGCTCGGAGCTGTCCTTGAAGTAACCGATTTGTAACAGTTCGTTGTGTCACTGTGGTGACAACTGCAGCTCGAATTTCAGCTGCAGACGCAGTACGATTAGCCACAGCCATACGCCGAACACGGCAGTCTTCCCTCTCAGTAGTGCCACGTGGCCGCCCAGAACCTCTTCTTGAGGCAGTACCTTCCCTTGACCACTGCTGCCAACACTCATGCACAGCGGATACATTCCTGCCAAGTCTTTCTGCAATATCGCGGAAAGAAAACCCACCTTCTCGTAGCCCTACTACACGACCTCGTTCAAATTCAGTGAGCTGTTGATAATGGCTTCTTCGTCTTCTTAGAGGCATCCTTGACTAACATTAACCCACTACGTCAAATCTCAACTGTAAATAACGATCACGAACCTTACAGCGCTTATTTAAAGCAAACCTCATTTGCATGTTCATAGTGTCGCTACTAGCGCCACACTTATGCGCGTAGCTCGAAATTTGAATCGACGTCATCTTTCAGATGTATAAACACGCCTACCAAATTTCGTTTATCTAGCACAGCTCCTTCCTGGTGTTGGGATTTTTTTTTTCCATCAGTGTAGTTCAGTATGGTGACTTCTGCTTTTTGTCACAATTTTGGATTTAATCCCTTGGAGGCATGAGATTCTTCCGCGGATCCGCGATTTTCCGCTTTTATGAGATTTCCGTTAATTCCGTTTTTATTTTTTTTAAAATCAAACTCCTAAAACGATCAGTGTTCAAACGCTCCACGAAAGACTTTAGGTTCTCAATCTTTCTCCACCCAAAATATAAATGTCAATATTCATTTTAAACGTCCTTTATCAGATTCTATAACATATAAAAGAACCGAATTATTCAATATTTCTCACTCATGTAATTTTTTTTGTCTTGCTCCCCCCCCTCCCCCCCTTTTTAAAATCATTTCTAACCATCGCCAATCAAACATTCTGCGGGAAGCCGTTTATTTTTTAATATTTATCCATCCACAACAAAAATGTCAACATTAATTTTAAACTTTATGATATTCTAGAACCCGTTATCTGACGAAGATTTACAAGCGGACTATATGTCAAGCATACAAATCTGATGTATATGTTATCTAGAAATCTAGAACCCATAAAGAAGTAGAATTGTGTTTAATATTTCTCACACATGAACTACTTTTAACCCCTACCCCTTTTCCCCCTTTTTCACCACCAATCAATGATTAAATGTTGATTGCTAGCTAATTTTTTTTTTTTTTCTTTTTACACAAATGTTTTATTGTATTGATGTGCATTATTCTTTTAGTTTAATTTGTCACTTTTAAAATATTTTGTATAGTTTTTTCCTGTGTGCATTATTTTTCATTTAAAATAAATTTTATGAATATATTTGTATAGTTTTCTCCACGAGTGTTATTTTTCATTTGAAATTAATTTTACGAACACACGTGTTTCCTCTTTTTTTAATTTTCTGCACTCTCATGCCTGATCCCTTGTAACAATATGCTATGAGCCCTATTTCTGGCGTATTTTAGACAACTAATCTTTTTATGTTTATATATATATATATATATATATATCTCCCATTAAGCATATTTTTATTTTTATTTATTTAAATATTAATTTGAATTAATCAAATATTTCTGTTCGACAGCGTGCAAGTGCAGTCACACACAGAGGCTCATTTATTTGTACGATAAATTAGCATAGTGATTAGTATACAAAAAAATAAATAAATAGGCAAACATTATCGTGTTACACAACTTTATTATGTTGCTCTATTGGTGGCTTTTGAATATTTGTCGCCATATTAGCGATGGATTTTCTTTTTTTATGAAAAGGGGAAGACTATTTTGCTAATAATTTTATTACACACGTTTTTGCTTATCTATAAGAATCCTTCACATTCTATTTATATTTTTAATGGTTTTTAGGTTTAAAATAGTGCTTGCTGAAATAAATTTGCTATCTTTAAAACTGCATTTTTTCTATAAACTTTCTATTAAAATAAATCATTTATGTGACTACTATTTAGGTTTAATATTTTTTTTCGTTTTGTAATACTTTATAATTTTTTTTAATATTTTTGATGCGCTAATTAGACTAAAATGGCTGTTGCTATATTAAACTTCTTGTCGAAATACGTTCGGTGTACTTCAACACCAATATTAAAAAAATCGCCCAGGAGGATCTATTAATAAAACTGATAAAATAAAAATATGGTTCATAGAGTTTAAATAATCTATTTAAAAAAACTTTTAAAACCCAAATTCTTAATATATGGTATCACATAAATCTTTTCGAAGTTAGAATATAATTTAATTTGCAAAATATGTAAATTTTTTGTTTATTAACCAAAATTGATGAAATTTGAACTGCAAGTTGGTGTTGTGTTGTACAGGCTGTAGTGTATATTATATTTTTTGTTCGTGTGGGGAAAAAAAAAAAAAAAAAAAAATGGAGAAATCTGCAATTTTTAATCCCATTTCCAAAACATGTGACTTAATGAATAGCAGATTTTTTTTCCCCCCTCCAAACGGTTTCCATACAGTCTTTTGCTGTTGCCACCTAAAATTCATACTTTAGTTAATTTAAAAACTCTAATTGTCCGATTGATAAGCTATTTAATCCGTCGGATTCACAAAAATCGCCCCTTTCATTTGGTACGTTGTTTGTAATGATACGACTGATGTTTCTAATTTAGTTTCTAATTTTTCTAATTTATTTTCCTAATTTTAAGTAAATGTACTTTTTTTTTTCGGTCGAAAAAAATTGGCAACAATTAAATTATGGATAAAATATAAATGGCTAATTTATCAGAAATTAGAAGGTTATTTTTTTCACATTTTAATTAATAAAATAAATAAATTAATTAATTAAACAAAATAATAATAATCAAAAATTCGAAAATCGCGCTTCGAAGTGCATCAGGAGAGGTCATTAAATATGTGTAGCTCTGCGACCAGCCATTTTCCTAAAAAGCTCTGGATATACGTACACAATGTCACACACACACATAAACACACACACACAAACATTTTATTTTATTATATGTATAGATAAAACTTAGTTTTTGTATTTTAGATTGTATAGTTTGTTTAGTTTCGCCTCCTGACCAAAGGTTGTACTTTTAATAAAGAAGCACCACAAAACTGGCGTTGTAAAAATTATTACTTACAGACTTTGAATAAACACCATAAAATGCAATAAACTCGCAACAATTGTTTCGGGTCGAAAAAACACATGACCCTTCATCAGGCGAATAAAGTAAGCACGAGTGCTGCAGTCAAAGCGGCAACGCACAAAATCGTTTAAAGTGAAAAGAAGAGCTTTATAAAGAAGAAAGTAAATATAGCTACTGGTGTGAGTAGAATTATACAAGAAAACAAGAAAATAAATAAATGAGTGAGATTAAACATATATAACAATCTAAGGATATCAAAATTAAACGAAAATCTAAGTTACGTGAGTAACTTCCAAGCATCAGAGAAGAAAGGAGTGGAAGAAATATCATTAACAAGATTTTTCGAATTTTTAAATATGTAAAATGCTTCATGAATATCCAAATGGGAGGAACAGACAGGAGATAAAATTATGTTAGTTTTGGAAAAATCAAAACGATGACATTGAGACCAGCAGTGGGAAGCAATAGAAGATTTGGTAATCTCTGCATTACGAACATTCCGACGGTGCTCATTTATTCTGCATTTCAAACGCCTCCTAGTTTGACCAATATAACCTAAGTTGCAGGACGAACACGGAATTAAATAAATTCCAGAACGGTTTTCGGTGGGAATGGGATCCTTAAGAGAAGATAATTTAATTTTATTGACGGGTTTGTAAATAACTTTGAAACCAAACGGTGAAAGAATTTTAGAGATTTTAAAAGAGAGTGAAGAATGAAAAGGTAAAACAACTGGGATGAGACTGTGATCGTTTAATTTGGGAGCAGAACGTTTAGGATTCTTAAATTTATATAGAGCTTTATCGATGATAGATGGGTTATAGCCACGAGAGAGAGCAAGAGATTTTAAATAATTAATTTCTTTCGAAAGATTAGACGGATCAGAACAAATGTGTAAGGCACGATAAACATAAGTGTAAAAAGCAGATATTTTTTGTTGAGGGGCGTGGTTAGAGAGAGCATGCGGCGGCAAAGAGACTGAGAATGGTTTTCTAAAAACAGTAGTTGAGAAACAATCCTTTTCTTTATTCACAAGAACGTCAGGGAAAGGCAAAGAGCAATCCTTTTCAACCTCAAAAGTGAATTGAATGCATGGGTCAATCGAATTGACCAAAGAAAGTAAATTGGACAAATCGACATCAGGGGAGACAAGAACAAAAGTGTCATCTACATACCTAAACCAATGAGGAAATTTATATACACCGAAGAGTTTTTATTTTTTCAAAATAGTGCATATAAATGTCGCAAAGTAAAGGAGAGAGAGGACTACCCATGGCCATACCATCATTTTGGGAATAATAAGCAATTAGAGAGAAGACTACGTGAATTCCATTATTCTTCTATTGAAATTGAGGAGCTTGTAAATTTAGTTCATTTGTGTATCAGGCAAACTGCCTTCATTTTTAATGGTGCTTATTATTCCCAAAATGATGGTATGGCCATGGGTAGTCCTCTCTCTCCTTTACTTTGCGACATTTATATGCACTATTTTGAAGAAAAACTCTTCGGTGTATATAAATTTCCTCATTGGTTTAGGTATGTAGATGACACTTTTGTTCTTGTCTCCCCTGATGTCGATTTGTCCAATTTACTTTCTTTGGTCAATTCGATTGACCCATGCATTCAATTCACTTTTGAGGTTGAAAAGGATTGCTCTTTGCCTTTCCCTGACGTTCTTGTGAATAAAGAAAAGGATTGTTTCTCAACTACTGTTTTTAGAAAACCATTCTCAGTCTCTTTGCCGCCGCATGCTCTCTCTAACCACGCCCCTCAACAAAAAATATCTGCTTTTTACACTTATGTTTATCGTGCCTTACACATTTGTTCTGATCCGTCTAATCTTTCGAAAGAAATTAATTATTTAAAATCTCTTGCTCTCTCTCGTGGCTATAACCCATCTATCATCGATAAAGCTCTATATAAATTTAAGAATCCTAAACGTTCTGCTCCCAAATTAAACGATCACAGTCTCATCCCAGTTGTTTTACCTTTTCATTCTTCACTCTCTTTTAAAATCTCTAAAATTCTTTCACCGTTTGGTTTCAAAGTTATTTACAAACCCGTCAATAAAATTAAATTATCTTCTCTTAAGGATCCCATTCCCACCGAAAACCGTTCTGGAATTTATTTAATTCCGTGTTCGTCCTGCAACTTAGGTTATATTGGTCAAACTAGGAGGCGTTTGAAATACAGAATAAATGAGCACCGTCGGAATGTTCGTAATGCAGAGATTACCAAATCTTCTATTGCTTCCCACTGCTGGTCTCAATGTCATCGTTTTGATTTTTCCAAAACTAACATAATTTCATCTCCTGTCTGTTCCTCCCATTTGGATATTCATGAAGCATTTTACATATTTAAAAATTCGAAAAATCTTGTTAATGATATTTCTTCCACTCCTTTCTTCTCTGATGCTTGGAAGTTACTCACGTAACTTAGATTTTCGTTTAATTTTGATATCCTTAGATTGTTATATGTTTAATCTCACTCATTTATTTATTTTCTTGTTTTCTTGTATAATTCTACTCACACCAGTAGCTATATTTACTTTCTTCTTTATAAAGCTCTTCTTTTCCCTTTAAACGATTTTGTGCGTTGCCGCTTTGACTGCAGCACTCGTGCTTACTTTATTCGCCTGATGAAGGGTCGTGTGTTTTTTCGACCCGAAACAATTGTTGCGAGTTTATTGCATTTTATGGTGTTTATACAAAGGTTGTACTGCTCGAGACGTGCAGTTCTTGGGAGGGGGTACTGTTACGAATTTGTAAATAATTCGTAGTTATTTTTATGTACATTTGTTCAAAGAGGCTTAGTCAGGTGATAAAATGTTAATTTTCAGCATTTCTAGTTTTTATCGCATTAATTAAAAACCCGTTAAAAACCCTCATTGAGGCCGGTAATGGAATTGGCGACTTTTCGATCATTGGCGATTTTTTTGGCGACCTTGGCGAGAAAATTTTTATCATCGATATACCAAATATGGAAGCTGTAACTTCACTGGCTGACGAGTTTCTTTAGTTTTCTACATTTTTCTACGCGGTGTTTAAGGAGATGCTTTACGCCAAATCAGTCAATCTCTCGCCAACTGCTTTACGATAAAGTGCTCTCCTGATTAGCCTCTTTGATTGCAACCTTGCTGTGCGTTAATGCTCTGATACAGTTTGTTCTGTCAACTTGCTGTTGACAGTTGTTATCTAAGCTGTGTTTACTGGTGAAAGTGAAGTTGATACTTGGTTTATAGACCTGTATTCTGCTAGAATTTTCTGTAAATAAACTATTGTGCTTCTGCAAGTTTCGCCTTTCATTCACAGACAATTCACGAACCCCCAAGTACGTAACGATATGTAAACTGCATCAACCAAAAAGTTCTCCCATAGACGTAATGTATTTGATTTGAATACTCATGTATGTCCCTATACACAAACCACTTGTCCACTTTCAACAAAAAGTTTCAAGTGGCATCACAAATTTGATTCAGACTTAGAATATCGACTGTGGAAATCTTGCTGATATTTGTTTTTGAGTAACACTGATAACATTCTTACAGACATACGCCCAGATTAATTATTAAAACCCTGATTTTTATATTTCAGAGAATCTCAAGACGTGTAAATATAACAAAAAATCTCAAATTTTGAACCCTAAAATAATACTTTGTCTACCATATAGGTATATATCTTTAAAACATAGTAAAAAAAAAAAAAAAAAAAAGAAAAAAAAAATTCTGAAAGTGATACAAAGATTAGTTTTCAAAAATGAAATTTTTATCGTGGAGAAAATTTTATCGAATTATACCGATTTACATCTGAAATTTTAATTTGATAATTTTGGCCGATCTTTATGTTTTCTGATGTACTGAAGCCAGTTTTTCTCTATCACGTACAGTTTTTTGTCCATATAAGATGTTTATAGACACAATTTCTTTCGTGACTCGTTCCCCAGTATGACAGTATGGTAACTTTTATAGTATGTTTCCATAATTTATTATGATTAATCACAGAAACATACTAGAAACTACCGAAAATGAAGAAATTGTGTCGGTAGACACCTTGTATTGACAAAAATCTTTATGTGATAGACCAGTTTTTGCCTTCAGCTCACCAAAAAACAGGAATCAGTTTGTAGACCTGCATTATTAAGTTAAATTACATATACTCTTTTTCAAACAATTAAAAAATCTGGTGTGAAACAGCCACACGACTTCCATTACTCACTATTACACGTATTATATGCATTTTTTGGAGGTAATGTGATCAGAAGACGTAAAAGTGACCTAAAGAAGTAGTAGGAACCTAACATTTTTCCGGTAAGAGAAACTTTATATACATGCAAAAACATATAAAATGAAGCTTACATATAGCGAGGTAAAAAATGAGAGGGAAAAAAAAAAAAAAAAAAAAAAAAAAAAAAGGTAGAGTTATTTTTTGAAGCACCAATTGCCGAGATTTTAAACTAACTTGCCTGAGCAGGATGACTGTTAATTTTTCTCTAATAACCACGCAACACATGAGAAAGGAATGGATTTATATTACAATTTTCAAGAAAATCGTTAGAGCCGTTTTTGAGATATCAACTTTTACCAAAACTCAATTATTGACCGGAAAACAATAATTACATACAAAAGGATATTTAAAAGTGAGTTAATATGGCGAGTTTGAAAAAAAAAAAAAAAAAAAAAAAAAAAAAAAATCCGTACAGCCGTTTTTGAAGGAACGCACTTGCGAGACCTGAAATTGAGCTATTTATACAGGGCACCTATCACTTTTCCTGAACTAACCAACTATATCATTCGAAAGGATATCTAATAGAGTGTTTATATAGCAACTTTGAAGAAAATCATTAGAGCCGTTTTTGAGATAAGGACTTACGGTCCCACATCCGGTTTCCGATGTCCCACTTCCGTTTTTTCAATTTTCACCAAAATTCGGAAACTTCATCTGTACACCAGACTTGTTTCAATTCTGAAGTTTCGTAGTTCTGTCTTTATTAGTTTTGGAGATATGATAGCCAGAAGATTCCATATATACACACATACATACACACACACACACACACACACACACGCACACACTAACCAATTGACCCAAACCACTTTTTTGGACTCAGGGCACCTTAAAGCGTGTAAATCAGGTGAAATCTCGATATAGAATTTTTGGACTGAATACAATACTTCCATTACCTACGGTAGTAGGGTAATGGAAGTAATAAAAATTGACATTTTGTTTAAAAGTTAAAATGCTGTGTTATCAATATATTAAGTGATTCTTCTAAAAATCAAAATTCATAAAAGAACAAAATACTTGTTTAAATTCAAACTTTTAACAAAATTTTATTATTGTTCTTATTAATTTAATAATTTTTTTTTTAATCTTTATTTCATCATCGCTCTAAGCTCTTAGTACGTGTACGTACAACTAATTTAATTTAAAAATATTTTTTTATTTCTGAGAAAATATAGTTACTTCATCTTCTTTGGGAATTTGTAAGAAAGGATATCTATCGTTTTCCGCCTGAAAACATTTAAGCCGTTGGCATATTTCTTAAGATTTTGCTGACTTTGAACAAAAGGGAGTTTCCGGAAGTTTTGAATAAATCCTACTAAAGCAGAAATAACAGACATTATTTAGAGAAATGTTTCGGAAAAGAATTTAAAAATTTCTCTGGTACTTACCTCATATGAAATTCAGTCGGAAGAGTAGACTGATTTCTTTGTTCTTTTGTCTGCCATTTCAAAATAAGATCAGGTTGATTAATAAACTTGATTAAAACCTTTATAGGGCCATGCACATATTGAGTTTCAAGCAAATCAGTTCATAAATATGTTTTTATGTGATTGTTAAATTTTCAAGATGGAATATCGAGTTGATTAATAAAATTGCTTGATTTTGTTACGGAAATGTCGACTTCTTTGCGTGAAGGAAGTAGTTCGTAAAGGCAGGTTCTAGTGAATGCATTTCATTCAACTTATATTCTTAAAACATTGCAACAAAATTGCCAATCCAACGAACATTCTCGAAAAGATCAATCACTTGGAACTTGAAACCAGTGATGCCTGGGGATTTTGTCCTCATTTTGGGGATTTTTGAGGCTTCTGGGGACCAAATATTTGTTGAGACTTTTTTGGGGAATTCTAAAATTTTTGGGGACGAATTTGAGGAGTTCTTCAACTTTCTGTGAATGTTGGCAACGTAATGATTTATCCTTACGAACAGGGATTTTCAATAGCTTTATTGTTATTTGGGGATTTTTTTCGAAAATTGCCTTCATTTGGGGAAAAAAAAATCTGAGCTTAAATCCACTTAAATCTGCTTGATTTTTTTTTTTCCCTTTTTAGTAGAAATCAAGTTGGGGATTTTTTCGAAAAAACCCCCTGATTTGGGGAAATTTGAAGACCTGTTTGGGGAAATAATTTTCGACCATCTGGCATCACTGCTTGGAACACAGTATCTCTAAAGAAAAATTTTAAAACATCTCACTGAATACACTGACTCTCTGTCGTGGATCCACTTTTATTTATAGCCTTAGCGATAGAATTTTGCGATGGTTCTGTAGCAGAATGCAATGGAAAATTTCAGAACTAGGATTTTATTTAACACAGAGTTTCAAAACTTTGGGAACCCTAAACTACCATTTTTCGCCAAATTTCTTCGCTAAGTCGCCAAATTTGTCGACAATTCCGACCTTACTGGAAATGAATGGATTGGCTAAACAGTCAATTTGGCTAAGTTTTCCAATTTGACTGTAAATCTACTACTTTTACTGCAATAACCCAATTGAGGCAGGAAAGAGATTTACTCTGTTGCAACAAAGTATACACAAGCACTAGAGTTGCCGTTGCTCGTAATATTCTCCATCATTATTTTCGTAAAGTTTTTTGTATTTTATTTAGTAGTATAAACATCGTATAAAAATTTGATATTTATGAATAGTGGTGGAAAACGTTGCTTGCAGCGGCAAATTTGCACATGCACGCACGTTAAATACGGTTGAGAATTGCACGAAATATATGCACTTTATGCCTTTAAGAAAAAATAAATGTTCTTTAAATCCTGAATTTATTTTTATTTTTATTTTATTTTATTTATTTATTGTCTTTTTACATATTTGTATGATACAGCTAGCGCCATCTATGTACGAAATTTGGAACTAAATTTCCACTTGTCCAAACAAAACTTTTCGTTGCGTATTCTAGTCTAAACTAATCATATAGATTCATTAATTGATTTTATATTAAGTTTAAAATGTGCCAAGCATACTTTGTCCACTCAGAGTTTTATTATTTTAACATTTTATTTCATAGCTATTCAAAAATTTCGAAAAATTTTAAAATAATAACAGATACATTGTAATAAAGAAACATCCGATTATAACAGAAAACATTTTTCATTTTCACTTGAAAATTTATTTTTAAAATAAAGATATATTCTCTGTAGATAGAAACATGCTTGTAATATGCGTATGCATGTCAAATGTAATTTGTCATTCTCCAAACATATTACTTTTCCGGAATTTTTTTTCCAAAGCTGAGTTTCAAATTTTGCCAATAAAACGCTTTAAGCCGTCAGCATATTTTTCAAATTTTTGCTGACTATGGAAGATAAGCATTTTCAGGAAGTATTGAGTAAGATTTAGAAAACAGAAGCGGAATCTGCTATCTAGAAAAATTACGTATTAGGTGATATTTGTGTCATTTACGTCCTCTTATTTCCGATGTTGAAAGTGAGGAAACGAATTAAAAATATTTGAAACATAGTTTAAATATATGATTAAAACATTATTTTTCAATGGAAAAAATTCAGAAAAATAAATTATATGGGGTAATTTAAATAAATAACAGGATTTTAAATAAATAAAAACATTTTTACAACTGTAACCAGAAAAAGTGCATAAAATATTTTTATCGTATTTCAGATTTTTATCTATGCGTACTTTTTTTTATTTTTATTCTGTGGAACCTTTTACATATGTACTGTTTCCTCTTTAAAGGACATTTAAGCATTATATATATTACCTTTTCCCGGTATATTTTTAATGAATTTATTTGAGAAAATCTACTCCCTAAATCAAGCAGTATATAATCATTCAAATGCGTTCAATGATAAAAGAAGAACTTTTGTTTATTAGTTAGTGTGTTTTTATATTATTCGTATTAGACAAATTCTAATTAAAATTAAAAATTACGTAAAATTGGAATATTCCTCCACAATGAAAACATACTAATTTGTACTTTCTTCTGCGTACATAAGAAAAACGTATTGAATTCCTAAAACATTTAGACTTTCGGTTTTCAATGGGTTTACACGTTTTGAGATTTCATGAACATGATTTGATCACTCTTAAAAAATGTCTGTATGTATGTAACAAAAATGTGGTGAACATTGTATCAATGAACGAAATTAACCTAACTCATATTTAGATCTTCACACACCTTTCTTCTTCCATTCTTTTCACCTTCAGATCAACCCACTTTGCGAAAATCAGAAAAAAAAGAAAAAAAGGTTACAATTTTTACCAATAGGTGGCTCTGCGTCAACATCAGAATGATTTTTGCAGATTTTTTGTAAAAAACAAATTAAATTTTGTGTGTTTCGTCTGACTTAAAACGAAATTAATAGAATGAATCTGTAAAAATTCCTACCGTGAAATAAGCTATCGTTTATTTTATTTTCTACAAAAAATCTGCTAAAATTACCTTAGATATTCGCAAAGCAACACCTATTGACGAAAATTTTAACATTTTTTTTTTTTTTCTCATTCTGATTTTTGCAGACCGCATCACTTGTACTACAAACTAGTGAAATTTTGTTTCTTCTGAAACCATAGAACCGGCTCTGGAGCTTTCTGAATACATGAACTTTATTTATAACAACACTGTATATGCAAAAACCTTTCACAAAATAGAAAAATGCAATATCACATAAAGAAATGGAAGATTTAATTAAAAAACACATTCAAAATCCAAAGATAAAAGCATACATAAAAATAATTAAACAATTGTGAAAATATAGCTCATACTAGGAATATGACGTTGAAAAAGATGTATAAATTACCAATATATTAAAACTAGCAGGCTTTGCCCGCTTCGCTGGTTATTACATTGAAATGAATTCTCCAAATACCATATCATTAATAATAAAAATATCTCAAACAAACAACAACAGCAACAAAAAAACATTGAAATCAGTCCAAATCTAAGTTAATGTTCTGCTACCTTCAGTATCGGTATTCCCCCTCGCCACACGTTGAGTCTGGATCCCCAATGCCTTCCGTAGCTCCTTACTTGCTTTTAACTCCCCCTCCTCGCGAGTAAAGTTCATAGTTTTGCAAAATCCCATCAAAGTGCATTTTGTGTACACTTAATTAACACTCACACAGCAAAATTCGCCATTCTAAGATAATCTGGAGCAGATTTAAGCTTGAAAATGTGCTTTTTGCCCCACCCGCCCCAGGGGAGGTAATTTCGCAAAATCCTTTTTGTGCATGTTCCATACACATATCTAACCTACACATAAAATATCGAGATTCTGAGATTATTTAAAGCAGAGTTATGGTTTAAAACGTGTTTTTCACCCCCCTCCCCCGCTGTCTAAGGAAGGAAAGGGGAGGGAATTTCTCAAAATCTGTTTATACTATCAGATAGATACATATAACCCACCCACACATCAAAAATTTCCATCCTAAGATAATTTAGTGCGGAGTTCCGCATGGATACATGTTTTATTGCCCTCCACACCCAAGAAGCGGTAGGGTGGAATTTCACAAAGTCCTTTTACAGTGTGTGTTGAGTACGCATAAACAGCCCATACATTGCTTTTCTAAGATAATATGGAACAGAGTTATGCATGGAAACATGTTTTTGCCCCCCCCCCCCCAACCACCAAAGTGGGGATAGGACGGAATTTCAAAAAATCCCTTTGTAGTGTGTGAGTTGAGTACGCATAACTAATCAACGTATAAAAAAAATCGCTTTTCTGAGATAATTCGGAGTAGAGTTACTCTTAAAAACGTATTTTTGCCCCTCCTCTCCCCGCCCTTAAAAGAGGGAAAGGGGAAATTTCGCAAAATCCCATTATAGTGGGTGTTGGGAATGCATAACCAGCCCGCACATAAAAAATCGCCTTTTTAAGATAATTCGGAGCTGAGTTACGCGTGGAAACATAGTTTTTGCCCCCTCCCCCCCAAGAGAGATAGGTGGAATTTCACAAAATCCCTTTGTAGTGTGCGTCTTGAGTACGCACAACCAATCGACATATCAAAAAACCGCTATCGTGAGATACTTTGCAGCAGAGTTACTTTTAAAAATGAGCAGAGTTACTCTTAATGTTCAAAATACAATTTTTTGTTTTGATGTTTACTAAAATATCGGCAACTTTCGTTACTAATTTTAATTTCTGCGACAATCACCTTCCCATGTCTTTTATTATCTGTTTCTTTCCTTTCATTAATTGTAACTGCAAATAACTCCAAACAGGAAAAGTTATGTTACGTCCACCCTTCATTATTTAATAAATAAAAACGCTGTAGTGCTGTAAACTTTTTGAAAGAATGACCCCACAAATGTCAATTAAGAGCTGTTGATGTTATTTTCTAGCTTTAGCACTTTTATGTTACCGGAGAATTTTAATAGAAATTTTTTTTATATACTTTTGTAACAGTTCTCATTGATTAAATATAATAAAAATTTCTATTACAATTTTTCAATTCTTACTGATTGAATAAAACAAAAATTTCTATTAAAAATTTCTGGTCATTTCTCACTGATTAACCGTTTGCCGGCCCCAACGCTCTAAACAGTGTTGCAAATAGTGTTATATAGATTTCAAATAGTATTTTAAGGAAAAACATACTTATGTTAGAGTTAAAAAAAAAAAAAAAAAAAAGATTAACAAAATAATTAAATCTAAAGAAAAACCTTTATAAATTGGATTTGATATAAGAAAAAAGGGCGGCTTTAATAGTAATTTTAAGGGTTTATTATAATTCTCTAGAAAAAAAAAGAAAAAAAAAATGCTTGCATTTTACCACTAAACTATATCCGCGATTGTAATGAAATGCTCGCCCTCTGGTGGGCTAAAGTGAAATTATCACACCACTGATAGCTTTCACGCTGAAATAATGATAGAACAACAAGAAAGAACAGTAATAAATACACGTGGCTATTATAATTTACTAACAACTGCAGTTGAGAAAGTGCCATCTATCGATCATTACAAACGCGGATAACTTAAAATATGAGTATCTCATGAAAATATATCTCAAACAAAAGCTCTTAAAAGTTGTAATAATTTTATTAATTTTCAATAAATATTTTTGTGATTCATATGTGGCAACAAGAATGTTGTATGATTAAATGATAATGTATTGTCAAATCGATTTTTAAAGAACCAATTAAGATAAGATTTTTTTCAATGCAAATGACACAAAATAAACAAAAAGCGGACAACAAATCCATTAGCAGATTGTTTCAATCATTACTTTTAAGTAGTTGTCTTTAGTTTTTAGAAAATAGCTTTTCCGACGCATTAATGGTTTTTGCATCAAAAGCTTTTTTTCCCTCACCGATTATTGGATGGTGGATTACTTGGTAAAGAAGACTTTTTTTTTTTTTTTCAATAATTAAGTCTTTTAATAGTTTTATCGGTTAAATAGACGGATTTTAAAGCAAATCCTGTTTAAGATAAAAATGCAATGTGAAAAATGTTCACTGGTTAAAATTTTAAAATCTATTTCGAGAACAAGTAGTTTTTTGAATCAAGGATTATGTGAAGATTATTTTTCAACTGAATTTTTAAGCTATAAAAGTGTTAAATCCTACCACATTTAATAATCGAATGATAGTTTGAACCTGAAAAATTTAGAAAACATGCTTTTGACTTTTTAGTCAATATATACGTACATTTTTTCAATATATAAAAGTATTAGTTTATTGAATATGCTACAATTATAAGAACGTTTATATTTCTTACATTTTTTTTTTTTTTTTGAAGTGAAAACTTCTTTAGGCGCGTTGAGTACTTTTGGGTGAACAAAAATCATGAAACTCGCGTCATCGTCAGCGAACGCTTTCCATTTGAAGTGAAAACTTCTTTAGGCGCGTGAAAACTTTTGGGTGAACAAAAATCATGGAACTAACGTCATCGTCAGCGAACGCTTTGAAATTCTGCAGGCGTTCGTTACCATGACAACCCATTCACCCCGTCTGGTCGGGAAGAAACATATTTTTTACCAATTGACATCACGTGGTTTTTCTACTAGGAATAAAAATTGCAAATTTCAAAATGCTTCGATTTTCTTCTAAATTCTTTCAAACTTTCTGTGCGCCATTAAGAGTACAGGGGATAGCTGCAGTTCAAATTTCATCGATTTTGGAAAAAATTTACATTTTAATTGGAAATTAAATTTTATTATAATACGCGTATTTCAAATTCTAATTATGATTAAATTATTTTTAATACATCATTCGAAAGATATTTTAAAGTGCTTTTATATTATCAAAAGTGGAATTCGAGATTTCAGCTGATTTACACGTTTTGAGGTGTCCCGAATCGGTTTTCTTTTGTATTTCAGCTACTAATTAAAATAATTTCATAAGTAATACATCATTAGAAAGCTTTGTTGATTTGGAATCGAACAGTAGATTACAGAAATTTCTACCTCCAGATGGCACTGTAGTATTTTTAAATTTCAATATTTCAAATTCTAATTATGATTAAATTATTTTTAATACATCATACGAAAGATATTTTAAAGTTCTTTCATATTATCGAAAGTGGAATTCGAGATTTCACCTGATTTACACGTTTTGAGGTGTCCTGGATCGGTTTT
This sequence comes from Salticus scenicus, assembly GCA_963930645.1. NCBI lineage: Eukaryota > Metazoa > Arthropoda > Arachnida > Araneae > Salticidae > Salticus > Salticus scenicus. The sequence goes on along the minus strand of OZ005649.1, from coordinate 88,493,153 downwards.
CTTTTGTATCTCAGCTACTAATTAAAATAATTTCATAAGTAATCAACACTTTTACCTAATATAAGGCTTAGTTCATTTAATTTGGGTAGCTACAAATATTGTGCCGAATCATATAATACAGATCATAAACACTTCTTTTCAAACCAAAAATAATTCGAAAATAATAATCTAATAGCTCGACGATACAATTCACAAGTTACTTAGTTTTCACTTCTATCGGCAGTCCCCAAAGACAGCTTTAATTTTTTTTTCTAAGTTTTAGTTTAAGCCTTTATAGATTTTTGAGCGAGATTCTTGATTATTTTTATTTCCTATATTGATAGATATGATAACATTAACATTAAACGTCAACTAAATTTTTTAAACATAAAACCAATAATTTTTACTTTCCGAACACTATATAGTGAGGAAAGTACTGTAATCATGTCAAAAATCCGAATTTAAGATTTTGATGTTTCTATACGTTTCGAGGTGCCCTGAATCCGTTTTCACTATTTTTACGATGATGTATGTATGTGTATGTCTGTGAGTGAACACGCTAGCGTCTAAACTCTTTGTTCGAATAAGCTGAAAGTTGGTACGTATATTGTAAGTCACCATAGTACGAACCCTATTGATTTTGATGAATCTAGTACTAATAGTTTTTTTAGGGACACCAGGAAAAATTCTTTATCATTATGGCCTATGGAGCCAAATTTTTAAAAGTGCGATAGCGTCTAAACTCTTTATTAATCTGAGCAAAAAATTTGTACACATGTTATAGGTCACAGTTACACGAACTGTATAGATTTTGGTGAATTTAGCACTTACAGTTTTTTTTACAGGGGCACAAAGAAAAATTCTTTATCATTATGGCCTATGGGGCAAATTTTTAAAAGTGTGATAGCATCTAAACGCCTTATTAATCTGAGCAAAAAATTTGTACACATGTTGCACCAACTGTATAGATTTTGGTGAATTTAGCACTTACAGTTTTTTTTACAGGGACACAAAGAAAAATTCTTTATCATTATGGACTATGGGACCAAATTTTTAAAAGTGCGATAGCATCTAAACGCCTTGTTCAATTGAGCTGAAAATTCAGATGAATATTATGAATCACTGTTGCACTAACTATAAGCATTTTGGTGAATCTAGCATTTCTAGGTTTTTACAGGGACACAACGAAAGATTCTTTATCATTATGATATCTATGGGTTCAAAGTTCAGTAGCGTTAAATAAAACATCGTGTAATAGATGGAGAAAAATACTGAAACACTCTATTATGGTTTTCTCTCTTTTGTTTGTTTAACAACTCCTCTTTCTTTACTTTATCTACAAAACTGTTAATCACTCAACGTTCGAAAGTCGAGTGGAGTCACTCCAGATTTTTTACAGTGTAATACGTAAGTTCGGAAAATAGTACACAGTCATTAAAAGACAGAAACTATTAATTAAAACATTAAATTAGTTGATCAATGTCGTTATTTCACTCAGAAATAATGCAGAAAATTGTTTCCTGCATGCATCGATTAAAGTTTCGAAATACCAACTTATTACCATGTTTTTATTAAATTCTATTCTTGTTTGTTTGTTTGTCCGGTACAAATCTTGCAACCTATTTTTATTTAACTTCCCTACTAGCTAGACATTTGAAACTTTTACAATAGCTCACAACCCGATGACAACACAATACTTCGAAGTCCGATTTTCAAATTTTTGAATAGTTTTCTTATAATTAATTAAAATATGAAAATAATAATCTCCTAATACCTTATAAATAGCCATTAAAATATTAACTAAAATATAATTGTCGCCAAAAAAAAAAAAAAAAAAAAAAAAAAAAAAAATACGAGTTAAATTTTTTTCGACATAAAAATAAATACATTTAATTAAACGTGAGTGTTAAAAAATTGTAAAAAGTTAAATTATGCATCTCACAAAAACTGACATCATTATCGCTTTAAAAATTTCATACGCATTGATAAAGTGCAACTGTAGTTAGTTCTATACGCAAGCGAAGTGATGACGTCACTGACCATCCTCCGTGGATGCAAGTAAAAGGTTTCCTATGTTAATCGCCCATTGGATTTTTGTAAAAAATTATTAAAATTCGCGGAAAATTATTTCCCGATTTTAATTCTCATATTTGGGTATAGATATGTATTAGTTATCGTATGCATGTGTTAGATTGAGTTATTTTGCTGTCAAATTGACAAAATTTTAATTTTAAATTTTAAAACTCTGTCGTCCTTGGCGTTTTTTGCTTTGTCGATCAAAAATGTAATACGGAAATATACATGCCAGATGTATATTTTCGTATTATGTATTGTACGGAATGTTGTTTCATATTATTGATTGTTTTCTTAATATACGTTGTTAAAATAGCCATGATTTTTGAAAGGAATTAAATATGTTCGCCAAATAATTTGGCGATATTTTTTTTCCGCCAAGGATGACAGATATGAAATCCGTTCCACTGCAACATATTCGTATCTTATATCACACACTTTATTTAGACATTTGAAAACAAATTTGACTTCAATTTATGATAGAATATTTATGATTTTCTTTTTAATTAGTATATTAGTTGGAAATGTATTGTGTAAATATCATCCTTTGGAATGAAATGTTTATGTTTTCAATCGAATATGGAAGTTTGCCATTTTGTTTTTCTAGAGTTTAGAAATTTAAAATTCAAATTTTATCAATTTTACAGCAAAAACAACTTAATCTAACGCATGCACACGATAACTAATACATATCTATACCTAAATATGGGGATTGAAATCGGGAAATAATTTGCCTCGGTTTTTAATTTTTTGCAAAAAATCCAATGGGCGATTAACATAGGAAATATTTTTCTTGCATCCACGGACGGTCAGTGACGTTACACTTGTTGTGAAAATCGCTACTTCCACTTCAATTTTTGTAATCCGATCGTCTGCGCCTGCGCGCACGAGAGGAATTGTGCGTTCGACAGCAAGAAGAAAAATGTTCTAAGATCTCAAATTTTAAATATTGTGTATTGTTAGCGCGCGTTAAGTATTTATGTAATTTTATCAGTATTATGTCTTTAATAATTTGTGATTGTGTATTTCTCCAGATAAAATGCGCTTATTTAAAGAAAATGACTACTTAATGAGTGAAAGTTTCCACTTAAGAACGAATATTTCATCCCTCGAACAATACAGATGAAGGAAGGTAAGTTTTTCTTACCTTTTATTATTGAAATGAAACATAAATGATTCTATTTGTTTTTATTACGAAATTTTTGATTAGATGAAGATTTGTAGAATCAATTTTGTTGAATACTAATTTATTTAAAATTTAGTATATAGATATCGAATATAGTTATTCTTAAAGTTTGAATTCGATATTTATTGGGATCCTACTGCCGGGATCTGTTTACCTAGGATTATAATGGAAAAATTAGCTAAAGAAAGAATACCTTTAAGAAGTGCGTTTACACGTATCGCTAATTTATTAGAGAATAATTTAATAGAGGAAGATAAGAATATAGAAGAAATTGAAGTTTTATATGCTCAATTAAATGAAAAATGGGCAATGTTATGTCCAAAAGAAAAAGAAATATTAGATGTTCTTGTTAAAGATGATAAGTGTGCACAAGATAATTATGATAAAGAGTATGAAGGCTTTAGTTCTTATGAAGAAAAATTTATTAAATTATGAACAAAAGTTGAAAAACTTTTGAAAAATTCTGAAATTGAAAACAGTTTTCAATCAAATGAAAATATAATGAAACGAAAATTCAAACTTCCTGAAATAGAATTTAAATTGTTCGGGGGTGAAATAAAAGAATGGTTGCCATTCTGGGCACAATTTGAGAAAATACACAACGATGAAGAGATACCAAATGAAGATAAATATCAGTATTAGTTGCAGGCCACAATAAAAGGCTCAAGGGCACGGGAAATTGTTGAATCGTATCCCGCCACAAAAGATAGTTACAAAAATGTAATAGAATGTCTTAAAACTCGTTTTGGGCGTACAGATATGTTAATTGAAGTTTATATACGAGAAGTTCTTGCGTTAATGATGAATAATGCTATAAGTAAAGGTCCAAAAATGCCACTTTTTAAATTGTATGATAAAATTGAAACATATTTACGGTCATTGAAAATGCTAGGTGTTTCAAGTGAAAATTATTCATCAATTTTATACCCGTTAATTGAATCTTGCTTACCTGTAGATATTTTAAAAATATGGGAAAGAAATTTGAGTTCGACCTTGAACTACGCAAAACAGGAAAATGATGATGAACTGAAATCGGGTAGCAAATTAGATTGCTTGATGAACTTTTTGCGGCATGAAATTGAAAGTGAAGAAAAGGTGAAACTTGCTCGTAGTGGATTTAATTTTGAAAATGTGAATAAAAGTACTTATCCGCCACCCGTTCGACGTGAAAGAATTATTCCTACCGCAGCTGAATTATATAATTCTTCTGACGTGAAAAAAGAAATGTGTATTTTTTGCAATAAATCACATGTAAGCAGTGAATGTAAAAATGCTGATAGTTTATCCTATGAGGATAAAAAGCAAATATTGATGAAAAAAGGTGCTTGTTTTAAATGTTTAGCTGCAAAGAAACATTTATCCCGATTTTGCAAAACGAAGATACCGGCCTGTGATTGCGGAAAATTTCATTTCAAGATAATGTGCCCTGGGAAAAGCGATCAAGAACATCGAATTAAATTTCAACAATTTGAAAATTTAAATGCTGAAAATAAGAAAGACACTGTTTTAGCAAATAAAACCAGTACTCGACAAGTTCTTTTGCAAACTCTGATTGTTCGTCTTAGAAAGGGAAATAAAATGAAATACATCAGGATATTATTTGATTCTGGCAGCAGCAAGTCCTATTTGTCAACTTTTGCATTAAATGAAATGGGATATGAATGCATAGGTAAAGAAGATTTGACACATAGCTTATTTGGTGGAGTAGAAACTGTGATACCCCATAAGAAATACTGAATAGGCCTGAGTGACTATAATGATAATTATCGTTGCAGTCTTGAAGTGTTAAATCAAGAAAAAATTTGTTCTGAAATACCAAAAATTCCCTATGGTTCATTTCTAAATGAAATTAAGCATAAAATTCATTTGTCTGACCTGAATTGTCATGTTGATTTATTGTACGAATTCTCCCCGAATGAAATCCATGGCTTAATTGGAGCTGATGTCATTGGAAAACTATACACTGGAAATATAAAACCATTAAAATCTGGTTTAGTCTTAATAGAAACCCGCCTTGGGTGGACGCTAATGGGGAAAATCGGACAGAAAGTTTCAGATAGTACAAGTAGCGTTATGTCATTACATGTAAATGACACGAAAATTTCTGATTTATGGCGACTTGATGTGCTTGGGATTCTGGATCCAGGAGAGAAGAATAGCCGAAAGGAACTTGAAATAGCAGCCGAAGAGCATTTTAATAGAAGTATCAAACGTGACGCTGAAGGGAGATTTGAAGTGAATCTCCCATGGATCCAAGGCCATCCTCCTTTACCCACTTGTAAAAATATTGCAGAACGAAGATTGAAAGGTTGTATAGATTCGCTCAAGAAAAAAGGGACATTAGAAGCTTATGAAACAGTATTAACAGAATGGATTCAAGAAGGTGTTATAGAAGAAGTTAAAATTCTGGGTAATGATGAAAGTGAACATTATTTGCCCCACAGGGCCGTAATAAAAGAAAATTCTACTACCAGAGTTAGGCCTGTTTTTGATGGTTCTGCCAAAGAGAAAAATTCACCTTCAATCAATGATTGTTTAGAGAAAGGACCTAACACCGTCGAACTAATTCCAGCAATCTTGAATAAGTTTCGATTAAAGAAAATAGGAGTAATTGCTGATATACGAAGAGCTTTCTTACAAATTGGACTTAGTAAACGTGATAGGCCATTTCTGAAATTCTTATGGTGGGAGGAAGGTGATCCCACGAAACCTAAAGTTTTTCAACATCGTAGAGTTGTTTTTGGACTTTCTTGTTCGCCATACCTACTGGGTGCTACTCTTCGATATCATCTGAAAAATGTTTCTGCTCATTTTGAAGAAACAGCTACCAAGTTGTTAGAATCATTTTATGTGGACAACTGTATCACCAGCGTTGAAAACTATGAAGACCTCGTGAAATTTGTCGAAGAATCCAAGTTAATTCTCAGTGATGCTAAATTTGAGCTTCGAGGGTGGGAGCACAGTTTCCCCAGTCCATCAGAAGAAAGATGTATTCCAGTCCTGGGATTGACATGGAACTTAAAGAATGATACCTTGTCTGTAGATTTACGAGATACTTTAGAAGATGATACCCCTGCAACGAAAAGGAAAATACTGAGTGCGGTACATAGAATATTTGATCCCCTTGGCTTTACATGTCCGGTTACCTTGGGGCCGAAGATTCTCCTGCAAGAGTGCTGGAAATTGAAAGTATCATGGGATGCAGAATTGCCTGAAAAAATTACCAAGAAGTTTGAGCAGTGGCGAAAAGAAATTCCTGAATTGAAAGAAGTCAAAATCCCAAGATGCCTCACTCTGAATCATGAGGCGCCAGAAAGTTTAAGTTTACATATTTTCTGCGATGCAAGCAAGAGTGCATACGCTACCTGCATATTCTTAAGAAGTGAAACTGGAAGTTCAGTGTCTTGTCAACTTGTACAGGCTAGAAGCAGAGTTGCTCCTATGAAAACTACTTCTATTCCAAGATTGGAACTCCTTGCCTGCTGCATAGGAGCGAGATTAGCTGAGACTGTGGTGAATGATCTCCGAATAAAGAATATCTCAAAATTTTTTTGGTCCGACTCCGCAAATGCACTATATTGGATAAAGGGAAGTGAAAACTGGGCGCCTTTCGTTTTTAACAGAGTTAAAGAAATTAGATCTCTGACAGAGCCTGAAAATTGGCACCACGTGCCAGGATCTTTCAATGCAGCAGATTTACCATCTCGCGGCTGTAGTGTCCAAACATTGATTAAATCCAAGTGGTGGGAAGGTGTGAAATGGTTGAGGAAGCCAAGACAAGAATGGCCAAGATCTAATGCTCTTCCTGACTTTGATATAGTGTACTCCGAGAAGAAGAAAACAGCAATTAGTGCTACAAATCATGAAGATTCAAGTGAGAAGCTTTATAACCGTATTTCGTCATACAATAAATTGTTAAGAATCACTGCTTGGATTTACAGATTTTTTAATAATTGTAAAGTTGAACCTTCACATCGAATTTTTGGATTCTTAACTTTAGAAGATATAAATGACGCTGAAACTGTTATGTTGAAAAATGTACAAAAAGAATCATTCTCGGGTCCTGAAGATAAACGCCTGAAATTCCTTAACTGTTTTATGGATACGAATGAACTTATGAAAATGAAGACTAGAATCATCATGAGAGAAGATACACAAAGTTTCCGATATCCGATAATTTTGCCATCCAATCATCCAGTGGTAGAAAAACTCATCCGAACCAGACATTTAAATTTGAATCATGCTGGTGTCCAGATCCTCATGAATAATTTAAGAGAAGATTTTTGGATTTTAAAGTATCGGAAGACAGTAAGAAAAGTTATCAGAAATTGTGTACGCTGCAAAAGATATGATGCTAGACCAAAACCCATCATAGAAGCACCCCTCCCAGTTGACAGAATAAAGGAAGCAGCAGTGTTTGAAGTCATAGGAATTGATTATGCCGGTCCTCTAATTCTTCGAGGAGGTCAAAAAGTCTGGATAGTCATCTTCACTTGTGCCGTCTACCGAGCCTTGTATTTAGAGATAGCTACATCCATGTCGACTGAAAATTTTCTACAGGCTGTCCGAAGATTCATAGCTCGAAGAGGAAGACCCACAATAATTTACTGTGATAATAGCTCGAATTTCGTTGGTGCGGAAAATTTACTTAAGAAAATCAATTGGGATACCATTTCTCAATACAGTGAAGCTCAGAAGATCATTTGGAAGTTCAACCCTCCATCTGCACCGTGGTGGGCTGGGTGGTGGGAACGTTTGATTGGTATAATCAAGGGAATTCTTCGAAAAGTCTTTGGAAGAAGTTTGTTGAATTTAGAAGAAATGAATACTGTTATTTGTGATACTGAAGGCATTGTTAACCAACGTCCTTTAACTTACCTCTCCAAAGATGTTAATGATCTAACTCCACTTACTCCTGCTATGTTTTTACGGGATATTAAAGAATCAGGCATTCCCGATCTTGATGTCTTAGATTCATCATCTCTTAATAAAAGATATGCCTATAGACAGCGAATAAAAGAAGATTTACGAAAAAGATTTAGAATTGAATATTTGGGGCATTTAAGGCAATCTTCGAAATTTACTAAAAATCAACGACCCATCCAAATTGGTGATATCGTTATAGTATCCAGTGAAAACATCAAGAAAATTGACTGGCCTCTCGGTAAAGTTATTGAACTCTGTCCATCTAAAGATGGCCATGTTCGACTAGTAAAAGTGAAAATGAAAGGTGGTGAATTTTTCCGCCCAGTGCTTAGATTAATTCCTCTAGAAGTAACTCCTAAAAGTTGTGCAGATTTACCCTGTTCATCACGAATTTCTAAGTCGAATATCCATCCTCCTGAAAAGAACTTTGTTCCAGTGACTGTTCCAACTGAATCTGTTCCAGTGACTCCTCCAACTGAGTCTGTTCCAGTGACTGAACCTACTGAGCCAGTTGACAAAAGTTCTGTAAAGGACTTTCCTATAGAGACTTTTCCACTTGGAAAACGATCCAAATATGGACGTTTATTAAAGCCAAAAGTGAAGTTTGAGTTTCTCTAAAAAATCCTCGAAACTCAAAGGTGGGAGTGTGTTGTGAAAATCGCTACTTCCACTTCAACTTTTGTAATCCGATCGTCTGCGCCTGCGCGCACGAGAGGAATTGTGCGTTCGATAGCAAGAAGAAAAATGTTCTAAGTTCTCAAAATGTAAATATTGTGTATTGTTAGCGCGCGTTAAGTATTTATGTAATTTTATCAGTATTATGTCTTTAATAATTTGTGATTGTGTATTTCTCCAGATAAAATGCGTTTATTTAAAGAAAATGACTACTTAATGAGTGAAAGTTTCCACTTATTATTGAATTAAGAACGAATATTTCATCCCTCGAACAATATAGATGAAGGAAGGTAAGTTTTTCTTACCTTTTATTATTGAAATGAAACATAAATGATTCTATTTGTTTTTATTACGAAATTTTTGATTAGATGAAGATTTGTAGAATCAATTTTGTTGAATACTAATTTATTTAAAATTTAGTATATAGATATCGAATATAGTTATTCTTAAAGTTTGAATTCGATAACACTTCGCTTGCGTGCATGAGTTAGATGAAGTTGTTTTTGTTTTAAAATTAATACAATTAGAATTTTAAATTTCAAAACTCTAGAAAAAAAGAAAAAAAATGGCAAACTTCTACATTTGATTGAAAACATAAACATTTCATTTCAAAGGATCATATAGTTACACAATAAATATCCAACTAATATACTAATTAAAAAGAAAATGATAAATATTCTATCATAATTTGAAGTCAAATTTGTTTTCAAATGTCTAAATAAAGTGTGTGATATAAGACACTCATATGTTGCAGCGGAATAGATTTGATATCTGTTATCCTTGACAGAAAAAAAAAATCGCCAAATTATCTGGCGAACATATTTAATTCCTTTCAAAAGTCATGGTTATTTTAAAAACTTATATTAAAAGAGTAATGAATACTATGAAACAATACTTCGTACAGTACATATTACGAAAATACATCTGGCATGTTTATTTTCGTATTACGTTTTCGATCGCCAAATACAAAAAACGTCAAGGATGACAGAGTTTTGAAATTTAAAATTAAAATTTTGTCAATTTGACAGCAAAATAACTCAATCTAACACATGCATAAGATAACTAATACATATCTATACCCAAATGCGGGAATTAAAATAGTGAAATAATTTTCCTCAATTTTTAATAATTTTTTACAAAAAATCCAATGGGCGATTAACACAGGAAATCTTGCATCCACGGCCGGTCAGTGACGTCACACTTCGCTTGCGTATTGCAGTTTTGAATTACCAGTTTTTTAACTGGATCTTCCAAATAGACTAAAGGTGTTTATATAATGCTTAGATGCCAAGACCAGTGCTGCCAGATTTGAGGGAAATTTTTATTAAACATCCACCGTTAAATTTTACTTGTAACGGTTACCTAATTATACAGACAATTTCTTTGAAATATGCTTCGAAACAGTTAGAAAACTGTTTCAATTAAAATTTCGTGGTGGGTGTTAAATAAAATTTTCCCTCAATCTGACAGCACTGGCCAAGACTCCTTTTTTTCAAGTGAGATTTAATACCGGAAATTTTTCATAATTGTTTTCATTTTATTTTTTTATTTTTTAATTGCAAAAAATGTATGTGATAGAGCCCTTTAAAAAATGCTGTTGATAAATCTGATTAAAAAATTAGAAAGGTTAGCAGCTATGTTGAATGTGACACTAACTGACACATAATTAATTTACACACCAAAATTAGAAAGGTTTTAACTTCTAGTAAAATTTAGCTTTAGATCATACAGAAAGTCAGTAACTTTTAACTACATGCAATTCAATTTTGCCGATTTCCTTAAGCAGTGCGGGGAGAATAAATTTCAGATGTTTATTTCTCACTCAGAAATAAAGTACAGAAATTGTTTTCCAGATGCATTCATCACAATTTCGAAATACCAGCCTATTTTTAGCTTGTTCTTCCAAATAGACTCTGTTTTTCGCGAAAGGAAATGAATGAGAAACATTCCAAATGTCTTCAAAAATGTAATATATTTAGAATCACCCCAGGCCACTTTATTAGTTATAAACTATAGATATGTACTCGAAGTAAATGTGCAGATATTCCGCTTTTAGTGTTTAACTACAGAGTTATTGATTGATTTTCTTAAATTGAACGGTATTGTGGAATTAGTATTTTTGTAAAAATGAAAATTTTTATACTTAGGATGTAGATTAGATTAAGCCGTTTTTATTTATCCATTAAAACTTGGTAGATGAACTTTTTTTTTTCAATATATTATATATTAAATGGCGCATGACACATTTTTCTTTCTAAATTATAATATTAAATGACGCGTTTGATCACTGAGTGAGGCAAAAAATAAAAGAAAAATTGTAAATATAGGAAAACTCAATTAAATGAAACTAACAATAAAACGCAATGGATATTAGATTTAAAAAAAAAAAAAAAAAAAAAAAACTAGTATGTTGTGGCCACCACATAACTTTCTTCTATATTTTCCTATACAAATTCACTCAAAATAAATAAATAAATAAATAAATAAATAAAAAATAAAAAATAAATAAAATAATAATAATAATTTATTAAAATTATTATATTACTAGCAGGCTTTGCCCGCTTCGCTGGACATTAAACTTAAATGAGTTGTCAAAATCCCATATCTTTATTAATAACCTAAGTTCTCGCTGTGATTGTAGAGGTTTTCTCGCTCGCAAAGTGAGGAGTCTAGGTCTCCACTGTCTTCGGCACAACTTACCCACTTCTTACTTCCCCTTCCTCAGCGGGTGAGCTCGAAGCTTTGCAAAATCACACTAATGTACATAATGCGTACACTTAATCAATATCCAGTCTGGGTCCCCACTGCCTTCGGCACAACTTACCCACTTCTTACTTCCCCTTCCTCAGCGGGTGAGTTCGAAGTTTTGTAAAATTCCACTAATGTACATAATGCTTACACTTAATCAATATCCGCACACCAAAATTCGCCATTCTAAGATAATTCAAAGCGAATTCAAATGAAAAAACATGTTTTTACACATGTTTATTGGGAACGACTTCAGTATAACCCCACAACGATATTTGGCGATTTTTTTGTTGGCGATTATGGCTAAATCATAAATCTAAAAATCCTAAATCATATATGATAAATGATAAAATCATAATCTAAATCATAAATCATAAAACATAAAATCATAAATCCAAAATAAACAACATATTAGGCTGCCATATTATATCGTAAACAGTCCAGAACGACATCGTTATCCTTCAAAACGACGCCAAAGAAAAATCGCCAAATTCAGCTGTGGGGTTATACTGAAGTTATACCGTTTATTGCCCTCCGACTCCGAGAAGGGGGGGGGGGAGGATTTCGAATTTCGTGAAATCCAGTTACAATAAGTGCCGGATGCAAACAAACAATTTACGCACCAAATTTCGTGACCACAGAAGTCTTTAATAGAAAATATTATAAATAAATAAATAAAAAACGCACAACTTTAGTATGGGAACCCTTTGGTGACTTTAAATATTTTAAGCCATTTTTGCGATGAATTGAATTGGCTATCTCAATTGTGCAATTAAAGATCTTGGCGAGAAACGTCCGAGCTACTTCGGTTCCGAATTTCAAATTTTGCCAAAGGGATCCAATACTAAAGCTGTTCCATGCACTAAATAAATAAAATAAAATAAAATAAAATAAAAACTCTTTTTTGATATTTACAAAATAAAAATAAAAATTCTTAATAAAATCCAAATTATAATCATTTACAATTAAGGGGAGAACATAAAAAAAACCCTCATAAGGTACATAATAACAACAAAAAAAATTTTTACTACTGGAAAGAAAAGTACTGCTTAATTAAATAAAAATATTAAACTAATGCCAAATATCTCTATGAAAATATTTATCTACGTGCAAATTCCTCATTAAAAAAAAAAAAAATCATCAACTTTTGTAGGTATTTTTCTGTCTAATTTTTATTATTATGGTACAACTATAGTATTTCCCCTCAGCTAGATTTGGCGATTTTTCTTTGGCGCCGATTTGAACGATAACGATGTCGTTCTGGATTGTTTGCGATATAATATGGCAGCCTGCATGCTATTTATTTTGGATTTATGATTTTATGATTTATGATTTATAATTTAGCTTACGATTTTATCATTTATGCTATATGCTACATGACTTATGATTTTTAGATTTATGATTTAGCCATAATCGCCAACGAAAAATCGCCAAATCTAGCTGAGGGGAAATACTATAGTTGTTCCATTATTATTCACGTGAAATTAAAAATATTTCATTTTTTTTCTCGAAAATAAAAAAATATATAAATGCATGTTTATAAATATAAAACCTTTTACCGAATCCACGTTGAAAACGGAAAAAGGGTAAAATAAATTAGAAATATCAGACCTATATTTATAAATTTGATACCAAATGAAAGGGGTGATTTTTCTGAATCCAGGGGTGCAAACAGTTTTTCGATGCGACAATTAGATTTTTAAAAAATAACTAAAGAATGAAATTTAAGTGGCAACGGAAAAACGGAAAAAGGGGAAAATAAATTAGAAGTATCATTCCTATCGTTACAAATTCAGTACCAAATGAAAGAGGTGATTTTTCTGAATCCTGGGGTGTAAATAGTTTTTCGATACAACAATTAGATGTTTTAAAATTAACTAAAGTATGAAACTCAGATGGCAAAACTTCATTTGAATCTTTTCATAATTTGTAGTGCGAATCACGCGAATAAAAAAAGTCTTTATCTTAAAAATTTATTTTTGCATTTTATCTTTCCATTCAAAGCGTTTTAGTGAAAAAATATTTATGGCGCATGCGCAGGCGTTTTTTACCCACAATTTAAACACTAATCAGAATTTTGAAATTTTCTATAGATATAATTTTATGTTGGGTGAAGACCTAAGTTTCTGCCAAGCGCCGTTGAATTCCGTCCAGCCGTTCTTGAGTGATGCCCGGACAAACGTGTTTTAGTCTTTTACCCCCCAGGGGGGAACGGGGGGGAATTTCTGAAAAGTTGATAGATATAATTTTAAGTTGGGTGAAGACCTAAATCCCTGCCAAGCGCCGTTGAATTCTGTCCTGCCGTTCTCAAGTGATGCCCGGACAAAAAAAGCGACATACGGACACGATGACACACACACACAGGCAAAATTTTCTGAAGTCATTTTCGGCTTTCATGGGGTGTGAAACGTGAAGATATCGCTAAATTTTTCGATTCCGACAAATTTACAGACAAAAGTCTGATTTTATTAATATAGATTATAAAAAAAAATTATCTTCTCTGATAATTCAGACGATTTCCATATTTGAGAAGCAGTATAACACTAAATATCCCCCCCCCTCAAAAAAAAAAAAAAAAAAAAAAGTCAATTTTATTCTCAATATTACATTTTTTTTTTTTTTTTTTGTTAAAAATGAATTTAAAAAAAAAATCGAAAACTTTATTTTAAATTATCGCTGATTGATGGTTCAACCATTCGTTTTAAAGGTACTGGCGAGCTCTTTTGAAAATTTACACCCCTCGAGGGGGGAGGGACTTCCCCTGGGTGGGGGGAGACTCCTTCATACATTTTTTTTTTTCAGTTGACTATTACAAATAATTCTTTTAAATTTTATAATGATTATTAAAAAATTATTCTCTTTATGCACATTTATACAAAATTTTGTCCTATACCACCATGTTAAAAATTTTGAAAAAGCGGGATGGCAACGCAAGCTGTTGGACAATTTTTACCAAAAGTTGATAGGCACTAATTTATGTCAATGTGTAACTACATACCAATTTGTATGAAATTCTGTGCAGTAGTACCTGAGATACACTCGCCACAAAATTTTGTCACACACACACACACACACACACAGACATTTTCTAAAAATGGTCAAATCGTGTACTACAGCTCTCTAAACGTGTAAATCCATCAAAAAGCCGAGTTCGAAAATTTTTACGAATCCAATACTTTCTTCTATTGAATATAGAAGAAAGTAATAAATAATAGTTCAAATCTTGAGAGTGAACTTGCCATCGCCATAAATTATATATTATATGAAGCATTCGATCCCTAAATCAATCAAAACCGAAAGCAAAATTGTGTATATTAGCAGAAATGCATAAAATCTAATTAAAATTTAAAGAGAATAGAAATCAAATTAACATAAAAAAAAAAAAAAAAGTTGAATTATCAATAATTGTTGATGAGAAAAAACTACGAGTGATTAATTTTCCGATAAAATTGTTTTATGTTTTACTTTTTGACGTTATTAAGTATATTATTACTTTCTTCTATATTCAGTAGAAGAAAGTATTGGATTCGTAAAAATTTTCGACCTCGATTTTTTGATGGATTTACACGTTTTGATAGATGTAGAACATGATTTGACATTTTTAGAAAGTGTCTGTCTGTGTGTGTGTGTGTGACAAAATTTTGTGGCAACTGTACCTCAAGAAGTACTGCACAGAATTTCATACAAGTTACACCTTGACATAAATTAGTGCGTATCAACATTTGGTAAAAATTGTCTTACAAGTTGCGTTGACATCCCGCTTTTTCTAAATTTTTAACATGGCGGTATAGGACAAAATTTTGTATGAACGTGCATAAAGAGAATTATTTTTTTAATAATCATTATGAAATTTACAAGAATTATTTATAATAGAGATAGTCAACTGGGAAGAAAAAAAATTGTATATGTAGGAGCATCGCCTCCACCCCTGGGGGGGGGGAGACCCCCCCTCGAGGAGAATAAATTTTCATGATGGGTATCTTTCAAAAGAGCTCATCAATACCTTTAAAATTAATGTTTTAACCATCGATCTGCGATAATTTAAAATAAAGTTATCGATATATATTTTTTAAAAATGTAATATAGAGTTAAAAATGAACTTTTTTGGATATTTAGTGTTATACTACTTCACTAATATGGAAATCGTACTGAATTATCATGGAAGATAATTTTATTAAATAATGATTTTAATAAATTATTTTTACAGTGTGAATTTGCATAGGAAAATATAGAAGAAAGTGGTGGTGGCCGTAACATTCTAGTTTTTATTTCATAGTCATTTAGTAGCAATATAATTTTGATTTCTAACTAGCAGGCTTTGCCCGCTTTGCTGGTCATTATATTGAGATGAATTCTCAAAATACCATATCATTAACAATAATAAAAAAATCTCGAAAAATGAAAATAAAAATAATATAAAATAAATTATTGAAATCAGTCAAAATCTAAGTTAAAGTTGCCGCTACCTTAGGTAGCGGTTTTTCAGCTCGCCACACGTCGAGTCTGGAGCCCCAATGCTTTCGGCAACGCCTTACCAGTTTTTTACTCCCCCTTCCTCACTGTGAGGTTGGAAGTTTTACAAAATCCCATCAAAGTGCATACTGCGTACACTTAATCAACACCCACGCATCAAAATTCTCCATTCTAAGGTAATCTGGAGCAGATTTAAGCTTGAAAAGGTGTTTTATGCTTTGTCCGCCTCAAAAGAGGGAGGGGGAAGAGTGGGTATAATTTTGCAAAATTCCTTTATAGTGCATATTGCATACACATACCTAACCAACACATAAAACTAGCATGTTGTGGCCACCACATGACTTTCTTCTATATGTTCCTATACAAATTCACTCAGTAAAAATAATTTATTAAAATTATTATTTAAAAAAATTATCTTCCATGATAATGCGGACGATTTCCATATTAGAGAAGTAATAAGGTAAAGCTAGGAGAGTTTGCGCACAAATCAACAAAACGTTATAAGAAATCTAAATTTTATTTTTTTTTCTAAACTGTTGGGGCATAGCTTTGAAGTGATCCTTCTTCTATGAATTTCCATTACTATTTTGTTGTTATACTATGATTTAAAGCAACAGCTGTAATTAAAACCAAGAGAGCTACTTTGCGCAATCTTTCCTTATAGGGTAGGAGAGATTGCGCTTAATTTTAACTACAATTAAATCGTTAACAATGATAATTGCACTTAAATGACATTGGTATAAGGTTTTAGTAAACAAATATTTTTGTATTACAGGTAGGTATTTCAATTTAATAAAAAAAAAAAACAGAAAATTAAAAAGGATTAACATTTTTTATTTAAAGAAAATAAATTAACGAAGCAGATTAAAAACAAGACTAGATAATAAAACGTAACATTTAGTTACTAGATAATATATTTTACTTAAAATTAATAAAGTTCCTTTTCAGTTTGAATGGTTTCTTGTTTGTTGACCTAATATGTCTTTGTATATAATCGTTGCTCTGGTTGTCATAAATGATGCAAATTTCATCCAACAATCTGCCACAAGTAAAATTAATAAACGAGTCCATGGGAAATCGTTTAATTAAAAAATATTTTGTAATACTACCCTTCTATAAAAATTCCTAGAAAGAGTTTTGGAAATTTAAGCAAACGTTTTTGAAAACGAGACAAAATAACCACGTTTAATCTTAGACTGTTCAAGCAATGAACATGCACATTTAAGTGAGCGCTCCGCTATCGATATTGTAGAACTATCTGGAGTTTCAGAGCGCCCATTGTACTCCTTCCTGCCGATCCCCTATGTGCGCAATCTCTCTTACCGCGCAATCTCAAAATGAAAAAAATCGATAACTTTATTTTAAATTATCGCAGAGCGAGGGTTCAACCATTCGTTTTAAATGTATTGGCGAGCTCTTGTGAAAGATGCCCATCATGAAAATTTACTCCCCTCAACGTGGGACTTCACCCCCCCCCCAGGGGGGGGGGGCGAGGCTCCTACATACACAATTTTTTTCCCCAGTTGACTATCTCTATTACAAATAATTCCTTTAAATTCCATAATGATTATTAAAAAATAATTCTCTTTATGCACATTTATACAAAATTTTGTCCTATACCAGCATGTTAAAAATTTAGAAAAGCGGGATGGCAACGCAAGCTTTTGGACAATTTTTACCAAAAGTTGATAGGCACTCATTTATGTCAATGTGTAACTACATACCAATTTGTATGAAATTCTGTGCAGTAGTACCTGAGATACACTCGCCACAAAATTTTGTCACACTCAGATAGACAGATATTTTCTAAAAATGGTCAAATCATGTCCTACAGCTCTCAAAACGTGTCAATCCATCAAAAACTCGAGGCCGAAAATTTTTACGAATCCAATACTTTCTATTAGAAGAAAGTAAAAATCGAGATCCTGACATTATTTGAAGGAAAGTTATGTTTTAAAACGTGTCCCCCCCCCTCTCTCCTTACGCTCTTAAAGGAGGGAAGAGTGAGGGGAATTTTGAAAAATCTCTTTATACTTTGAGTTAGATAGATAGAACTGATCCACACATCAAAAATTTAGCGCATCACGAATTTAGCGCTAAAAGGGGGGCTCGAATTTGCCCCCCGTAACTCCCTCCAAAATAGAAAATCACAAAAAACCAAGAAAGAGTTTTTGAAAATATCCTCAAGAAAGCGCCTGGCGGTTTTTTATATCTCTGTGTTATTATTGGTAAAGTTTTACTTGAAAATCCGTATTTTGCTAAATTTGCCTCCGAAAATCGTTTTTACCCCCACCCCACCCTTAAAAATCGAAAATTCCAAAATCGCAGAAAAGGATTTTTTTTTCTACTCGATTGTAATCTCCCCATCTGCAATTTCTTCACCGTGAAGTAATTTGGAGCTGAGATATGCTTATAAAGGTAATTTACTTCTGCCTGTATGCAGACATGCTAACATTTCAATTTATTCTGGAGCATTGTTTTTACCCGCCCTTTCTTCACACCAATTTTTACTTTCTGAACACTATAGTGAGTGTATAGTGAAAGTATTATAATCATGTAAAAAATCCGAAATTGAGATTTTGATATTTCTATACATTTCTAGGTCCCCTGAGTTCGTCTTCACTATTTTTACGATGATGTATGTATGTGTGTGTGTAAGTGAACACGCTAGCGTCTAAACGCTTTGCTCGAATGAGCTGTAAGTTGGTATGCATGTTGCAAGTCACCGTAGCACGAACCCTATTGATTTTGATAAATCTAGTGTAGATTATTATTGGTCAATGTGAAACCTGTAGATGGCGCTGTACTCCGTTATTAATGTTTTTTTTTTTTTTTTTTTTTTTGCTTCTTCTCTTAGTGTTCGTCATGTTGTTGTAGTGTTCGTGTTAATAAATGTGTGTGACAGTATTAGAATTCCTCTGATTTCGGAATTATGTGTTTTCATCGTCATCTATGATTAATAACGGATCATGGAGTGGCCGGCAGTCCCCCCGACTCTCTGGACCGATGAAGGTAAGCCATTTACCTTATTTCTTGTTAAAGTACTGAACATGCTTATTTAAATAACGTCGCCGTAGTAGCGACATGTTTTGGCGCCCATAACAGGGACTGCCAGGCCCTTAAAATTTGAATTTGATTTATTCTATATAGTGCAATTTTTTAGATTGATCAGAATATGGCAACAGAATTAGATAAATTAAAACGAAAACGCGCTACCCTAAAGGGATTGTGCACAAAATTAATTAACACGATAAATATAAAGTTAATCGAACACGAGGAAGGGTTAAATGTTTATGAAATCGAATCGCAGTTAGAAAAATTGCAAGTAAAACAAAACGAAATTATAGAAGTTGAAGAAGAGATAGAAACGAAAACCGCGGTTCTCGACGAGTTACAAGCTGAAATAGAATCTCGTCAAGAATACAGATATCAAATTATTGACATAAAAGCTCAAATTATGAACAAAATAGAAAAAATTAAAAATTTAAATGCCACTCAAATGTTATCTGAGCCAAGGAATGATCAATCACCTAATTTAAGATTAGAAAGAATTAATGCGAGTTCCGTAAGATTGCCCAAGATCTCAATTCCAGTTTATGAGGGATCTCCTGAAAATTGGATGGAGTTTTGGAATCAGTATAAGATAACCATACACAAAAATAAAGATTTATCTAACGTAGAAAAAAATTTTTTATTTAAGAAGTTTTTAAAGGCCCAAGCTTTAACAACTATTCAGGGTTTAGCACTCTCTGAACAAAATTACAATACTGCATTTGATTTATTAAAATCTAGATTTGGTAAAAAAGATATCGTAATTCGATGTGCTGGAGTGAAGGTTACAAACATTCCAAGAGGTCAGGGGTCGTGTGACCAGACAGAACGGAGCCATGGGAAGCTGTCTGAGCGACAGATGCTTTGTGTGAAAAAATTTTATATTTCTATGGAAGCGGTGACATCAATAGTTTCCGATTTCACGCATGGCCTTTTGTTGCTACCGACATTTCTCAGAGTTTCGGGTAGACCAAGATTGGACGAAAATGATGTCACGGGTAGAGTGATATGACGACCAGCGAATCAGTGCTTCGTGTGGGGTATTCTCCTCCCCCTCCGAAGGTGTGCTCGGAAGGAAGAGACTCAAAAAAAAGCACAGAGAGACTTGGTGCTAAAATTGTGTAGCATGTTTTTGAAGTATGCTCGGAGGCGAGCATTTTGTAATAATTCTTAATTTATTTGAATTTCAACTATTTTGTTAAGTTTTGAATAAAAATAGCAAAAATCATCCCTGGACTCATGCTTGCGTATTCCGTTCTTCGAGGTGTACTCCCAAATCACCACAGCTTTAATTAAAAATATAAATTGGTGGCATATCGGTGGCATGTTGTTTTTAGAGAAAAAAAAACATCGAACTCTGTTTTCTATGTGTTTGTGGTGAAAAAGTATAAAAGAACGTTTGCTGTGAGCCCGGTGACAACTGGAATCCCTGAGATTTACTGGAGATTATTGATGCCTGTGACAATAGCGTGGAAAGGATTAAAAGGACTTCGCTTCTTCCCTGTGCTGCTGAATTCCCTGGAGATGTCAATCAAGGAGGTTTTTCAGGTATGTTTTCTTTCATTTTCAGATATGCAAAGTGTCAGAGATTGAGTTGTGGGATGATAGTTTTTGTTTATTTATTTATTTTTGTTTTGTAACAATGCATGTAGTTACGAAGCTTTAAGAGTAAGAATTTAGTTTTTATGTGTAAAATTTTAAGCACAGATATCTCGAAGTCAAGTTAATAGTTAAGGCGGTTGAAAAGAGTAATTTCATGACTTAACGGGGCGTTTACTTGAGAGATAAATTTATCGTTAAAGTTCTGTTTATTGTAACGGGGAGCTTGGTAACTTTAAATTGTTGTTTAAAAGTTTTGATAAGATTATAATTCTAAATTCTTTTTAAAAGCAACGTAAGGATTGTGGATGCTGTAACTGTTTATATAGGAGTATACTGGAAATTAGTTGATTTGCCTACTGGTAAAAATTCTAGGATTTTTTTTTTTTTTCTCTAGTTGTTTATTTTAACTAAATATAGGTACTGTTTATTGTATCTGCGTAAATATTGTAGTTAATGTTTAGAGAAAAGGTGTTTAAAGAATTTCGTAGGTGATAATCAAAGTGTTACTTTTGTCTATATTTTCATGGTATTTGATTTGTTTATTGTTTTTATTATATGTGCATTTTTTTTCAGTAATTAGTGAAATTGTATTTTGTAATTATGGCATTTCTCATTAAGTATACTAAAAATGTATTGTTAGAGTTAGCGGATGAATTTGGTGTTTCGGGGCTAACAGATAAAAGCAAAAAACTAGAAATCAGGGAAGCCATTGAAAAGGCGGCTAATTATGATGAAGGGGTTGCGAAGGCGCTAATAGAAGGGATTTTGGAAGAGAAAGAAAGGGAATTGAAATTACAAAAAGAAAAAGAAGAGCGCGAATGGGAATCACGAAAAGAAAAAGAAGAGCGCGAATGGGCGTTGCAAAGAGAAGAGGCCGAACGAAATTTTGAACTGGAGAAACTCAGAATCCAGAGCGCTGCAGAAACTAGTAGCGTAGGGTCCGGGAGTTTAGTTCAAGAGACGGTTCTGAAGAAAATTAATTTAAAGGACATAGCTCCGAAATTTGACCCAAAACAAATGGATATTTCTCTTTTTTTTACGATATTTGAAAGATTAGCACGTAAAGAAAATGTTAGCGAACAGGACTGGATGTCGCAACTTATCCCTTTATTGCCGTGCGACGTCGTCCAAATAATTATGAAATTAGACGAGTCAGAGGCTGATAACTTTCAACATGTAAAAAAAGTGTTGATGAATAGGTTCAGATTGAGTGCGCGTGCGCTAAGAACGAAATTTGAATCGCACAACAAAAAAAGTGAAGAATTATGGGTTGATTTAGTTCACGATTTGAGAGGGTACCTATATAACTGGCTTGAGATTTTAGAAATTAAAGATTTAGAGTCATTAAAGGAATTGATGCTTACGGAGCAGTTAAAGAAAAGGGTACCATGCGAAATCAAACAACATTTTGTAGATGTGTGGGAAGAAATCAACAAAGCTTCGGATTTGGCGGAGAAGTGCGACAAGTATGACGCGGTTAGAAAGGAGAATGGGAAAAGAGAATATAAGCCTTTTCAGCGTTTTACGAAGGGTAGAAATTCATTTGGGAAAGACGGTCAGAAATTCGGGTCAGGTAAGCATGATGGTGGGAGTAATCCGAAAGCTGAGTCAGCTAAGGGCGACAAAAAAGACTCAGGAAAGTTAAAAGGGGATAAAACCGAATCTAAAGATCGTGATTTTGATAGAAATAGTAAAATTGTGTGCTATTTGTGCTCGGAAAGGGGCCATATTCGACCTAACTGCCCATAAAACCCTAATCGCAGAACAAATCCGATCAATAACTTAAGTGCGGGCGAAATTTTAGGTGTTGGTTTTGAGCCTTATATAGGTAAATTAGAAATCAATGGACAAGAGCGCGAATTCTTGAGAGATAGTGGCTCAAACATTGACGTGTGCGAAAGGAATATGATTTCTGTTGAGGATTTACTGCCGGAACAGGTATGGATTAAGCAACCGTTTGACGAAACGTGTAGGTGTTTACCTTTGGCGAAAATCGTTTTAAAAGGAGAATTCGGAGAGGTCATTACAAAAGCGGCTGTAAAACCGGCTAATTTGAGTCAAGGAATATATCTTCTAGGTAATAAAACCGCAGAGTTAATTGAGTCCAATAAAAAAATTGTTTATCCAATTAATGCGATAACGCGAAGTCAGAAACGTGAGCAAGAAAGGATTAAGAGTGCGCAGTCCGAAATAAATAATGAAAAGCCAACTCAGAGAAAAATTCAGAATTTTGAGGAGGAACCGGGTTTGATAAGCGAGTCGTTAGAGGAGACTAATGCAGAAAATAAAGTTGTTCTTCCTGTGTTAAAAGAAACAGACAGGTGTCCATTAATCAGGGTTTCAGCTGAAGAGTTTCAAAAAGAGCAAACTGCGTGTGACACGTTGAAAAATTGTTGGGAAAAAGCTAGGAATGAAGCGGGAAAGGAATTTAAGATAAAAAATGAGCGGTTAATTCGAAAATCGGATTCTAAGCGTAACCAAAACAGGATGCAGTTGTGCGTGCCAAAGAAATTTAGGGCAGCGATTCTAAACCTGTGTCATGATTCTGTGTCAGGGCATTTAGGCTCGTGTAAAACTAAGCAGAGGGTGTTGACTAATTTCTTTTGGCCAAATTGCTATCAGGAAATCGAAGAGTATGTCAAAACTTGTGAAATTTGTCAAAAAGTAGGACAAAAAGGGGATAAGAAGAAAGCTCCGTTGAGATTAGTACCGATTATTTCTGAACCGTTCAGACGTCTGTCGATTGACGCTATAGGTCCGCTTGTAACGAGTAACAAAAATAATCGTTTTGCGATAACGGCTGTTTGCGTCGCTTCAAAATTCCCGGATGCTATTCCTGTGGAAAACCTAACTTCGAGGTCAGTGATCAATGCATTGATGCAAATTTTCGCGAAGACCGGATTTCCTAGAGAGTTAGTCTGCGATCAAGGTGCTTATTTCACGAGTGACTTATCGACAGCGTTTTTTGAGAAGTATGATATCAAAATCAATCATTCTTCGGTCTGTCATCCGCAATCTAATCAGGTGGAAAGAATGCATTCCACTCTTAAGAGGATTCTCAAAGCATTATGTCTCGAAACGAAAAGCGATTGGGAAGAAAATCTGCCTATGGCTCTTTTCGCGTTGAGGACGGTGCCGCATGAGAGCACGGGATTTTCTCCTTCAGAGCTTATTTTTGGGAAGAATTTGAGGATGCCTCATACCATTGTTTACGAAAATTGGATGCAGGAAGAAGAAATGAATCAAAATGTAGTAGAGTATATTTTGGATTTAAATGAGCGCTTAAAAAGATGTCAAGATTTGGCAGGGGAGCGCATGACAGAATGTCAACAAAAAAGAAAGTTATGGTACGACCAAAATGCAGTGTCCCGAAAATTTAAGGTGGGAGACTCGGTGTTGGTTTTGGCTACTGCAAAACCACATAAAATGGCAGTACAGTGGCTAGGTCCAGGTGTAGTTACGGGGGTAATATCCGATACGAACTATACGGTAGATCTTCCGGGAAGGAGATGTAAGGACACGATTTTCCACGTGAATTTAATGAAACCTTATCATAAACGCCCAGAGCATGTCAACTTAATTTTGGAAGAGGGTAGCGAGGAAATTGAGGAGGACGCATCTATCCCGTATCCGATTTCGGACCCTAATCATTTCGACTTGACAGACTTAATTAAGGGGAGTAATTTGGGTAATAAGGTTTCGGAAGGGAATTTGGCAACTTTACAAAATGTCCTAGTAAAGCATAAAACGGTGTTTTCTAACGATCCTGGTACGACCCATAAGGTAGAGATGGATATCATTTTGACAGATGATAAGCCGATTCGTGCAAAACCCTATAGCATGTCTCCGCGGCAGTTAGAAATTATGCGGAAGGAGATTTCCAGGCTGTTAGAGTTAGGGGTGATTGAGGTGGGTCAGTCAGATTACGCATCGCCTATGATTCTTGTAGAGAGTCCGGGGAAAGACCCTAGGCCGTGTGTCGATTATAGGGCCCTCAATGCCAAAACCCAAGTGCAATTTTTCCCGTTACTGAATATTGAGGAGGTAGTTGAGGAAGTGAGCACTGCAAAATATATCTCAGTAATGGATCTGACGAAGGGGTATTTCCAAATCCCGTTAACGAAACGTGCGCAAAGGTATGCGGCGTTTGTAACCCCTTTCGGTGAGTTTATTCCAAAAAAAATGATGTTTGGCTTAGTGAATGCTCCATTTTATTTTTGTAAATTAATTAGTGAGGTGCTAGGGGATTTAGTGAGTTTTGTGAGACCATATGTGGATGATCTGGCTGTGTTTTCATCCAGTTGGGAGTTCCATATCCGGCATCTGGACATTGTGTTACAACGTTTGGAGGAGGCAAATCTAAAAGTGAAACCGGCAAAGTGTTTATTCGCCCAGGACCATGTAAAATTTTTAGGGCACGAAGTGGGGTCAGGGAAGAGGTCGCCGAGTGACGCGAAAATCCAAACTATCCAAGAATTTCCCATTCCAAAGACAAAGACGCATGTAAGGTCATTTTTAGGTCTGACCGGATTTTACCATAAATATATAAAGGATTATGCGACAAAAGCTGCGCCTTTGACGGATTTGTTAAAAGGGAAAAATAAGAGGGAAAAAATTGAGTGGAGTCAGGAATGTGATCAGGCATTTAAGGTACTAAAATTAGATCTAACTAAGGGACCGGTACTCTATGCTGCGGATTTTTCAAAAGACTTCATTGTTCAGACTGATGCAAGTCTTGTGGGGGCGGGTGTGGTCCTAGCTCAAAATTTCGGGAATAACGAGGAACACCCAATTGTTTATTTGAGCAAAAAATTCTCCAAGGCGGAGCGTAATTATAGTACCATTGAACGCGAATTAGCGGCAGTCATTTTTGGGGTGAAAAAACTAAATCATTATTTAGATGGACAAAAATTCGTTCTTCAAACCGATCATAACCCTTTAGTTTATCTTAAAAAAATGATGAGCACAAATTCACGTTTGACGAGATGGGCCTTATGTTTACAACAATACAACTTTACAGTCGAGCATAAGAGCGGAAAAAAACATTTGAATGCAGATGCGTTAAGTCGCATGCAGGAAGAATAAAAAAAAAAAAACAAAAAAAAAAAAAAACAAACAAAAAAAAAAAAAAAACAAATGCCTTGGTTTTAGGTAGTGTTTTTTGACTGTTTGTAAATATTTATTTTTTTTTCTCTTTCATTTGTATTCCAAAAAAAAACAAAAAAAGTTTGAATGTATTGATTATGAATTATTTTTCTTTCTTTTTCATGAAATTTTATTGTGTAATTGTGAAATTTCAGTGTTTGACTTTTAAAATTTTGTTAGGGGTAGAACCTTTGATTGTCATCACGAAATTGCATGTGAATGTTTAATTGTTTTTTTATATAATGTGAAATGAGACCTTGGGATCTAGTAATTATGCAAGGTGTAAGACTAGAAAATTTATTTTTAAGATTATTTTTAGTTCTATAAAAGTTCAGGGGGTTGTTTCGAAAAATTTTTTTTGGGGGGCTAGCTCAACTCTCTGATGTTGCATGTTTGATAATGGGAGGAGGCACCTGAGTCTTCTGGAGCCCATTTTACATCCTGAAGGCCGTAAAATGGTCTTTTAGGAGGGAGGAAGCTGTGCTGGAGTGAAGGTTACAAACATTCCAAGAGGTCAGGGGTCGTGTGACCAGACAGAACGGAGCCATGGGAAGCTGTCTGAGCGACAGATGCTTTGTGTGAAAAATTTTTATATTTCTATGGAAGCGGTGACATCAATAGTTTCCGATTTCACGCATGGCCTTTTGTTGCTACCGACATTTCTCAGAGTTTCGGGTAGACCAAGATTGGACGAAAATGATGTCACGGGTAGAGTGATATCACGACCAGCGAATCAGTGCTTCGTGTGGGGTATTCCCCTCCCCCTCCGAAGGTGTGCTCGGAAGGAAGAGACTCAAAAAAAAGCACAGAGAGACTTGGTGCTAAAATTGTGTAGCATGTTTTTGAAGTATGCTCGGAGGCGAGCATTTTGTAATAATTCTTAATTTATTTGAATTTCAACTATTTTGTTAAGTTTTGAATAAAAATAGCAAAAATCATCCCTGGACTCATGCTTGCGTATTCCGTTCTTCGAGGTGTACTCCTAAATCACCACATCGATATAAAATTGATGCATTATTAAATTTATGCCCTGTTAAATCTGCAAATCAGATTAAAGAATTACGTTTACTGCACGACGCCCTTGATGTTAATATTAAGTCCTCGAAAATTTAGGAGTAGATTTAAAATCCTACGGAAATTTGTTATTTCCGATTGTTACTAAATTAATACCTACCAGCATTATGATAGACTATAATAAAATGAAAACAGAATCCGAGGAATGGGACGTACAAGATTT
Organism: Salticus scenicus; assembly: GCA_963930645.1. Taxonomy (NCBI): domain Eukaryota; kingdom Metazoa; phylum Arthropoda; class Arachnida; order Araneae; family Salticidae; genus Salticus; species Salticus scenicus. The sequence continues at coordinate 88,466,058 of OZ005649.1, read as the reverse complement.
GTTAAACATTTAAAATTAGAAGTTCAAACTAGAGAAAAAACCTTTTTATTTTTAAAACGCGAAGTAGAAACTCACAATAGCGGGTACAAAAACTCAAATTTCAGATTTGATTCAAAATCATCGGAAAATAATAATGCATCCTACCAGAAATCTGTTTCGGGATATAAAAATTCTAACACAATACAAAAGGCATCCGTCTTTAAATTAACTGTTAGTAAATGTATATTTTGTGTTGATGCAGTAAATGATCATGATAGTAAATTGTGCAAATTAAATTTAGAGGACAAAAAATTGTCTTACGCAAACAGGGAATCTGTTATTTATGTTTCAAAAGAGGCAAACATACAACTAAATTTTGTTTATCGGGTCTCAAATGTGACACATGTTCAGGCAAACATAATACATTAATTTGCTATAAGCAAAATGATAGCATTATGATAGACTATAATAAAATGCAAACAGAATCCGAGGAATGGGACGTACAAGATTTGTTAAAACATTTAAAATTAGAAGTTCAAACTAGAGAAAAAACCTTTTTATTTTCAAAACGCGAAGTAGAAACTCACAATAGCAGGTACAAAAACTCAAATTTCAGATTTGATTCAAAATCATCAAAAAATAATAATGCATCCTACCGGAAATCTGTTTCGGGATATAAAAATTCTAACACAATACAAAAGGCATCCGCCTTTAAAGTAACTGTTAGTAAATGTATATTTTGTGTTGATGCAGTAAATGATCATGATAGTAAATTGTGCAAATTAAATTTAGAGAACAAAAAATTGTGTTACGCAAACAGGGAATCTGTTATTTATGTTTCAAAAGAGGTAAACATACAGCTAAATTTTGTTTATCGGGTCTCAAATGTGACACATGTTCAGGCAAACATAATACATTAATTTGCTATAAGCAAAATGATAGCGTTATGATAGACTATAATAAAATGAAAACAGAATCCGAGGAATGGGACGTACAAGATTTGTTAAAACATTTAAAATTAGAAGTTCAAACTAGAGAAAAAACCTTTTTATTTTTAAAACGCGAAGTAGAAACTCACAATAGCGGGTACAAAAACTCAAATTTCAGATTTGATTCAAAATCATCAAAAAATAATAATGCATCCTACCGGAAATCTGTTTCGGGATATAAGAATTCTAACACAATACAAAAGGTATCCGCCTTTAAATTAACTGTTAGTAAATGTATATTTTGTGTTGATGCAGTAAATGATCATGATAGTAAATTGTGCAAATTAAATTTAGAGGACAAAAAATTGTCTTACGCAAACAGGGAATCTGTTATTTATGTTTCAAAAGAGGTAAACATACAGCTAAATTTTGTTTATCGGGTCTCAAATGTGACACATGTTCAGGCAAACATAATACATTAATTTTCTATAAGCAAAAATGGGAAACTCCAACAACGGATCAAATGAGAAATAAAAATCAAATCGAACATACCCAAACAAATTCTTCCGAGAATAGTGCTTACGAAAATGATAATTCTGTAGTGTCATACAAATGTCCTGTACAAAATCCACTTGAGAATAATGAAATATATTTACAAACTTGCTTCGCAAGAATAACAAATAATTCTAATTTAAACTCTTTAAAGTGTGTATTATTGTTTGACAATGCGTCTCAACGAAATTTCATTAATATATCACTTGCTCGTGAATTGAAATTGCCTGTAATTAGAAAAGAAACTGTAATCATATACCCGTTTTCTTGTGATGAACCCCAGGAAAAAGAATATTCAGTTGTAAATTTCGAATTGTCTCATTTAAAAAACCATAAACAAAAATGTTATGTAGAGGCGTTAGTCGTCAATCAGATCTCTTTTACAAAGCTAAAAATAGTTGATGACGCAGCCATTCGAAAAGTTTTGGTTTCTAATGAGGGGGAAAGAAATAGTTTTTCTCAATTGCATTCGAAGGCTCCAGACATATTAATCGATGCAGGTTTATATTGGAAACTGCAAAAAAATAAAAAGAAAATTAATCGTTCGTTGTTTGCTGTTAACACAGCATTTGGTTGGACGTTATCTGGTAATAATAATTCAGCTTCATATCGAGACGGATTAATTACTGGCGCCTCGGTGCTAAAGATTGAATGTTCTAACTCTGTTTATTTACATGAAAACCATTCATGCAAAAAAAAAAAAAAAAAAAAAAAAAAAAGAATCATCTAATTGTATAGCTTATGATTTGCAAAATCTATGGTTGTTAGATTGTTTAGGTATAAATGATGATAAATTCATTTCTACTTCTGATCTGGAAATAATAAATAAATTTGATAAACAGTTAGAATATACGGGATGTCGATATATTACGCAGTTATTATGGAATGAACATGGTATTGATAATTTTGCGAACAATTTTGAAAATGCTAAACGGCAATTCAATAATTTGAGGAAAAGATTAAAAGCGGATAAATGGATTTTTGAGCAATATAAGCAGATAATTACTGAACAAAAACAACTAGGCATTGTAAAAGAATACGGTCGGTCAGAAAGAGAGTATTTCGCCCCACATCGTGAAATTGTTAGAAAGGAAAAACAGACAACAAAGGTACGAATTGTTTTTAATTGTTCTAGTAGAGTTTCGGGGTGTAAATCTTTAAATGATTGTCTCATAAAGGGGCCATGTCTTACACCACCAATTTTGGATGTAATTAATAGATTTCGAATGTTTAAGATTGCGTTTTGCGCAGATATTGAAAAGGCGTTTTTAATGATAGAAATCGCGGAACCTGATAGAAATTTTCTTAAGTTTTTATGGTTTGATGAGGACACCCAGAATTATAAAATAATGCGAATGACCAGAGCGACGTTTGGTTGTACAACTTCCCCTTTCTTTCTAACGGCAACAATTAAGAAACACATTAAAGAATATAAGGAAATTTATCCGGATAAAGTTATGAAATGTTAAATTCAGCTCTGTTTGTGGACGATTTGCTTTATGGCTCCGATACCGTAAACGGCGCCTATGAATTAACTTCTACTGCGGTAAATATTTTAGCAAAGGCTGGAATGAAATTGAGAAAGTTTAGTACGAATTCACAGAAATTAAAGAACATGTGGGATAAAAATGATTGTTTTTCGGAGGTAATTAATGATAGTGTAATAAATATTCTTGGATTGGTGTGGGATAAAAATAGTGATAAATTAGGATTAGCTTTAAAATCTATAGTTGAATATTTGGATATATCGATATGTACGAAAAGATATCAAGAGACTCGGCAGAGTCTCAAGTGACGCAAGCGCAAAAACAAACGAACGCCACGACACTCAGCGGAAACGGAAAAACGAACGAAACTGCGACACTTATATATACAGGAATTTAAAGATCAAAGAAAACGCTGGAAGCCGACACTTAATATCTCAGGAAATATGGGAGGTTATTTTCTGATATTTTAAAAATAGTCTTTCACCTTCTGTCTGATCCTACCCTGAAATCGCTAAATTTTTGCGTGCAATATATTTCGAGATATGAATTGGCTCATTTAAGCTATAAATGGGCGGCCTAATGTGTAAGAATTTTTTCTCGAATATGGCTCGAGCGAATTTAGTTTAATTTATATATGATATTAATCGCTTTTATCTGATGTGCCTGACGTCTCCCTTTTCCCTAGGAAAACTCTTGTTTTTTTTATAACTCAGTTTAAAAATCGAACTATTTTTTACTCCGAAAATACCGTGATGCGGCAGTTTCGCGGACGAATACAGTCCAAAGAATATTCTGAAATACTCAATATCAAATAATCGTTTTGGCGCCATCTATCGCGAATTGGCGTCAAAAATAAACACAAAAATATAAAAAAAAAATACTTTTCTTCTTTTTTTAATATATATATTAAATGAGTTATTTATTTAGGTACTTGTATTTTATATGACATTTGTTTATCAAAAATATTCATTGTATTTACATTGTTTTCATGCTGATACGTTGTTAACTTTCAAAATTGGTTTTATTTTAAAAAGTGATTGCAACAACAAAAATTTTTTTCTTTATTTTCATAAAAATGACAAATAATATGATAATCATATGCAAATATTTGTAATTTTTTCAAAATTAGGTGATAAATCACTTAAACTATGGATTGAAAAAATTCTTAAAACAGAATTTGAAAATAATTAATTTGCTCATTAAGTTTCTAGTATATATATATAAATTACAAAATGTTAAGCTATAATAAAATTTTGAATAGATTAAGATTTTTTTTTTTTTTTTATTAAATTCATAACAAACTATACTACTTAAATATTTACCAGTATAAAAATTTCACTTTTTAAAGATTTTTCTATTATTATTTATTTTTCTCTTTTAAATCAAATCTATACCTAAAAAATTATTCGCGTTTCTTTCTTTCTTTCTTTCTTAAATTTAACAGGAGGGAGGTGGCATGAATATAACAATAAAAACTACTCAAAAAAAAAAATAAATAATAATAATAATAATAAATAAATAAATAAATAAATAAAAATATCCTCCTTAACTCGTATATACTTATTTCTTAGATATAATAGTGATATAAAATAAAATTGAAGTTACCATGAATCTGCAACTTTTAAATTAGAAATTAATAATAACATTGTAAATATTGTACACACTATTCTAAAAAATATGGCATAAAATTTCGAGGATTTTTTTTTTTTTTTTTTTTTTTTTGGTGAATGATATCATTCAAATGATTAAATGACATAGAGGTTCAAATAGGATTCAAGGATGTTTATTTCCATTACAAAGGATTTTTTTTTTTTTTTTTTTTTTTTTTTTTACTGTTACATATTTTTTTAAAACCTCTGTTATTCATTATTTAGTACAACATATTGTTCTGAAATTTGCGTAAGTACTTGTTTATTTTTTAATATAGCTTTCCTATACAATATCCATAAAATCTTAAAAGTGTTACGAGGTAAAGTGAGGCAATTTTAAGCTTTTAATTAAACACAAAAAATTAAGTAAAATTATAATATGTAACTGTTTTTATTTTGTAAAACTAATCTATTAATCAGTTTAAAAACTTAAAAGTTGTGGACAAACCAACAATAATAACGATTAATACTTATACTAAATTAAATGATTTTTCCGTAGCTTAATAAATTACTGTTAACACAAACATTGTTACAGTAACTTGAGTTTGCATTATATTATAAAAATCGTAAAGGCAAATTCTTTACGAAAACAACTTTAAATTAAACTGATTTAAAATCATTTTGTATTAAATAAAAAACTAATCAAGTTGTTCTGTAGAATTTTTATATGAATTTAATTTCATCGATTTTAGAAAAGTGTGTTTCCAAAGTTCATACAAAATCTCGCCAAGCAGTGCCGAATACGAATTATTCAATTTGTTTTTATCTAGTAATTTTCGGAATTTCTAAAAACTGTAAAACACGTCTACGAGAATTTTTACGGAATTTTGTTTATTAAGAATAAAACAAATGTGTATAGTAGGGGAAGGGAGGGGGGGCATAAGGACTCATTGATGGGCAAATTTTAATTTTATAAATGTGAAATTTGGGTGGAGGGAGGGGGAATCTCTGTTAGTTTGATGGAAAGACCTTTTCAAAACAACATTTTAACACAAAATGTTTTTCTCTATAACTAATTGTTAGGAAAATAACAAAGAAAAATTTTCTTTTAAAGTCGTCCCCCGTGTCTCGAGAACACCTTGGAAAATTTAAAAACTGTAAAAAAAAAAAAAAAAAAAAAGGAGGCGGGGGGGGGGGGCTTAATCAGTTTGAAGGATCTTTGTTTTGTTTGGAAATTCGAACTGTAAAAACAGGGGAGCGAAAGGCACATCTTTGAAATTTTAAACAAATGAAGTTCTTTTTGTAGTTTGTCGGAAATGTCTTCTACAAACAAAAATTTTTTAAATATATTTTGATTGCCTCTTTTTTTTTTTTTTTAATTATTATTAAATATACTGAAAATAGTCTCCATTATGTTCCTATTTCAGGATCACGTCGTTTGATCTCGTTTGGTTTATTTAAAAAAAAAAAAGAAAGAGAAAAGAAAGGAAAAGAAAAAAAGAAATTTAAGCTGAATTGAGATAGAAGAAACCTTAGGAGGCAAACATTAAAATTTCGAATAGGAGGGGGATTAGAAGCTCATTTAAAGTTCTACTTAGACTCATATTTAATATGCACGCTGTTTACGTTTTCAAAACTTTCAAGGCGTTTCCTATAGATCTGGAAAGAGAAATGGGACTTTTAGAATGTATATATATATAAGCTTCTTTAAAAAATGCCCCACGAGCGGTTCTGTGCTGAAAAGCTGGTTGATGGGAAATGCCGGATTCGATCCCATCCCGCTCTCTTCAACCTAGCCGTTCATTCAGTGTTTTTTCTCCGAAACTTGCATAAATACGGGCTACGACCCTTAGAAAGAACTCACGGGGGGCAATGTACTTATAGGCCTAGGACCCTAGCGCAGTCAATTGGCCTTAAAACCTACAAACAAACAACCTTAAAAAAATATCACTGGAAATATTTTAGGTGATTATATTTAGAAGATTTCTCAAAGTGCTAAAAAATCCTTATCATTTAAAATTTTAAAGTTAGATCTCTCATATACACTTTATAGCCCCATAAACCAATTTTTGAAAATGAGGCAAAGTCCAAAATCCCTACACTACGTTTCAGAAAATTTTTAGGAATTCTAAAGTGATTCCGAAATACTAGGAAGAAAGTTGGGACTATGTACAGTATGTTTAATCAGATAGAATAAAACTAGATGCATAACATTTTAATGCATGGTTTTTAGAAACATTTTTCTAAAAAGCGATTTCCCTATTAAAATTTCTAAGTGATCTAACTGGTAACCCCCCTCCTATTTTCCCCAGCTGAATTAATTTTAAACCAAACAAAACCTCTCTCAGATTGATTAAGCATCTTTTTTAGAATTATCAGAGTTTCCAAAGGAGGATCTGAACCTAACCCCAATGGTGCTAGGTATTTTGGAAAATTACTGTCATATCCTTAAACAGTTTTACTTTATGCATCTACAATTTAAAAATAACAAAATATTTATCTTTTGTTCACTCGATTGAACATTTAAAAATTTTTGTTAAATTTTTATCTAACTAAAATCTATGTGGTGAAAATTCTTTAGAAACTTATTCGTAACACTTTATTACAAAAACTTTCGTATTTTATTAAACATTTATTTTGAATTTTCTGTTGAACTATCTAAGAAATAGTTGAACCAATGAGCTATATAAGAAATTGAATATTGAATAAAATAAAAAATCTTTATTTTTTTATTTGTAGAAATTTTTGTCATTTTTAAAATGTACTGTATTATGCCTTTGTAATGTTGCATGTTTCCATCCCTCAAAAAATATTCTTTCTTAAAGTTTTTTTTTAATTTTTTTTTTTTTTAATCACTTTTTATAAAATTTTGAAATTTCATTTAGTTTGTTATTTTGTTCGAGTATGACCTCTAAAACAACATTTTTTATACAGTGTTATAACTTATTACCATGCTCCTTTAATTTTACGTTTTGATCATTAACCCCTAAAAAGTAATGATATCAATACAAAAAACCCTTAACGGGTTAAAAGTTTGTGACGCAGCACTGTACTTTATGGCTATAAGAATTAGAAATACGGGTCTTAAAAATAATGATATCAAATTTTCAGTGACGCTTTGATATTAATTAAATTATACATAGATTTTCTTATTTGAATTTGCTTTTTCCTTTTATTTATATTTACAGTGTAAACGTTATTTTCAAGATAAAATAATATATAGCATTTACTCATTGATACCTTTCCATTCACATCTCTTATACTATGAAAGCATGTGTTTTAAAAGAAATTATATGAAATTCCAGTAACGCAGTGGTGTTACATTAAATGATTTGTTTTTAAATTTCACTGCAATTATTTTGTTTTGCATATTAAAGTATATGTGCACATTGAAATATTGCTTTTAATTTTCAAATACGCTGTCAAATATATCACTTTCATTAAGCTTATATTATGTACTGAAATATATTTATTTCAATGAATTATTCTATCTTTTGCGTCACGCCATCCAAAACTGTAAGTAAAATATATGGAAATGTTTACTTTGTGTCATTTCATCCAAATAAATCGAAAATGCATGCAAATAGATATTGTGCTGCAAAGAAAAAAATTGTGAACATTTTTTCAGTTTTGATGGCGTGACGCAAAAGATAGAATAATTCATTGAAATAAATATATTTCAGTACATAATATAAGCTTAATGAAAGTGATATATTTGACAGCGTATTTGAAAATTAAAAGCAATATTTCAATGTGCACATATACTTTAATATGCAAAACAAAATAATTGCAGTGAAATTTAAAAACAAATCATTTAATGTAACACCACTGCGTTACTGGAATTTCATATAATTTCTTTTAAAACACATGCTTTCATAGTATAAGAGATGTGAATGGAAAGGTATCAATGAGTAAATGCTATATATTATTTTATCTTGAAAATAACGTTTACACTGTAAATATAAATAAAAGGAAAAAGCAAATTCAAATAAGAAAATCTATGTATAATTTAATTAATATCAAAGCGTCACTGAAAATTTGATATCATTATTTTTAAGACCCGTATTTCTAATTCTTATAGCCATAAAGTACAGTGCTGCGTCACAAACTTTTAACCCGTTAAGGGTTTTTTGTATTGATGTATTGCATACAGCTGCGAAATTTTTTGATCCAATTGGGATTATATCTCCCTTTTTAATTAGGATAAAGTGTTTTCTTCAAAGAATGTGGGAAAGAGGAATGGATTGGGATCACGAATTGCCGGAGGATCTTAAAGGAATTTGGATAAAGTGGTGTAACGAAATTAAGGATTTGTTAGAACTTCGAATAGATAGATGCTATTTCACTTATGTTGATTTGAAAAATTCGCGTGTAGAACTACACATTTTTTCAGATGCTTCACCACTTGCATATGGTTGTGTTGCATATTTTAAGGTTATTAGTAATGATAAAAAATGTTATGTAAGTATGATTATGTCGAAGGCTAGAGTTGTGCCGCTAAAGAAACTAACGTTACCAAGATTGGAGTTAATGGAAGCGGTGATAGCAGCTAGAGTAGCGAAATATATTTGTGATATATTTAAGGAAATTAACATCCAGAAATTTTATTGGACAGATTCTACTATTGTTTTACACTGGGTGAAGGGATCGGTGAAACAATGGAAACCCTTTGTTAAAAATAGAGCAGTCGAAATTCAGGAATTGTCAGAACCCGAAAATTGGTCATACTGTAATACAAAGGATAATCCCGCAGATTTAGTTACTCGTGGTATTAGCGCAAATGCGTTAGTTAATGATGATTTTTGGTTTAGGGGTCCAAATTGGTTATATGAGCTAAATGGTAAAGGCAATGATATTGGTGAAGAGGTAGACACGCAATATATTACCGAAGAAAAAAGGGAAACACCTGAAAAAATAATTTAGTTTAATATCTCTATAGAAACAGTTGAACCAATACTAGATCTTGAAAAATATAGTAACATTATAAGGCATGGATAAAGAGATTTCTTAATAACGCGAATCCTAAAAACGAGAAATTTAGGGGTCCATTATCGGCGGAAGAAATTGGTAGTGCACAAACAATGTGGGTTAAATATACACAAAAAATTAGTTTTCCGAATGAATTAAACTGTTTGATAAATAGGGAACCTATTTCGAAAAATTCAAATTTAATTGAGTTCTCGCCATTTTTGGATTCCGAGGGAATAATGCGTATCGGAGGAAGGCTTCAGAAATCGAAATATTCCTTTAATGAAAAACACCCGATCCTGTTGCCTTCAAGGGGTAAATTAATTGATTTGTTAATTAAAAATGCGCATGAAAAGGTTTTTCATTTTTGCATTAATGATACATTAGTTCAATTACGGGAGAATTTTGGGTAATCAAGGGCAGACAGGCAGTAAAAGGCGTATTAAGAAAATGCACAATTTGTATAAGATTTAATGCTCGATCTGGAGCCCAGATGACAGCTCCGTTACCTGCAGATCGCATCGATGAACAAAAGCCCTTTTCAGTGATTGGCCTTGATTTTGGAGGCCCCTTATACGTTAGAAATAGTGACAGCAAATATTATATATTGTTGTGCACATGCGCGATTACAAGAGCAGTGCACCTAGAATTAGTAGAGAACCTATCAACCGAAACGTTTATATTGGCCTTCAGAAGAATAGTTGCAAGGAGAGGTCTTTGTCGCACAATATATTCCGACAACGCACGAACATTTCATCGAGCTGATAGAGAGTTAAAACATATATGGAAAATAATTAGCCATCCTGATGTAAGAAATTACTACAGTAGTAACAAAATAATTTGGAAATATATCATGGAAATGTCGCCATAGTGGGGAGGCTTCTACGAGAGAATGGTTCGCTCTGTCAAGACTGCTTTAAGAAAGGTAGTTGGCAAAACCACCTTAACACACACCCAACTACATACAGTTATAACAGAAATTGAAGCTTCGATAAATTCGAGGCCTATTACGTTTGCATATTCTGACTCTGGTTCTGGTGAACCTTCTCCAATTACGCCAGCACACTTCTTGGTAGGTCAACGACTAACTGCCTTACCTATCGTACATATGAAACCCCATGTGCTGCCTGGAACTTCTCACTCGTATGTAAAAAGATTTAACTTAAAGGAACGTATATTGGACCAGTTCTGGTCACGATGGAAGACTGAATATCTTCTTCAATTGAAAACCGCCATGACCAGTCGATACTCCAGTATCCGAGAGTTTGCAGTACATGATATTGTACTAATTCACGATTCGAAGCTACCAAGACATTTGTGAAAATTTGGTTTAGTCACGCAAGTGTTCCCCGGTAGGGATGGGAAAATACGCTCATGTGAGCTCAAAACAGCTAATGGAATTATACGACGGCCTTTCCAGTTGTTATATCCAGTAGAAATCTATGAAAAGGACTAACGCAAATTTAAATAAAAAAAAAAAAAAAAAAACTTTTATTACAAACAATGACATTTTGTGTAAATTTTAATTTTTTTTTTTCTTGATATTGATACAAATATAAAATGAACATATATTTAATGTTCATCCGGGGGCCAATGTGTAGATTATTATTAGTCAATGTGAAACCTGTAGATGGCGCTGTACGTCGTTATTAATGTTTGTTTTTTTTGCTTCTTCTCTTAATGTTCGTCATGTTGTTGTAGTGTTCGTGTTAATAAATGTGTGTGACAGTATTAGAATTCCTCTTATTTCGGAATTATGTGTTTTCATCGTCATCTATGATTAATAATGGATCATGGAGTGGCCGGCAGTCCCCACGACTCTCTGGACCGATGAAGGTAAGCCATTTACCTTATTTCTTGTTAAAGTACTGAACATGCTTATTTAAATAACGTCGCCATAGTAGCGACATCTAGCACTTATAGTTTTTTTTTACAGGGACACAAAGAACTAGTATGTTGTGGCCACCACAAGACTTTCTTCTATATTTTCTTATACAAATTCACGCAGTAACAATATTTAAAAAAAATATATATATGTTTTTTTTCGTTAAAAGTAAAAAAAAATCGATAACTTTGTTTTAAATTATCACATATTTATAGTTCAACCATTCGTTTTAAAGGTATTGACGAGACCTTACTTCCCCCTAGGGGGGGGGGGGGAGCGATGCCCCAAATTTTTTTCCTAATTAACTACTACTATTATCAATAATTCATATTAATTTCACAATCACAGGTTAAGAAAAACTCTCATCATGTACATTTATACGAAATTTTGTACTACTTTTGTCCATGTTAAAAATTTAGAAAAAATACGATCACAGCGGCACCTGTTGAGCGATTGATCCCCAAATCTAATCAGCCACAGTTTATGTCAGGGGCCAACTAAATACCAAGTCTGGTTAAATTTCGTTAAAAAAAAAAAAAAAAAAAAAAAAAAAAAAAAAAAAAAAACTATTTTTTTTTTCTAAGTTTTTTTTTTTTTTCGTTAAAAGTAAACAAAATCGATAACTTTATTTTAAATTATCACAGATTTATAGTTCAACCATTCGTTTTAAAGGTATTGACGAGACCTTTCGAAAGATACCCATCTTGAAAATTTACTCCCCTCGAGGGGTGTCTTCCCCCACAGGGGGGGGTGGCGAGGCTCCTACGCATACAAAAATTTTTTCCCAGTTAACTATCTCTATTATAAATAATTCTTGTAAATTTCATAATGATTACTAAAATATAATTCTCTTTATACACATTTATACAAAATTTTGTCCTATATCACCATGTTAAAAATTTAGAAAAAGCGGGATGGCAACGCAACCTGTAAGACAATTTTTACCAAAAGTTGATAGGCACTAATTTATGTCAAGGTGCAACTACACACCAATTTGTATGAAATTCTGTATAGTAGTTCCTGAGATACAGTTGCCACAAAATTTTGTCACACACACACACACACACACACACACAGACAGACAGACAGACATTTTCTAAAAATGGTCAAATCGTGTTCTACAGCTCTCAAAACGTGTAAATCCATCAAAAACCCGAGGTCGAAAATTTTTACGATTCCAATACTTTCTCTATATTACATATAGAAGAAAGTAAAATTCATTATTACTTTCTTCTATATGTAATATAGAGAAAGTATTGGATTCGTAAAAATTTTCGACCTCGGGTTTTTGATGGATTTACACGTTTTGAGAGCTGTAGAATACGATTTGACTATTTTTAGAAAATGTCTGTCTGTCTGTCTGTCTGTCTGTCTGTCTGTCTGTGTGTGTGTGTGTGTGTGTGTGTGTGACAAAATTTTGTGGCAACTGTATCTCAGGAACTACTGCACAGAATTTCATACAAATTGGTATGTAGTTGCACCTTGACATAAATTAGTGCCTATCAACTTTTGGTAAAAATTGTCTTACAGGTTGCGTTGCCATCCCGCTTTTTCTAAATTTTTAACATGGTGATATAGGACAAAATTTTGTATAAATGTGCTTAAAGAGAATTATTTTTTAGTAATCATTATGAAATTTACAATAATTATTTATAATAGAGATAGTCAACTGGGAAAAATTTTTTGTACGTGTAGGAGCCACGCCACCCCCCCTGGGGGGGAAGTCACCCCTCGAGGGGAGTAAATTTTCAAGATGGGTATCTTTCGAAAGGTCTCGTCAATACCTTTAAAACGAATGGTTGAACTATAAATCTGTGATAATTTAAAACAAAGTTATCGATTTTTTTTACTTTTAACAAAAAAAAACTTAGAAAAAAAAAATCGTATTTTTTTTTTTTTTTTTTTTTTTTTTTTAATATTGTTACTGGTTGAATATGTATTACTTTTAACAAAAAAAAAAAAAAAAAAAAAAAAGAAAGAAAAAAATCGTAATTTTTTTTTTTTTTTTTTTTTTAAATATTGTTACTGATTGAATATGTATATAGGAAAATATAGAAGAAAGTCTTGTGGTGGCCACAACATACTAGTCATTATGGTCTATGGGACCAAAATCTTAAAAGTACAATAGCATCTAAACGCCTTATTCAATTGAGCAAAAAAATTATACACATATTATAGGTCACAGTTACTCAATCTGTATAGATTTTGGAGAATCTATTACTTATAGTTTTTTTACAGGGACACAAAGAAAAATTCTTTATCATTATAGCCTATGGGGCCAAATTTTTAAAAATGTGATATCGTCTAAACGCCTTATTAATCTGAGAAAAAAAATCTGTACACATGTTGCCCCAACTGTATAGATTTTGGTGAATTTAGCACTTACAGGTTTTTTACAGGGACACAAAGAAAAATTCTTTATCATTATGGCCTATGGGACCAAATTTTTAAAAGTGCGGTAGCATATAAACGCCTAATTCAATAGAGCTGAAAATTTATATGAATATTATAAATCAATGTTACACTAAGTATAAGCATTTTGGTGAATCTAGCATTTATAGGTTTTTACAGGGACATAATGAAAAGTTCTTTATCATTATGATCTATGGGCTCAAAGTTCAGTAGCGTTAAATAAAACATCGTGTAATATACGGAGAAAAATATTCAAACACTCTATTATGGTTTTCTCTCTTTTATTTGTTTAACAACTCCTCTTTCTTTACTTTATCTACAAAACTGTTAATTACTCAATGTTCAGAAAGTCGAGTGGAGTCACTCCAGATTTTTTTTCATTAGCATTTTGAATCTCATTTAATTGTAATTATGTATTGAAAAAAAATTCACTAGAAATAAAATGGTTTGAAATAAAAGGTGGGCACTAAAAGTGTTCCGGAATAAATTAAAATTGTTGGCATGTCTGGTATACGGTAGAAAGTGGTCAACTCAAGGTAAGTGGAAAAAAGTTAACTGCTAGGAAAATGTGATCATTAAGGCTCTAAGAAAGGTGCACAATTTTCCATACGCCTTTAATGGAAATAACTTAGTACATATTAAGTCCCACAGGGAAATTTTGGGTCTGGAACAAAAATAGAACTAAAGAAAAATGGCCCTTCAGCAAAGGTGGATTTTTACAGAGGTTACACTTTCTTTTATCTATGCAAATGTTTATTTTTGTATTATAATAATTTTATCTTTTTTTTTTTTTTTTTTTTTTTTTTTATCCAGTATGATTACCTTTTAAAGTTTACTTTGAAATTTCGAAATATTTTTCTGGAACTATTGGTAATATCTTCTTCAACCTTTAAAGACAAATATTATTCTTAACAATTTATTTTTATCAATTTTCTCCCATTTTCCGATTAAATAAATAAGAGTAACAAAATAAACTAATACAGAAAGTAAAAGAAAATACAATCTTATAAAATATTTAGAAACTGATCGATTTTTCTATTTTGTTTGTTCTTTAAGGAGACAATTTTATAACTTATTTTTACTTCTCTGAGCTCCATTAAAAATTTAAGTTTCCCAGAATACTTAAACATTATAACTGAAAAATAAACACTTTTATTTGCTGACTTAAAACTGAAGCTCTGATATAGTTTTTTTTATATCAATATATCTTTAGAGAAAGTAATTAAATGAATTTGATAACAAGTTACTTCGAAAAAGATATATTTAAAGAAGGGTTTTTCACAGAAAGTCATCAAAAGTTTTTGCTTGAGGTGAAGTGCTTTAATAATGCATTTATAAAATCAATCTATATTATAATGTACAAACAGGTTATTTGATTTGTAACATTGTCATTGTCTTCAATCCCAAGGGAGGAAAAAATAGTATTTACTTTCAACAATAATAATAATAATAATAATAAATTGTTTAAAAAATTCTTATCAAATTTTGACTATAAAAAGAATTAAATAGAAAATGATAAAGTTGCATTTTACTACATTTATATTTGCAGTTTCTATAAATTGAAAGAATTTCTGATGCTTTTTTGCTTTCCGAACATACATATGTAAGGAAAGTATTCATGACAAAAATTCGATTTTGAAATGATTTTGGTGTATTTATACGTTTCGAGGTCCTCTGAGTTTATTTTTGCTAATTTTACGATGATTTATGTATATGTGTGAGTGAACACGATAGCTAACAATTTTACTGGAAAGAGCTGAAAGTTAGTAAGTATATTATATCTACAAAAAAGACACATAAAATGTACAAAAAAGCCAAGCTCAAAGAAAGAGAATTGATTAAAGTTGTGTCTAAAAAGGGTGTGATATCAAATTCCCAAGCTTACATTCAAATACTTATTTAATATTCCCTTTTAACTAAATTTTCACATGTGAATCAAGTGCCTTATGATATGTTGATAGAAATCCTTCTTTCCTGTACTAAATACATCATAGCGTGTTTCTGAAAAATATTATTATTTTTATTTATGTATGATGGGTTTGGCGGCCATATTTCAAAGTTTTACGTTAGTTTGAATTCTATAAATCTCATCAATTATAGGATGAGTTGGTTGATTGGTTGGTTAATTGAGTTTTATATCGCACTAGTGCTGCGCAATGAGAAATAATTATAGGATGGGAGGATGGGAGTGCGCCAACTTAACACTGTTAAAACTTAAATTGATTCAACTTGTGTGCTTAACGGGGCTTTTGCGATGTTTATAATGCATTTTTTTTTCTTTAATCTGAATATTTCAACCCCTGTTGAATGGAATAACCATATTATTTTTACGAAATATTTATTCCAAGAAGCTAAATTCAAATTGGGTAAATATAACGGGGGGTGGAAGCTTCTGTGCTCCCCCCCCTCTCCTTCATGTTTTTACGTTAATTTAAATTTTTATATTCTTTATTCCCGGCATTTATAGGATGGAAGTGCACTTAATACTAAATAATTATAAGAAATCATGTTATCGAAATATTTCCGTCTCTGCTGAATGGAATAGCAAAATTAATTTTATATGAGATATATTTTAAGAAACGTCTTTCAAATTGTGTGAATGTTTATTCATTACTTGAAAGATGGCTGCCAAGCCCATCATACATAAATAAAAATAATAATATTTTTCAGAAACACGCTATGATGTATTTAGTACAGGAAAGAAGGATTTCTATCAACATATCATAAGGCACTTGATTCACATGTGAAAATTTAGTTAAAAGGGAATATTAAATAAGTATTTGAATGTAAGCTTGGGAATTTGATATCACACCCTTTTTAGACACAACTTTAATCAATTCTCTTTCTTTGAGCTTGGCTTTTTTGTACATTTTATGTGTCTTTTTTGTAGATATCATTTATTTTTTTAAATAGTTTTTATATTTACTGGAATTAACCTGATACTTTACATCAGATATGTCCTGGATTTCAACTCAGCTTTCGTGCGATGTTGTTCTTTGCGTTAAACTGTATTACAAAGTTTTCTTTGCGTTAAACTTTCCATAATTCTGGCTGCTAGACATTATCCATGGGTTTTCTATGCAGACTAGTATGTCGTGTCCATCACAAAACTTTCTTCTACATTTTCCTATACATATTAACGCAGCACAAATTATTTATTATTTTTTTCATTATGAATGCTGAATATTATCAACTCAGAGAGGTATTGTTGCACAAAATGTCCAACGGAAGTAAATTTTCACCATGCAGATGGCATCCTTTCAGTTCTAAAAAAAAATTGTAGTATATGAGCTCCACTTATCGGCCGATAGGCATCGAGATTGAATCAGCATAATGTCTCACAATGGCCTTTTCACATATTAAGTTTTGTTTCATTATATGCAACAGAACCTTTCCTTAAATTGCGAAAATCGCTGTATAGCAGCGCCACATGTTGAGATATTGGTACAAAAGTTGATAAGCACTATAATTTGTAACAATGTAAATTTATTTGTAAATTTATGCAATTCCATGTATTAGTTACTCAGATATAGCCTTCTCTGAAATTGCGGCAATCACTGTATAGCAGCACCATGTTGAGCAATTGACACCAAATATTGATACACGCTATTATACATCAAGGTTCAATTGCATATAAATTTATATATAATTCTGAGCAGTAGCTCCTGATATCTAGTTGGAACAAAACTTTCGCCACACACATAGAACACACACACGCAAATAGAAATTTTCTAAAAATAGTCAAATTGTTTTCAGGAGCTCTTACAACGTGTAAATCCATTAAAAACCGAAAGTCGAAATTCATTTCAATAAAATGACAAGCGAAGCGGGCAAAGCCTGCTAGTATACTATATAGAAAGAAGTAGAAATCTTTATGCATCATAATTATCATTGCCAGATTGAATTGAAGGATATTAAAATTGGATACTATATCGTGTACTGACTTTCTTATTCTAAGGTATGAAAAATATTATAAAATCAGCAATTCAAGCTATAGATTTGAAACAAATGTTATTCAAAAATGTATTCATTTCTGTTTTCAGGGATATAAAATTTAAAATCGTACAAAATAATAAAAGCAAAGATTCTTTGGTTAAAAAAATAACTTATAAAAAGAAAAAGCAGCTCAATTTGAAATTAATATTTTTCGGGTAAACTGAGATGAAGCAATATCATATTTGGCGATTTATGTCTCTTTGGCGATATTTAACAGTTTTTCAGCAATTAAGATAGGAAATTTTGATTTTTGAAAGCTAAATTTTATAAAAGTTCCTAGATTAAGTAATTGTCTATCTGAAAAACCAGTTTTCAAAGAATTCTGCACATTTATGAATTCTCTAGCTTGTTTTAAAAAAAATTTCTTGAAGAAGAAATTTTTTCAAAAAGTTGTCAAAACATTTAATTTTACGCTAAATTGAAAATGCTCCCATTTTTTTACTTATTAACGTAGAAAGTTCGTTTTTATCTCAAATTAAAGATTTCGTTGATACGAATATTTTACTTTTTGTTTCATTTTACTGCGATATTTGGTTCGTCCAATATTTAAAACTTTACGGGAAAAAAATTTGCTGATTTATAATGGGAAAGTTGGTTTCTGTATAATAAGCATTTAACGATCTTGGGTTATTTCTGTCGATTTTATTATTGGCGCGTTCTGCTTTGTGTTAGTGGTGTGGTAGTTTGTTTGTTTTGCTTTTCTCTGAGCTTGGTTTGGCAAAACGACCGTTTCTGCTTGATTACAGATCACTGTAGCACGAACTGCGTGAATTTGGGTGAATATAGTACTTAAAGATTTTTTTTTTTTTTCTTTTTTTTTTTTTTTTTTTTACAGGAACACAAAGAAGAATTTTTTTATATATGTGTGAGTGTATATGTGTGAGTGAACACGATAGCGTCTAAACGCTTTGTTCCAATGAGCTAAAAGTTTGTACATATTTTAACTGTCATCGCAGCACGAACTGTATACATTTTGGTGAATCTAAAACTTAGTTTTTTTTTTTTTTTACACAGACACAAAAATAATTCTTTATCATAATAGCCTACGGGCCCAAATTATTCGAAGTGCGATAGCGTCTAAATGAACTGATTAAACTGAAAATTTATACACATGTTATAGGTCACTGTCACACGAACTGTATAGATTTTGGTGAATCTCACTTACAGTCTCTTACAGGGACAAAACGAAAAATTCGTTATCATTATGGCCTATGGGCTCAAATTATTTAAACTGCGATAGTATCTAAACGCCTTATTTGAATGAACTGAAAATTTATATACATGTTATAGGTCACCATCGCACGAGCTGTATTAGGGTGGCCACTAGTCAGGGAAAATCAAGGAATCATGGAAAACTCAAGGAATTTAAGCGAGTCTGGGAAAGTCATGGAATAGTCACGGAATTTCCTGTAAAATCAGGGAATTTTGACAAATTTTGTGGAAATAAGCCATATTTGAAAGTTCGTTATTGTAAATTGCTAAACTGTTCGCTAATTTTGTGAAATTTTTTAGGAAATAAACAGCGTAAGTCAGGGAAAAATGAGGAAAAGCAGTCATGGAAAAGTCAGAGAATTTGGAGAAGTTATGTTAGCCGCCCTGTGTATAGATTTTGGTGAATCTAGGACTATAGATTTTTATAAGGATACAACGAAAATTTCTTTATCATTATTACTCAAATTATTTGAAGCGCAATTAAACATCGAGATGAGTCATATTTTCTAAATGTAAGTTTTTTATATTCTTTTCGACCACTATTTTCAAAAAATAAAATTTATAATACATTTATGCACTTTACTTGCATAAATTTATTATAAATTTTAAGTTATGGAAATAGTGGTAGGAAAATAATAAAAAGAAAGTCGCCTGTGGCAACCCTGATATTGGAAGGAGTAGAATATAGGAAGCAGGATAACGGTCCAGGAATATCCCTATACAAATTCCTGTACCGGTCCCGGGCGCAATACTGTTGGTTAGCAAAGTACTTCTTGCCAAGCGCTACAATCTTACGAATAAGATTTTGAGAGTGAGAATATGAAAAATTTAATAATTAGTTAACCTAAAATTAAAACTAACATTATTAGGTAAAAAATTACATTATTAAAACAATCTTGATTAATATAAATTAAAACATTTATACAGAACACAATCAATGGCCGAGCTGTTCTGCACTCAAGGTTAGTGGACGGGAAGTGGCGGGTTCGATCCAAGATCACACACGTCGACATAGTCGTTGGTAGTTTTCCGTGGTTTTCTCCGAAACTCACATAAATATGGGCTAAGACCCATATTTAGGAAGACCTCCCATGGAGGGCACGCCACCCATAGGCCTAAGACCCTAGTGTAGTCAATAGGCCCTAAACAACCAACCAACCAAAATATACAAATTTTAAGAATCCTTGGTTACATATCAACTTTATCAACGTAATTAAATATGTTGGTATAATATAAGTAGTGATAATGCTCAAAGTGTTTTATAATACGCCAATAGATGGCGCTGTGTGTTCATTCTCTTTTCTCTGTAACTGTACATATGTAAATAAACGTTAGATTAAGTCTAGCTCTCGTCTGGGTAACTTCATGTGGTAGCACGAGCGCTGGTTGCGTTCGGTCGGCGGCGAAAATGAAACGACGTCACGTTTTCCTGTAATTAAAAATAAAACTAAAAAATGGATCAGCGAATGTAGATCTTCAATTAAAAAGAAAAAGTAAAAATGGATAAATTAATCCTTTCCGTTCCACTATTAAACAGTACGAATTATCACACGTGGTCATTAAAATTAAAAGCTGTTCTAACTATTAAAAAATTGTACGACGTTGTGATTAAAGAAGCAGGAGACTTAAAAGAAGAAGAAGAGGCTGAATGGGATACTAAGAATGCCGAAGCTGTTTCATATATATTACTTTCGTTATCCGAGGAACAAAGTCTACAATTCGCTGATGAAGGAAACGCTAAGAATTTATGGGAAAAAATAAAATCAACATTCACAGGAAAATTGGAAGATCGAAAAATCGATGCAAGCAATGAAATAAAAAATATTGAAATAAATCCAGAAGAAAATGTAACGGATTATATTGCAAGAGCAAGAGATTTAAGAACAAAATGTGCGTCACTTGGTCTGGACATTACAGAGCGAGAAATCGTGTATTATGCTGTAAGAGGACTTAGAGGAAAATTCTCGAAAATTAGAGAAATACTGAAAACTCAAAGAGAAAAAGATTTAGATGAAATACTCGAGATCTTACGCGAAGAAGAAAGAACAATCCTGAGATCACCTGACTACCAAAAGACTAGAAGAGAAGAAGCATTCCACGTTAAAAGTGAGAACAAAAACAGAGTGAAAAGTTGTTTCATATGTAAGAAAACTAATCATCTTGCTAAAAACTGCTATTTTCGGAATAAAAACTTACCTCAGAACACTAATGAAAAAAGAACAAATGCTTATGATAACAATAAGAACAAAAACAAAGAACAGTTTAGAAACAGAAACTCGAATTACGCAAATAAAAGTAATGCTAGTGATTTTGCGCTTTCGGCGAATAGAGAACAATTTGGTATTTCTGAAAATAACATTTGGTTATTGGATTCAGGCTCAAGTTGTCATTTAACAAATAATTTAAATTATTTTTGTGATATTACTAATGATAATGGATATATCAATTTAGCAGGTAAGAATTCTACTTTAAATTTTACTGGTATAGGAACTGTTCGCGCTAAAACTTTGGTAATTCTCAAAATATTTTAACTATGAACGAATGTATATATATTCCTGATTTGAGAAATAATTTAATTTCTGTAAGTAAATTAATGGATAAAGGTTATAAGATTAAATCAAGTAGAGATCATATCTTAGTTCTAAGTAAAAATGATGAAATTGTGTTAAAAGCTGTTAAAATAAATAATAGATTTGAAGTCATATTAGAACCTTACAATGATATGTCACCTGATTCTCTAGAATGTAACTTAATAAATAAATCAGAATCTTATGATATTTGGCACAAAAGACTTTGCCATTTAAATCCACAATATATGATAAAAATGCAAAATATTATTGGCATAAAATTTAGAGATTCTGAAAATTTTAATTGTGAATCATGTGACATTAGTAAGTTAACTCGGAAAAATCATCCAAAAGTAAATTTTGATCAAAGTAGTTCTGTATTAGAATTGATTCATGCTGATTTAGCAGGACCTATAAATGTTAATTCTTTAGGAAATTCTAAATATTTTTTAGTATTAGTTGATGATTTTTCTGGGATGTATTTCACTTATTTCTTGAAACATAAGTATGAAGCATTTGATGCTTTTACTATTTTCAAAGAAAGGTATGAAAATCAGATGAATAAGAAAATTAAACGTTTAAGAACCGATAACGGTTTGGAGTTTGTAAATAATGAATTTGAAAATTTTCTAGAAAAATCTGGAATTATACATGAGAAAACAGTACCATATAATCCTGAAAGCAACGGTATAGCAGAAAAATGTGTAAGAGTACTGGTAGAACGTGCAAGAACATTGTTATATGATAGTAAATTGCCACTTAGATTTTGGGCGGAAGCCATAAATTGTAGTACCCACATTTCTAATAACACGCCGCGAAAAGGTAAAGAAAAAATCCCGATCGAGATATGGACAGGTACAAAACCAAAACTAACTTATTTAAAAACTTTTGGTTGTGTAGCTTACTATCACATTCCTAAACAATTCAGAAATAAATTCGATGTTCCCGCTAAGAAAGGTATATTTGTTGGATATTCTAGAGATAGGCGCCACTACAGAATTTATGATATCGAAAAAAGAAAAATTATTGAAGAAAGATCAGTTAAATTTGATGAAACATCTAAAGGTAGTGAATTCTTAAAAAGTGAAACCGAAACTTATTTGTGGGATATTAAAGAATTAGCCCAGTTTAATGAAACCGAAACTTCTTTCTCACCCGGAAACAATGATAATAATTTATCAGATTTTTCGTCTGAACAACAAATGCTAGAAGAAAATGAAATACAGAAAAGTCAGAATCAATTTTTAGATCGCAACCCCAGTTGAGACGATCAGAAAGAATAAAAAATAAAATGACAGCTAATTTGGCTTTAAATGACCTTGATGGGGAATCCGTACCGAGAAATTTTGAGGAAATAGAAAATAAAAGAAATTGTAAAAAATGGGAGATCGCTATGGAAAAGGAAATCGATTCCATGAATAAACACAATGTTTTTGAGATAGTTGAAAAGCCAAAAAATGAAAAAATAATTAAAAGTAAATGGATTTATTCAATTAAAAAGGTAAATAATGAGGAAATTTATAAAGCTAGGTTAGTAGCAGCGGCCTTCAATCAAATAAAAACAGTTGATTATTCAGAGTCATATTCACCGGTAGTAAATATTGAATCATTTAGGTTATTAATGGCAATCGCTTCTAAGCTGAATTTATCTATAAGATTTTTTGGTGTAAAAACAGCGTATTTATATGGTAACATTGAAGAAACTGTGTATATGGAAATACCCCCTGGTTATGAAAATAAATTTGGTAAAAATAATGTATGTAAATTGAAACGTAGTATATATGGCTTGCCTCAAAGCGGGCGAAATTGGCATAATAAACTTGAACATGAATTGAAAGTGATTGGCTTCTCTCCACTTGCATCTGATAATTGTGTATTTACTTATAAAGATGATACGAATTTTCTAGCAATTTGTGTGTACGTTGATGATTTAGCAATCTTTTCAAATAATTCTAAGTTATGCAATGAAAAAATAAATAAACTTAAAGAAATTTTTGTTCTAAATGAAACAACTAAAAATTCAAAATTTTTAGGCATGGAAGTAGTACAAAATCAAGACGGTATCAGTTTATCGCAAACTAACTACATTGAATCTTTATTAGAAAAATATGATATGCAAAATTCTAAAAGGTCTAATCTACCAATAGTTAAAGGTGAGGATAGATGTTTTACACCTACAGATAATTTAGTTAATCAAACTGAGTATCAAGAAATTATAGGCGAGTTGCTATATTTAGCTAACCGAACTCGACCTGACCTTGCATTTGTTACTAGTTATTTATCACAATTTAATAAACGTCCTGAGAAGTGACATTATACATTAGCTAAAAAGGTTCTGAAATACTTAAATGGAACAAAAAATAAAGTTTTGTTTTACGAGAGAAAATTCGGTTTAATAAATTGTAGTGCAGATGCAAGCTGGGGAAATGGAGAGGGAGGCAAATCATTTTCAGGTTGTGTAATTATGTTAGGAAATTCTCTTATTGTATGGAAAAGTAAAAAACAAAGATGTGTAGGACTATCGACATGTGAATCAGAGCTGTTAGCCACTGCAGATACTGCAAGAGAATTAACATAGACTGTAAACATGTTACAAGAACTTAAATGTGAACAATTTGTTGAAAGACCTGTGACGATTTATTCTGATAGTCAAGCAGCTATAGACTGGCTAAATACAGCAAAGTCATCAAATAAAACACGACATGTTAATCTTAAATTTCATTTCGTTAGAGACTTAATTGAAGAAAAGACTGTGAAAGTTATGTATAATTGTACTAATGAAATGATTTCCGATTTTCTAACAAAGGCTGTTACAAAGGAAAAATTATCGTTTACGTTAGAAAAAATATGTTTGATTTAAAAGTATATATTTGCATATTAATTATTGTTTATTATTGTTTTTGATTATATATAAAATGCTTTTCGCAGGGGGAGAATGTTGGTATAATATAAGTAGTGATAATGCTCAAAGTGTTTTATAATACGCCAATAGATGGCGCTGTGTGTTCATTCTCTTTTCTCTGTAACTGTACATATGTAAATAAACGTTAGATTAAGTCTAGCTCTCGTCTGGGTAACTTCAAAATATATACAATATTTACATAAATTTCCAACCTTTAATTAAATAACTTTACAAATCGATAAGAAAAGCCACTGCAAAATCCACAATAATGTGTAAATGTAAACGAATAAATCAAGAAAAGTCACTGAAATCCTATTAATTTGCCAGGTCGAAAAATGCTTATGACTCATAAGCACAGCACATTAGTGTATTAAAAATGATAATAACCCATTTTTTATTTCAATATTACAGTCAGTTTGATGAAATTCAACGTCAATTATAAGCCAAGTAATCTAATTAATTAGTTTTCATAATAATTATAGAGAATGTTGACAGTATTATTGACTAGAATAAAGTTTGCATAATAAACATTCATTTTGCATATTTTAAAATATGTGATAAAAATTAAATTAAATTAATGAATTAAAAGATTGAAATAATACACAATCGTATAAGTGCTTTTGCAGCTATAAACAAAGTGTATGCGATATAAAATTAATCTGGTGTGTCAGTCACACGACTTTCTCTTTTTCTGTATTTCAATGCTACAAAGACAGATTTTATATTAAAACGTAAAATCAATAAGGTAAGATAATAGAGTTCAATCTAATTTAAAAATAATATAAAATAGGTTTACGGACAGTTTTATTTTACATATAATTCTGTGTGAGAGGGGCTTCTTCCCACCCCCCTCCGTTGAACTACAGTGAATATATTCATTTCTAAACAAATTAAATTCAAGGCTGTTATTAATTTGCCTTGAAACGTGCCTATCGTGATCAACTTTTCAAGTGGCCACGATATGACAACTTCAAAATACCAAATTTGAATTTACTGCAGTTATCTGTTTTTAAGTTATGTTGATAAGTGATATACATACCGATCAACATTAAGAATTTGACTTTCGTATTCTGGGGCCTTTAAAACGTGATATTATGTAAATAACTGGGTACGGAAATCTAACTTCAAAAAACACTTTGTTTACAGTATGGGCATGAGAAATTAATTTTCCTTCCTGAGTAGTGTTCGTCGACATAGCAAAATGTGGCAAAGCACTTCCATCAATTACATTCAATAGAAAAGAACTTTTAGTTTCATTTTGAGTAGTCCTGTAAATTATCTACAAACTACTGAGCATCACATTGTGTTACCTAAATTTAGTCTTATATGAAAAACACATATCACAAAATGAAATACAGTGCCGGCAAAAAAAAAAAAAAAAAAAAAAAAAAAAAATTACACTTGAGCGGCAAGAAAAAAACTTTACATGTTCATATGCCATTCCCGCCATAAAAATGTGTCGAACCACAGTGATGGCAGTGTTGATAGGATAGGGATAGGTCGTCTGTGATCGACAATACCACGTGTCATCACCAGCGTTCGATACATTTTTATGGCAGAAACGGTAATTGACATGCAAATTTTTTTGCCGCTCAAAAGAAAACATTTCTTTTGCCGGCACTGTTCACCTCCAGTAATTTCCAAGTATAGCCGTAATACATCCAAATACTTTGAGTAGCCCTGTAAATAAATAATGAATGCTTTCCATACCAGAAACTACGCAAAAAATGCTTTTTTTTTCACAGAAAGAAATATGTTCATTCCATTTTGTTTAGGGAAACCTATAAATGTTACATTGTACTAACCAGAAATTTTCCCCCATAGACGTAATGTATTTGAATTCTCTTGGATGGCACTGTACACGAACTCTTTGCTTGATCTCAAATGAAAGTTTAGTGTAGCCTCTCCATATGATACAGATCTAAAATAGTTACCAAGTTTGGTTTCCCTGCCACTATTTGTCCTTGAAATATGCTGATAACAGACACACAGGCAGATCAACAGCTAAAAACATGTTTTACATATTCAAGGGACCTCAAAACATGTAAATATGACAAAATCTCGATTCAGAAAATTTGACCCCCAAAAAATACTTTCTCTACCATATATATGGGTAAGAGAAAGTAAAATTGATAACATTTTTCATCTCTTTACGATAAAAATCATCGCTGTTTTTGAGTTTTAAATATTTTACTTTACCCTCATCTTACTGTTATATTGATAAGATGAATTGAGACCTAATAGGCATCCTATCTGTTTATTTGTTTAGTTATCTTTGTTATATTTAGCTATAGAAAACTAAATTGAATATAATACAGTTTGAAGAATTACTTAAATTTCCTCTCAGACAGTGTTCCTCTTAATATTCGACGTTTCTGTACATGTGAAATAAACTCCACAGTTTTGAGTAAAGAAAATTGTGCGTAGATTTTGAATATAACTTCAGATTTCTTCTATTTCTTAAGCTTTTATGTTTGTCACCCATGGTTAACCGTTGTGTAACCGTTACACTTATCTCAGGAATTTTGTATGTCGGGGAAGTGTAACCAGAGTGTTACACTTATGCAAGTACCTCACCTGCTTAACTTATATATATATATATTTACTTTGCAATTTCTGTTCTGTCTTTCAATTCTCAATGAAACATAATATCTTTGTTTTCTTTTAGGTTGTGTAAGGGTGTTAAATAATTTAAGATTCGAAGTGTTAGAGGCGTACAGAAAAGTTCGCAACTCTCTAACAAGTTGAGATATTTAAAAAATTGAAACTGTCCAAGATTTATGAAGGTTTTCATTATCTGGAAACTTCAATTAGTATCTCTTAATCATAGCTGTTAACATCCTAATTACCATTAGTACCTGCCACTTTTCCTACACCTCTTTATTTTTAGAGTAATTCTCTCCAAATGCAATTACGATTAAATAAGAAGAAAAATACTCTACAAAAAGACCGGTGGAAAAAAAAAAGGCGGATAGTAACAATACTAAGCAATATTAATTAGGATGTTGGCAACTATACTTAACCCTTTCATGCGCAAGGTAATTACACTCGTTTAAATTAGCGTTAAGGAGCTGCTGCCAACATCCTAATTAATTTTCCGTACTATTGTTAGTACCTGCCCCCCCCCCCCTTTTTTTTTTCACACCAGGCATTTTTTAGAGTACGTTTCTTCTTATTTAATCGTAGTTACATTTGGAGAAAATTACTCTAAAAATAGGTTGGTGTAGAAAAAGTGGTGGGTACTAATAGTACTACGGAATATTATTTAGGATGTTGGCCGCTATGGTTAAGGGGTTAATGTACTTTACATGGGAATATTAGATCAAGGTTATGCTTGCTTCAAATCAAGGGCACAGCGGAAACACAATGCCTCCTTTTTTTTTTTTTTTTCCCTGTAACTGGCACATTGTTAAATTACAAAAAGTCCATACTTTTTTAAAAGCCGATTAATTGTCCTAAAAATTTTCAGAAGGGTAAGTATAATAGCAACTGAGCAAAATGAAGTCAAAATCGAACTATATAAAATCGTTATTAGACCTACCACACTTTACTTTGTATATACATAGGGGCCAACATGTACATTTTTTTACACAACTATTTTTTTGTAAAAAAATTCAGTAAGTTAAATAACAGAAAACTGCTTAAAAGTACATTAAAAATTTCCGGTTGAAAAAAAAAAGTACAAATTGGCAGCTATGTATGTATAAATCACCCAATTGGAACGCAAATATTTTTGTTGCAAATTGTTTGTATGACATTTTTGTGGATATATCATACAATAAAAACTGTGAATTTATTTTTAAGTAAACTATATTTCAAATAGGAATTTAGTTTCATACAATAAATTCTATTTAAATCTTGCGCTAACAAAATATTTTTTTATAAATATATCCTGCATATATCTTATCATTAGAAAAACTGTGTAAACCATTTATGTAACATTATACACAGATGCCTGTTTCTAAAGATACATGACATTTATTTTTCTTTTAAAGTATTCAGGATAAGATCCAATTTATTGAAAAATTTTATATAGAAGATATAAATCACCAGAATCTTTTTATTCCATGCATTCGTGGAAATTCAAACGTCTTTCAAACCACGTGAATTAAGAGATTCTATATTCATTTTTGGCATTCGACATCTATCAGTTTGATATATTCAAGGGAAAAAAAAACATAAGAATGTATTTTCTTGTGGTGGGAATTCTGGTTCACCATTTATAGTTTTTGACTTTCTGTTTGATTAAAATATGATAAATGCTTCTACAGTTATTTTAACCATTTTTCTTGTTGGTTTTAATGATAGTTGGATATAAGTTATTGTTGTAGATTTATGAAGAACAAAGATATTTTTTTTTTCTGTCAAATAATTTAAAATCTTATTTTAAAGAATGAAAGGAATAATTCATTATATGAAAATTTATTCCAAGGTTTCAGAAGAAACATTTTAAACTTTGATTTGGTTAGAAAACGTTTCTCTCGGAAGAAAGTCACAATTCAAAAAATTTCACTTAAAAAAAAAATAAAAAAATGTAATTAAGGATATGCCTAATTTTATTTATTTTTATGTATATCACATGTATATCAAATACAATATCAGTTATGTATATCAAATGCAATCACATTATTAGTCTTTTTTTTTTTTTTTTTTTTTTTTTTTGTGACATGCCCTTAGCGTAAGAGGTTGGAATTAATGAAGGAGGAATAGAAGAAGCCGTGACCTTAGTGTAAGTAATAATTATCTAAGTTGTACGCCTATCTCAGTGAACAATGGTTGGACAATCCCAGAATTTCTGTATATTTATAGAATGTATACGGGCAAATTCATCGCACTAATAATCCTTATATACAATCTATCTTCATAGTATTGAAATGCAAGGTAAGAGAAAATCGTGTGAAAGACACACCGATTATTTTATATGCATTAAAGTGTTTTCTGTTGATCGTGGTATGGAAATCATTCATCATTTGCTTACAGGGATACCCAAAGTTTTGGATATATTGGGGCTATTCTTCGAAATTGTTGTATGTATATTTCATTAAGTGTTATGTGCTTTTCATAAAACTAAATTTAACTACACAATGTGATGTGAATATAGTTTATAGACAATATATATGGCTACCCAAAATTAAGCTAACCGTTCTTTTCTACTGAATGCAATTGATGGAAATGCTTTACTACATTTTCCTAACATTAAATTACGTTTTTAAGTCGACGAACAGTGCTTAAGAAGGAAAATTAAATTTTCATGCCAATATTGTAAAAAAACTAATTTTTCAAGTTTTATTTTTAAAGCATTTATTTTATAAGATCACGTTTTGAGGGGTTCTGAATACGAAAGTTCAATTTTTGTTGATATGTGTGTATATCTGTTATCAACAAAGCTTAAAAACAAACAACTGCAGGAAATTAAAATTGTGCATTTTGAAGTTCGTATTAGGTTGCTACTTGAAAATTTAGACCAAGATTGGGAAAAGTTTGAAGGCAAATTAATAATAGCCTTGAAAAAAAAAAAAAAAAAAAAAAAAAAGTGGGCACTATAATTGAACAGGTGGGTTGAGAGGGCGGTACCCCTCACATAGAATTAAACATAAAATAAAACTGTTTCTAAATCTATTTTAGATTATTTTTAAAGTAGATTGAACTTTATTTAGGGATGCACCGAATATTCGGTATTCGTCCATACTACCGAGTATTCGGTTTGGCCGAATCTAAAACTATTCGGCTAGCCGAATATTCGGTTTGGCCAAATTGATAGACACTTTAAAATCAGTCTTAAATAAATTAATATTAAGCAGATTAATGCTGCAGTAAAATTATTTAAGTTTAGAGGATTTAAACTAACTTGACTAGTATGAAAAAGTGTTAGACTCAGCAAATACAAAAAATATTTAAAACGAAAAAAAAATTATTCATAACAAATTCAAAACAGTTACAACAATAAATTCAAACTAGATAACGATTTAATA
The DNA here is from genome assembly GCA_963930645.1 of Salticus scenicus. NCBI lineage: Eukaryota > Metazoa > Arthropoda > Arachnida > Araneae > Salticidae > Salticus > Salticus scenicus. The sequence continues at coordinate 88,435,608 of OZ005649.1, read as the reverse complement.
TAAATATATAACAATTTATAAATGCAATCATTTAACAAATCTATCTTGAGTAACAATTCAAAAAACTATATTACCTTCAAGTAACATATTTACGCTGGTAGTAGATACATGACGAAAATAAGTCTTTGGCATAACGATTTAGTTTATTTACATGGTCGCCACATGACCAATAAGGAAAGACAGATGACAAAAAATATCACATCAAATTGGCGTAGGCATTTTTAACCATATAATGAAGAACGATCTATCACATACCGCGCAACATATTGTAGATTGCACATTGAAGAAAAAAAACCTTAAAACGAAATTATTGAAGACATATGACATCGCGGTCGCCCAATGACCAGCGAAACAAGCACCATTAGATTTTATTGAAGAAAAACAAAGTCAAGAAATCGATCCCAAACTTCATGGTCGCCGCATGACCAATGAATGGAACAAGTAGAAGGATCTTGATTAAACTTAAATTTTTAGTAGATTAAATCCACTTTATGGTCGCCGCATGACCAACGATCTCATAAAAAAAAAAAAGTTCAGGAAAATTTGGCATTATAAAAGTTCTTACGAAGACTATTTAAATTTCTAAAAAACTATTGCAGATCAAACAAGTCCTTCCGGCTTATTCGGTACCCTTCCGAATTTGATTTCTTTTTCCTTATCAAGTAGCCGTCATTTTGTTTCAAAATGGCGGCTACAAATTATTAATGCACTTAGTAGAAATATTGATGTAGGCTACTCACATATGGAGTTTTAAGCAAATCGTTTCATAAATACATTTTTATGTGAATTTAAAATTTTCAAGTGGCCGGCGCTTGGAAACAAAATGGTGGGTTAAGTTGACAAATGTATGAAACGTATTTGTGAGATAAGTCTACTGTACACATATAGTTCGAATTAATTCAAAATCTCAAAAGTCATCGTGTTGAAAAATTAAGTGGCTGCCACTTCGATCAAAATGTCAGAGAAAGTTGCTCATCTAAGATATCGTTGCAAATTTGAAAATAATATGTTTTTAAAAGAAATTCTTTCAAAGAGGCTTAGTAATTTGATAAAAATTTTAGTTTTCTGCATTTCTAGTTTGTTTTAGCATGAAAATAGCATAATTTTTCCTTAAAAACGCATTAAAAAGATCCAGTAACGCAGGTAATAGATTTGGCGCCAAATTTTGCGACTTTTCCCCTATGGCGACTTTTTTGGCGAGAAAATACTTATTATCGATATACCTGAGATGGACGCAATAACGTGATTGGTTCACGAGTTACTTGAATTTTCTAGATTTTTGTTGTTTGAATGATAAATCCAATTTTCAATTTTGATTTAAATTGATTAAGTATTTCTAAAGTTACCGTGATAACAAACTTTCAAGTGGCCGCCACTTGGAAACAATACAGTGGAACAAGTTGCCGAGCAAACACATCCAGGATATTTGAAGCATAGGTTCAATGTCCAACTGTGGTTTAAATCAGTGCCGTGTTTCAAAAGTTATTATTATGGCAAATTTTCAAGAGGCAGTCTAAGTGGCTGCGACTTGGAAACAAAATGACAAAACAACTTGCCCATCGAAATCATTCAGTATATTTGTATGATAAGTTCATTGTCCAGTTCTAGTTTAAATTAAATCAGTATTTCAAAAATTATTGTCATAAGAAATTTTCATGTGGCACCACTTGGTAGAAAAAGCGGAGTGGGATGCCCAGCGAACTTAAATGAGATATTTGAATGACAAATCCACTACCCTAATTTGATGTGAATTGGTTCTGTATTACTAAAGTTACCATAATGACAAATTTTCAAGTGGCCGCCACTTGGAAATAAAATTGCGGATCAAGTCACCAAGTGAACTTATCCTAGATATTTGAACCATAAGTTCACTATCCAACTTTTATTTGAATCAGTTTAGTATTTTAAAAGTTATCGTGTGGCATATTTTCAAGTGGCAGTGTGATTTCAAGTGGCTGGAACTTAGAAACAAGATGTCGGGACAAGTTGCCCAGTGAAAACATTTAAGATAATTATAAGATAATATCACTGTCCAAATTTGGTTCGATTTGGAGTATTATTTCATAAGTTATCGTGATTTCAAATTTTCAAGTGGGAGCCTGATTTCAAGTGGCCCCGCTTAACTTAAGATATCTGCCACTTTATTAAAAATGGCGGATATAGTTTATTAATAAACTTCATTGAGATCCTTACGTGGTCTGTATTTACATCACAATTCAAACAATTTCGGAATACGCTTTTTACAATTTAAATTTGAAATTTTCAAGTGGTCTCCACTTGAAAACAAAATGGCGGTGGAACTTGATTAACAAATTCATGTAAGATATTTATAAGATAAGTTAAGACACTGTTCAAATTTGGTTCCATTTGGAGTATTATTTCGGAAGTTATCATGGTTTTAAATTTTCAAGTGGTGGCCTGATTTCAAGTAGTCCCGCTTAACTTAAGATATCCGCCACTTTATTAAAAATGGCGGTTAAAGTTCATTAATAAAGTTATTTAAGACACTTGTATAATCTATGTATACATCAAAATTAAAAAAAATTCGGAATACGCTTTTTACAATTTGAATTTGAAATTTTCAAGTTGTCTCCACTTGAAAACAAAATGGTGGAGCAACTTGGTTAACAAATTCATCTAAGTTATTTATAAGATAAGTTAAGGCACTGTCCAAATTTGATTCGATTTGGAGTATTATTTCAGAAGTTATTGTGATTTTAAATTTTCAAGTGGTAACGTGATTTCAAGTGGCCCCGCTTAACTTAAGATATCTACCACTTTATTAAAAATGACCGATAAATTTCATTAATAAACATCATTGAGACCCTTACGTGGTCTATATTTACATCAAATTTCAAACAAATTCGGAATACGCTTTTTACAATTTGAATTTGAAATTTTCAAGTGGTCTCCACTTGAAAACAAAATGGTGGAGCAACTTGGTTAATAAACTCATCTAAGATATTTATAAGATAAGTTAAGACACTGTCCAAATTTGGTTCGATTTGGAGTATTATTTCGGAAGTTATCATGGTTTTAAATTTTTAAGTGGTAGCCTGATTTCAAGTGGTCCCGCTTAACTTAAAATATCTGCCACTTTATTAAAAATGGCGGATAAACTTCATTAATAAACTTCATTGAGATCTTTGTGTGGCCTGTATTTACATCAGAATTCAAGCAAATCTTGCTTTAAATATGCTTTTTACAATGTCGGTTTGAAATTTTCAAGTGGCTGCCACTTGAAAACAAAAAGTCGGAGCAACTTGGTTAACGAACTCATCCAAGATATTTATAAGATTAGTTCACTGTCCAAATTTGGTTCGATTTCAAGCATTATTTCGGGAGTTATCGTGATGACAAAATTTTCATTATAGATAGATAGATAGATATATAGATAAACAAAGTGATTGCAATAGGTCGATTTCTAAAGAAATCAATAAAAAAAAAATTTCAAACTTAACATTTATAAACAATTACCAACATCATGAAACGCAAACTTAACAACATAATTTAACAATCGATTTACTTAAAAGATTTTAATTTTGAGTTCAGCATATAAGGAAAAACGTGAGCAGCTTACGATATATCGATTATCTAGAACAGCTGCTGAGCTGCTACCCAACTGAGCTGGAGCTCTAAGCTGAAACCGAAGTATCTCCAAACATGACGGCCTTATATACTACCCAACACCAGTTAATCTACATAACGACATTGACTGCCGCGCCACGACATCCAGCGGTGAAAACCAAAATATAATTTAAAATCACAATTTCCAAGGAGTGGCAACAGCACAAATAGACAAGATTATGCAGACTGGAAATGGCAACGCCGATATAGTAAACAGAATAACGATGTTTGCGAGATAAAAGCGAAGTGAAATTAAGTATGAACAGAAAGTCAAATAAGTATAATAAACTGTAGAACAGGTAAGTTTTAAATACTTTCTTAAAGAAAAATAAGTAAATTCAGATGTTTTTATTTAATATGAGGACATTGATGCTATCAAATGCCCCCCACCGCAATATTAAAAAAAAAAACATAATTATAAAAATTCAACAGCATTTTAAATATTACTAAGAATTTGCTGCACATCCATTCATTTCAAGTCCATAGCTTCACAAGAGAAAAATATGAGGTATCACTAAACGATACACTGAAAAGCAACTTGGTTAAGAGAAAAGGTACTATTTAAGTTTGCATGCAATTGATATAATTTCCCCCACAATGCAGACAATATACATATATCAAAAACAATATGAGAAATGATTATATACAGTGATAATATAATATACAATATATATACAAAAAATATGAAATATGAAATATGGAAAAAATATATAACACATACACAAGGCGCCTTGCATTTTACTCATTCATTCCATTATATATACAATATTTACAAAAACTGCAAAGGGAAGGAAAAATTCACAGAAGAAAAAAAACTTTGACAAACATGTACAAAAAGGAAAAATGCAGCAAGTACTGGAATATTTAATTAGAATTTTATTTATTATATTAAGGATTTAAAGAAAAATTAATTTTATAAATTTTAATAAGTCACCTTTAGTCATTGGCTTGGTAAACGGGTCGGCAAGATTTAATTTAGAATTAATATATTCGAGGTTAAACTTTCCCTCATCAAACCAGTCTCTTATGAAAAATAATTTTATATTTACATGACGTGTATGGAAATTCTCTATTCTGGATTTAGTAAAGCGAATGGCTGCCTGATTATCTGCATATAAAGTAGGTATATCAAAGTTATTATTTATAAGTTTTAAATTGGAGCACTCACATAAAATGTTATAAAACCAATCCTGCTCCCTCACACAATCACACATAGAAATAAACTCTGACTCCATAGTGGAAATAGTAACACCCTTTTGCTTATTAGTGCGCCACGAAACGGCAGCACGATCCAAAAGAACCAACTGACCTTCCATAGAAACGTAATCATCTCTATTAGCGGCGAAGTCAGCGTCAGAGTATGAAATTATTTTAATTTCTGTGCAATTAAGATAGAGTTTATAATGACTGGTGTATTTAAGATAACCTAAAAGTTTAAGAAAGCCTTGCCAATGTTTAAAACCAGGATTTTGTTGGAACTGAGAAAATATGTTTGTGGCATATGCAATATCGGGTCTTGTACGGTTTGCTAGAAAAGAAATGCAACATAAAAGATTCCTATAAGGCAAATGAGATGCTTCTTCAATATCAGACTGAACAACTGGACAATCACTCTTAGAAAATTGTACACCCTTCACTATAGGTAAGGAAGAGACAGGTATCCGATGGTTTTGAAACCTCTCATTAACTTCGACAATATATTGACCCTGATGAATCAAAACCCCAGTATCCGTGTACTCAAATTCCACACCTAAAAGTTTACGAGTAGTACCCAAAATTTTCAAGTCAAATTTAGACTGTAAAAGATCTAAAATGTTATTTGCCTGTGATTCAGTCCTAGAGAAAATAACGATATCATCTACATAAACCAACAAAACGGAAAAATCAAGATATGAATATGCACAATTACAATTCTCAAATTTATTAAAACCAAGTTCCAACAATACTTTATTTTACTCATAAAACCATAATCTATCAGATTGATGCAATCCGTACAATGCTCTGTCTAATTTACAAACCCAATCTTCCTTGCCTTTTTCAGCAAAGCCAGTCGGTTGTTTCATGTAAATTTCTTCTTTTAAGGGAGCGTATAAGTAAGCACACTTTACATCGCATTGCACGTTAAACCAACCGCAGTATGAGACCAGCAAAGAAAAGAAAAATCTTACCACCGAAAAGTTTATGACAGGTGAGAATGTTTCATCATATGATTCTCCCTGGACCTGGTTGAAACCTTGCGCGACTAACCTAGCCTTATACCTAACTATGGTACCAGACTCGTCACGCTTGACTGTGTAGACCCAGCGGTTTCCTAACACAGATTTATTTCACAGGAAGTTTCACAAGATGCCAAATACCTCTGGTAGTCATACAATCCAATTCTTCCAGCATAGCCTCATGCCACTTATCAAACTGTTTAGATTTTTGAGCCTGCTTATACGTTCGCGGGACCACCACATCTAGTCAACTAGCAGTGCTGGACGCGGAAGGTATAATGCTAGGATTAACAATACCAGAAAAACTATTAAATTTAGAAAAATCAACATCATCAGGATTAAAAACTAAGCCATTCTCATTACAAAATTTCTCAACGTCCTTTGGGGTTCGTTGACATGACCTCTTGCCTTCTCCGTCAGGGTAATAGTAGATGTCGATCTTCTTTCCTTTAGGTCTGGGCACAACCTTTCTGTACCAAATCGGATTAGTCCTCCAGCTGGGAGATGAAGTTTGAGGAGAAGCAGGAGTGACAGGGAGGACGGTTGGATCAACATCTTCAGTCTCGCTGGGCATGACACCAGAAGGTCCAGGCTCCGGATCAGTATGATACCGATCAACGGGCCGTGGCTGCTCCTCTGGGACAAGCACCAACTCAAAAGAAGAGTCGCCCATCACCGCTCCACTGCGGGACACATCACTGCTCTCGACAAAAGAAACGTTTATAGTCTCGATAATCTTCTTATCTTCCTCCAACCAGATCCTATATCCACGGCTACGTAAAGCATATCCAACAAGGACACCACGTTTGGATTTAGCATCTAACTTGTTCTTGCGCCTGACCTTAAGAACACCGACATAAGCTAAAGTGCCAAATGGCCTTAAATGTCTCACTGAAGGTTTATTACCAGAATAGAGTTCTAGAGGTGTTTTAGAATTTTTACCATGACAAATCCTGTTCCATGTATAAGTAAAGTGCATACATGCTTCAGGCCGGAAATCATCAGACAAGCCACTAGATTTGAGCATTGCCCGAACACAGTTCATTATCGTCTGGTTAAATCTTTCGCATACTCCATTTTCTTCTGGTGTGTAGGCATTAGTCAACTCATGTTTTACCCCATTTTCTCTACAAAAAGCCCCAAAAAGTTCATTATCAAATTCTCTGCCATTATCTGTCCTCAATGCTTTCAACTTGGTCCCTAAAAATCTCTCTGCTCTTAGTACATGTCTTTTAAAAACTTCAAAGCACATCGATTTTTCCTGGAGAGGGTAAACTGAAGTTTTACCTGAAAAATCATCTATAATAGCTAAGAAAAAACGTTCACCTTTCTTTCCAGTAATTTTAACGGGACCCCAAGTATCAAGACAGATTCTATCTAATGGCTTGATAGATGAGGAAGAACCAAGAGGCTTAAAAGAGACACAATTTTGTTTACTCAAATGACAGGGATCACAAAAAAAGTTATCAACAGATTTTAAATGAGGTAAACATTTAACTGCAGAATTACAAATAGTATTATGATTCAAGTCTGGACTAATGTGATCAAAACGTAGGTGCCATGTGTCTATGTCTTTAATATTGGCAGTTTTTATTATGGGTGAGGCTGAAATTTCAGCATTAAACTTTAGATCAACATTAGTTTTAGAATTCTTCCCCCATTCATTTTAACACTGTGATTATTTCTTATGATTTTTGGAAAAGTATAATAAATCCCGTCATAGAGCTTAGCAGAAAAAAGAAACTTGCCATATTTATCGACCACGTTTAGTTTACCAGCCTTACCAGTAAATTTAGTCCCGCCCTGGTCGAATCTAGAACAACTTAAAAGGTTTTTTCTTAAGTTTGGAGAAAATAAAACATTCCAAAGCATTATGATAACACCATTAAAATCTAACTCAACTTCCCCTTGACCAGTAATGGGGAAAGTAACCCCGTCAACAGCCACGTGCAACTCATCACTAGAAATTTCGGTGAAATTACAAAAAGATTTATCTTTACAGAAGTGGTGAGAGGCGGCGGTATCGAAAGCCCAGCTCCCCTCTCTATTAAAACCACTCAAATTAGTTTCAGCAATATAATTCTGAGCTTTAAAACCTTTATTTTTACGTGGGGGGGAGGGGGAGTTTTGTCACGTTTTGACTGTTGAGCGGAGTCACTTCTTTTAACAAAATTACTTTTAAGTGTATCTTCTCCAGCAGATTTATCATTACTTAATTTTACCCGACATTCCTTACTAATAGGACTTTTCTTTCCACATTGCCAGCAAGTGAAAACAGGCCTTCTTTTAAATTTAGCACTTTGGGCTTCAATGTTACAATCCACCCTAATTTTATCAAGATTTCTAAGTTGGAGACATGTCTCCTCAGCACAAAGTTTTGTTACAATTTTTTTAAACTCGAAATCTTCATCAGGCCATCTAAGGATTTGCTGGACGATTTGGTCAAACTTATCGGGTAAAAAACGTAAAATTTGGAAACACAAGTATTCATCATTTATAGGTTTACCTATAGATTTTAATTGGTCTGCTATTTTTGAAATATTAGCTGCATAAATTCCTATAGATTCGCCAGGGTCTAAAAAACAGGACATTAATTCAGAATATAATTTCATATGGTGACTTCTACTATCTGGCTGGAAATTCACTTTAAGGATTTCCCAAGCATTAAAGGGATCAGTACATTCGCTTATTAAACTACGAAATTCCGGTTCAATGTTTAAATAAATTAAAGACATGGCAGCATTCTGCCTTCTCTTAAAATCTTTTATAGCTTCAACAGTAACTGCATCACTCTTTACGGGTTGCTCTTCGTTACCAGTTACGATATCGAAAGCATTTTTTTTCCATTAAAAGAAACTTAATATCACATTTCCAACCAGAATAATTATTAGCATTAACTTTAGGTATTTGAGGAACTATATTATTAGCCATAATTAAACAATTAAATATACCACAAATTATAAATTAAATTTACTGAGTCAACAAAAAAAACTAGTAAAAAAACCCCCTCTTTTAAACTGGGCCCATAACCCAAATTGGTAGACACTTTAAGGTCAGTCTTAAATAAATTAATATTAAGCAGATTAATGCTGCAGTAAAATTATTTAAGTTTAGAGGATTTAAACTAACTTGACTAGTATGAAAAAGTGTTTGACTCAGCAAATACAAAAAATATTTAAAACGAAAAAAAATTTATTCATAACAAATTCAAAACAGTTACAACAATAAATTCAAACTAGATAACGATTTAATATAAATATATAACAATTTATAAATGCAATCCTTTAACAAATCTATCTTGAGTAACAATTCAAAAAACTATATTACCTTCAAGTAAAATATTTACGCTGGTAGTAGATACATGACGAAAATAAGTCTTTGGCATAACGATTTAGTTTATTTACATGGTCGCCACATGACCAATAAGGAAAGACAGATGACAAAAAATATCACATCAAATTGGCGTAGGCATTTTTAACCATATAATGAAGAACGATCTATCACATACCGCGCAACATATTGTAGATTGCACATTGAAGAAAAAAAACCTTAAAACGAAATTATTGAAGACATATGACATCGCGGTCGCCCAATGACCAGCGAAGCAAGCACCATTAGATTTTATTGAAGAAAAACAAAGTCAAGAAATCGATCCCAAACTTCATGGTCGCCGCATGACCAATGAATGGAACAAGTAGAAGGATCTTGATTAAACTTAACTTTTTAGTAGAAGATTAAATCTACTTTATGGTCGCCGCATGACCAACGATCTCATAAAAAATAAAGTTCAGGAAAATTTGGCATTATAAAAGTTCTTACGAAGACTATCTATTTAAATTTCTAAAAAACTATTGGAGATAAAAAAAAAATTTCAAACTTAACATTTATAAACAATTACCAACATCATGAAACGCAAACTTAACAACATAATTTAACAATCGATTTACTTAAAAGATTTTAATTTTGAGTTCAGCATATAAGGAAAAACGTGAGTAGCTTACGATATATCGATTATCTAGAACAGCTGCTGGGCTGCTACCCAACTGACCTGGAGCTCTAAGCTGAAACTGAAGTATCTCCAAACATCACGGCCTTATATACTATCCAACACCAGTTAATCTACATAACGACATTGACTGCCGCGCCACGACATCCAGTGGTGAAAACCAAAATATAATTTAAAATCACAATTTCCAATGAGTGGCAACAGCACAAATACACAAGATTATGCAGACTGGAAATGGCAACGCCGATATAATAAACAGAATATTGATGTTTGCGAGATAAAAGCACTGATCTCTATAGGGTTACTGGATTGACGATTGCTCCGTTTCGCCAATAGAGCAGGTGAAGGCCTGACCGCGCCCCTACTACACCCGAGGAAGCAATTCTAAGCGCTTTCTCAATGGGAATTTCTATAATGATATGACTTTATTTTCTTACTTTTTACGGTTTAATTTTCTTATTTTTCATAGAGCAACAAATTTTCACAGATAGATGTAAATGTAGATTGATTATTCTTGAAATTTTCAGAACATTAATATAATTAAAAGGCAAAATATATTGTTAATATTTAATATATTATGACAAGAACACCAGGAAGGAATTGCACCTCCTTAACTTAAAAAAAATAATAATAATAATAAAACGGAAAAATTATGTATAAAGTTTGAAATACATAATGGAAAGTATTAATTAATTGGTTTTATTAATTTTATATTTATATAAAATTAGAAGCCATTAAACAGTGTGATATATTGTCCATCTTATTTCAGGAATTACTTGTAAGCAGTTTCTAAATCAACTATAGTTAATTGTATTGCATTATGTTATTACAGGAGAATGCTTTACTTTCTATTGAAAGCAGGGGGTAAAAAAAAAAAAGACAATTATTACGATCATCGCTGTTTTCATTGAATTTCATTAATTTTAATAGTGCTAGTTTTTTTTTTTTTTTTCCCTTAAGGGTAAGTTAATTACAGCTTTCCTTATTTAAATTTCCAATTAATTTAGCTTTCTAGTTAAAAATAGATAAATGATTTTTTTTTCTTTAAGGGTAATTTAATTAAAGGTTTCCTGATTTAAATTTCCAGTTAATTTAGCTTTCTACTTTAAAATAGATAAACGATGCTTTTTATTATTATTATTCTTAGTTACAATACAGAAATGTTGAAGGAATATTTCATGCATTCATTATAAAAAAAAAAAAAAAAAAAAGAGAGAGAGAGAGAGAGAATCTTAGTTATTATGTTTAAGCAAAAAATATAATGTCCCTCTGCCCCCCCCCCCCTATTTTCCAGCTGTAGTCCCGGAAAACATGTTAGCAATTCAAAAAACTTTTTATTTGACCACTAAATTGCATTTACTGCCGCAAAATATTGTTGTATTTTTTATCACCTGAAAATTTATGCAATATATTTAAGTGTATAATATGCACTTAAGCATACAGGGTATTTCAATTTGTTTGAATAATTCAATATCACACACTGTATAAGATTTTTACACAAATCTGGAAAAAAAAAAATCCTTCTGAATTTTCCTTGTCTCTTTTTAGAGAAAAAAATAGATGACATGCAGTTTTAGACCCTAAGAAGTTTAGAAGTTAATTGAACATATCTAAGGCATATTCATTTTATTAACTTACCAAAAATCATATAATTGCAAAAATGATAACTTTGCAAAAATCATATAATTGATTTTTGTTCTTAATTATAAAACACTTTAAAAAAAAAATCTCTAAACTATATAACTAGATAGTTCAAAATTAAAATTTGGAAATAAAACTACTACTAATAATTCTTCATAATAATTATGTTTTACCAAAAAATATTATGTCCCCCCTCCCTCAAAAATAAAATTAATAGTATGTATAAATAACGTCATAATTTCACATATTATTAATTTATTCTTGTATAGTTTTTTTATTCAAGAAGAATAAAAGTATTTATTTTAAATATTCGAATAAATGTTTTTATTTTCAATAAATGTTTGAAGTCGGAACAAAATCTGAATAATATATCTGAAATAATATAAAAATCAACATTAGCCTAAGCGAAAACAACACAGAGTAAATCAAAATTCAAAATGATGAATGAGGATATAATTTCGCCAACTGAGTTAAAACAACATAAAAAGAAGCGATATAGTCGCCAATCTGGACCAAACTACACCCTAAAATTTCTCCTTGTAGGCTTCACTTTGACCATCGGTTTTAATAAAAAAGGAAAGATAGTTAAACTAAAGAGGGAGTGAAACTGGATAAAATACTGAGTATCAAGAACACACCAATATTTTAAATTCCTAAATCTAACAGAGTGTACGATCCGATTGTTACAATAGTAGACCTCTCTATGTTATATCTCTCCGGAGACATGCCATCACAATTTCCATCCTAAACGGAAGCCGCATCTCGAAGGATGGTTGGGTTTTACGTCGCACTAGTGCTGCGCAGATGGGCGACGTTCTGGGACACACCCCTAGAGGTGGTCCGGAGACATGCCATCACAATTTCCATCCTAAACGGAAGCCTCATCTCGAAGGATGGTTGGGTTTTACGTCGTACTAGTGCTGCGCAGATGGGCGACGTTCTGGGACACACCCCTAGAGGTGGTTCGGAGACATGCCATCACAATTTTGATCCTAAACGGAAGCCTCATCTCGAAGGATGGTTGGGTTTTACGTCGCACTAGTGCTGCGCAGATGGGCGACGTTCTGATAGAAGAACCTTGGGCAGTACGGGATCCGCCATCCAGATTACTATAGAGATCAGTGGATAAAAGCGAAGTGAAATTAAGTATGAACAGAAAGTCAAATAAATATAATAAACTGTAGAACAGGTAAGTTTTAAATACTTTCTTAAAGAAAAATAAGTAAATTCAGATGTTTTTATTTAATATGAGGACATTAATGCTATCGAGAATATCAAATTATTCGGCTACTATTCGGCTAATTGAACATATAAAAATTCAATTTCTAAATATATGTAATCATTTGAAAAAATTCTGTTATTTTTAATTATTAAATAAAAAATTTTCAGAGTAATTACGAAATAATTATATTTAAATGAAAACAACTGTTTTATCCAGTTTCAAGTAACATTAAAGAAAATTATTAGTTACATTAATCATAACAATTAATAATATCTAACAAAAGTTGTCTTTATCAATGACAGTATGACGATGTATGTTTCGAAAGTTGAGCGTTAAGAATGAGCGTACACATAACTTACATGATGTTGCCATCTAGGAAACTTCAAGAGATCAAACAAAAATCACATGCAAATCTGGCAAGAAGAATGACACAAGTCATAAAATAACAATTTTGAGTTTGTCATTGAAAAATGCATAGCCGCAACATGCACGAAAAGCACCACATTTCTGTAAGATCTTGGCTGGGTGTCTACAGGTGGGGTCAAGGATGAGATGCAAATTAAATAATGTCACATTTATTTGAAGATACACAAAACACAAATAACACATAAATATTATCGTAACAGCAGAATCACTATTAACCAACTACTGGTTCTTTGGCTTGATACACAGAACTAAGCTCTTTTCATCAGAATATCACAAAGCAACATTTAAGCACCTACTCGTACTATAATATACAAAAGCACCTACGCGTGCTATCTCAAATAGTGAGACTGAAGTAATGAGCCTTCCATGGCTCTACCCAACTACTCAGAGCGTTTCAAGCTCTAATTAGAAGGAAATGACCACACCAGCCTTCACGTTGACGGTCTCAACAGCTTTCCATTGTAGCCGGATCCCAACTATCGCATCTGCTTGTCAGATTGTTCTCTGGATACATCCGAGACAGCGCCATCTGTTGACTGTGCAAGAAATTACTTTTTACAGAGCTCTGTCATCCTGACATAAGGTGTCCTCACCGTCGGATCAGCCTAGGATACTAAAGGACATCTGCAAAATACAATTCAAAAGGGGAAAAAAAAAGAGAAACAGACATTAAAACAATTATATACATTATGCATAAAGATCAGACTTTTTTTTTCAAAGTCCATAGTTTCGGGATTTTTGACTAGTTCGTGGTCCGCAACTTCATATTATCTGCAGAGGTACTAATATGAATAGGGCCTTCGTGATCACCTATCTTCTCGACTTCATATCGGTCCTTGGCCTTCACACGCACAATCTTGTATGGACATAAGAATTTTGGTCTAAGTTTCATGCTAGTTCCAAACTGAGTTCGCTGGATGGCAACTAGGTCATTAACTTTATACACATGGGCTTTCCTTCTCTTCTTGTTGTAACATCTACGAATTTTTTCTTGAATCTTAAGGATGTTTTTTCGTGCTTCTTCACGAATGGTGTTAAGGTTGTTGAGTATGGAATTTATTCTTTCCTCTTCGAGGAGTTCTAGAACTCTCTTATCTTCCTTCCTTCTCATGGTTACACCTGTGAGTAAATCAAAAGGAATTCTTTTGGTACTTCTTGATACGGTGGAATTAACTAATCTCTGAACAGCCTGAACAAACTTGTACCACTTGTTCGGGTCATCTATGGATAACTTGGACAATACAGATAAGATTGTTCGATGGAGTCTCTCTATTTGATCGTTCCCTCTTGGGATTCCAGTTGTGATGGTGACTTGTTCGATTCCCTCTGATTCACAGTAATACTTAAATTCTTTGGATGTGAACACAGCTCCGCGATCAGATATTATTCTTGCTGGGTTGCCAAAAATAGCTGCTTGTTGTTTTAATTTTTGCATGGCAACTACTGAAGAAGTTGATTTCATGGGATATAGCCATGAAAATTTACTAAATCCATCTATAATGGTGAAAATTTAATTATAATTTTTGTTAGTGGTCGGTAATGGACCCACAAAATCGATATGATAAGTAGATAATGGTATATCTTCTTTCGGGATAGGGTTCAAAAAACCTTCTCCTTTTCCCTGCTTCTTATTTATGAGTATACAGTCTACACAACTTTTTACAACATTATCTATACATTTTTCATATTAGAAAAATAGTAATCTCTTTTAACTAACTCTTCAGTTTTAATTAACCGAAAAATGTCCTAGGGCATGATATTTCTTTACGACCTCATTTTGTATGGTTTCTGGGACAACTAATATATCCCTGTCATTTAACACTTTATATAAACTATTATTTTTTAACACATATTCGTCACTTTGGTTCTGCTGTAAAAGAGATTTCATTGTTTTAATGTACTCGTCATTTTCTTGAGCAGCAGCAATACGATGAGTGAGAGTATCAGTAGTTACAGCCATTACAGGGTGTCGGCTGAGAGCATCTACGTGCTGCATTTGTTTACCAGGACGATGTACTACTTCATAAGCGAATTTCTGCAACAGGAAAGACCACCTGGCTACCTTAGGTGTCAATTCATGTTTACTTAAAGTTTTGGTGAACGCTTGACAGTCAGTATAAATTTTAAATTTACTACATAATAAATAGTTCCTAAATTTTTTAAGGGCCTCAACTATCGCCAACATTTCTAACTCATAACTGCAGTATTTTTCTTCTTGTACCGAGGTCTTTTTACTCATATAATGGATAGGATAGTATTGTTCATCGTCGTCTTATTGTAATAAGATAGCACCGAATCCTAATTTAGATGCATCTGTAAGAACTTCCAATTTATAACCTTGCTTAAAAAGATGTAAAACAGGCGTATTGGATAAAATATCTTTCAGCTTTTGAAAAGCCAATTTCTGTTCTTTCTCGAATTTAAATGCAGTGGAAGCATGTAATAAGTCACTAAGTGGTCTGGCTATGTTGGCATACGAACGAATAAATTTTCTAAAGTAACCCGTTAAACCTAAGAAACTCTGCACTTCCCTAGCATTACGGGGTTCAGGGGAAATTTTGGACTGCAAGAGTTTTTTCTACAGAGGGTTTAATCGTGCCATTCTCAATTTTGTGACCTAAGAAATCGATCTTTCGTTTCAAAACCTGACATTTCTTTAAATTTAATTCTAGACCAAATTTTGATGCCGTTTCTAACACACGTTTTAATTTATCTAACGCTTCATTCTCATCTTTAGATGGAATAATTATATCGTCTAAATAAATTCCGGCCGAGCCCCCACTTGTAAGATCTTGGCTGGGCGTCTAGAGGTGGGGTCAATGATGAGATGCAAATTAAATAACGTCACATTTATTTGAAGATACACAAAACACAAATAAATATTATCGTAACAGCAGAATCACTATTAACCAACTACTGGTTCTTTGGCTTGATACACAGAACTAAGCTCTCTTCATCAGAATATCACAAAGCAACATTTAAGCACCTACTCGTACTATAATATACAAAAGCACCTACGCATGCTATCTCAAATAGTGAGATTGAAGTAATGAGCCTTCCATGGCTCTACCAAACTACTCAGAGCGTTTCAAGCTCTAATTAGAAGAAAATGACCACATCAGCCTTCGCGCTGACGGTCTCAACAGCTTTCCATTGTAGGCTGATCCCAACTATCGCTTTGCTTGTCAGATCGTTCTCTGGATGCATCCGAGAAAGCGCCATCTGTTGACTGTGCAAGGAATTACTTTCCACATTTCTATCCCACAATTTATCCACATGAAAGTGAGAGGCATTTGCGTCAGTTTTAATATTAGGTTAGCCAATACGTTTTTACTTTCAAATTGATTTTTCTCAAATGCTGAATTTCTGAGTTGAATTTTTACTTTCTTCTATATGTAATATAGAGAAAGTATTGGATTCGTAAAAATTTTCGACCTCGGGTTTTTGATGGATTTACACGTTTTGAGAGCTGTAGAACACGATTTGAACCTTTTTAGAAAATGTCTGTCTGTCTGTCTGTCTGTCAGTCTGTCTGTCTGTCTGTGTGTGTGTGTGTGACAAAATTTTGTGTCAACTGTATCTCAGGAACTACTGCACAGAATTTCATACGAATTAGTATGTAGTTGAACCTTGACATAAATTAGTGCCTATCAACTTTTGGTAAAAATTGTCTGACAGGTTGCGTTGCCATTCCGCTTTTTCTAAATTTTTAACATGGTGATATAGGACAAATTTTTGTATAAATGTGCATAAAGTGAATTATTTTTTAGTAATCATTATGAAATTTACAAGAATTATTTATAATAGAGGTAGTCAACTGGGGAAAAAATTTTGTATGCGTAGGAGCCTCGTGAACCCCCCTGGGGGGGAAGTCCCCCCTCGAGGGGAGTAAATTTTCAAGATGGGTATCTTTCGAAAGGTCTCGTCAATACCTTTAAAACGAATGGTTGAACTATAAATCTATGATAATTTAAAACAAAGTTATCGATTTTTTTTACTTTTAACAAAAAATAACTTAGAAAAAGAAATCGTTTTTTTTTTTTTTTTTTTTTTTTTTTTTTTTTTTTTTTAACGAAATTTAACCAGACTTGGTATTTAGTTGGCCCCTGACATAAACTGGGGCTGAGTAGATTTGGGGATCAATCACTCAACAGGTGGTGCTGTGATCGTATTTTTTCTAAATTTTTAACATGGCAGTATAGGATAAAATTTCGTATAAATGTACATAATGGGAGTTATTCTTAACCTGTGATTGTGAAATTAATATGAATTATTGATAGTAGTAGTAGTTAATTAGGAAAAAAATCTCGGTCATCGCTTCCCCCCCCCTGGGGAAAGTACCCCCCGGGGGGGGTAAATTTTCAAGATGGGTATCTTTCGAAAGGTCTCGTCAATATCTTTAAAACGAATGGTTGAATTATAAATATGTGATAATTTAAAACAAAGTTATCGATTTTTTTTTAACGAAAAAAAACTTTGAAAAAAAATCGTTTTTTTTTTTTTTTTTTTTTTTTTTTTTTTAAATATTGTTACTGCGTGAATTTGTATAGGAAAATATAGAAGAAAGTCTTGTGGTGGCCACAGCATACTAGTTTTTTTTTGAGTGAGTGCAACAAGATATTGGTATTTAAGAAATTTCATATGTTTATCAAAAAGCCTAACAGTTAATAATTTTCTGACTGTGAATTCAGCATTACACCACACCACTACTTATGTATAGTAATATTTCCTAATAATTTTCTACATTTATATAAACCACTGCTTCTGAATAGTAGTTTTTTGTAATATTTTTTTTATAAATAATAAAATGTTACTAAATGTAAATGGTATTACTGAAAATGTTCGGAAAACATTAGGTGATTGACACCTGAATATAAGAGTAAATCAGCCAGCCGAATATTCAGTATTCGGCCGAATAGTTCGGTTTGAAGGATATTCGGCTAAAACTGCTATTCGGTGCATCCCTAATTGAAATGCAGGGTAAGAGAAAGTTGTGTGAGTAACACACCAGATTGTTTTATAGTATGAATGTGACAACAAAGGATAGCCCTTCAAACTTTAAACTCCCCTATTTTGAGATAATTTACTTCTGAAACCAAATAGCCAAACCTATGTCTATATATGGTGTGATTGTGAAGTAAAGTTGAAAAGTTAACTTTTTTTTACTTCCTTATACAAAGTATAAGGAAGTATAGTAATCCCGATTTGCGAAATGGATTTTGTATTTCACATTGCTCGAAAACGAATGATCGCTGAATGTTGCCAATTTATACGTGTGACTGTCATGATGTATAGTTGTACACCTGCAAGTGTCGTCTGAACACGAGCTCTCGTTTTAGAGATATAAGCGATTTTACACGATTTTTCGTGACGTCTGTATGTGTGTGTGTGTGTCTGTGTGTGTGTGTGTGTGTATGTCGCATAACTCAAAAACGGTTGGACGTAGAAAGTTGCGAATTGGTACATAGGTTTGTTATAACATCTAGTTGTGCACCTCCCGTTTTGGACTTTGTATGATTTTCCGTTTTGGAGATATTTAGGAAAATTAGGTTCATAATGACAAAAATACATAGGTTTTGGCCATAATGTATCAAAAAACGGTAATAACTCAAAAACGGTTGAACGTAGAAAGTTGCGAATTGGTACATAGGTTTGTTATAACATATAGTTCTGCACCTCCCTTTTTGGACTTTGTATGATTTTCCATTTTGGAGATATTTAGGAAAATTAGGTTCATAATGACCAAAAATACATTGGTTTTGGCCATAATGTATCAAAAAACGGTAATAACTCAAAAACGGTTTGGACAAATCTTGCAATTTAACTGACTTCCCGACTAGCTAGACATTTGAAACTTTCAGAAAAGCTCAGAACACGTTTACAATGCGTTTTTTTAATATTTTTGGCCATCTGTTTCCGATACCTGCTGCCTTCGGCAGCGTTACCAGTACAAATCTTGCAATCGATTTTTAA
This sequence comes from Salticus scenicus, assembly GCA_963930645.1. NCBI lineage: Eukaryota > Metazoa > Arthropoda > Arachnida > Araneae > Salticidae > Salticus > Salticus scenicus. The sequence continues at coordinate 88,416,497 of OZ005649.1, read as the reverse complement.
CTAACTTCCCGACTAGCTAGACATTTAAAACTTCCAGAAAAGCTCAGAACACGGTGACAATGCATTTTTTAAATATTTTTAGCCAATTGCTTCGTGTCACTGCTGCTTTTAGCAGCGTTTATGATTCAACAGAAAATCTATTTAACTAACTTCCCGACTAGTTAGAGATTTGAAACTTCCGGAATAGTTCAGAAACACGGTGAAAATGCATTTTTTAACACTTTTATCCAATTGTTTCGGATCCGAAGTCCCCCCCCCAAGGCACAACTTTGACATGAGTCCCCCCAAGGCGCAACTTTGACATGAGTCCCCCCCCAAGGCACATGAGTCCCCCCCAAGGTACAACTTTGACATGAGTCCCCCCCAAGGCATAACTTTGACATGAGTCCCCCCAAGGTGCAACTTTGAAATAAGGCCCCCCAAGGCCCAACTTTGACATGAGTCCCCCCAAGGCCCAACTTTGACATGAGTCCCCCCCCCCCAAGGATTTTAAAATGAGTCCCCTCAAGGCACAATTTTATTTATTTATTTATTTATTTTTTTACGTATGCATGCATTTTTTTTAAAATATTTTTAGCCAACTGTTTCGGGTCCAGTGACAATATTTTTTAACATTATGTATATTTCTAAAAGTGTATAAGGAAGTCATGTGGTGCCCACATCAGATTTTTTCTTTATTATTATTATTGTTTTCTTTAAATTATTATAGATTTACGATAAAGGCACTTATGAAAAAGCACATCACATGACTTCCATACACACCCATTTTGCAGGACAGTTTAAAAGTAGGTATCTTACTTATTGATACAGTTCATTGGGTACCAGCTTCGAGTTTATACAAAAAATCTGGAGTGACTCCACTCGACTTTCCGAACATTGAGTAACTAACAGTTTTGTAGATAAAATAAAGAAAGAGGAGTTGCTAAACAAACAAAAAAGAGAAAACCATAACAGAGTGTTTGAGTATTTTTCTCCATATATCACACGAGGTTTTATTTAACGCTACTGAACTTTGAGCCCTTTAGATCATAAGGATAAAGAATTTTTCGTTGTGTCCCTGTAAAAATCTATAAATGCTAGATTCACCAAAATGCTTATAGTTAGTGCAACAGTGATTTATAATATTCATACAAATTTTCAGCTCAATTGAATAAGGCGTTTAGATGCTATCGCTGGTCTCATAGGCCAGCGATAAAGAATTTTTAAGCGAAAGATAAAGAATTTTTCTTTGTGTCCCTGTAAAAAAACTGTAAATGCTAGATTCACCAAAATCTATACAGTTGGTTCAAATGTGACCTATAACATGTGTACAAATTCTTTGCTGAGATTAATAAGGCGTTTAGACGCTATCACACTTTTAAAAATTTGGCAAAGAATTTTTCTTTGTGTCCCTGTAAAAACTATAAGTGCTAGATTCTCCAAAATCTACACAGATTGAGTATCTGTGACCTATAATATGTGTATAAAGTTTTTGCTCAATTGAATAAGGCGTTTAGATGCTATCGCACTTTTAAGATTTTGGTCCCTTGGCCATAATGATAAACAATTTTTCTTTGTGTCCCTGTAAAAAAACTATAAGTGCTAGATTCACCAAAATCTATAGGGTTCGTACTATGGTGACTTACAATATACGTACCAACTTTCAGCTTATTCGAACAAAGCGTTTAGACGCTAGCGTGTTCACTCACAGACATACACACATACATACACACATACATACATATATCATCGTAAAAGTAGTGAAAACGGACTCGTTGGACCTCGAAACGTATAGAAACATCAAAATCTCGAATTCGGATTTTTGACATGATTACAATACTTTCCTCACTATAGTGTTCGGAAAGTAAAAATTGTATCCTTTAAAAAAAAAAAAAAAATCTGGAGTGACTCCACTCGACTTTCCGAACATTGAGTAACTAACAGTTTTGTAGATAAAATAAAGAAAGAGGAGTTGCTAAACAAACAAAAAAAAGAAAACCATAACAGAGTGTTTGAGTATTTTTCTTCATATATCACACGAGGTTTTATTTAACGCTACTGAACTTTGAGCCCTTAGATCATAAGGATAAAGAATTTTTCGTTGTGACCCTGTAAAAATCTATAAATGCTAGATTCACCAAAATGCTTATAGTTAGTGCAACAGTGATTTATAATATTCATACAAATTTTCAGCTCAATTGAATAAGGCGTTTAGATGCTATCGCTGGTCTCATAGCCCATAAAGATAAAGAATTTTTCTTTGTGTCCCATTAAAAAAACTGTCAGTGCTAGATTCACCAAAATCAATACAGTTGGTTCAAATGTGACCTATAACATGTGTACAAATTCTTTGCTGAGATTAATAAGGCGTTTAGACGCTATCACACTTTTAAAAATTTGGCAAAGAATTTTTCTTTGTGTCCCTGTAAAAAAACTATAGGTGCTAGATTCTCCAAAATCTATACAGATTGAGTATCTGTGACCTATAATATGTGTATAAAGTTTTTGCTCAATTGAATAAGGCGTTTAGATGCTATCGCACTTTTAAGATTTTGGTCCCTTGGCCATAATGATAATGAATTTTTCTTTGTGTCCCTGTAAAAAAACTATAAGTGCTAGATTCACCAAAATCTCTAGGGTTCGTACTATGGTGACTTACAATATACGTACCAACTTTCAGCTTATTCGAACAAAGCGTTTAGACGCTAGCTTGTTCACTCACAGACATACACACATACATACACACACACATACACACACACATACATACATCATCGTAAAAATAGTGAAAACGGACTCATTGGACCTCGAAACGTATAGAAACATCAAAATCTCGAATTCGGATTTTTGACATGATTACAATACTTTCCTCACTATAGTGTTCGGAAAGTAAAAAAAGTGCAAATATTATGGCTAAAAATTCCATATTTATTATCACTTGTACTGTTTGAACGTATAATAATATTATGAGATAGTATCTATGCAAAAAGTTCTAAAAATATTAGCATTGAAAAGTAAAATCTCATCAACTGTATATCTTTAGTGTTTGTTATCAAATAACTTATTTTTCTATAGATATTTTTAATATTAATTGAATTATAGATTAGATTTGGCATTATATTTATACTTTGAGTTTATATAGTTCATACATTTTAATTTTGAACATCTGTTTTGTCTTTTGGTTGGTTTCTTCCATTTCTTCCGGTTTTTTCCAGTTTCTTCCACTGTCCTGGAAGAAACCCAACCCTGCTTAGTGTATATATTCCAATGGATAAAAGTTCAAGAACAAAATTATTCGCCTACCTTATATTCTTCTTTTTCTTTATGTTATTCTATAATTCAAATCATTTTTCCGGCATATGCACCAAAAACATGTAATAAATTTTCAGGTCAGCGGTGGTTCAGCTTTTATAATCATTACTAGCGGGTCAGTATTTTCAAATGAATCACTATAATTAATGAATCACTAACAGTAAATTTTAGTGTTAAGAAAAGAAATTAAAAAAAAAATCATTTGTGATTGGGTAAAAAGTCGGCCCGGGTCCCCACCGCTTTCGGCAGCGCAGTCGCGTGCGCGCGCACAACTTAAGGGATACACGCGCTGCGCGCGCGTATTCCTTCCCTGACCCTACGTGCCCCCTAAAAAAAATAATTTCTGATCGGGTAAAAACTCACACCGGGTCCCCACTGCCTTCGGCAGCGCAGTCCCGTGCGCGCTGCGCGCGCGTATTCCTTCCCTGACCCTTCGTGCCCCCCCCCCCCCAAAAAAAAATCATTTCTGATCGGGTAAAAACTCGCACCGGGTCCGATCTAACTCATTTGGCTGAGATGCAAAAGAAAACGTAATCAGGACACCTCAAAACGTGTAAATCTGGTGAAAACTTTCGATAATTTAAAAGAACTTTAAAATATCTTTCGAATGATGTATTAAAAATAATTGAATCATAATTAGAAATTGAAATTTGAAAATATTACAGCGCCATCTGGCGGTACAAATTTCTGTATTCCACTGTTTGATTCCAATTCAAAAAAGCTTTCTAATGATGTCTTACTTATGAAATTATTTTAATTAGTAGCTGAGATACAAAAGAAAACTAATTCAGGAGACCTCAAAAAGTGTAAATCTGGTGAAAACCTTCGATAATTTAAAAGAACTTTAAAATATCTCTGGTGAAAACTTTCGATAATTTAAAAGAACTTAAAAATATCTTTCGAATGATGTATTAAAAATAATTTAATCATAATTAGAAATTGAAATATTGAAATTTGAAAATATTACAGCGCCATCTGGTGGTAGAAATTTCTGTATTCCACTGTTCGATTCCAATTCAAAAAAGCTTTCTAATGATGTATTACTTATGAAATTATTTTAATTAGTAGCTGAGATACAAAAGAAAACTAATTCAGGAGACCTCAAAAAGTGTAAATCTGGTGAAAACCTTCGATAATATAAAAGAACTTTAAAATATTTTTCGAATGATGCATTAAAAATAATTTGATCATAGACAGAAATTGAAATATTGAAATTTGAAAATATTACAGCGCCATAAAAGAAAACTAATTCACGACACCTCAAAACGTGTAAATCTGGTGAAAACTTTCGATAATTTAAAAGAACTTTAAAATATCTTTCGAATGATGTATTAGAAATAATTTAATCATAATTAGAAATTGAAATATTGAAATTTGAAAATATTACCGCGACATCTGGCAGTAGAAATTTCTGTATTCCACTGTTCGATTCCAATTCAAAAAAGCTTTCTAATGATGTATTACTTATGAAATTATTTTAATTAGTAGCTGAAATACAAAAGAAAACCTAATCAGGACACCTCAAAACGTGTAAATCGGGTGAAATCTCGAATTCCATTTTCGATAATGTAAAAGTACTTTAAAATGTGTATCGAATGACGCATTAAAAAAAATTTAATTATGATTAGAAATAGAAATATTGAAATTTAAAAATATTACAGCGCCATCTGGCGGTAGAAATTTCTGTAATCTACTGTTCGATTCCAACTCAACAAAGCTTTCAAATGATGTATTACTTATGAAATTTTTTTAATTAGTAACTGAGACAAAAGAGAAACCCATTCAGGACACCTCAAAACGTTTAAATCAGGAGAAATGTCGAAATATAGAATTTCTGTAATCTACTATTCAATTCCAAATCAACAAAGCTTTCAAATGATGTATTACTTATGAAATTATTTTAATTAGCAGCTGAGATACAAAAGAAAACCCATTCAGGACACCTCAAAACGTGTAAATCAGGTGAAATCTCTAATTCCACTTTCGATACTTTAATTAGTAGCTGAGATACAAAAGAAAACGCATTCAGGAGACCTCAAAACCTGCAAATAAGCTGAAATCTCGAATTCCACTATTGCGATGCAAAAGAAAACGTAATCAGGACACCTCAAAACGGGTAAATCGGGTGAAATCTCGAATTCCCCTTTCGATAATGTAACCGTATTTTAAAATGTGTATAGAATGACGTATTAAAAAAAAAATAACATAATTAGAATCTGAAATATTGAAATTTTAAATTATTACAGCGCCATGACACCTCAAAACGTGTAAGTCAGATGAAATTTCGAATTCCATTATCTACGGTAGTCGGTTAATGGAAGTAAATAGAAAAAGAAATATTTTTACCTTAAGTGTATTTGTCTCGTTTTGAAACTTTCATCCTCTTTCGACAGATAAAATGTCAGGCGTGTAAAGATAAAATTTAATTTGCAATTAAAATGTAAATCTTTTGTTTATTGGTCAAAATCGCTGAAATTTGAACTGCAAGTTTGTTTTGTGGTGTTAAGATCGCACACTAAGTGAAATGTGCGAATTTTGAAAAATTGAAGAAAATAGAAAATTGCAATTTTTAATCGCAGTACGAAAACACGTGACCTCATTAAATACCAGATGTGTTTCTTTCCATTCAAGGCTGTAGATTATCGTCTGCAAACCTAAGATTCTTGTGATTTGTTGCCAACATTTTTTTATAGTTTAGTTAATTTTAAAAAATCTAATTGTCCGATTGATAAGCCGTTTAAACCATCGGATTAAGAAAAAAAAAATCCCGTTCCAATGGTATCTTGTTTGTAACAATACGACTGATATTTCTAATTTATTTTCCACTTTTTCCGTAAAAATGTCGCTTTTTAAGCATTTAATCATGAATTCTGGGTCATTTTTCGGTAGATATGGGTCGACGTTTTAATTAATATCTCCGCTAATTAGGGTCGCATCGTTTAGCAAATTAGATAACCCAGATCTGCGATAAATTCTCTGTCCGACGGTACCTGTTCGAAGTCCGTGCGACCGTTAGCGGCCGAGCTTTTGCTGCGTCAAGCCGTTTCTCACAGACAGACAGACAGACACACACACACAGACACACGCGTACAGATTTTAATAATATAAGGAGATTTAGTAGGCGATCATTAAAAGAAATTTTAAGACGCAATGTAAAAAACGTCTTATCAAGCACAATATTTTATTCAGACTCCCAGATGAAAAAGAGAACAGAAAACAAAACAAAAACAGCGCATGTGCAGATGCGCGCTAAGCAGCTGGAAGAGAATAGTTTCAACACCACTATTACATTAATGTTTAACAAAATTAATCAGCAATGAATATTATTTCCAGACTTTCAAAAATATTTTGTTTCGTATTTTTTAAATATGTCTGTTTACATTTTATAGATACACATTATTTGAATATGCTTAAATTATTTACCATCATATATGAATGTGATAGATTAGTTTTATTAATATTGAAGAAATATTTATTCTAAAATTTATTAAAAATCCTCTTTCCGTTTTGATGTCTATTCAATTAATAATAACTGACTTTGTATCTGTTTTTTTTTTTTATTTTTTTTTATCATAGAGAGCTTGCAGCAGTGGCGGATCCAGAACTTACCTTTTGGGAGGGGGGGGGGGGCTAAGATTGTTCAAGGTGTTATTCGAGATAAAAGAAAAGTTTACAACTGTAATAGTCAATTGTGAATGTCAATACTTTTTTTTTTTTTTTTTTTTTTTTGGGGGGGGGGGGGGCTTTAGCCCCCTAGACCCCCCCTTAAATCCGCCACTGTTTTATGATTGAATTTTAAATAATGAATGAAGTGATAGTGAAATATTACTTGCACGAATAATGAATATATATCTATATTAATAAAATCAGACTTTTGTCTGTAAATTTGTCAGAATCGAAAAATTTTGCGATATCTTCACGTTTCACACCCCATGAAAGCCGAAAATGACTTCAGAAAATTTTGCCTGTGTGTGTGTGTGTGTCATCGTGTCCGTATGTCGCTTTTTTTGTCCGGGCATCACTCGAGAACGGCTGGACGGAATTCAACGGCGCTTGGCAGGAATTTAGGTCTTCACCCAACTTAAAATTATATCTATCAACTTTTCAGAAATTCCCCCCCCGTTCCCCCCTGGGGGGGTAAAAAACTAAAACACGTTTGTCCGGGCATCACTCGAGAACGGCTGGACGGAATTCAACGGCGCTTGGCAGAAACTTAGGTCTTCACCCAACTTAAAATTATATCTATAGAAATTCTCAAAATTATGAATAGTGTTTAAATTGTGGGCAAAAAACGCCTGCGCATGCGCCATAAATATTTTTTCACTAAAACGCTTTGAATGGAAAAATAAAATGTAAAAATAAATTTTTAAGTTAAAGACTTTTTTATTCGCGTGATTCGGACTACAAATTATGAAAAGATTGAAATGAAGTGTTGCCATCTAAGTTTCATACTTTAGTTAATTTAAAAAAATCTAATTGTCGTATCGAAAAACTGTTTACACCCTGGGATTCAGAAAAATCACCCCTTTCATTTGGTACTGAATTTGTAACGATAGGTCTGATACTTCTAATTTATTTTTCCCTTTTTACGTTTTTCCGTTGCCACTTAAATTTCATACTTTAGTTATTTTTAAAAAATCTAATTGTCGCATCGAAAAACTGTTTGCACCCCTGGATTCAGAAAAATCGTCCCTTTCATTTGGTATCAAATTTATAAATATAGGTCTGATATTTCTAATTTATTTTACCCTTTTACCGTTTTTAACCCAGATTCGGTAAAACGTTTTATATTTATATATAAGAATTTATATATTTTTTTTATTTTCCAGAAATAAAATGAAATATTTTTAATTTCACGTGAATAAAAATAAAAATTAGAGAGAAAAATACAAAAGTTGGTAATTTTTTTTTTTTTTTTTTAATGAGGAATTTGCACGTGGATAAATATTTTCCTAGAGATATTTGGCATTAGTTTAATATTTTTATTTAATTAAGTAGTACTCATAGAATAATAATAAGAAGAAGGAGCATGGCAATACTCTTAATACTTACAAACCGCTTCTAGTGAAATGCCAGAGAAAGCTACTTTTGCTACTCAAAACCTTAAAGTAGGGCCATAGAAAAATAATAATATCGCTGTTTGTTGTGGCAACACAACAGCTTATTAGAAACACTTATGCTCCTTCTTCCTTTATTATTATTCTATGGTAGTACTTTTCTTTCCTGCAGTAAAACAAAATTTTTTGTTGTTATTATCTACCTTATGAGGTTTTTTTTTATGTTCTCCCCTTAATTGTAATTGATTATAATTTGGATTTTATTAAGATTTTTTTATTTTTATTTTGTAAATACCAGAAAAGAGTTTTTATTTTATTTTATTTATTTATTTATTTTGTGTATGGAACAGCTTTAGTACTGGATTCCTTTGGCAAAATTTGAAATTCGGAACCGAAGTTACTCGGACGTTTCTCGCCAAGATCTTTAATTGCACAATTGAGATAGCCAATTCAGCTCATCGCAAAAATGGCTTAAAATATTTAAAGTCCCCAAAGGTTTCCCATACGATAGCTGTGCGTTTTGTATTTATTTATTTATAATATTTTCTATTAAAGACTTCTGTGGTCACGAAATTTGGTGCATAAATTGTTTGTATGCATCCGGTACTTATTGTAACTGGATTTCACGAAATTCGAAATCCCCCCCCTCTTCTCGGAGTCGGAGGGCAATAAACGGTATAACTTCAGTATAACCCCAGAGCTGAATTTGGCGATTTTTCTTTGGCGCCGTTTTGAAGGATAACGATGTCGTTCTGGACTGTTTGCGATATAATATGGCAGCCTAATATGTTGTTTATTTTGTATTTATGATTTTATGATTTATGATTTATGATTTAGATTATGATTTTATCATTTACCATACATGATTTATGATTTTTAGATTTATGATTTAGCCATAATCGCCTACAAAAAAATCGCCAAATATCGTTGTGGGGTTATACTGAAGTCGTTTCCAATAAACATGTGTAAAAACATGTTTTTCCGTTTGAATTCGCTTTGAATTATCTTAGAATGGCGAATTTTGGTGTGCGGATATTGATTAAGTGTACGCATTATGTACATTAGTGGGATTTTGCAAAACTTTGAACTCACCCGCTGAGGAAGGGGAAATAAGAAGTGGGTAAGTTGTGCCGAAGGCAGTGGGGACCCAGTCTGGATATTGATTAAGTGTACGCATTATGTACATTAGTGTGATTTTGCAAAACTTCGAACTCACCCGCTGAGGAAGGGGAAGTAAGAAGTGGGTAAGTTGTGCCGAAGACAGTGGAGACCTAGACTCCTCACTTTGCGAGCGAGAAAACCTCTGCCAATCACAGCAAGAACTTAGGTTATTAATAAAGATATGGGATTTTAACAACTCATTTAAGTTTAATGTCCAGCGAAGCGGGCAAAGCCTGCTAGTTACAAATAACATATAAGTGTGATTCATGAGTAATAAATTTTAAATAATAAGTAATTATGGCTGATATAGAAATGCATAAGAAGCGTAGAACAATAATTCGTAGTTTAACCACAAAACTGATAAATGAAATAGAAGCTTATGTTTCAGAAATTTTAAATGATCCGGCTTCTATTTCTGAAAAAACGGAAACACTAAATGAAATGTTTGAACAATTAACGGTTAAATCTAATGATTTGAAAGAATTAGATCGGCTCATAGAACAAAAAGTTACTGATGCTTAATTTGAAAACGAAATAATCTCCGCAGAAGAATTGCAGGAAAAAATTATTCGTTATAAATGTAAAATTAACACTTGTAAAAAATCACTTTCGGTTTCTGAAGTTAGCGCTAACAGTGCAGGAATAAGAATAAACAACATTGAGCCGTTGACAAAAACAGAAGTAAATAATTGTTCTAATGATCATTATTCGAAAATTAAATTACCAGAATCCAACGTTTCACGGTTCGATGGTCATCCTTGTAAATGGATTGAATTTTGGAACCAATATAAAACATCTATTCGCGAAAACAAATTATTATCGAATGTTGAAAAGTTTTTATATTTGAAACAGTTACTTAGCGAAAACGCTGCTATTGCTATAGCGGGTTATACGATAGAAGCTGAAAATTATACAGCAGCTATAGAATTACTTGAAAGTCGATTTGGAAGGAAAGATTTGGTGATAAATGCACATATGTCAAAATTATTATCGATAGAACAAGTAAAGAACATTAATAATCTAACTGCTTTAAGAAGGTTATATGATGAATGTGAAACACAAATTCGTAATTTAAAAACATTGAATGTGGCATCAGGTACTTACGGTCAGTTATTATGCCCCATTTAATCAAAAATTTACCAGATCAATTAGCCCTGGAATATAATAGGATTCGTAAAACGAAAGATTTTGATGTTACTGAACTTATGGATTTTGTTCGTGCAGAAATAGAATGTAGAGAAGCGTCTAACATGCTTTCAAATCTTAAATTTAAATCAAGTGTAAATTCTTATGATTACGAAAAAAGGAATTTAAAGCGCAACATTCCCAAAGCATCAGCATTGCTTTCGAATGTAAAAAGCAGTTGCATATTTTGCTCTAAGCTTCATGAAAGTACCAGTTGTACTGAATTAGGTACTGAACAAAAACGCACTAAAGTATTAGCGCAAGGCTTGTGCGTGAAATGTTTAAAAAGAAATCACAAAAGTGATCAGTGCTGGTCAAAAATAAAAAATTGTCAAATTTGCAAGAGTTCAAAACATTGTACTGCGTGTTGCGGCATAAATCTTAAACGTCAAAATGAAAATAATCCAATTTCAAACTCTGAGGCTATTGTATCAACTTCCTATTTAAATGATTCAAATAATTCAGAAAATGTACTACTACAAACATGTTCCGCTTTAACTAATGAAAATGCAAAATCTAAAATGATTAGAATTTTAATGGATAATGCGTCCCAAAGATCATTTATAAATTCAAAAACTGTAAAAGATTTGAAAATTCCTATTATTAGAAAAGAAAAATTATTTGTTTATTCGTTTGGCTCCAGAGAGCCCTGTGAAAAATTATTCGATGTTGTCTGCGTTAGGTTGACAAACAGAAAAGAACCAGAGAAGAGTATAGATATTGAAGCTTTAGTTACTGATTGCATTTCAGGTGCTCGAATTAGAGCTCCCACAAAGCAGATTTTCCATATTTTGAAATTACAAACATTTGAGTTAGCGGATATTCAATCAAATAAGCCAATCGATTTACTAATTGGTGCAAACTATTTTTGGTCGATAAATAATGGTGAGGTGATTAAATTAAATGATCGCATATATGCGATAAAATCGTTGTTGGGTTGGTGCTTACAAGGGAAATTAGAAATGTTAGAAAGTAGAGTATCTGATTGCGCCATCAACTTGCTTAGTATATTGAATAATGAATCATCTTGTGAAAATTCTGAATTAACGAACCAATTAAAAGCTTTTTGGGAATTAGAGTCATTAGGGATAACGGATGATAAAAGGGAGTTATCTACACATGATGTTGATTTAATTAAGGAATATGAAACAAATTTAGAGTTTGTAAATGGGCGATATCAAACCTCACTTTTATGGAAATCAGATAAACAAGGTTTAGAAAGTAATTATAGAAATGCGGAAAAGCGCTTCATTAAATTACGTGATGAATTAAAAAATAATGAATGGTTAAATGAAAATTATTCACAAGTAGTAAATGAATATATCAAAGAAGGAATTGTTGAAAAGACAAACAAAAGTGTAAATAAAACTTATTATATGCCCCATAGAGCCGTTGTGCGTAAAGACAAAGAAACTACTAAAGTTCGTATTGTTTTTGATGCGTCATCGAAGAGTAAAAATTGTGCATCTTTAAATGATTGTTTACAAACTGGTCCTAATTTGAACCCGAGTGTTTTAGATATGATTCTTGGATTTCGCAAACATAAAATTGCATTTTGTAGTGATCTGAAACAAGCATACTTACAAATTTCAATTGATCCTAGGGATAGGGATTATTTAAGATTCTTGTGGATTAAAAATTCTGTTAATGAAGAGAATAATACTCAGATTTTAAGAATGACAAGAGTGCCTTTTGGTGTTGCTTGTAGTTCGTTCATTCTCTCAGAAGTTATTAAATTTCACATACGAAAGTATAAGGATTCGAATCCCGAGGTTTTTAATATGTTAAATGAATGTTTTTATGTTGATGATTTATTTTTTGGATCAAATGATGTTGATAAAGTATTCCAACCAGGGTTTAAACTGCCATTAGTTTTTTTTAGCATTTTGCTAAAAGGTATCATATTTTGCTAAAACATGTTGCTCAGAATTTCGCTAAAAAGCTAAAACTGGATAACTATATAAAATATCTCTACATAATAACTAAGATTTTTTTTTTGTAATATTTGCAGGCAAAAACTACGAAAGAATGAATCATGATTTATATAGTAATTTGGATTTATTTTTAATTTTTAATGATTGAATTTAAATGCAAAAATATTTAAAAGTATGTCAGAATTCAGGATTTGCTTCATAGAAGCATTCTTAGCACTAGTATTTCACGATTATCTACCACAACACTTTATTTAATTTTTAAATTGCTTTTTCACTTTACACGTATGATATGAGTACCACTTTTTCTATTGTTAAAATCAAAACATAGTTTCCCTGATTCATATTTTTAAAGTCACAAATATGGATGCTTGGTTAAAATCATCAATGAACAAAAGGAATAGAAAACAAGACTGAGGATAACAAAGCTAACAAGGAACATCGTGTCTGGCTGTGATTTTAATGAAACTTTAATTTCTGATAGAGGGCATGTACCAAATATTTTTGATCACAGAAATTTTTACTATCATCCATGTTTTCTCTATTTATTGAATTTTTAAAATGTTAAAAACCACATCAGCCACAAATCAACAGTAAGCTCCGCCTTTGGGTGTGACTTAAAAATACTAAATGATTTAGCAAAATGATTTTGCGCTTTCATGTTTAAGTTACAAATGAAAATTTATAGTAATACTGAAAATTATTTCAACTGAATTATTCATTTGGGTATTCACTTGCTGTATAAATACAAATTTTTCGCATATTTTTGAGTAAAATTTGATAGCATATCAAATATGAAAGAAACGCCTCTAGAAAAGAAACGCCTCTCTCTCATTGAAATCCGAGCCGGACACTTGGGTGATGTTCCTTGTAAGTAAAAGAAATCAATAGTATCCAAAGAATTAATTAACTTTCTAAAAAGCTAAAATAGTGCTTGCCTATTTTCGCTAAAATGCTAAAGTAATTTTTTTGCCAGGTTAAACCCTGATTCCAACTTTCATGTGATGCAATAAGTGTGATGAATGATGCACATATGCAATTGCGAAAATTTAAGACCAATTCTCTAGTTTTGAAAGATTTATGGGTGAAGAAAGGTATAGTTAAAATGGATGAAAATGTTGACGACTCTGTTAATACTTTGGGTCTTATTTGGGATACTAAACAAGATATTCTAAAATTAAATCCTTATTGGACATTTTACCTCAAATGCAATACACAAAGCGATTTATACTTCGACTTGCAGGCGAATATATGATCCAGTAGGATTTTTGGCTCCCTTTGTAGTACGAATAAAGTGCTTGCTTCAAGAACTTTGGAAGGCGGGTTTAGGATGAGATGAAGAAATTTCAAATAGTATGAAGGAGGCCATGAATTCATGGTGTTCAGAAATTGAATCAATGCCACATTTAGGGATTAAACGATATTATTTTGCTTCATCTAGTGCTATGAATGATTTAAATTGTGAATTACGTATATTTTCTTATGCTAACCCCCAAATCTACGGCGCAGTTGCCTATTTCAGATATTTTGATGATAAGGAAAATCCCAATTGCAGTTTTAATATGTCCAAATCTAGAGTTTCCCCGATAAAGAAACTATCACTGCCACGTATCGAGCTCATGGGCGCATTAATAGCAGCAAGATTAGCTAAATATTTAATCAATTTATTTAAAATCTCCATGAACAAAGTTCATTTGCGGACAGATTCTTCTATTGTCCTTTTTTGGATTAAGGGTTCCGCCGATAAATGGAAACAGTTTGTTTCCAACCGTGTAGTCGAGATACAGTAGTTTACTGACCCCGCATGTTGGAGACATTGTAGTTGTAGTGGATCAATAAATCCAGCTAAGATCACTAAGGGTGCAAAATTAGAAAACTTATTAAATGATGAGAATTGGTGGTCTGGTCCTAATTTTTTGAAGGGATCAGAAGAGGAATGGCCACGAGTAATCTCGAAATTAATGCATGAAAATTTAATTGAGAAAAATGAGGAAGTCTTGGTTTCACCAAACGTCTGCGAAAACACCCTTGGAAATGAAACATTTTTTGACTTTGAAAAATTTAGTTCCTTTATGAAAATTTGTTAGAGTTATGGCATGGATCATTCGGTTTGTTAAAAAGTTGCGAAAATCTACAATGGTGTTTGAAAATAACTTAAATAGTGACGAGATAAAAATTGCTGAAGAAATTTTGATAAAAAACTTTCAAATCCAATCTTTTCCAAATGAATATGCAGCACTAAGAAATCAAAATGTAATTTCTAAAGATTCTAAATTGGCTGAACTAAATCCTTTTATAGATAATTCTGGTGTTTTACGACTTAACAGCCGTTTACAAAATTCAAAGTTCCATTTTGAAGAAAAACATCCTATATTGTTTCCAGCCAAATGTAAAATCACCGAATTAATAATTAAGTTTGTTCATGAACGAAATGCTCATTCTGGAGTTGCACATATCCTTAACACTATAAGAAGTAAATATTGGATAATAAGAGGTAGACAATGTGTTAAATCAATATTGAGTAGGTGCACCGTTTGTAAGAGGTATAGTTCAAGACCCGGTGCACAAGTGATGGCTCCATTGCCCACTGTAAGATGTTCCGAATCTCCACCATTCAACATTTGTGGACTTGACTTTGCAGGACCTTTGTTCTGTAAAAATAGTGATACTAAACATTACATCCTTCTTGTGACATGTGCAGTCACTTGTGCGATACATTTAGAATTAGTGAATAGTCTCACTACTGAATCCTTCCTACTTGCATTTAGAAGATTCATCGCAAGAAGAGGATTATGTAAAATAATTTACTCAGATAATGCACAAACATTCAAGAGAGCTGAGCAAGATTTGCAGAAATTTTTCGTTTGATTAACCACCCTGACTTAAAAGATTATTATACATTTCATGGCATCCAGTGGAGATACATAATTGATAGAGGAGCTTGGTGGGGTGGATTTTATGAACGTTTAGTACGTACAGTCAAGACTAGTTTAAGGAAAACAATTTCACGTTCTTCAATGTCTATATGCGAACTAGAGACAATTTTAATTGAAATTGAAGCAATCATCAACTCGCGACCTATTACTTACGTTTATAGTGACTTTAATGAGCCAGTAGCATTGACGTCAGCTCACTTTTTGGTGGGAAAACGGTTAACGTCATTGACTCCTGTAAAGATTTATGAAGAAGAAACTTCTAGTACCAGAGACATCTTGATTAAAAGATACAACTATCGTGAAAAGTTGCTGCAGCATTTTTGGAACAGATGGCGGCAAGAGTACATTCTTAATTTGAAATCAGCAAATTCGATAATACCTGTGAAGCGAGTTACCAACATAAAAGTGAATGATATAGTGCTCGTAAGTGATAAAAAATATCCTAGGAATATCTGGAAACTAGCTAAAGTGATTGAGGTCTTTACTGGACGTGATGATAAAGTTCGATCTTGTTTACTGAAAACAAGTACTGGTACCATAAAAAGACCAGTCCAGTTGTTACATTCGTTAGAAGTGAAATAACTTTTGAACTGATAATAATAACTTTAAATTTTTGAACTTTAATCGCGTTAAAGAACTCTAATTCTTATATTTAATATCTGAATTCTAATTTCACTGTTGTTTATTACTTGTCTTTATTAATTTTTTGTTTATTTGCAGTAAAATGCTTGTTAAAATGAGAATTGTAAACATGTGAAAATTGTAAGTATATTTTTATTTTTTGTTTGGCTGTTTTTTGAAATGATGAACGTTAAAAGTTCATCGGGGGGGAATTGTGTTGAAACTATTCTCTTCCAGCTGCTTAGCGCGCATCTGCACATGCGCTGTTTTTGTTTTGTTTTCTGTTCTCTTTTTCATCTGGGAGTCTGAATAAAATATTGTGCTTGATAAGACGTTTTTTACATTGCATCTTAAAATTTCTTTTAATAATCGCCTACTAAATAATGATTATAAAAGCTGAACCACCGCTGATCTGAAAATTTATTACAAGTGGTTTATTTTCAGCGCTAGTCTGTATGAACTGCAGGATAACTTAACGGGAACTAACTTTAACTTAAAGGGAAAAAAGATACGATTACTTACAGAATTATAGGTTCTCATGGGAATGGATAGGAAATTTTGACAATTTGAAGCGAATAAACTTACCACAGACGCCGTGTAGTAATGCACATTTTCATCTTGAAATGCTGTTTGCGAAAATGTCCAAGATACCTCCAAAATAGTCAGTCAGGCACCACTTTTATGAAGATTGCGTTTTATTTCGAGTTAATTGATCCCTTGAGCATAAAAATTTGCCTGACTGTTTGAAAAGTTATGCACCTACATACCATAATGTATGGAGAATGTGTCACTGTTTTAAAAGTGCGATTTTCATTAAGTCGGTGATATTTTCGTTGTCAGATCTGCTTGTTTTCTTTAGCTCGAAATAAGTTAAACTTGACTCATCAGAGAGAACCAGTTCAGCCCAATAATTAATTAATAATTTTTTAATCATCTGAGGTCTTTCTTTCCTAATTCTCTTCACTAAGAATGAATTTTTTTCAAACTTTCTGTCATTTAAATCTGCTTTGCTTAATAGTTGCTGCACTGTAGTTAAAGAAATTATGCTGCTAAACACTTTTTCTGAATCTCTTTTATGTTTTAAATGTAATGCAAACCAATTTTATAAGCAATGGCTTTCTAACTTATGGTCATCTCGCTTGGATGAGCAACATCACCGCCTAAAGCAAAATTTCCTGTTTAAACGGCCAAAAAATTTTATATGTTGCTAAAAACCATTTTACCAATATTTCGTTAAAATTTAGTTATTTTGCCATCACACATATTAAAATATTTTTTTATTTTCATTCAAAAATTAATACTTTTTGTGGCATCGTTAACTGCCTTATTCTTACCATTTTTTAAAATAATTTCTAAAATTACAATTTTCCTAATAATTCCTTTTTGTTTTTAACACTGGACTCAAAGCTAAAATGTATGTGGAGGACAACATAATAAAATCTGTTCGAAAATTTGCTTTTTAAAAGATAAAATTTGCGGTTGTAGAAGGCAAAAAGGAAAATATCCAAGTGCGGCTTTTTTTTGTCACATAGTGTATATTGTTAGGAAAACACTGACATATTTGTGTGAGGTAAATGATCTGTAAATAAACAGGCAGGTTCCAGTCTACTAAAATTCCTGAAAACAAGTAAGAGGAAAAAGAAAAGAAAAAAAAAAAAAACTGCTACTCCAGCCGCAAAAGTCACGATAATTGGATTACATATACCGCGGAGACAAATATAATAGTTTTCAGGAATAATGCTCCATGGCTTATAACAGAATATCTCAATGGCAAATGAACAGCTTGTGTTTAATGAAAATCATTAGAGTATACATAGCCTATTTTTGTTCTCTTTGGCGAAAATCAGTGGTGAGAAATGATATGTTTTACCAATTAACTCCATTAAAATTAAGAAAAGGTTTACTAATTTTGACTATCCTGAAACAATATTTAATGTCAAATTGGATCACTAATCTCGCCAAGCAGCCAAGTTTGTAGCCAATGCAGATTTGTGTCTTGGCATCGATTTTAGCAGTTTGGCATTGAATTTAGCGACCAAATTTGGCAAAAATTTGTAATTTAGGATTGCCAAAGTTTGAAAGCTCTAACTTTAACAAGAACAAAGTTCTGAAATTTTCCAGACACTTTCATTGATTAATAGTGCAGAACCAAATATTTTGAAATTTTGTAAATGACTAACAAGACTATAAAAAGAAGAAGTGTGATTATTGATTGAATTTGCCGATATCTTCGCGTGCTACTTTCTATGTGGTATTACAGTAAAAAGGGAAACAGATGGTAGTTTTTTAAAAAAAATTCCACAGTTATGTTGTTGACTTAGCGTCAAATTAGGTATTTATATGGGGCGAAAAGTGGCAGTTTAGAATCACCAAAGTTTGGAAACTCTTAACTTCAATAGAAGTTGAGTTCTAGAATTTTTTGTAATAATTCATCAGTTTCTAGCACACAGAACTACCTCGGAATTCTATAAATCACTGTGACAATACTCTCGATAATTTCAAATTTCATCCAGACTTCGAAATTTTCAGTTGTTCCTAGATGAGCAAAATTTCTGCTCTGTAGAGTACTTAACAGTGTTTATTTGATTTCTGTAATAAGAATGACTGTTTCATTGGATTGTTTCGAGAACATTCATTAATTATTGATTTTTGTAGCACAAAAAAGTGATATTCAACTGCTTCCTGAATATTCTTTAAATAAAATGCATTCATTGACTAGAACCTGCATATGTATTGAAAAATTACTTTCTACTAGCAAAAATGTCGACAACTTTCATAACAATATCACTACGGGCTCTATCTAGTGGATGAATATTCATTAAATAAAATGCATTCGTCGGCTAGAACCTGCTTGAGTCTTCAAGAATAACTTAACTAGTTGCAAAAATATCGACAACTTTTATAACAATATCATTATGCGCTCTATCATTAGCTTGTTTCAAAATCTCTATGACGGTAGGTCATATATAATGGCCAAAACCTTTGTATTTTTGGTCATTATAAATATATCTTTCGTAAATATCTTCCAAACGGAAAGTCACAGAAATATCAAAAAGGGAGGTGCACAGCTAGATGTTATAACAAACCTGTATGCCAATTTGCAACTTTCTATGTTCAATTGTTTTTGAGTTATGCGAGATACATACATACACACACATACATACATACAGATGTCACAAAAAATTGTGCAAAGTTGTAGATATCTCTAAAATGGTAGCTTGTACGGGCAGTACTTAAGTTTTTAGAAAGTAATACAAAAAATAATTTCTTACCAAAAGTTTATGATTTATTGCTTTTCAAAGTATTCTCCTGAAGCATCGATACATTTTTGCATTCGAATAAACCAATTTTCAAAACATTTGTGCCACTCTGAAAGTGACACAGCAGAAACATGATATTTGTAAGCTTCAATTGCCTCTTCCGGGTTGTTAAAACGTTGACCACGCATTTTATTTTTCATTAACGGAAACAAAAAGAAGTCATTTGGTGCTAAGTCCGGTGAATACGGACAATGAGTCATCAACTCAATTTTTTCGCGCTTCAGATAATCCATAGTGAGTGAAGCTTTGTGTGAGCTTGCGTTGTCTTGGTGCAAAATGATGCGACGTTTTGAATTATTTTTTCTTACTTCTGCAATTGCCTTCGGCAAGCAAATTGTGGTATACCAAAGAGCAGTGACTGTTCTACTATCCTCCAAAGGAACGGTTGCAATATGGCCAGATTTACCGAAAAAAGAAGCAATCATCTTTTTGGAAGCACTCCTTGAACGAACAACTTTTGTCGGCCTAATGTCATCTGGAAACACCCAAACACAGGATTGTTGCTTTGTTTCCGGTTCATAGGAATAAATCCAGGTTTCGTCACATGTTATGATATCGTACACATGTTTTGAGGCACCTGAGTTGAATTTTTTTTAATTTTCCTGGCACCATTTCACACGAGCGTCCTTTTCAGCTTGAGATAAATTGTGGGGGATCCACCGGGAACACACCTTTTTCACCTTTAAATGGTCATGTAAAATTGAATGTACGCGGGTCCTCGAAATGTTCAAAGACGTTTCTATTTCATCATATGTCACGTGACGATCAGTAGCAATTAGTTTTCTCACCGCATCAATGTTTTCGGGAGTCACAGCACTTTTTGGTCGACCCTCTCGAACATCGTCACTGAGATTCTTACGACCGCGGGAGAATTCTTTAAACCAGTTGTAAATTGTTGCCTTGGATGGTGCTTCACTACCAAACGTTGATTTCATTCTATCGCAACACTGTTTCTGTGTCAAACCTTGTCGAATGTCATAAAAAATCATGGCTCTGAAATCCCTTCGACATAACTCCATAATTACTTAGTACTTATGATTTTTGGAAGATCTCAGTAAATAGAATTTCACAGCTTTTGATGTTCTATAAATGCAGACGATCACATAAATATTTGAATTTTAACAAAAATCGTCTGTGCTGAAAGTAGCTGTGTTTTTGTTGCCAGATTCTAAAAACTTAAGTACTTACCCTCGTATTAAGACGAATTTGCTGGTGTACAACTAGACATCATGACAGTCACACATATGAATCTGCAACATTCTACGATGATTCATTTTTGAGCTATGCGAGATACAAAATCCATTTCGCAAATCAGGATTACTATACTTCCTTACACTTTGTATAAGGAAGTAAAAAAAAAGTCACTCTAAAGTATAAAAGTGAAATAGTGATCTTATTTGCATAGTTGTTTTGAGATAAAATTTAAACTAGTATGCTCTGGCCATTACAGAACTTCCTTTTGTATTATTCTAATATATTAATCAGAAATATATGATGGAAAATAGCAATAGCAAAACTATTCACATTTTTCCTAAGAATCCACCTTTCTCATAGCTGCCAACATTACTAATGTTTAAATCAGATTTATGCACCAGTATTTTTAAAATGGAATCTGTCACACATATTTTCGAATTGAATACACAAAATTAGAAACATTTATAAAAAAATTTCCGGTATGAAGTCTCTGTTGAAAATAAGAGACTTGGCAAATATGCTTTCTTCATATAAACTAGATGTAGATACTTTAGATACTTTGGGTTCCAATGCGATTTTTGTTGCTTTGTATTATCCTGATTCTCATTCAAAAATAAAGTTTTTCGAATTCTGTTTTTTGATTTTATTCTTTAAACATGTTGCTTTTTTTCTTAAGAAGAAATTAAAAAAAAAATAAAAATTTAAATATTTTATTTTATTCAGCAAACTTAAGGGTCTAATTTTCTATATTGTAAATATTTAAATAATATATAAAATAATAATACAAAATATTGTAAATATTTAAAAGGGAATTTTTTAATTTACTAAAATCTACAATTGTGAAAATATTCGGATTGAAAAGAACAGCAAATATACATCAAAAACACTAACTAAAAGTAATTTATTTAAGACAAATTTTATTAAAAAAATATATTTAAAATGCTACATCACCTTAACACTAAACCTACTACGACGGGTCAAATGACCCGTTTTACACCTTTTGTCAGAATTTCTTGCAAATAACATTATCACATCATCCATGTTTCATGTACCAAATTGTGCTAAATAATATATTTTTTCTATACATAGTAATATATATAACATTTTAAAGATGGGTCACTTGACCCCCTGTGGTAGGAATAGGTATACATGAAGTATTGGTAGGTTTAGTGTTAAAACTGTAATGTAAAATAGAAATAGATGATACTTATGAGATAAATTTTGTTCTGATTAGGCTATAACAATATATATTCTCATATGTAATCTCTCAGTACAGAAAAATAGATGAAAAATATTTCATTAAAGCAAATCATGATTCTCTATTTATGATTGGCTGTAGAAAGAGGTTAAAAAAAAAAAAAATCCATGCAACTAAATTTTATTTATTTTATACAAAAATGCAAGATGAAAACTTGATGCAAGAAACTTAAATCAGTGAAGTTAAATTATTTAAACCTTAGCATGATAATAGAGTTTGAATTTCACAAAAAGAGATTAAGTGATACCAATACTAATAATTATTTTTGACAATGGGCTCTTCCCACCTGACGTCAGAGGTCACATGACATAGTTGTTTAAATCAAGAGCAGATGAAATCTTCTATATTTAGCGATTGTTGAAATAACCCATTTTCTATTCTTATTTTTAATCGATCAGATTTAATCTGTTTTTTTTTTTTTTTTTTTTTTTTTTAAATACATCATCATTTTTTATTTCATTTTATGTCATTATTCATCATCTTTTGTTTGTTGTACACATTTACAATCATCATTTAGTTTATATTTATTATTAATATTGCTAGAGAACATGTGAACTAATGTGATTTTTGGTACATAAATCATTAACGGTGCAACATTGTACGGTGTAAAGCCATATCGGCAAGTAGCTAAGTTAATTAACTTGTTGCAACATCTTTACGTGATTAAAGTTAACTGAGAACATTTTAAATTAATTTCAAATTATAATCCACAAACATTCCACAAGAACAAGCTATTTATTGCCAGATTAGCTAAAGTAACAGTTATACTACAACATACAAACATTGATTCTTACATGTGAAAATAAACATATAAAGAGTTTTTTTTTTTTTTTTTTAACTTTCTCTTACCCATAGGGTCGAGAAAGCATTGTTTTAGGGTCAAATTTTCGAACGTGAATTTTTTTTAATACTTACATGTTCTGCGGTCCCTTGAATACAAAAATCATGTTTTTAGAAAATGGTCTGTGTGTGTGTCTGTTATCAGCATATCTCAAGAACAAATAGTAGCAGAAATTCCAAACTTGGTATTCTAAATGAGTATCATATAGGGATGCTACAGTAAGCTTTTCGTTGAGATGAAGCAAATGGTTCGTGTACAGGGACCAGGGTTGGAAAAAACTCTATTTTTTTCAGGAAAAACCCAGCCCAATGGGTTTTTTCAGGTTTTATTGGGTTTAATCAGGGTTTTTCAGAGTATTTTTGGGTTTTATCAGAGTTTTCAAGAATACTTTCTTTCTTGCTGTTTTTAAACATTAATATATTATTCATAATAGGACAATTAAAAAAAAAAAAAAATTTCAATTATTCATTAAAATCAAATTTTTAAATTTCTAGTCTTTTTATGATTAAGTTAGATTTTTTTTTTTTTTAAATTAAACAATTGTACTTTAATTATCTAAAATTCTGTTTATCTGGTCTTTACAACAAAAACTGAATTTTAATAATTATTTAGTGTTGCTTCATTAATTTTTTTTTGTACTGAATAGATTTCCATAAAATAATTTTAATTATTGTTCCTTATACATTACTTAACAGTGTTGCACTGTTAAAGTTTTCAGAAATTTTTTAAAATTTGATTTTTATTTATTTATATTTTGCATTCCTCAAGTCCCCTAATTTTCTTTATATTGACAAACAACTTTTTTTTCTTGCTCTTATATTTTTTATGTATAATTTCTTATTATATTTCAATAAGATAAAATTTTATTTTATTTATTTATTTTTTTTTTCCATGTAGAATTTTTCAGTTTTTTTTTTTTTTTAATAAAGCAGTTTGACCATTTCCGATATTTCAGGAAATTCTTTGTTCATGTTCTAATAATGTATGTAATATCTGTTTTATATTTATATTTTTATTGTAAGTTAGATAAAGGTGTAATTTTAAATAAGGATTTAAAAAAAAACCCACTTGGGTTTTATCTTGGGGTTTTTCAAGTGGGTTTTATTGAAAAAACCCACCCAGTTTTTTCGGGTTGGACAAAATCAAGCCAACCCTGACAGGGACACTCAAAAGTATTCAAATACATTACGTCTATGGGGGAAATTACAGGTAAGTAGAGTTTAACATCTATAGACTGCACTAAACCAAATGAAACGAGTATATATTTTGTGTAATAGAGATAGTCAACTGGGAAAAAAATTTAGTGTACGTAGGAGCCTCGCTTTCCCCCTGGGGGTGGAAGGTCCCCCCTCGAGGGGAGTAAATTTTCATGATGGGTATCTTTCAAAAGAGCTCACCAATACCTTTAAAACGAATGGTTGAACCATCGATCAGCGATAATTTAAAATAAAGTTATCAATTTTTTTCATTTTTAACAAAAAAAAAAAAAAAAAAAAAAAAAAAAAATGTAATATTGAGAATAAATTCAACTTTTTTTTTTTTTTTTTTTAATATTTAGTGTTATACTACTTCTCTAATATTGAAACCGTGTGCATTATCATGGAAGATAATTTTTTTAAATAATAATTTTAATAAATTATTTTTACTGAGTGAATTTGTATAGGAAAATATAGAAGAAAGTCGTGTGGTGGCCACAACACACTAGTTATTTGTTGTTAGTGGATGTGCTTTACTAATAATATTTTACCATTTCCAGGAAAGCTGTTCGGGAATTGAAATAAATTCCTCATAGAGATATGGTAAATAATGTATGTTTTAAGCTAAATATTCATCGCTTGTTTTTTGTACATTAATGAAACGGGGGGTTGAGGGGCAGTAGCCCCCTCACACAGAACTAATTATCATATAAAACTCTTCCTAAGCCTAATTTGAATTATTTAACATAGGTTTAGATAACAGTATTCGTTATCTTACCTCTTAATCTCCAAGCTGTATTTATAGTACAGTATGAAACCGTTTATCCAGAACTATATTTTCAAACAATTAACTTCTAATGTATATTTAAAAAAAAAAAAAAAAAAAAAACTTACAGAAGTATTTTTATTTATTTTTTAATAATAATGGTTTAGCATCGTAATATCAGGGGTGATTGTGACTCAAAGGTAAAAACCTTGAAAATTAGAGTCTCAAATTAGAAAATACTCAAAATATCAAATAATACTCAAACTATTTAGGCCAGATGCCCTCAATCTTTTCACATTTCATTCACATATCACCTGGATGGACAAATGAACAACCAATGAAAACAAAAAATAACTTTATAGGAAATATGAAAATACAGATGGTTAGAGTAAAAACCCTGAACACAAGCACCCCTGTAATATGAAACAATTAAAAAAGTATTTAAATTTGATTAATTGATAAAAAATAGTTATTAATTTTTTATTTAAAATATTTTAAATGAGAATTATATGCATTCTGAAATTCTGATTAATGAGGGTTGCTTTGATGAGCAACCAGTTATCCAGAATAGTCTTGTAAAAACCATTCCGGATAATTGGTTCCCTACTGTATTAAATTTCAGGGTAAGAGAAAGTAGTGTGAGTGACACACCAGATTATTTCAATTATTAAACTTACAAATACAATTATTCTACCGTTTACAAATGCACAATATTACTTTTATTTTAATTTATGTTAAATATTAATACTTTTGTTCTTAAGAACAATATTTAATTGAATTTGATTCTCAGAATTCAATTCTTTGTTTTGCTATATTACATAGATTGAGCAGACGATGCTGGGAAGAGCCCACTGAAGAGTTTAGTGGTTGAACATGTCATGTAACAGTTTAGTATATTTGAGAAAATTTACAGTAAAGTGGTATTACAATAGCTAAAAATCATGTACATAATAATCTCCTGCATCTTTAACTGTGTTATTACAAAACATTGTAATACTAATAAATGTTTTATATTTAAAAAGACCATAATAAATTCTTCAGAGATACCTCACTCTTTTTTTATTTTTTACCCCTCAAAATGTCAGCACATTTATCCACTCAGCCCTTCAGCTGATTTATGCTTTAAAAAAAAGTTAATCTCTCTTATAAAAGCTTTGCAGAACAGGAAGCTTATATGTATTTTTTTTTTTTTTTTAATCTTTTTTTTTTTTTTTTTTTTTTTTTTTTTCACCCTTCCGTTTTTATTGTTTATCAAAACAAATAAGTATATTTCATATTATTTGAGCACATCACAATCTTTTTCTCTTTTTCAGGAAAAAAAAAAAAAAAAAAATCTTAAATATTGGTACTAAAGTAAACTAAAATCAATCAAAAAAATTTTCAGTTCAAAATTATTTAAAGTCGTTTTTTATGTTTTCATCTGAAAATTAATTTCACTATTACCTAGATCATTAGAATTACTTCTTTAGTGTTTTTACTCTTTTCTTCTTTATTTTCGATTTTTTCTGTTCTTTCACTTTTAACTTTTCTTTCACTTTTGACTTTTCTTTCACTTTCGACTTTTTTTCTTTCACTTTTGACTTTTTTTCTTTGACTTTTTCTTTTCTTTTAGAATTTGACTCATTCATTGCAAATTCTTCAATGAGTGAATCAATTTCATTTTCATCGTCGTCAATTTTAACGACAGTATTCTTTTCTTCTTCTTTAGCAAATTCTATTAGTAGTTCGTCCATTTCTTCATCATTGACATCAAGTATATTTTTTGACTTCAATTTTGTTTCAGCCACTGCAAATTCATGTATTAGAGAATCAATTTCGTTTTCTTTGTCATCAATTTTAACAACAGTATTTTTTTTTTCTTCTTGAGCAAATTCTCTTAGAAGTTCATCCATTTCAAAATTACCAATGTTAAGTATACTTTTGCGCTTTGATTTTCGTTTAGGCATTGCAGATTTTTAGAGATTTTCAAGGCATTAAAAGAATATTTACTTATTTTCTCTTCAGAAATCTAAAAAGAAAAATAAATAAAGTAAAATAAATTACAGATTAAAGCACTAAAAGAATGCATATCAAGCTATTTAAAATATTTGATATTAAGGCTGCACAGACCTTAGAGACCAGATAGCTGTCTTTCTCCTTTTCCATGTTATCCTATGGGATTTTTGTTGCTTCATTTTAAAAGGATATCTCATTCAAAAATGAAGTTTTCAAAGTCTGTTTTTTGAATATTACTCTTTGAACATGCCGCCTTTTAGCTTAGTGAGCAATTTTTTCAAATAAATAAATATTTTATTTCATTAAATAAATTTATGACTCTAAGTTTGGATCTCTAAAAGAAATATGTACATTTATTTTTTCAAAAAATTGCTCAGTAAGCTAAAAGGAAACATATTTAACAAGTAATATTGGAAAAAAAAAAAAAAAACAGAATTAAAGAACTTCATTTTTTGAATGAGATTGTCTTATAAAACGAAGCAATGAAAATCCCATTGCGTAACATAGGAAGAGAGAAGTTAATCTGACATTGTACAGCCTTAAATTATGTACTTATTTAACCTTTTTATTAGTTTAAAGATAAATTATTTCTGCTAGGATTTTATTTTGAATAAATCTTTTTTTTTTTTTTTTTTTTTTAAATAGTTGGCATAGGTGGACTCTGCTCAGTTCCACATTATATTTATGTTCTCATAAATTTCTAGTGCGAGACATTTTATAATCATGTTAAAAGAAATGAATTTGATCAAAGCTTGATACAGTAACAGAATGAAATCCCTGCCTAATACGCTATCCACCATTCACTTCGATATATTTATCTTATTCTAGTCTATTAATTTATTTTATCAGGGTCAATTTCGTTGTTTAGTTTTCACGCTACTATTTCCAATGCAATAATCCTCAAAATTCATATTTATATGAAAAATTTACAATTTCGCTATGTTGATAAAATCGTAAATTACGAAATTTTCCTATTAGAATATTTGTATTCAATCATGTTAAAACAAATATAAAAATTTTTGAAGTTGTCTAATGTATTTATGATCCTCAAAATGGATGTTTATGCTCAATTTTGCCTTATTCTGACATGTTAAGTAAATCGTAAATTCCAAATAACTTACGAATTTTTTTAATTGGAAAAATCATAGTCTATGATATTCATGCCAGTATCCTAAATAATATTTTAAAAGTGGTTTGACATCTTTACGATGAAAATATCCTTCAAGATTGACGTTTATGTGAAATTTTGCTCTATTCTGCCATGTTAAGAAATTCGTAAATTTCCAATAACTTACGAAATTTTTATATTAGAAAATTCATAGTCATTAATATTCATGCCAGTGTCCCAAATAATATTTCAAAAGTAGTCTGACATCTTTACGATGAAAATATCTCTCAAAATTGACGTTTATGTGAAATTTTGCCCTATACTGCCATGTTAAGAAATTCGAAACTTTTCCAATAACTTGGAAATTTTCAAAGTAGCATATTTATAGTTACTGATGTTCATTCCGGCATCAAAACTGTTATTTTAAAACTGGTCTGACATTTTTTACAGTAAAAAGTTTCCATTTAATGCACATTTAAGTGAATTTTTGTCCTATTCTCCCATGTTAAGAAAATCGTAAATTTTGAATAACTGCCAAAGTTTTTAAATTCGAATGTTGCAAATGAATAGGGTTCTTGCCAGTGTCGGAAGTAATATTTTAAAACTGATCTGACCTCTCTGCGACAATTTGTTCTTGAGATATCGTGTACACAGACTAACAAACTAACGGACTAACACACTTACAGACACCATACAAATTTTGTCATTTTCGGATTCCTTACACCCTAAAACGTGTAAAAAAGTAAAAAAACCGAGGTCGAAAATTTTCACGATTACCTAAGTTCCCCATACCTATAGTATGAAGGGGAACTAATATGGAAGCTATTACATAGTTCCCCCTTTCCTACGACACAGTAAAACATTCTTATAAAATTAAAAAAAAAAACTTTTGCAATGTCTAATTGGAGGAGAGACTTTAGCAATATCTCCATCCTATCTTTTGGAGTATTGAATGATTTCTTCTGTTATAACAAAGAACAGGACCCATCTTTTCCAGTTCTTCTTTATCTACTTGAAAAATAAGAGTAAAGTATTCTCTAGCTAGCATCCATATGCCACTGCTGTATTGGCAGGTTTATTCCTTTATAGAAAGTATAACATATGAAGCAAAGTCCTAAATATTAAAAATATTTTTGTCAGCTGTGTATGCTATTGTAAATAAATTATTTTAATTAAAATTACAGTCTACTTTGTCTCTCTACTTACTGTCCTCCAACAGCATCTTATGATATCATTTAAACTTCTTTTTTTTTTTTAATTTCACTTTTTTAGCTGCTTTAATGGTAAAAATCTATATATTAATTTGAAACATGTTTTTGTCTGTCTCCACTATATTGAGAGAACTACTTGGTGTAAAAATTTGGTTGAGGTGTCTAAAAAAAGGTCTTGGTCTGTAGATGTGCTATGAAAAGAGAAAAATAAAAAAAACTCGAATGGTGTTAAAAACACGTTTACGAGCTTAACTAAGCTCCAAATTACTTCACGGTGAAAAAATTGTACATATGGGGACTAGAGTCGAATACTAAAAAATCACTTTCTGCGAATTTGGAATTTTCGATTTTAAAGGGAGGGGGGGGGGAAATTTATATATTAATTTCAAACATGTTTTTGTCTGTCTCCACTATATTGAGAGAACTACTTGGTGTAAAAATTTGGTTGAGGTGTCTAAAAAAAGGTCTTGGTCTGTAGATGTGCTATGAGAAGAGAAAAATAAAAAAAAAGTCGAACGGTTTCTCCCCCGGGGGGGAAACGGGTTAAAAACACGTTTACAAGCTTAACTAAGCTCCAAATTACTTCACGGTGAAAAAATTGTACATATGGGGACTAGAGTCGAATACTAAAAAATCACTTTCTGCGAATTTGGAATTTTCGATTTTAAAGGGGGGGGGGAAGGGGGAAAGTAGATTTGGAGGGGGGGGGGAAGGGGGAAATTTATATATTAATTTCAAACATGTTTTTGTCTGTCTCCACTATATTGAGAGAACTACTTGGTGTAAAAATTTGGTTGAGGTGTCTAAAAAAAGGTCTTGGTCTGTAGATGTGCTATGAGAAGAGAAAAATAAAAAAAAGTCGAACGGTTTCTCCCCCCGGGGGGGAAACCGTTTCCCACCCGTTTCAAACATGTTTTTGTCTGTCTCCACTATATTGAGAGAACTGCTTGGTGTAAAAATTTGGTTGAGGTGTGTAAAAAAAGGTCTTGGTCTGTAGATGTGCTATGAAAAGAGAAAAAGAAAAAAAAAGTCGAACGGTTTCTCCCCCGGGGGGGAAACGGGTTAAAAACACGTTTACGAGCTTAACTAAGCTCCAAATTACTTCACGGTGAAAAAATTGTACATATGGGGACTAGAGTCGAATACTAAAAAATCACTTTCTACGAATTTGGAATTTTCGATTTTAAAGGGGGGGGGGGGGAGAGAGAAAGATTTGGAGGGGGGGGGGAAAGGGGGAAATTAGTTTGAGAGGGAAATCCGTTCTAGACCCACACATGTAGCACCTCATTTTAACACTTGAAATTTCATGTCGATTGGGAATGTTTGTACACAATATAGTGCGACCCCTGGTGGTGAAAAATGGAACTAGGTGATTTTGGTGTAGACCCTATCATGTTACATCTTATTTTAAACGTCTTGGTATTTCCTGACCGTTGGTGATGTTCGTACAGAACACACTGCGTCCCCTGGTGGTGGAAAGTGCAACTAAAGGATTTTGCAGTTGACACCACCATATGAAATCCAAGGCGATTGGTGATAGAGGTCTTGAAATTTCCTGTTGATTGGGGATGCTTGTATACGATATAGTGCACCCCCTGGTGGTGAAAAATGGAACTAGGTGATTTTGTAGTAGATCCTATCATGTTATATCTTATTTTAAAGGTTTTGGTATTTCCTGACCGTTGGTGATGTTCGTACAGAACACACTGCACCCTCTGGCGGTGGAAAGTGCAACTAAAGGATTTTGCAGTTGACACTACATGTGGCACCTTATTTGAAAGGTCTTGGAAATCCAAGGCGATTGGTCATAAAGGTCTTGAAATTTCATGTTGATTGGGGATGTTCGTATACAATATACTGCACCCCTGGTGGTTAAAAATGGAACTAGGTGATTTTGCAGTCGACCCTATCATGTTATACCTTATTTTAAAGGTCTTGGTATTTCCTTACCGTTGGTGTTGTTCGTATAGAACACACTGTGCCACTTGGCGGTGGAAAGTGCAATTAAAGGATTTTGCAGTTGACACCACCAGTGACACCTTATTTGAAAAGTTTTGGAAATTTAAGGCGATTGGTGATGTTTGTATACAACATACTGCACTCCCTGGTGGAGGAAAGTAGATTTTGCAACGCGTGCGTAGCATGCATGCCTGCTATACAGTGCAGCAGCCACAGGCTGAGGTAACACGAGTCAGAGGTTCGCTCGGTTCAAGGTTCATTTTTGAGAATTTTTTCATGTTATTAGCGGCCTGTATATACGCTGCCGCAGGCACTGGGTCACGAGCCCGAGTTCTGTTCTGTTTGAGTTTTTTTTTTTTTTTTTGTGTGTGATTTTTTATTTAAATATAGAAGTTTAAACAAAATCGAGGTAAAGATATAAAACCATACAAGTTTAAGGTGTATTTAAGGTTATTATCATGGGCCCGGACAATGCTGGGCGGGTTCATTCCGTTCCAGGTTAATTTTTTGGAATTTTTTCATGGTATTAGCGGCCCGCGTATTCGCTGCGGAAGGCACCAGGGTCACAAGGCAGTGTTTCGTTCGGTTCAAGGTAATTTTTTTTGTTACAGCTGATTATTTTTTTACGATGCTTTTATTTAAAAATAGAAATTCAAACAAAATCGAGTTAAAGATGTAAAACCATACAAATTTAAGGTTCATTTAAGGTTATTACCATGGGCCCGGCAAACGCCAGACGGTCAGCTAACATGTATTCTTAGCATTAAACGAAATAGAAAATGAAAGATAGGAACTGTTTATTTGGAGTCAGTTTGACGTCACATTGACTGTACTTTGTAGAAAGTGATGTCATATATAGTATTTCTATTTATAAGCATTTTTCTGACTTTCTTTTTTTTAAGTGAAATGTAGTAAATTATATTAGATGTTTTAACTTGAAATACATTTAAATAATGATGCGACGTTTTTTGAAACATTACGGTCAATAAAATAATCGTCGAATTCGACGGGTTCCAGCTAGTAATAATTTATTTCTAAATGGTATTAGTTGGTGACAAAATAATAATTACCCATTATTATTATAGCTGCATGAAGCTAACTGAAGCTTAATTGTAACACACTGAAATTTATATTATAAAGTAAAATATAATATCGTTAGGCTATTATATTCCAGGGTGGCTAACATCAGAACTTTTCCACAGTCCCTTTCCATGACTATTTTTTACCATTTTCTCTGACTTACATTGTTTATTTCCCAAACAATTTCACAAAATTAGTGAACAATTGAGCCATTTACAAAAACAAACTGTTAAAATATAAAAATTTTAACACTGCTTAATTTTTTAATTTTTTTTCAATATCTCTAAAAAATAGTTTGGCTCTTATTTATTATTTATTTCCTCTAGTAATAATTTAAATAACTCAAAATTCAGTTAAAAAGAAAAGTCTAAAATTCACCCAAATGTTTGTTTGTAAACAAACCCACAGTGTTTCTGAATGTAAACAAACAGATTCGCTAATCAGAAAATCAAAAAATAAATAATAGATAAATGGATTTGAAAACATTTTGGATTGCGCGCAAATAATAAAAAAATATTAATTTTTTTGACATTCATATTTTGTTAATTAAAATTTATGATGTCACTTTTAATTATGATTTCAAAATTCCGTCTAGAAAATTCCATTATGTCCGCAGAAACGTAGATTACTATGAGGTCTTAAATGGTGTCACTTGCAAAAATGAGTCAGATTTAATAATAAAATAATCTATTTTAAAAAATAGTCTAAAATAAATTTTCCTCCATCAAAATTAATTAAATTAAATCTTAATTCTTTAACTTTGATTTGAGCTTACGATCTAATTAAAATCCATTTTTAAGAACTATTTACCGAGCCCATAAATTGGGAGGTACGTCGTTCCCAGCTAGCGGGAAAATTTGGATGAGTGTCTCTCTCTCTCTTGGAAATTAGCGTTGTTCGGAGGTAGACGTTTTCGCCCGGATTGTGCTCAAATAATAAAAAAATATTAATAATTTTTTTTACATTCATATTTCGTTAATTAAAATTTATGATGTCACTTTTAATTATGATTTCAAAATTCCGTCTAGAAAATTCCATTATGTCCGCAGAAACGTAGATTACTATGCGGTCTTAAATGGTGTCACTTGCAAAAATGAGTCAGATTTAATAATAAAATAATCTATTTTAAAAAATCGTCTAAAATAAATTTTCCTCCATCAAAATTAATTAAATTAAATCTTAATTCTTTAACTTTGATTTGAGCTTACGATCTAATTAAAATCCATTCTTTAAGAACTATTTACCGAGCCCATAAATTGGGAGGTACGTCGTTCCCAGCTAGCGGGAAAATTTGGATGAGTGTCTCTCTCTCTCTTGGAAATTAGCGTTGTTCAGAAGTGGACGTTTTCGGCCGACCGCGGCACCGTTTATAGTCGTTGTGAGCGAATGGTGTCGCAGCTAGGTCTGGTTTGCCTCTATTATTGATATTATAAATGATAAGGCCTGTTTTAAATTAATCATTTTCTGAATTTTTATAAACATTTCTACCATCTTCATGATCAATGCCAAGGATGAATTTTCTCCAAGCTCTGAGGAGTGCCTAACCAGACTACACCTAACGGCAGTGATCGACGGCACCGAGGTTCCATTCTGAGTAGACAAAGGAGTTTTGCTTTGAATCGGCTGCTATGATTTTCCTAATACATTTAAAATGATCTTGACCACTTGGATTACTACCTGATATTTGTGACATACCAAAGGGTTTGGATCTTAAGCCTTAGAATTGACGAAAGGCTATATTAGAAAATAAGTACGCCAATGATACATCTTGACATCGTATTAATATCAAGTCCGTTTCAATGGAAGTACAGTGATTTGTATATTTTATCAGTTCAAGGAAACAAGCCTCCAATAGGCATTTATCAATGAAATTAATTTTTCTCTAGATAGTGACTTGACACAAACCGACAGTGCAAAAGGTGCAGTGTGCAAAAAGGAAAAGAAAAATCTTTGTAATTTTTCATCAAACTATTTTTATTAATATATCTGTGGACATTAACTGAGAACAATTTTATGATATAAGTAAAAACGATCTCCATTATAAGTAATGATGTTCCATATCAAAATATTTACACAAAGCGTGGAACAACATAACTACGTTCCTTTCATGTTTAGATTAAAATCTCGATTAATTAATCTATTAGTGTAAGTGCTGGCACTCTATTAAATATGAAATATCCTAGAAAAAATAAAAAGCTATTTCATAATAACTGTGTCATAAGTTGAATAAAGTTGTGTGCATTACTTGGATTAATAATATTTATATTTCAGCATCGTTTTATCTAAATGGGGTAAGTTAACGTTTTTTCTGATTTTATTTCGGCATTAATTAATTATTTTGAAGTATTTGTATATTTTAGATTTATTCATGAGCAGCGGCACTATGGAACGTGTTTCCACTAAATATAATTTTCGGCTAATTTTATTATTTACGATCCAAATTTTAAACCAAAAATTCAAGGCATCCACATTTTAATTAAGATTTATTTTCTATCCTAACACAAACATTCAAATGTGGCTTATTTCGACAAAATTTGTCCAAATTCTCTGACTTTACATGAAATTCCCTGTTATTCCATGACTTTTCCAGACACTTATAAATTCCTTAACTTTTCCATGATTCCCTGAAGGTCAAGCGGTTCCATATGGCATGAAAACTGGAATTACTTCTTTCATCCTAAAATAACTCTTTTCCCCATTTCCATGGAGGATCAAAATTGTAATGCTATGTCTCCGAACCATATCTGTTCATTTTGTAATTTCAACATGGTAGGAATTCAGTTATCCAGAAAATTGTTTCGTGAAATGCAGATACGTGCGAGAAAATGATGTACAATATCAATCAGAAGGGCAAGAAAATGATGATAATGATGCTGATAATGCAAATAAAGAGTGGTTGTGTGTAGCAGAGGATGTGTCTGGTACAAAATTTAGTGATAATATTTGCATTAATCAAGATGTTGCGACATGCAGTATCCTAAAGCATAGAAGAAATGTGCAATATCAAAAAATGAAAATAATGGTGAAAAAACAGAAGATAAATTTCATGTTGATGAAGTAAGTATGGCGTTTGAAAATGCACAAACTTCTATATAAGCACATGAAATTACAGAAAAGGACCAGAAAAATTGTTGTAAATCTGGAAAAAATCCTGTGTAATATATAAAATGAATGAAAAACCCAACATAAATTTACTGATTTTTAAAAATAAATTTTAGTTAATGCTTTACAACAATGATTTATTTATTTGACAGTTTGGAAAGTAACAAATTAGTTTTATACTGTGTACATTGTATAATTCATAAACATTGTTTTCTTCGTATTTTAACTTTAACCTGCATTTATTGTTTTCCCGCTTTTATCCTTTTTTCCCCTGCACCCCATAAAAAACGATGGATCGAGGTTCTACTGTATTGACATTTACAATTATCTATTTTTACTCCTTAGTTGTAAAAGAAAATAACAAATGCCTACAAACTATTTTTTGGAGAACGTATTGATTTATTTTCCTGTCCCAGGTAATAAAATATATCCAGCATTCTCAGTTTCTTTTTAACTGTGAAAGAGGTAAGAACAAAATAATCAATAGCAATTATATGCTAGCACTGCATTATTTGTTTAAATATTGTGACCAGAGAAGCTGGTTATACCTGCTACTAATGAATTAAAGGAGTACATGATCTTCTATTTACACTTTAGAGATCTTTATTTAAAAAACATTGCTTTTTTATTTAATAAATTGTCATTCAGAAAAAACTGTATCTCTGATAAAATTTTGGTCAGTAAATTTATTTCAAGTGTATAGTTCAACCAATAATTTCACCTCTATTCAATTAGTACATTTTGTTATGAACCAAAAGATCACTGGAGAATTCTGTGAAAAGAATTCTTTAATATTTAAATAAGGTTTTTCACAAGCTGCAGTTCATGCAATCCATTATACTCTTCCATATATATATTGTCTATACCAGGGCATGAAAAATGTCAAAAGTTTTACTTGCCTTGTCGGGCATGTCCAAATACATTGGCGGCTGGGAATGACATATTAGGTGGGCTGCAAGCTAGTGACTAAAAACAGTTTATTAGTATGGAAAGCTTTTTCTTCTGATTGGCTATTGAAGTGTTGAAATATTTACATTGCTTCTCGAAATAAATGAATCAGCCAATAAGATGAATAAAGATTCTATTCTATGCACTTTATCTAGATGCTTCGATGAAGCGTCACATCTATATCACTAAATCAATTTAAGTGCGTGTCGATTTTTGCTAACATCAATTTTACATCTATATCACTATGCATGGCGATTCTTGCTAATATCAATTTTCCATTTACGTCACTAAATCGATTTAATCTTACATCAATTCTTGTCTTTATCAATTTTACATCTAATCGATTTATGTTTAGCCAGTTTTTGATGTATACCTCAATGGTTCTGAAGGTAACATTAGTGCCATGCATCTTATCGAAACCAACTGTGACTTATACAAACATAGACATCGATTTATCTTAATTGCTGATGTTTTGACCAAAGGTTATGATTCGATCCTTATGAAATTTTGAATTATACTTACTTGGGTGTTAGTACGACAAAGATTGGAAGGGGCTGGAGGGTCTTACCCCCTCTTTCTCTCTACGGTGCCTTATCTCGAAAATTTATGTTCTGAACTTCGGTCTTAACCCCCATGGCACTTCATCTCGAAAAAATATGGTCCGAACTTACAAAATTTTAAATTTGAATGGATGTTAGTATTACAAAAATTGCATCGTTGAAAAGGGGGAGGGTCATAATCTCTACCGTGCCCTAGCTCCAAAAAGTAAGGTCCGAACTGAATGAAATTTTAAATTTGGCATTGAATAGGTGTTAGTATGACAAAGACTGCATCCTTGAAAGGGGGGAGGGTCTTATCCCCCATGGTGCCTTATCTTGAAAAAGTAGGGTCCAAACTTTGTGAAATTTTAAATGTAGAGTGTAATGGATGCTAGTATGACAGACTGCACCATTGAAAGCAGGGAGGATCTTACCTCATCTTACACCCTCCCCCCCCACCCACACACACAATGTTTAGCACACAAAATCATCATCTGAACTTAAAAAAATTTAAAAATTGGAATAAGACAAAGACTGCACCATTGAAAGTGAGGAGTGTCTTACCTCCTACGGTGCCTTATCTTGAAACAATATAGTTGTAACTTTACGAAATTTTAAATTTAGAGTTGAATGGGAGTTAGTGTAACAAAGACTGCACCGTCGAAGGGGGGGGGGGGAGGGTCTTACTCCCCATAGTACCTTATCTTGAAAAATATAACTGACTTGAAAAGATAAGACTGAACTTCACAAAATTTTTAATTTGGAATTGAATGGGTGTTAGTATGACAAAGACTGCACTGCTGAAAGGGGGGAAGGTCTAACCCCTTCTTACCCCCCATGGTGCCTAATCTAAAAAAAAATATCATAGCTGCCAACTCACTAAGAACAAAAATAGGAACACTTTGTGCGAGGAACGAATTCACGATTTTTTTTTTTTTTTTTTTTGCCATATTTACGTGTTACTTTATGTGTATATGCACAGGTTTGTCAATACTTATTTAATAATTATATTAAGTAACTACTATTAATTTATATTTAATATATAGATTCATTAGATTAATTATAGTAAAATATTTTTAAATTATTATTCATTTTATTTTAACTATACAAATTGTTTATTAAACAAATATTCCTTAAACAGGGAAGGGGGAGGGGGTTGTCACAACAAAAATTACATCAATGAGAGATATTCAACAACTCTACCTCTTTATTGATTCTAGAATCTAATAAAGCAAGTTTAAAACTGGCATTGACATTTATGTTGCAAATAAAGAAAACCTGAAAATCACAAAGCTTTTTCTGGGCGTTTGGTCAAAAATCAATAGCAGGAGGGGAAAGGGGGGGGGGGGTAATAATTAAATAAGTAAGACAGTGAACAATTCTACTTCTTTACAGATTTCAGAATCTAATAAAGGCAGTTTCAATAGAACATTGGCATTTATGCTGCAAATGGAGAAAGATTTGCTCAAAGTCTTTATAGATTCTAGAATAGGGGTGCACAACCTTTTTGACTGGAGGGCCACTCTCG
This sequence comes from Salticus scenicus, assembly GCA_963930645.1. NCBI lineage: Eukaryota > Metazoa > Arthropoda > Arachnida > Araneae > Salticidae > Salticus > Salticus scenicus. The sequence continues at coordinate 88,378,270 of OZ005649.1, read as the reverse complement.
CTGTTCAGTGGGATATAAAGGGCCGCAGAGGAGATAATATAAAAGAATTAAATTGCACAGATATATTCCCTGTGTAATATATATATACATACACATATACACATGCATATAAGGGGCATACTATCATTTTCAGGTGCCTGTGTGCAAAACTTCAGTTTGTATCCAGGGGCCAATCTAAGATTTCAAACTTAATACCTATTTTTGTGAAAAATCTTAACTATATTTTATTTTTGTGAAAAATTGTAGTGCACTCTTTCTTTCTCTCTGTGTGTATGGGGGGGGGGGGGGGGAGTTGAACAAAGTAGAATAATAAAATTAACTCTTAGCAGCTAGTGTGAGGCTTATAGCAGAACAGGAACCAAAATCCAAAACTTACTTCACTCTGAAGTAAACAGTTCAGTAGAGATAGTGTAAGTAGAAGTTGTTTTTATTTGTGTTAGTATCACTGCACTGCAGTATACATGAATTGTACCAAGGAGGATAAACACATCACCATACAGTCACCAAAATGTTAAACCACCTGACGAATCAGCAAACAGTACACTATGGCCAGAATTTCAGAGCGTGTCTGTACTGATACACACAAGGATCGTTTTGTTTACATATGCTGCACTGTTTCTCGCCCATAACAAACGCTTGTGTGTAGATTAAAACCAACATTCTGTATGATTCTTGCTTCGCAAATCGTATCAACAGAAATGCACGAATTACTTTCCTTTGAAAATGTGCTAATTAAAAATGTTAGATTTTGCTGGGAGGACTAAGATTTTCGTGAAAGTACCGATTTTAGCTGTATGATTTTTGTGAAGATACCTTTTTTGCCAGGTCAATTTTTGTGAAGGTACCCATAAACGGTAGTAAACTCGACCTGTATTAACCCCTGGTATCATATGTAACTTAAAAAAAAAAAATATATATATATATATAATTTAATCAGCGAGTTAAGTGAACCTCGAAGCAGAATAATCATAAAGTTATTGAATAGTAAGCAAAAAAATTATACAAATGCATCATATAAAATACAAAAGGGATAAATAAAATGAACAAATAAAAAGTATAGTAGTTTGCAGAGAGAGAGAGAAAAAAAAAGTTATATTGGGAGTCACAAAAATAATAAGCACAAATATAAAGCCTGATAGAGGGTACCAAAATAAGCATTTTTAGGACATGAAAATATCGCCTTGAGCTATTAGATGGCACTGGCGAGATCTGTAAATGAAAAGTTTTCTATGGTCATAATCGTCATTTTCCACATGAATTTTCAACAAAACGCATTGTGCCACATTCCTGTTCTGACATAATGTAAACAATATGGTCTGCAAAAGTCTCAATGATTTTGATGAGGATTTGGTTGCTAAATTATAATAGCAATAAAGGGCATAGCCAAGGAAAGGGGGATATTGAAGCTCAGATATTTGTGAATTAAATAAATTTTTATTACCTTTTAAACAAATTAGGAAATCAGTCCCAGCCTCTTACATGCCCTCTGATGGTAACGTTTGTGGTTCCTCTCTTAGAAACCAGCTAAATTACCATGATAGTAACCAACAACAACTGCATTTACTGCTGAAAATCTGTGATGTGTTTTATATTTTTGTGAATGTAACCCCAGTACCATTGAAAATCTTGGTGGTCGTTTTGAAGCACAAAACAGACTATTCTCACCCAGTAAAAGCATTTGAATGTTTTGTCAGCTATGCCTGCGTTGAAATCGCTCCCTATACATTCTTTTAGCCACTGCTCCATTTCTGTTTGCAACCCCACAAATCATAAATTGTGTTTTTATCAGTTCTATAAAACAATAAGCATCAATTGGTCTTTTTGTCTTTTGCCAGACAAAAATACAATTAACAGCAATTTTGAAGTTTTTTTTTTTTTTTAATGGTAATTAATTACTACTATAAATTTATGCTTCTTCATCATTAATTTTAACACACATAATTATTATATATATATATTTTCTTTTTTAGACAGATTAAAAAAGAATGGGGGGGGGGGGGGCAGCTTTTACTTACTGATTTTTCAGTTTTTAATCTTGGATATAAAGATATAACAACTTACCAATAGATTATTCCATGATTTTTCCAATAAAAAATTAAGAAACATACAATGGGTTACATTATTAGAGAAACATAATGGAAAACTTAGCTCTCAAACAGAACAAAAAAAAAAAAAAATATATATATATATATGAGGAGCAAACATTCAAACCGTGTTTTCTCCTTCGAATGCAATTTTTCAGAAAACACAAAAAACTGATAAATTAAAAAATAACCCTTCTTAGACCCTAATTATCATTTGTTTAGTTGTATTATTGGTTACTAGGAAGATCTGTAGGCCTACTTTACCTAATAAACTTAGAGTTAATTAGAAAAATGCATTTGAAATTTGGAGAAAGCATGTTTTGACCGAAACACAGAGGAGAAAACATGTTTTGAATGTTTCCAATGTGGAGAAAGCATGTTTTGACCGAAACACAGAGGAGAAAACATGTTTTGAATGTTTCCAATGTGGACAAAACATTTTTTAATGAAAAAGTATGTAGCTCGAATATTGATGAAATAACATTCTTAATGTAATAAAGTAATTAACAGAACAGATTTTGTTATGTAATTATAAAATTAAATTAAATATTTACGCTTGAAAAATCATCATGCAACTCGTAAGGAAGAACTAAAATTTTTAAGCCAATTTGAAATTTAAATTTTTAAACCAATATCTTCACTTAAGCAATTTCATGCTTCCTCTATTTTTTCATATTCTACATGAAAGTTATTAGTAATGATATCTTTATACCATTTAAAATCAGGCTGATTTTTTCACTCTTCACCATACAGTAATTGTAAAAGTTTGTCTACGTCATTCTGATGCCTCTAAGTTTGAGATGAATTATCTTACCTTGTTTTCTTTATTAATGCTTAAGTGGCTTTTTCTATCACCTCCACTCTTTTCCTCAATAGTTTCACCAGCATGTACCTTAGTAACAATATCGGCTAGCATTGTACGACCTATTTTAGTTATAGCCATGAAATTGTTTTTACACACAGAAATTCTCCTACCACTGCTACTAGTAATAAAATAAGAAGCAGAAAATGCATGCTGTAAGCCAGATGATTGCGATTTATTTTGCGTTGGGTTATTAGGTCTATGTCGAGTTACATTTTTTGTAACAACCAATGAGGCTATAATAGAATCTTGTCGCTGTTTGTCCGGAATTTCGTAAAGTCTATCCCGAAACTTCTTAACGTCATTAGGTCTAACATCAGTGCATGAAAAAGTATTAATAGAATGTTTGCATGGAGCATAAATGTTGTTATCTAAAGGTGCTGAATATCGTTTCTTTTTCGCTTCTTTTCTTTTTCCACCAATTCTCTGTATTTTTCTAGTTCCATAATTAGAAGTACTCAGTAATACACCATCTATTAATTCTTCCATTTGAAAAAATAAATAAATAAATAAATAATAATAATAATAAAGTACACTCCTCTAAAATGAAGAAACAAGATAGAACTAACGAAAAAACAAACATAAAAAGCTGGTACATGTACGAGTCGCGCGACCAGAAAGAGCAGTACTGACTGGTTGGCTGGAGAAATCACAGTTTGACTGAAAACAGGCTCTGGAGGAAACACTGTTTGATTGAAACCCTAACTTTCTAAGAGCATTTATAATGTGATAAAAATTATTTTGGTTTAAAATAATAGTATAATTTTGTGCTGTTTAATGTTGAGTTCACAGAAAAATCACTAACTCATTTTTTTTTATTTTTGGAGAAAACACGGTTTGAATGTTTGCTCCTCATATATAAACTAACATTTTCATCCTTTCTCCCCCCCCCCCCCCAAAAAAAAAAAAAAAAGGTTTTGTAAATGCCAATTCTGCAAATGCAACAAATAAATACTTTTTCTTTCTATCTTTTTTCTTTATTTTTTTTTTCCCTGCCGGTAATTTATTCGACCTAAAATGTCAGTCCTTCAGCGGGCCGCAAATTGATGGCTACTGGGCCGAGTGGCCCCCGGGCCGCAGGTTGTGCACCTCTATTCTAGAATATAATAAAGCAAGTTTAAAATGAACATTGACATTATGTTGTGGATGGAGAAATATTGAAAATCGCAAGTTTTCTGAAAGGCATTTGATTACTGATTGTTTTATTTCTTTTAAAATGTTATGAAGCTGAAAAATCAGAACATTTTCGGGTAAAATCGGATTTCCGGAACAAAGCTAAAAAAACGGAACAAATACGGGAAAATCAGAACACTCATTACTACTATTATTTATTCCAACGGCCCATGTTTTTCCTTTCATATATAACAGGTATTCTTATAGTTAGATAGGTAATAAAAATTCATAATCACGAATTTTCATAAAAATCTGTATGGGGCTAGATTTATTAATTTAAATAATTATTGATATTTAAATTTGGAAATGAATCTATGAAGTGATAATTTATTTCGGTTTTTAAGTTTTACTAGAAAGATTTATTTAAGTAATTTTTTAGACTATAACTTTTTTCAAATTAAAGTAAAACAATTTTGTAAAAGTATTTTTCTACAACATTTTTAATCTAAATATACTACATAATGTTATATACATTTAAGTAAAAACATTCCTAAAATGTTAATAATTTTTCTAATATCGATATATTGTTAAATCACGATATATTTGGTATGTTTTAAAATTATTTTTGGAAAGTTATTTTTGATTAAATATTTGCATGCCCAGCCGGCCATGTAAAGGGGGGGAGAGTACATGCCCAATCTGAATTTTTATATGCCCTGGGCATGTTGGACAATATAATTTTTGAGTCCTGGTACATCTACATACCAAGTGTTGAAAAGATGCAAAACATTTTACGACAATGCACAAGAGACTATGTGTTAGTTTAAAAGTGTAAGAGTTTGGTGTTTGAGTTGGCAGTTGACTACATTAGTGCTGATTCTAGGCAAAATTGGCAAGGTGCTCCACCCTGCGGCCCTTTTTCAACCCATTTTAGCACCTGGCGGCCCTTTAAAAAACATTTAGAACCAAGTGGCCTTTTCAAACATTTTAAATGCTGAGTGGCCCTTAGATACTTTTCTTCCTTCTTCATGTAACCTTCTAGCAATAGTTTTACAGCATTCTAGGAACAACAAAGGCATATAGCCCACATATATACACGTAAATTTAGTAATTTACTTTTGTGACGTACAAAAATCACAACATAGAATACTGCAAATTATGCTCTTTGAAAACAGGTTGCCATTCTTATTGAATTCCCTCCGGCAGCCCGTTTATTCTAGAGTCAGCACTATACATGAGGATTTAAGTTAACATATCTGTCATTCTTGGAGATTTTTGTATTTGGTGATCAAAAGCATACATAATACGAAAATATATATGTCAGGTGCATATTTTTATAATATATATTATATTCACATATTGTTTCATATTATTTATTGCTCTCTTAATATACATTATCAGAGTGGCAAACATTAGGACTTTTCCAAATTCCCTGACTTTTCCATGACTATTTTTCACTTTCCCCCCTAATTTATGCTGTTTATCTCCCATAAAAATAGCAAATAACTTAGCAATTTACAGTAACAAACTTTTAAATATGGCTTATTATTTCAATTAGATTTATCAACATTTCCTAACTTTTCCATGATTCTCTAACTCGTGGTAAAGGGCAAAACTGGGAAAATTCATTAGTGGCCAGTGGCCGGTACTGTCAGTTTCATTAGTAGCCACTTTTTTAAGTTAGTGGCCACTTTTCACGTGATAAGACTATTTCTTTCAGACTGCAAAAAGCATTGTCACCATTTTGTGGTATAATTACCACAAGAAAAATATGAAAATAAGAAATACATATAATAAAATTAACACAGGGACACTGAAATTGTAATTACGCTCTTTTTAAAAATCCTAAATTGCACATCCTAAATTGAAATCTGCTTAGGGCTGTAATAATAACAGCAAAAGTTTTTATATTTCAGATAATTTAGAAGTACTTTTTTTTTCAATTTATTTAAGTGAAATAAGCTGTTATCATTCACAGTTCACATTGCTATTTTCTAAGTAAATGAAGGATTCATCATCATCACAACCTTTTACATGGTCATGTGTAAATACAGTTAGCAGTTTTATTATTTTTTTCTTATTTCTAAAGACACACTTTTTTAAATAATTTTATTTCAATAGAGTTAAAATATTTCCTCTTAAAAAGTATAGATATGGAAACTTAGCTGCTTCATTAAAAATAATTTACTTAGCTGCCAAATTTGTAGCTTTAAAAATAGGGAGATTTCTACTAGTGCTGGACGATATCAGAAATTAAATATCGCGATATATCACCAAGTTAATATCGATATTAGTGATATATTGCGATATTTCTATCAAGATAGGAAAAAATAGACATTTGTTATTTTTTAAAGACATATGCACACGAATTTTAAAGTATAGAAGTATAGAGTGTTTTCTATGTATTTTCTGGTATATTACTACCATAACTTTATCATAAAAAAAAAAAAAAAAAAAAAAAAATGCGTAAAAAGTGAATCAATATTTTGTGTTTCTTATAACTTATACTATTGCTTTTTAGTATACCTCTGTATAGTTTATCCTCTATTCTTCCCATTTTAAGCTTTAATTATTTTAAAATCATATTTTAACACAGCTAATATGTGATCTGTGTTTTATTTGCACCAAGTATATCAAAATTCATAATTCTACTAAAAATAAAGCTTAAGAAAAATTGTCTTAAGATGTAGGTATTAAATAAAAAGGAAAATCATTTTAAGTAGTCAAGAATTGGATACACCTTTTTTGGTCGTAGAGAGTAATATTTTTTTACTTAAAACTCTTATATGCATCCTAAATGTCAGTTACTTGTCATTTTTATTTTTGTATCTGCTTACCAAATCATTACAATATTTTTTAAATGTATATGTGTTCAATTCACATTCGTAATAGTATCACACTAATTGAAAATTGAATTATATATATATATATGTATACATTGTCAGTATAAAAATTATATTATTTAAACAAAATTATGTTAAAGTTTCATTTTGTTACTTAAAGTAACTCATTTTGCATTTAAACCAATTTTATTTAACATGTACGGCTTAAAAAAAAAAAAAAAAAAAAAAAAAAAGAAAGAAAGAAGGAAAAGGAAAGAGAAAAAATAAATGCTACATAAAAAAAAAGTAATAAACTATCCAATATTATATATTTCTATAAAGAAACTGTCACTGTAAAATTACTGAAGATAAAACTTTATTTTACATCAGTCAGATAGCACCCTTTCTCCCTTCCCATGTTATCCAATGGGATTTTTGTCTTGTCGTTTTATAAAAATATTTTATTAAAAAATGAACTTTTTCGAATTCTGTTTTTTGAATATTACTCTTTGAACAGGTCGTCTTTCAGCTTAAATTCTGTTTTTTTAATATTACTCTTTGAACAGGTCGTCTTTTAGCTTAGTGAGCAATTTTTCGAAAAAATAAATTTAAATATTTTACTTAGAGATCCACACTTAGAGTCCATAATTTACTTATTGAAATAAAATATTTAAATTAATTTTTTCAAAAAATTGTTCACCAAGCTAAAAGGCGACCCGTTCAAAGAGTAATATTCAAAAAACAGAATTCGAAAAACTTCATTTTTGAATGAGATATTTTTATAAAACGAAGCAACGAAAATCCCATTGGATAACATGGGAAAGGAGAAAGGGACTCTGACTGATGTACAGCCCAAAGCGAGTTAAACACATGTCGCATCTTATTGGCTAGAAGTTACCGATACTTTGAATTAAACCAATATCAATGAACCAATAGCAGGAAACAAGCTAAAACAAAAGATATTGTTTTCATTCGTCATAATAAGCGTTTGTTTTCATATCGCCTTGTCTGTGGTTTGGTTACTGTGGTATTACACCTACGATCCACAAAGCGGTGATGTGCAATATTATCAAATACTAACGGTAGTATAAATTCTTTCATATTATCGTTTAGGGTCAATATACTACGGGAAGTTAGTATATTGGTTGAAGTCAATATACTGTGTAACTTAATTTTCTTGATGAATATCATTCAGACTTTTTGGACAGTGATATTTTCGATTGGGTAGATCGTAGATAGCACGAATAAAGATAAAGAGAGCAGATACACTGCGGTAACATAGTTTTTTTCTTAATGAAAGAGAGATATCGTTTGGGGTTGGAAGTAGGGAAAAAAGAAAAAGGGGAGGGAAAATGAAAAAAGGGTTGCACTATTCAGCTGTCTTTTTGTTTGGTGCGTGGTGGGTGATGCATGCTTAGTGGGGAAAACAGAATTAGAAGAAGGTATTTAAGATTGGCGTTCATTATTATTTATCAGGACATGGATGGAGCGTGCAGTGCACAAAGGGTTGCATTAGTATAAGCTATACGGCGCGGCGTTCGCTTTGTTCGGTGCGTGGTGATGGTGCTAGTAGGGAAAGCAGGATTTGAAGAAGGTATTTAAGATTGGCATTAAACATTATTTATCGGCGCATCGATCGATCGCTCAGTGTGTGCTAAGAAATATCGTTAGAGGGATATATTGGCAGAGCAAGATCTTTAATATTGTTACTGCGATATTAAAAAAATATTGATACTTGGGGATATATTGATAAATACTCCACCCCTAATTTCTACTTTAAAATGGGAAGGAAAAAGGAAGATTTCTACAAAATTTTTTTGAAAAATACACATTTAAGTCAAACCAAATTTTGATACACACATTTGTCAAATATCTTAAATGGGTAAAATATACACTAAATACTATGGAGATAATAATGCAAAAAGATTGTGCTTTGCAGGACATTTGATCATTAACTGCTGGTTGAACTGGAGCACACATGTGTGTGTGTGTGTGGGGGGGGGGATACATCCATATACTTCTTTATAGGTTCTAGAATCTAATCAAGAAAGTTTAAAATGAATATTTACATTTATGTTATGGATGGAGAAAGATTGTAAATCACAAGGCTTCAGTGGAGCATGTGATTGCCAATCATTGGAGGGGGGATTACAAGAATTATGAGTAAAAGATATTAAACAATTCTACTTCTTTACAGATTCTAGAATCTAATAAAGTAAGTTTACAATATATATTTATATTTTTGCAGCAAATGGAAAATGGTTAGAAATTATAAAGCTTTCTATAAACTGTGTGATCGCAGATCGTTAGGGGGGGGGGGAGTCCAAAAAATTATATGAGTGAGATATATTAAACAATTCTACTTCTTTATAGGTTGTAGAATATAATAAAGCAAGTTTAAAATGAACATTGACATTTTTGCCATGGATGGAAAAAGATTGGAAATCACAAAGCTTAGATTCCCTATCGTCGCTCGATTTTTAAAATCTTTTTATGATCACAAAAAGTGGCGACTTTAGTGGTGATCGATGCATAATTTTTAATCGCCATCTTTTTTTATTTAGTCGCCACGTGGCCGGTGGCGACCGTTAATTTTGTCCTTTAACTCGTGGCAACGCTGATTATTAAGATAACCACGGTTTTTGAAAAGAAATATGTTCAACAGAAAAGATGAAATCAATCTTTCTTTTCCTGCCAAAGATGACAGATATCAAATCTGATGTTTTGTTATTTGATACATAAAATAAGTTGAGCAAAATGACATTATTTTGTTAAATAGTACTGGACTTGCATATTATTGCATATCTTGAAAAAACCTTAATAAATAAGTTTCCATTAAAACATTCAAAATATACAACCGTTTTTATTTCTTCATGTCATACTGTCGACTAGTTTCGCATGGGGTGCCCCAGCTTGGTCTCCAACGACACGGTGCTTGAAGTTTGTTGAAACTGTTGTTCCACGCCTCCTTCCTCTCTTTTAAAGACTCGGCGCCATTGCCAGTCGAGTAGAGCCCCATCCCATCGTTGCCATTGCAATTATTAAAACTTGATAAAATTTCCATGGATTCTCTAATGGCGGCATAACTGTAGTTATGATAATTGGCTAATTTCTTTACTTGCTCGAATTTAATATTAATATTATTGTCTTTGTTTACCTGAGTTAATGCAGTAGTTATTTTTCCGGTGGCTATATCATGGCTGTGTTCCTTAATACACGTTTTAATTTTTCTTTTTGTTTTTCCTATGTAACACATCTCTCTACCTTGATTATTAGTATATGGGATTTTATACAGTGGACGCTCGTTAATTCGAACTCGAAGGTTCTCAAAAAATAGTTCGAATTACTCGAAGTTCGAATTATCCGATGTTAAGAGAAAATAATTTTAAAAGTATCGTTGAAGACGAAAAATCCCCTAATATGTATAACATAAATTAAAATTAAATATACTATGAAAGAGCAATAAAAACTTACCTTAAACATAAAATGAGGCAGAAGATATTTCATAGAAAGTAAATTTTAATTAAAAATGTAAGTTACACTTTCGGGAAAAACTGTAAAACGGATGTTTGTTTTTGCCTATTATGCCTACATTTTTCAGCCAGCTTTTCTATTTGAAGTAGGCATTTCAATTCCTTTTCAGAGGAAGGTTCCATCTGAATAAATGCTTTGACAGTTTTTATCGAGTCCATTATGGCTTGATCATTAGGACGCCTAAAAGTTTCTTCAGTCTCATCTGAATCCGATAAGGTTTCTTCTTTCTCATCTTCTTGGATAGTTTTTATTATTTCATCATCGTTCAGTTTTCCACAGATTTCTACGTCTTCATCTACACTTACATAATCAGTAAAAGTAACGTTATCACATTTAAATTTTTTGAATTCAGAAAAATCAGTATCAACAGTATCACATTCTTCGGTTTGATTGCTCTCTTCAGCAAGCATGAATTTAGCATGACGAAAGGAATTTCTGATTGTGCTTTCTTTTACAGCATCCCATGCAGCATATAGATCATTTATAGCTGTCAGCAGAGTAATGTCGTAATTTTCACCACAATCTAAAGAAAAAAGGATTTGTTTTAAGAGTCTCTTACGGTAATTTACTTTAAGATTCTGTATGATTCCTTGATCCATTGGTTGTAGCTTCGCAGTTGTATTTGGCGGCAAATATTCAACCTGTATGGAACTCAGTTCTGGAAGATTATTGTGGCAGGATGCGTTATTCACAAATAGGAGAATTTTACGTTTTTGCCTCGAAAACTGCTTATCTATTCCTTTTAGCCAATTACTCAATATTTCTCGTGTCATCAATGCTTTTGTTTTGGATACATAATCAACTGGTAGTGTTTTGATTCCTGTAGAACACCTTGGATTATTGGACTTTCCAATCACTAATAATTTAAGTTTTTCGCTCCCATCCATATTAGCACAAACTAAAGCTGTAATCTTCTGTTTACTGCCTTTACCTCCTACGCAAGCATCCCCTTTAAAATGCAATGTTTCGTTAGGCAAAAGTTTATAAAAAAAGTGCTGTTTCGTCCGCATTAAAAATATCTTTTGGCAGATAAGTAGATAAAAGCTCTGAGAGTCTCCTACCGAAAATATTGATTACATCTTCGTTTACATCAGAGCTTTGGCCACATACATTTTCATAAGAAATATTGTGCCTTGACTTAAATCGGGAGAGCCATCCATCACTGCATTTAAAATCTTCAATTTTCATTCGACTTGCCAATTCATCAGCTTTCGCCTGCATAGGGGTCCATTTATTGGAAAATTTCGAGATCTAGCATCCTTGAACCACATTACTAAAGCTTTTTCTAGATCTTCTTGGGACGCATTTCTCATGCTTTCCTTCCTTTAGCAAATTTAGGTTTTTCCCACGCATCTAAAATTGATGCCTTGTTTTTCAAATAAGTTGACAATGTATTCTTTTTTATTCCATAATCAGCTGCTAACTTTGTTTTACATTCGCCATTCTCAACTGTCTTTAAAATTTCAACCTTTGTCTCTAAATTTAGGGTTTTGTACTTTCCACATGTAGACATAATGAATTTTTACACGTTTACAACACACACTGAAGGAGAAACACTAAAGCACATTAACTTGTCTGAACCGCAGGCATAACTGACGCAGCTCTCTAGAATCGATAACAAAGAGAATCGAAAGAATTTTCTGAGAATCGATAACAAAGAAACAGATGATTCACCCCCCCCCCAACCATGATCCATTCATAAAGAGTTTTGATGGATTCCAAGAAAGCAGGTAAGGTCAGGGAGTTTTAAGTACTGATAAGAATTGGACAATAGCGATTAATGTTTAGCGGAGATAGGAATGTCATGTGCCTCTTTACACACACATACACACGCACAAAATAAAACAACCAAAAAGAAAAGAAAAAAAAAAGAAAGAAAGAAAAGTAAAAGAAAAAACCTGATTATTTTATGACACAAAATAACAAACACAGTGTCTATTTTCTCCATTAAATGAGAAAAAAAAAAAAAAAATGGGGGGAAATTTTTTTTGTTCGAATTACCCGAAGTGACAAAAATTTAGTTCGAATTAATGAGATATCCGAGCTTTTATTCCAATGCGAGCTTTTGTGGGATTTTGGATTTGTTCGAATTAACCAAAAATTCGAATTAACCGAGTTCGAATTAACGAGCGTCCACTGTATATACCAGGTTTCTAAAGGGTTTATTTTGTTTTTATCGCTTCTAATCAGCTGAAAGATTTTGGGGTTTGGTCTGATGAGTATGTTTACATTGTGTTTAGCTGCAACTTTTTTAATTTTATTTGAAACTCCGCGATCATATAGAATTGAAGTGGTGTATTTAAGTTGTGGCTTTTGAGAATTATTGATTTGGTTTAAACTTTTTAAACGTTTTTTGAATAAATTGTCAATTAGTTTATTTGAATAACCGGCTTTTTGGGTGAATTGTTTGATATTTTTTAATTTCATTTTTGAGGATTCTAGGGTCTTTACAAATTATAATAGCACGGTTGATATGGGCTTGAATAGTATTAATTTTGTATTTGAAGGGTGTTTTACTATTTTTATGGATTATTTCGTTGCTGCTATTGGGTTTTCTGTAAACTTGGGTGGTTATTTTATTACTATGGCGAGTGATAGTGACGTCTAAAAAATGCAGTTGTTTGCAATTTTCCTCTTCAAGAGTGAACTTAACAACTGAATTTTTTAGACGTCACTATCACTCGCCATAGTAATAAAATAACCACCCAAGTTTACAGTAAACCTAATAGCAGCAACGAAATAATCCATAAAAATAGTAAAACACCCTTCAAATACAAAATTAATGCTATTTAAGCCCATATCAACCGCACTATTATAATTTGTAAAGACCCTAGAATCCTCAAAAACAAAATAAAAAATATCAAACAATTCGCCCAAAAATCCGGTTATTCAAATAAACTAATTGACAATTTATTCAAAAAACGTTTAAAAAGTTTAAACCAAATCAATAATTTTCAAAAGCCACAACTTAAATACACCACTTCAATTCCATATGATCGTGGAGTTTCAAATAAAATTAAAAAAGTTGCAGCTAAACACAATGTAAACATACCCATCAAACCAAACCCCAATATCTTTCAGCTGATTAGGAGTGATAAAGACAAAATAAACCCTTTAGAAACCGCTGGCATATATAAAATCCCATATACTAATAGTCAAGGTAGAGAGATGTGTTACATAGGAAAAACAAAAAGAAAAATTAAAAGGTGTATTAAGGAACACAGCCACGATATAGCCACCAGAAAAATAACTACTGCATTAACTCAGGTAAACAAAGACGATGATATTAATATTAAATTCGAGCAAGTAAAGAAATTAGCCAATTATCATAACCACAGTTATGTCGCCATTAGAGAATCCGTGGAAATTTTATCAAGTTTTAATAATTGCAATGGCAACGATGGGGCTCTACTTGACCGGCAATGGTGCCGAGTCTTTAAAAGAGAGGAAGGAGGTGTGGAACAACAGTTTCAACAAACTTCAGGCACTGTGTTGTCGGAGACCAAGCTGGGGCACCCCATGCGAAACTAGTCAACAGGATGACATGAAGAAATAAGAAAGGTTGTATATTTTGAATGTTTTAAAAAATAACAACCGCTTTAACCCAGGTAAATAAAAACGAAGAGATAGACATAAAATTTGATCAAGTAAAAAAGTTGGCCAACTACCATAACCACAGTTACGCTACAGTAAGAGAATCCGTAGAAATTTTAACAAGTTCAAATTGCTGCAATGGCAACGATGGGGCATTACTCAACCGCCAATGGCGAAGAGTCTATATAAGAGGGAAGAAACCAGAAACATCAGTTTCAAGCGACTTCACACACCAAGATGCCGGTGATCAAGCTGGGGCGCCCCAGAGGAAACTAGTTCGGCAATTTGAAAACATGAAGTAATAAAAGGTTGTATGTTTTATTAGAGTTTTTAATTAAATCAACTTCATGGTTATAAATTATTTTAAAAATAATTTTGATAAATGCAACGCAATTATTTACCCTCGAATTGCACTGTGCTTGTTTCTTGATGATTTTATCAGTTCTAAAGTTCAACTATCTATAATGAAAACATAATTTAATTATTTAAAGTTTAATTAATAATAATCACATTTTCTGGAAACACAAAATATCAATTAAAAGGTAACTTTCTGGAAAAAAAAAAAAAAAAAAAAAAAAAAAAATATATATTAAATAAACAAAAAAAAATAGCTGAAAATAAAGACATGTACTGCCTTTACTTCTATGTCATTTTTTTTTTTTTTTTAACGAATATTATATTGGTTTAAAAGACATATAATTATTTTTTTCCCATATGGGTAATGCTAAAACACTGCTAAAATGCTGTATAATTAAGGAAATGTGACCATTTTTACTAAATAATTCTTAACTGTGCATGAAACAACCATAAAAAAAAAAAAAAAATAATAATAATAAATTGTATAATCTATCACTAATTATAATAAGTCATGCAAATATTGTGAAAATTCAGAAAGGTATCATTGATTGGTTGAATTCAACAACAATTTCTCAGAAAAAAAAAAAAAAATAAATAAATAAATAAAATAAATAAATGTGAAAAGATTGGGGTTTTATCCATATATATTTTATTTTTAATTTGAATCAATAAACAATATAATGCACAATAATAATAATAATAATAATAATAATAATAAAAACTGACAGACTTGTTTCCTTTTGTGAGAAACTGAAATTCAAATAATTCTATTGACAATATCTTTCTGAATTTGTATGATATTTGCATTAGTTTCTTAAAGAAAAACAATACTTTTAGCTTATAAATTATGAAAAAGAAATTTTGTTAACAGTTGCAGATGCACAACTAAAAATTACTCAGTAAAAAAGTAAAAGTGCTCATATTTCATTAGATATTTAATATTCATATATTCTGATTAAAGTATGCTGTGTCTATGGCAGGGGCAGAAAAACGGGTAGCCAGGTGCTTCTCTTCTGAAGAAACATAACCTATAAGTAGTACTATATATAAATACATATGGTTAATTTGACATGTGCCATTCACAACATATCCCTCAATTCCACTTTAAGCCGTCAGTGTAGATTCCTGTCTTGCCTTATGTACAAAAAGTAACAACAGAGCTACTCAAAAAAAAAAAAAAAAAAAAAAAAAAAAATCATTTAAGCAAAATTTGACTAAGGCAGGTGCAGGATAAGTAGAGCCAATGCCTCTGACCCTCTTGTTGGGTTGGGCTTCTGAATCAATCTCAAAACTTACTTCAAAACCTTTTTATAGTAATGAACTTAAGTGAAGAAATGTAAAGGGGACTCAATACAGGAAGGGTTCCAATCAAGGGGCCCCAATGAAACTTTAGCCCTCGGCCTCGAAAGTTGTAGTTTCGTCACTGGTTTACTATAGTATGTCAAGTTTTTTGACAATGATGTTGCATTGGTTTACAAACCTTACATTTATAAACAAAATATGTTTGAAAATTTTACTAATATTAAAGTTGGATTTTGAATCACCAGGGTTGGCAGGTTTTTGACGGTTTAAACCATGGTTAAAACCGTCATGTCAAAAACCTCCTCGTCAAAAATCTATATTTATAATTTAATTGTCACATAAAAACTTAGTTTATAAAGATTTTTTGAAAAGTAAATAGATTAATGTTCTTTGAAAAACACATTGTTAAAACATTTTGATTAATATAAAAAACAAAACTTTAGGCTTTTAAAATTTTATTAAGAATTATTTCTATGTTCATTGAAAATATGCTGTGATACTTTTATATATCATTATTAAATTTATTTATAACTATGCTTAATATAGTATATGTTAAACTTAGTTATGTGATACTTTAAAAATATAGTTGTTTTCAATAAGGTATTATTTTAAACTTTAATCATATTGGAAACTGAGACAATAAATATTAAAAAATATATACATTGGTAAAACTGGCCATTCCCTTCATACTCGAATTTTGGAACATAAAAGAAATTTCAAAAACCGTGATATACATTCTAAAACAGTACAGCAGGCCATAGAAACCGACCATCTACCTGATTTTAACAATACTAAAATAATCATATCTAACTGTTTAAATTATCATTCAAGAATTTTCTGGAAGGCTGGTATACAAAACATTTTTCACTGCTTAATGAGGTATGCACAGTTCTTGCTAAATATGTTAAAGGAGACCTTTGTTCTCAGCATTTACTATTTGATGTTTTTACTGATGAGGAGCCTGTAAAGGGATCGAAACGTTTAAATTTATGTTTTGTGCATTTTAATGTTTTAAATTGTACATATTTTTAATGTATATTGTCTCGGTTTTTTTTAATGTGATTAAAATTTAATATAACTTTACGAGACATAATGATTTTTTAATATTTTAAGATATTATTTATAAAGTATGTTTTAAAAGGTAAACATATTAATGTTTTTGGAGAAACATTATTATAACATTTTGATTAAAAACAAAACTTTAGGCTTCTAAAAATTTATGATTTATAAATCATTAATAGATCATTTTGATTGACAAATCATTTTATTTGTCAATCAACATTATTTGTCAACACAACATTGTATATTTCAATTTTTATAGTATTGTGCTTTTAGCATTATGTATTTAACCAGTAAAATAAAAAATGCATAGCCTAATATTTTGTATTTAAATATTTTATGGAAAAATATAACTTTCTTTTTTTTTTAATGACTGCTGATATTACAAGTTTTAAAGAAAAAAATAATAATTCTGAATGTTAAACAAGCTTGAATTGCATCTGAAATTCTCATACTAATTAATGTGAAACAAGAGAAATATGAATGTTTTCTGGACAAGTATAAATTGTAATAAATTTAATATTTACTCGTATATATATATTTTTAAATTTATAGTCTAAGCTGTAGGACCCACCAGCAGCCAAGCGGTTCTATGTTCAAAGCTAGAAGACGTGAGGTGCCGGGTTCGATCCCAGGGCGTGCTCATCGGCCTAGACGTTCAGAGTTTTTCGTGATTTTCTCTGAAACTTGTATAAATCAGGGCTAGGATACTTTAGGAAGACCCCCTCCTTAGGCTAAGACACTAGAGTAGTCAATCAGCCTTACTCCCAAAACACCAATAGTCCAAGCTATAAACAGGTAAAAATATTTATACGATCAATAATAATAATAATCAGATAAAAATTTATTAATAAATGATAAGTGTAATAAATATAGGTTATAAATATAATTATTTTCAAATTCATATTAATTTACTGCCCACATATTATGTTTTACTTAAAGGGGAAAAAAAAAAAAAAAAAAAAAAAATCCAGTATTCCCGTGTTTTTATGGCTTATGTGAAAATTCATAAGTAACTTTGGAATTTTAGAATTTAATAATTATTAATATAAATAAACATACAAAATATATCTATGCATACTTTATACATATTTCTTAGGTTATAAACCAGTATATTTACCCAAATTTTTATAAATTATCTACAAATTGTTTTAAGATTTGTTAATTAATAAACAGCGTAATATTTATATATTCACTTGTTATATGTCAAATATTACTAAATATCTATTTCTAACCAGATTCTAGCTCATTTATAGATTTTGAATTTTGACAATACAGGTTTTTGACGGTAGAGGTTTCTGATGGTTTAAACCTTTGGGTTTACGGAAATTTCGCCCCCAGCATCTCGCCCCTGGCATTTCGCCCCCGGGAAACCTCGCACCCCGGAAATTTCGCCCCCGGAAATTTCACCCCCGGAAATTTCGCCCCCGAACAGTGGATTTCGTAAATTTTGCCCCCGAGTTGTGGAAAATATATATGAAATGACAAATAAAAATATAATTATACATGCAGTAATTCTCGATATATTTCTATTTAATTCACACTATTTTCCCTTTTAATTTCAATATAAAATATATAAACTAAAATAAGGTTTTCGAATGCAAAAATTGTTCGATTAATTTTTTATCGCTGTTAATTAAAAGAAAGTTTTAGTGTGTAGTAATATTATTTATTTATTTATTAAATTTTTATAGCACAGATAATACTTTTATTAATTTATCAAATATTATTTTACTTTGTTTTATTTATTAATCAATTTGATCATTATTTTTAAATAAGGAAATAAGATTAAAGAAGCAAGAAATTTTCATTACAGAGGCAATATTTTTTTTTTTTTTTTTTTTTTTTTTCACATTTGACATTGTGAGATTTTTTGTTTTCATCCAATGCTTTTTTCTATTGAATTTTGACTCTTCCCCCCCCCCCCCCCCTCTTTCTATGAGTTTTCAGCCTTCATCCCTCGTTTTCTACATTCTAAGGTGCGGTCCGAAAATTCGATATCGAGTTTTCACCTGATTTATACATTTTATGGATTCCTGAGTCCATTTCTGACAGTTGGTCAGAGTGTGTGTGTTTGTATGTTTATGTATGTATGTGTATGTATGTGCGGAATCTTCTGGGCATCATATCTCCGAAGCTAACAAAAATGGAACTACCAAACTTCAGAACTGAGACAGGTCTGGTATACAGATAATTTTTTCAAATTTTCGGGAAAATTGAAAAACCGGAAATTGGACAACGGAAAACGAAAGTCTCGCATATCTCAATAACGGTTCAACGTAGAACGTTGCAAATTGGTGTAAGGGTTTCTTATAACATCTAGTTGTGCGCCTCTCTTTTTGTACTTTATATAATGTTCCGTTTTGGAGATATTTAGGAGAATTATATTAATGTTGACCTAGAATACGAAGGTTTTGGCCATTAAATATGGCCTACCATCATAGAGATTTAAAAAGAAGCTAATGATAGAGCTTGTAATGATATTATTATGAAGGTTGAAGACATTTTTGCGTGTAAAAAGTAATTTGTAAAGACATAAGCATGTTCTTGACGACAAATGCACGTTATTTAATGAATATTCAGCCCATAGACAGAGCTCGTAATTTTATTGTTGCGAAAGTTGTCGACATTTTAGCGTTTCGAATGTGATTCTGTAAGACAGAAATATGTTCTATTCGACGAATGGATTTTATTTATGAATATTTAGTCCGTAGATAAAGCCTGCAATGATATTGATAAAAGACGACTTGTTTAAGAATTACGAAACAAACGAAAAAATACTTAGTAAGCGAGCATTATTTATTTTGGCTTAATGCAATTTAATTAATTATATACTCCATTACTAATAAATAGTGTAAAATAATAAATGTAAACCCATAATTAAACTTTCTGTGCTCTATTTGAGTTAACAGTTACTTTTGAAAATGTACTATATTTGCAAACAACTTCAGTTTCGATTCTCAGTTCTTAAACCCTTTGAGGAGAAGAGTTGGTTAGGTTTTTACGTCGCACTAGTGCTGTGCAATGGGCAATTGGTGGCGTTCTGGGTCTCGCCCCTAAAGGTGGTCCGAAACATGACATAACATCTTTGACCTCCACGGATGGGATTGGGAAGCAGAGTAATTTTACTTATTGACAGTTAAAAACGACCAGAATTTATGAACGATGTTAGAAGAGAAATAGTAAATCTTTTCAGCGTAAATGATTATATTCAATAGTCATTCATGCATATTTTTATCGCCATGCTGTTTGTGAACCCTTGTTATGATTAAAATCAAAACATATATCAATATTGTATAAACTTCATATTTTTATACAACAAATTATTGCAAGATAAAAAGAATGAACTTTTTATATAACATGTTTTTAAATCTTCTGTAGAATCATATAAACGCTACCGAAGGCAGCGGGAACCCGAAATATTTGGCTAAAAGTAACGAAAAATTCATTGTCACCGTGTTCTGAGCTATTCTGAAACACTCAAATGTCTAGCTAGTCGGGAATTAACATGGTTGTTGAATCATGTAAACGCTGTCGAAGGTAG
The DNA here is from genome assembly GCA_963930645.1 of Salticus scenicus. Lineage (NCBI taxonomy): Eukaryota > Metazoa > Arthropoda > Arachnida > Araneae > Salticidae > Salticus > Salticus scenicus. The sequence goes on along the minus strand of OZ005649.1, from coordinate 88,357,999 downwards.
CGGAAGCTCGAAAAGATTGGTTAAAAGTATTAAAAAACTCATAGTCATCGTATTATGAGCTTTTATAAAAGTTTCGAATTTATAGCTAGTCGGAAAATTATACGATTGTTGGGTCATATAAATGCTACCGAAGACAGCGGGGACCCGAAACAATTGGCTAAAAGTATTAAAAAAAAAACATTATTATCGTCTTTTGAGTTATTATAAAAGTTTCAAATGTCTAGCTAGTCGGTAAGTTAGTTAAAGAAATTTTCTGTTGAATGATATAAACGCTGCCGAAGGAAGTAGGGACCTAAAACAGTTGGCTAAAAGTATTTAAAAAATGCATTTCCGCCATGTTTTGAATTATTCTGAAAGTTTCAAATGTCTAGCAGGCGGTAAGTTAATTAAATAAAGTTTTGTTGAATCATATAAACGCTGATGAAGGCAGCAGGGACCTGAAACAGTTGGCTAAAAATATTTAAAAATGCATTATCACTGTGTTCTAAGCTTTTCTGAAAGTTTCAAATGTCTACCTAGTCGGTAAATTAGTTAAAAGTCGATTCCAAGGTTTGTACTGGTAACGCTACCGAAGGCAGCAGGGACACTGAACAGTTGGCTAAAAGTATTTAAAAAATACTTTGTAACCGTGTTCTGAACTATTCTGAAAGTTTCAAATTTCTAGCTGGTCGGGAAGTTAGTTAAATTTTCTGTTGAATCACATAAACGCTGCCGAAGGCAGCAGGCACCCGACACATTTATCTAAAAGTAGAAACAAAATGCATTGTCACCGTGTTCTGAACTATTCTGAAAGTTTCAAATGTCTAGCTAGTCGGGAAGTTAGTTAAATTATTATTATTATTATTATTATTTTTTTTTTGTGTGTGTGTGTGAATCATAAACGCTGCCTAAGACAGGAGAGACCCGAAACAGTTAGCTAAAAGTATTAAAAAAATGCATTGCCACCGTGTTCTGAGCTTTTCTGAAAGTTTCAAATGTCTAACTAGTCTGGAAAGTTAAAAATCGATTGCAAGATTTGTACTGGACACACAAACAAACATAGAATATTCGAAGTAAATAAAAACATGTTAATATTTTGGGAAATACCGCATGTATGTTTATATTTTTATTTGTAATTACATTTATATTTTTCATCACTCGGGGGCGAAATTTCCAGGGGCGAAATGTCCCGGGGGCGAAATTTCCGGGGTGCGAAATTTCCCGGGGGCGAAATGCTGGGGGCGAAATGCCGGGGGCGAGATGCTGGGGGCGAAAATTCCGGATCCCAAACCTTTGTCATGTCAAAAACCACTTTTTGACGTCAAAAACCCAACCCTGTAATCACTATGAAAATTCATGTCTGAAACAGGATTCAAACCTAGAACCTGACACAAATATCAAAGTTCTCCATAATAGGAAACTAAAATATTACTTATTGTTGATAGTGAATCTACAGGTAAATGCACAATACAAGAAATATCTTTTGCTGTTTAAACACTTTTATTCTTCAAGAGAAACATTGAAAGAATACAATATTAAACTTTCTAAATACTAAAGATTTCAACAAGCAAGAAGCAAATTATAACAAATAAATGAAGACCTTACATACTTCTTGAATATAGACTTAGCACTTTCGGGAAGGGGCCCCTCCCATCATCAGAGGCTGCACGGTGGCGGCTTGCTTTGCTGTGTTGATATTACTGACTTGATCTTTAGTAGAGATCTTTAGAGAACTACAAAAGATCAAGTCAGTAATATCAACACAGCAAAGCAAGCCGCCACCGTGCAGCCTCTGATGATGGGAGGGGCCCCTTCCCGAAAGTGCTAAGGCTATATTCAAGAAGTATGTAAGGTCTTCATTTATTTGTTTCTAAATACTGTTTGAGAAAAACTGCGAAAAACATTATCTTCTCTAATAATACTGGGGGGGGGGGGGGTTGCCTTCAAACTCAGAAGAGAGCTGATGCTCTCTTTTGGCTTGTGGTTCTGCTGTCTGTGCCTTCAAGAATTAAATATAAGCTATACGTTTTTCAGGAACATTACCAAAAAGATTAAGGAATATTTTCCATTCATTCTACTGTTTTTTGTCAAGTATTCTTGTAATATATTTCTAACAATGTTAAAAAATTTCTTTTATACAATCCATGCTTCTTATTTTAACTTTTTTTATTTCGCATAAAAACGGTGACCAACTAAAAGCAATATCAATTGATAATAGACATTAAAAGAAAAAAAAAAAAAAAAAAAAAAAAAAACTTATAATTTTATATGGTAAAATAATTATTTTTTAAAACTGCAATTTTCAGATATTCTAAAATGATTTTTATCTCTATTCAGAGTTTTGTATTTCTTTTAAATTTTACTAACTACTTTATAAGCATTTTAAATTGTAAAAATTGTTTTGAAAAAGATAAAATATACAGAAATGCGAAATAAAGTTTTACTTGTTCGAAAAAAAAAAAAAAAAAAATGTATATATTTATATATGTAATATATTATAAGCAACACATCCTATAAGGCCATAGCCAGGATTTTTTTTTTTTTTTTTTTTTTTCGGAAGAGGGGGGGCATCACATTTCTAATACAAGGTCACCGAATATGATATAATAATGTACACATGCATACACAAATAAAAGCACATATGCACACACAAACCAGGGCCGGATTAACATAGGGGCACATGCCCTAAAACTAGCCCTGAAAATGCCATTTTGCCTCTAAAAATGACAGAAATGGTATCATAAAATGCAAAATTCTGTCATTTTAGTCTCATACACTATACAGGTATATACACACTTTTGCTGATTGATGCACAGTAAGAATGGAGGGGGATGGAGCCCACAAAAGTATGTTTGCCCCGGGCCTCACACAAAGTTAATCAGGCCCTCATTAACTTCATGTGAGGCCCGGGGTTTCGTGAGCCCGCCTCCCCCTTGCACTGTGGACCAATGAATACAGGCACATATATAGCTGTTTATGGGAATAATATGGCAAAATTTGCATTACATTTTTAGGGCATAAAAGGCTAAATGGCATTTACAGGGAGAGTTTTATAGCCCCATGCATTTCAAGTCACATGCCTTCCATGCACCTGCACTAATCCGGCCTTGCAAACAAATCTTTCTTCTTTTTTTCTTTATACAAATAATTTTATTAAAACTTTCATTTATTTTAAAATTAATTTCCACGATGAATACAGATGATTTGTTTCTAATAGAAATATGGCACTTAATATCCAAAGAAAGTCAATTTTAAGTTCACTAACAATATATATTTTTTTTCCTTTTTGTTTTGTTAAAAATAAAAAAAAGGAAAATTTTGATTCAGATTATCATAGATCAATAGTTCAACAATTCATTTTAAAGATATTAACGAGTTCTTTTAAAAGATACCCATATTGAATATTTGTCCCCCTCGAAGGGGAAACTTCATTCCCATGGGAGAAGCGTTGCTCCTATATGTCAAAATTTTTTTTACCCACTTGATTATTATTATTATATAAAAAAAAAATTGTCAAAAACAGAATTTAGTTTAGTATGGAGACAATTAATTTCAATCCGTAAAACTTTTATTTATTTTTAAATTTATTTTTTATCTCCTTTTTTGACTGTAAAACTGGACCACACACTTTTAAAATGACTAAAATGAATTAAAATGAAGTGTTTCCACCTAAATTTCATACTTTAGTTAATTTTAAAAAATCTAATTGTCGTATCGAGAAACTGTTGGCATCCCTGGATTTAGAACCCCCCTCCCTTTCATTTGGTACTGAATTTGTAATGAGCCACAAACTTTTTAAAATAAATGAATTAAAATAAAGTGTTACCTCCGAAATTTCATACTTCAGTTAATTTTTTAAAAATTTAATTGTCGTGTTCAAAAACTGTTTGCATCCCTGGATACAGAAAAATTGTCCCTTTCATTTGGTACTGAATTTGCAACAATAAGACTGATATTTCTAATTTATTTTGGTGTTACACAAAAGTGGTCTTGGTCTACAAAAAGTAACAGTCCTTCGTCCTAAAAATTCTTTTTAATTTTATAATGACTTGTTAAAAATAATTCTTATTTTGTACATTTACAAGAATTTTTGTCCTATACCGCTAAGTTAAAAACTGAGAAAAATCCAGATGACACCACCATCTGTTGAACGATTTTCACCAAAAAGCCTAGGAGCAGAATTATATCCAATGTTCTGCAACGAGACATTAAAATTTGCAGATGTTCTGCAGGTATTTTGTCCAAATTTGTCAAAGCACAGTAAAATGCAAAATAAGCATAAAAATAATACTTATTAGTAAAGTATTTATTACACATTTATAATGAAACATGATTTAAATTTTTTATAATCTAAAACTGAGGAATGCACCCAGAATTTGCAATTTTTTCAATGGCTTTTGGCATTAATATTGTCACATTAATGTGTATATACTACTTACAAAATGTTTATAAATTTTGTCTATACATTGAAACAATGACTGTTTCCAGCAATTTTCTAGCATGCTAACAGATTTACAGGTCAGTTGAACATATATCTAGGTTTTATTAATTTTAGAATGTTAGCTGTATCAACATCATCCAGTTAGGGGATAGATGAAATGTTCTGCAAAAGCCTCAATTGTTCTGCGACGTGCGTCGCAGTTTTAAGCACTTTCTGCTCCTGGGCCAAAAAGTAATATGCCTAATTTATGTGATAGTGCAGCTGCATATAAATTTATATGTAATTCTGTGCAGTGCAATAGTTAATGAGATATAGTTGGAAGAAAATATTTGTCACACACAGATAAGACATTTTCTAAAAATGGTCAAATCGTGTTCTGGATCTCTCAAAATATGTAAATCCATCGGAATCTGGAAATTAAAAATGTTTTTCTACTCCAATAGTTTTTTCTATTGAATACAGAAGAAAGTAAAAAGATTGAATTCATGACATAGGATAGTTTATTATAGCTATAGCAAAAAGGTGAATGAAATTAAGTGAATAAATACAGCGAAATTAAGGTTGAATGGTTTTTAAGATGCTCTAGAGCTTAAATACAAAGAAGAAAGAACATAATGGGAAGCCCTATCGAATTAATAGGTTTTATTAAACTACTTGTATGTGGATTAGTATTTTTCAAACCTTTTTTTTTTTAGGTAACAATGTTTTTCTGATGCATAAGACTACACGAAAACAGTTTTTCATAATTTATTTCGGGGGTGGAAGGGTGGGTGTGTAGGGGGGGGGGAGTTGGGCCCGTCGGGTCCTCCCCTTGCCTACGGCCTTGACATGCTATTAGAATTATAGCAAGGCACTTACATAAGAAATTCATATTTTTTCAATCCTAATCAAAAGGTATACTTAAGAAATAAAGAAATTAAAACAAAGTGTTATAAATCCACAGGCATAAAATTGATTAAAATTGTCAAACTGACTTAAAACAACTATTGCTAGCTGATAAAATTAAAATAAGCTATCATAATCATAAATATATTTGAGATTTTAATCCCACAGTAGATTAATCAAAATCATGAACACTAGTGTCCGTATATATTTCTTTAGCTGAGACAAACCATATACAGAAAATAAATAAACAATAATAAAAATATATAAATATATGCAAATTAAAAGACTCGTGATTGATTTAAATTAAATAAAACTTAGAAACAAATAACAAATCTGCAATTTCATTGTTTATTCGAAGCCTAAATATTAGCAATTAAATATGTATTTTAATCGGTAGAATCAAAAGTAAAACTTTACATTAAACAAGCATATACATAAATGGAATATAAATAAGAGAGGGGGAAAACCAATACAAATAAAAGAAATAACTTAAAAGTATTACAAATAAAACTATGAGACAAAAATATACATATGATTATAATTCACTCACTTGTGTAATGATATCTGAAGAGGTTCGTGATTTCTAATGATACTTTCTTGAAAGCATATAAACTAATAAGAAATAAAATAAAAATTGGTACACAATGGTAAATAATGAACAAAACAAACAACAAACACAAGTTAACTGTTAAGTTGAAAAACATACCCTGACCGCCCATTCATCTGATTGGTTGGGTAGGCAATAGGAGGTGATATGGCCAAGGAGGTACTCAAATGCCAAGCCGAAACATTTTGTTCCCATGACAACTAGACATTTGCGTAGTCTGATTAACGTAGTGGTAGGCACATACAGTCGGCAGCAAAAGTATCCGAGCACTGGTCAATAATTCCGATGTCAGAAAAGTACACTTAAAACTGTTTTGATAAATAAATCATTGTCGAATCATGTTCTTAGACTGAGGTGATATGGTGATAACTGAGTGGTAACTGAGGTGATGTAGACTGACTAAGAACATGACTTGACCACTGAGCTGAAGAACAACTAGAGATGCAAAAAACCCGAGAATTTATAACCAAGGGGAAAAACCCGGGAGTTTTGGAGAAAAAACTGGGAAATTTGGGAATTTTGTGATATACTGATAAGCTTATAACATTATTTTAATTTATCATTTTATTTTCAATTTATCAGAACTGCGGCCAAATCAAAATTTGAAAAGAAACTCAAGCTTTCTTTATTAAATTAGCACTTAAGATAAATGTATCGGTACAATGTTGGATACAATTTTCATATTATACAAGCTGAAGAATTAAGGAAAGCAATGTACATAATCTTGTAATAGTTTGAGAAGAGAAATAATTAGGATTTGAAAAGTTCTTTAAAAATTTCTATTTTATAAAACTAAAGAATTATTTAAATTAATGAAGTGGTTTTTAGAAAGAAGAGATGGCATTTTATGCAATTACTACAGTGGTATAGTTTCTTTTGCAAATTATTTTCAGAAATATTTCTTATTAGAGTTTGTAAAATTGATATTAAATTTCCTACAATGAAAATTTTTTGATGAAAATTTATATACATATTGTTTTCCTGATTTTTGTACATATATATATATAAAGTTTCTGCATTTCTAACACAACAAGTGGGGAAATTTTTTGAATTACTTATATATTTCTCTAAAACATATTAAATTTAAAAATTCTTCTTCTTTTCCTTCTTTTATTTTCCTTTGTTGTAATTAAAAAAAAAAAAAAAAAAAAAGAACAATTTAAAAATTATTAGGTAACAAACTAATTTTTAAATACTTTACTTAAGTTTAAACTTGATTTGAATTTAGCTTGAATTAAACTTGAATTTAGTTGGTTTTTTCCCCTAAAATCTTAAGTCCAATTCTCTAATTGTGCATTCATAAACCAATTATGAATTAAAAAAAAATTTAATGTTATTAATTCTCATTAAGAATGGAAAGGATATCTCAAGAACATAACAAAATAATACTAATGAATAATGACAGAAACTTACTGTTAGTGTTAGCACCGCATTAATTATAATTAATTATTTTCTTCGTTTTCGGAATAAACATCGAAGATGCTCGAATTAGCTGGAAAGGGAAACGAAAAGGAAATCTATGCAGGAATTAAAGTTGAAGTTAATTTAAAGATCGGAGGCCAAATAATTAACAAAAGTTATAAAAATATTCATAATTTCAAAATTGCCAGTTTTGGGGAAATTTCAAATTTCCCAATTTTGTCTTAAATTCCCAGGGAAAAAACCGGGTGTTTTGAAAGCGTTGCATCTCTAAGAACAACTGGTGGAAATGCTAGACCGGGTTTCGCGTGCCGTTTTTTGGAAGATTCGTCTTTCTCCCACAGTTTCGTTTTCTGAGCCGTGCATGGCCAAAAGGATTTGGTTGGTTGGTTGGTTTCGTGTCATGGACAGAAAATAATTTTAAATGGGACCAAAGGTCCTATATACAGCATCTGCGATTTGAAGGCAATTTTCTTCATATAAGTCCGCCCACGGATTGTCACTTATTTGCTGCAATTGCGCCAGAATAGCGGGACAGTTGAAAAGAAGTTTGGGGGTTAGTTCTATGGCTGGGCAGTTTTTGCAGAGGCAGTAAGTCTTTGTCCTGTCTTTATGGATCTTCATCCCACTTAAGTGTCCTGTCCGGAGTCTTGTTAGAGTGCTGGTGAGAGTTCTATTGGTACTGATTTCAGGGATTTGGTGTTTGATTTTAAGATTAAATGTATGATTTTTTTCACCATTTTTTTCTTTCTTGTAGATGGGGACTGATGGGTTCAATATCCTATGTCGCGTTCGTCAGTTTCGCTTTTTGGAGTTTTTCGTGGTTTTCTCAAAAACTCGAATAAATACGGGATAGGAACACTTAAAAAGCCCCCGTGTAGGGCACACCACCTATGCCTAGAACTCCTGTGTAGTCATTTGGTGTTCACCCTTACATCAGCACCTTCAAATCTACCAGATTTGATTTAAGTTTAATATATTGAACTAGCTGAAACCCGTCGAATTCGACGATCACTTTATTGACCGTAATGTTTCAAAAATCGTAGGATAATTATTTAAATGTATTTCATGTTAAAACGTCTAATATAATTTATGACATTTCACTTAAAAAAAGAAAGTCGGAAAAATGCTTGTAAATAGAAATACTATATATGACATCACTTTCTACAAAGTACTGTCAATGTGATGTCAAACTGACTCCAAATAAACAGATGCTATCTTTTATTTTCTATTTCGTTTAACAGTAAGACTATATGTTAGCTGACCCTTCCGGCGTTGCCCGGGCCCATGATACCTTAAATAAACCTTAAATTTGTATTATTTTATACCTTTAGTTCGATTTTGTTTGAATTTCTGTTTTTAAATGAAAGCATCACAAAAAAAATAATAATCTGTAACAAAACAATTACCTCGAACCGAACGAAACTCTGCCTTGTGACCCCGGTGCTTGCGGCAGCGCATAAACGGGCCGCTAACAACATAAAAAAATTCCCAAAAATTAACCTGGTACGGAACGAACCCGCCCGGCAATGCCCGGGCCCGTGATAGTAACCTTAAATTTGTATGATTTTATATCTTTAACTCGATTTTGTTTGAATTTCTATTTTTAAATAAAAGCATTGCGAAAAAAAATAATCAGCTGTAACAAAAAAAAAAATTACCTCGAACTGAACGAAACTCTGCCTTGTGACCCCGGTGCCTGCGGCAGCGCATACGCGGGCCGCTAATACCATGAAAAAATTCCAAAAAAATAACCTGGAACGGAACTAACCCGACCAGCATTGCCCGGGCCCATGATAATAACCTTAAATGTACCTTAAATTTGTATGGTTTTATATCTTTAACTCGATTTTGTTTGAATTTCTATTTTTAAATAAAAACATCACACACACACACAAAAAAAAAAAAAAATAATCATCTGTAACAAAAAAAATTACGTCAAACAGAACGGAACTCGGGTTCGTGACCCAGTGCCTGCGGCACGTATATGCAGCCCGCTAATAACATGAAAAATTCTCAAAAATTGACCTTGAACCGAATGAATCTCTGACTCGTGTTACCGTTGCCCATGGCTGCGGCACCGTCTAGCAGGCATGCTACGCACGCGCTGCAAAATGCACTTTCCTCTACCAGAGAGTGCAGTATATTGTATACGAACATCACCAATCGCCTTGAATTTCCAAGATGAAATAAGGTGTCACATGGTGGTGTCAACTGCAAAATCCTTTAGTTACACTTTCCGCCAAGGGGCACAGCGTATTCTATACAAACACCACAAACGGTCATGATTTATCAAGACCTTTAAAATAAGTTGTAACATGATAGGGTCTATTGCAAAATCACCTAGTTCCATTTTTAACCACCAGGGGGCGCACTATATTGTATACAAACATCCCCAATCAACATGAATTTTCAAGACCTTTATCAACAATCGCCTTGAATTTCCAAGACCTTTCAAATAAGGTGTCACATGGTGGTGTCAACTGCAAAATCCTTTAGTTGCACTTTCCACCACCAGGGGGCACAGTGTGTTCTGCACGAACATCACCAACGGTCAGGAAATACCAAGACCTTTAAAATAAGGTGCAACATGATAGGGCCTACTACAAAATCACCTAGTTCCATTTTTCACCACCAGGGGTGCCCTATATTGTATACAAACATCCCCAATCAACATGAAATTTCAAGACCTTTAAAATGAAGTGCTACGTGTGTGGGTCTAGAACGGATTTCCCTCTCAAACTAATTTCCCCCCCCCCTCTTTCAAATCTACTTTCCCCTTTTTCCCCCCTTTAAAATTGAAAATCTATTTTTAGATATCTATTTTTTAGTATTTGAGTCTAGTCCCCCCATGTACAATTTCTTCACCGTGAAGTAATTCGGAGCTGAGTTATGCTTGCCAACGTGTGTTTAACCCATGCCCCCCCAGGGGGGGAAACGTTCGATTTTATTTATTTTTCTCTTTTCATAACATAGCTACAGACCAAGACCTTTTTCTAGACACCTCAACCAATTTTTTACACCTTGCCGTTCTCTCAATTTAGTGGAGACAGACCTTACATGTCTGGGGAGTACTTTCTCCTCAAAACGGGCAGCGATGTCTTTACATATATAAAAATATTTGTCAATAAATAATTTTCATTGTGTTGTGTTCATATATACAGTCGGTAACAAAAGTGTCCGAACACTAGCAAAAATTCCTATGCAAAAAAAGTACACTTCATACGGTTTTGTTAAATAAATCCTTATCGAATCATGTTCTTACACTGACTAAGAATAGGATTCGACAAGGATTTATCTAATAAAACCGTACGAAGTATACTTTTTTTACATAGGAATTTTTGCTATTGTTCGGACACTTTTGTTACCGACTGTACAGGATGGCCATAATTAAACTTGGTGTATTCAGAGCACTCTGTAACTCTAACTATCAGTCAAAAATTTGTATATAGACATTTCAAAAGATGCATTCAATGGTTCTAAAAAAAAAAAAAAAAACAAAAAAAAAAAAAAAAAAATTTCCACTTTGAGGAGACATGCACCAAAATACGAACAAGCATTACAGTTAAAATGCTTGAAAATTTATGTAATAAATAACTGTGGTCCATTTTAACATTTTCAAACGATACGACATTTAAACTGCTATTCTTGTAATTTGGAAAGGTTTTTGTTACAAAATTTTACAGATGACAGAGTGATTGATTACCCGTTCATTTTTCACTCCTTGGCCGACCTGTTTCCTCGATCTTAATCTGTGAGATTTTTGGCTATGTGGTCATTTAAAGAGTTTGGTTTTTAAAACAAAAGTTGTAACTTTGGCTGACTTGAAGGACCCAATAACGCTGCATGCACGAAGAACCACTGGCGACCAGCCGCGATGAGCTGTTGAACACACTGTTCATTGGTTGCAGATTTTTCAACTTAATGATGGGGCCCAGATTGAACAATATAATCTCCATCGAAAAGCAGTGTGTAATTTGTAACAAATAACAATTGCACCTGTAATAAATAAAGTTGTTTGTATTAAAATTTGTAGCTTGTTTGTATTTTGATGTATGCCCCTCAGAGTGTAAATTTTAAAAATTTTATTTGAATATATATATATATATATATATATGTATTTCTTTTTACAGGATCTTTCAGCGCATCCATTGAAATTTCTATATACAAAATTTCGACTCAATCCACATTTTAGTTACAGTTACAGAGTGCTCTGAATAGACCAAGTTTAATTTTGGATACCCTGTAATTTGATGTATGTCCCCTCAAAGCGGAATTAAAAAAAAAAATATTTATTGTTAATATTTTTAGTGCTAGAGGCCTATTTCAGTCGGTACAGTTGTCGAATTTTTATAGGTCACTCTTAATTAGTGCTAGAGGCCTATTTCAGTCGGTTTATTGAATGGGGATTTATTGAATGAAGTCCCCCCAAGGCACAACTTTGACATGAGTCCCCCCCAGGCCCAACTTTGACATGAGTCCCCCCAAGGTACCCCTATTTCAGTCGGTACAGCGTTGTCGAATTTTTATAATACACTCTTAATAGTGCTAAGGGCCTATTTCAGTCGGTTTATTGAATGGGGATTTATTGAATGAAGTCCCCCCAAGGCACAACTTTGACATGAGTCCCCCCCCAGGCCCAACTTTGACATGAGTCCCCCCAAGGTACCCCTATTTCAGTCGGTACAGCGTTGTCGAATTTTTATAATACACTCTTAATAGTGCTAAGGGCCTATTTCAGTCGGTTTATTGAATGGGGATTTATTGAATGAAGTCCCCCCAAGGCCCAACTTTGACATGAGTCCCCCCCCCAAGGCCCAACTTTGACATGAGTCCCCCCCAAGGTACCCCTATTTCAGTCGGTACAGCGTTGTCGAATTTTTATAATACACTCTTAATTAGTGCTAGAGGCCTATTTCAGTCGGTTTATTGAATGGGGATTTATTGAATGAAGTCCCCCCAAGGCCCAACTTTGACATGAGTCCCCCCCAGGCCCAACTTTGACATGAGTCCCCCCCCAAGGTACCCCTATTTCAGTCGGTACAGCGTTGTCGAATTTTTATAATACACTCTTAATTAGTGCTAGAGGCCTATTTCAGTCGGTTTATTGAATGGGGATTTATTGAATGAAGTCCCCCCAAGGCCCAACTTTGACATGAGTCCCCCCCCCAGGCCCAACTTTGACATGAGTCCCCCCCAAGGTACCCCTATTTCAGTCGGTACAGCGTTGTCGAATTTTTATACGTCACTCTTAATAGTGCTAAGGGCCTATTTCAGTCGGTTTATTGAATGGGAATTTATTGAATGAAGTCCCCCCAAGGCCCAACTTTGACATGAGTCCCCCCCCCCCCCAAGGTACCCCTATTTCAGTCGGTACAGCGTTGTCGAATTTTTATACGTCACTCTTAATAGTGCTAAGGGCCTATTTCAGTCGGTTTATTGAATGGGGATTTATTGAATGAAGTCCCCCCAAGGCACAACTTTGACATGAGTCCCCCCCAAGGTACCCCTATTTCAGTCGGTACAGCGTTGTCAAATTTTTATACGTCACTCTTAATAGTGCTAAGGGCCTATTTCAGTCGGTTTATTGAATGGGGATTTATTGAATGAAGTCCCCCCAAGGCACAACTTTGACATGAGTCCCCCCGAGGCCCAACTTTGACATGAGTTCCCCCCAAGGTACAACTTTGACATAAGTCCCCCCAAGGCCGAACTTTGACATGAGTCCCCCCAAGGCCCAACTTTGACATGAGTCCCCCCCAAGGTACAACATTGACATGAGTCCCCCCCCAAGGCACACCTTTGACATGAGTCCCCCCCAAGGCACACCTCCCCCTCATTGGGAAAAAGAGAAAAAACGTTGTTTTGCGGCTATAAGACAGTTTGGACTTCCAACGTTATTTGTTACAGTATCTGCAGCTGAAACACATTGGTTTGATTTAATGAAAACTTTATCATGGAATTTAGATCGTCACGAATTAACTAAAGAAGAATTTGTCGATATTAACAAGTTTAGCAGTAGGCCTCTGGCACTAAATTAAAATCTGTCAATGTCAGATTTTCATGTTTTAAATAATGAAATAATGTCGTGTCTGTATATTTTTTTTATTATGAATCTAGTACCTTTTAAATAGTATTTAGTCCCCATTTTTATCAAGATCTTAAGTTTATCATTAAGTAATATAGAATCTGGAATATCCATATTATACCAGTTATAACATAATTATAATGTGTGTCAATAAATAGTTTATAATTTTTTTTTTATTATTATTATTTGCAGAGCCATTGAGTTCATCCTTTGAAATGCCTACATACAAATTTTCGACTCAATTTGCTAATTATTAAAACGTAACACTTTCTCTTGGCAAATTCACTTTTTTCATCGATCTTTAATTCTTGTGCACTATCTTTATCAGGATTCATCCACCTCTGAAGAATTGGGTTTGACACAGCACTTTCTATATTTTTAGGAACAGACTACCTTTCATTCACATCAGACTGATTTTCTGAATTAGCCAAGTAAGGATGACACTTGATTTGACTTATAGAAGGTCTCTCAATAGGATTTCATTTCATCACCGAAAGAACGAAGTCATGAGCACTACTAAGTTCATCTAACGAAATATCAACTGAAGGGAATGACTTCTTCATAAGATCAAGAAGTATTTTTTTCTGCAAAATAAAAAGGAACATGAGATGTAAAAATATTTTTTAACGATAAAACATTGTCATTACAGTAATTAATTAAATGTTAGATTGGTTATTATATTTCATATATAAAATCATTAATTCAAATTTGAGGGATTGGATCACAGGGAGCATCATCATCTCATCAGATTACCGATTAGTTACTACTCTGACTAGACCTGCAAGTTGAAATATTAACTTACTCGCCAGTATCTGGTAGATCTGTGAAATTTACTTGTCAGTTTTTTTGTAAATATTTTAGCTTACTGAAACAAGTAAGTTGCTCATTTAAAATGCTGAATGATTATTATTATCATTTTTTTTAATTCAAGTACGACAGGACTATTTCTTTTAGACATCAATTTTGCGTTTTCGCTATTTATTGTATTACACCTTGAATTTGCCAAGATGCCCGCCAGCGCCAATATCCAATTTTATAATTTAATTCTTTGAAATATCTTAAAATATTATATTAAGTCTGTAAAATTTTTTATATTTTTCAAAACCTACTGATTAGTGAGAACTTCCTCCTTGATTGTATATAGAAACAAATTGCCGATTTCTGTATCCGAGACTATTACCTTCATAAAATGGATGGCTTCTTTTGTCGGTAATAACTTCTGAATAAGTATTGAAGTTGGCTTCTGAGTAATTGTTGGCACTATGTTCTGTATATATATTGATGACGGTTGACGATATCTTCTGGACATGTATTGATGGCGGCTTCTGAATATTTGTTGGCGATACCTTCAGGATATGTATTGATTATGGCTTCTGAATATTTGTTGGAGATATCTTCAGGATATATTATACATTGATTATATGTTCTGAATATTTGTTGACTATTTCTTCTGGATATGTATTGATAATGGCTTCTGAATATTTGTTGGCGATATCTTCTGGATATGTTAACAAATATTCAAAAGCAATTATTATTATTATTATTATTATTAAATATGTTTGTAATATACAAATTAATCCTGTCTTACTAAATTATATCCTGTCTTTGATAATTTAAAATAAATAAATAAATGAATAAATAATATATATTTACATATTATATATCGGCCGATTTCTGTGAAATATGTGTTTTAAATTTGCTGATTTTCAAGGAGTGTTAATTTCAGTTTTGCTGATTTTCAGAAGGGTACAATTTTAATATTTTAATTTTTATAAAATATCAGTTTTCGAACCTGGATTTTCACTCGAAAAACGCCATAAAAAGCATTTTTTTTTCATAGTCAATGGAGGAAATGTACGCTTTTTTCTTTTTCTTTTTTTTTTTTTTTTAATCGCTTATTGATAAAATGAGATATCTCTGCAGCCTATTACCGAAATGTGGAACTAGCATACTACCAAAAAAAAAAAAAAAAAAAAAAAAAAAAAAGCGTTTATTCGTAGTTAATAGATAAAATTTGCGATTATTTTCTGTAAATAATTGTTGAAATAGTCGACTCATTTACAACAAATCTACAAAATGAAAGTCTATTTTTTGTATAATCATATTTTGCGTGAACTAGTCTGAAAAAAAAAAAAAAAAAAAAAAAAAAATCGGGTGAGTCACGTACACGATTTTCTATAACCCTGCATTTCAGTGCGCTATGAAGCAGATTGCAAATTAAGGGGTAAGGTAAGAAGTACTGTTCATGAAATTACTCTAAAAACAATTAAAAATAAATTTAGAGGAAGTTTTATTTGTCTTCAAACCCCCGTTTAATTATAAAATTTGTATTTACCCCCCCCCTTCCGCCCCCACCTAAAAAAAAAAAAAAAAAAAAAAAAAAAATCAAACTTATTATTAAAATTGCAAGTATATTCCAAATTATACAGCCACTCGCAACACGCTTTGAATCTTACCAGTCTTGATCGAATTTTTCAAGAGGCATCCTCGTATGGACTTCAAAATACAAAATTTTAATTTTCTGCAATTATTATTTTAAAAATTATGCTGATAACATATATATATATATATATATATACTGATCAACTGTTAAAAATTTAAATTTCATATTCAGGGGAATTCAAAACGTGACATTATACAAACGAAGCAGAACTGAATACTGAACTTGAAATAAAACTTTGTTTACCATATAAGTATGAAAATTAATTTTCATTACTAAGCAGATTTAGTCGGCGCGCTAAAATGTAGTAAAACACTTCAACAATTGAATTCAATGAAAAAGAATTAAGTAAAAAAAAAAAACGCATTTTATGAATTTTGGGTAGTCCTGTATATTAGATTTAGAATACTGAGTTTGAGCTTCCTGCTAATATTTGTTCTTGAGGCATGCTGATAACGACAGATACACATACAGACACACTGACCAACCGCTAAAAAGAGGTTCTTCGGGTTCAGGGGACCTCCAAATGTGTAAATATAACAAAAATTCAATTTCAAAAATTTGACCTAAATATAATACTTTTTGTATTATGTATGGGTAAGAGAGAGTAAATATCTCGATAAATTTTATTCTGATTGTGGTGTTTCTACATCAGAGTATCCTGAGTGTTAGCGTATTGGCTATTGATATAACGACGTCAGACAAAATACTGATCCCTGTGAACTGTACCAACCAATGCAAGATCTATATAATCCCCTGTATGTTGGCTTACTCTAAAACAGAGTCAGTCTTAAAAAAGTAATCGTGTGTGCAATGCGTGCATGTTAGTTGTAATTGTTAATTTTGTCATTCATTAAAATATGTATAAAAATGGAAGAATTACATTTCGTCATAATTAAATAGTCTATTCCTCTTTCTTAAATATAGCAAATATCAATACTAATCAATAAACTTTGATTTTCGAAATACATGCATACTGATAAAGAATGCCGATGGCAATATTTAACCATTTTTATTTTCTTCCGCATGCATATGAAAAAAATATTATATTCTTAAAAGTTTTAGACTTTCGATTTTTGACGATTTTATATGTTTGAAGAAGCCTGATCACATTTGAAATAATATCTGTCTATCTGTGTGTGATAAAAAAAAAAAAAAAAAAAAAAAAAATGTGGAAGCTCTAGATTTAATGCATATTATTCTATGAAATTGCATATTTAGTTGCATTTCACCTAATTTGGTGTTCATTACTATTTAGTTACATCGTTCAACAGGTGACTCTGTCACCTATTTTTTTCTTTTTTTCATTTAATTTTTAATGTGGAAATATAGGATGAAATATCGTATAAATTATGTGCATAATAAATGTTGTACACACTTAAGCTTATTTTTAATTAATCTTTGTGGAATTTAAATATGGTATTTATAATGATAAAATTTTTGCATACATAAAAGCATCGGAACTACTTCCTTCGAGGTTGCAAATTTTCAATATTAGCATTTGTAAAAGAATTTGCCGATACCTTTAAAACGAGTGGTTTAATATAAGTGAGAATTTTAAAGAAAGTTGTAGATTCCCCCCCCCCCCCCCCCCCCCCCGTTTTAACAAAAGCACTTCCGAAACACTTGATGGAAATAGGATTAGCAATAAATAATAGGTTTAAATATTACAATTTATAAATGATGCAAGATGTCAGATTTTTTGGTGCTAAAAAAAGAAACGAATCGGTATCTTTGTACTAATTTCTCCCAGATATCAAACTCTCGTTTTAAAGATAATGGGGATTTTTTTTCAGAATTGTTCATATTGAACTTGCTAATTTAACTTTCTACTAAATGAAAAGGAGAAAGAATTAAACTATAGTGTAAAGTGAGTTTTAACTTGAGAAGTGTATCAATGCAACTTAAGAACTTGCATTAGCTCTTTCAGAAAATTCTTCAGTAAAAAAAACGATAGTTAGATTCAAATAATGAAAAATTAGTATTCACTAAAGATTTGTAAATTTAAATATTCTACTGCTTTTTTGCGAAATTTATAGTTTCATCAAATTTCTATTTTAGGTATGATTAAAAAGTTATTATTTGATACGGATAAAAGAAAAAACATGACATTTGTATTTCATCACATATTTAGTTAATATCGGAGAAGAAGCCGTAAATACATACCAGTATAAATAAACTTCAGTAGCTAAAAATTGATCTTTTTTTTTTGAATATTTTAATAAATAAATTAGTAAATAATCAAATAATAGCTATTAAAAATTATTTAATCGTGTTACCTTCAAAGCTTTCTTGAGAATAGATTCGAAATTCTTCTTCCAACTTTTTGCATTTGTCACATGTTTCACATTGAGAGCAGGCCAATGCCCTGTAAGAACTTGCAATGTCATCAGTCCAAAAAGCCAAATGTCGCAACTGATGCCTTCCATATTTTAATGTGCATCGTACCATTCAGGAGGTCAAAACACAGGCGGTGAACACAATCTAAAATGGTAAAATCTCTCTATATAATTAAAGAATAAAAAATATTAATCTAAAAATTATCAAATAACTTAAATTTAAAGCAGGTTGCACCTTAACACAAAACTTAAGATTATATCAGGAATATTATGTAATAAATTTTATATGCCATTTTATTTTACGTATACCAGGAAATTATGCGCGTAAAATTAGTTCTTTTACCTTTGAAGTGGAACAACCTTTTGCATTTGTCACATGTTTCATATTGAGAGCAGGCCAATGCCCTGTAAGAACTTGCAATGTCATCAGTCCAAAAAGCCAAATGTCGCAACTGATGCCTTCCATATTTTAATGTGCATCGTACCATTCAGGAGGTCGAAACACAGGAGGTGAACACAATCTAAAAAGGTAAAATCTTTCTATATAATTAAAGAATAAAAAATATTAATCAAAAAAATATCAAATAATTTAAATTAAAAGCAGGTTGCACCTTAACACAAAACTTAAGATTATATCAGGAATATTATGTAATAAATTTTATATGCCATTTTATTTTACGTATACCAGGAAATTATGCGCGTAAAATTAGTTCTTTTACCTTTGAAGTGGAACAACCTTTTGCATTTGTCACATGTTTCATATTGAGAGCAGGCCAATGCCCTGTAAGAACTTGCAATGTCATCAGTCCAAAAAGCCAAATGTCGCAACTGATGCCTTCCATATTTTAATGTGCATCGTACCATTCAGGAGGTCGAAACACAGGCGGTGAACACAATCTAAAAAGGTAAAATCTCTCTATATAATAAAAGAATAAAAAATATTAATCTGAAAAATATAAAATAACTTAAATTTAAAGCAGGTTGCACCTTAACACAAAACTTAAGATTATATCAGGAATATTATGTAATAAATTTTATATGCCATATAATTTTACGTATACCAGGAAATTATGCGCGTAAAATTAGTTCTTTTACCTTTGAAGTGGAACAACCTTTTGCATTTGTCACATGTTTCATATTGAGAGCAGGCCAATGCCTTGTAAGAACTTGCAATGTCATCAGTCCAAAAAGCCAAATGTCGCAACTGATGCCTTCCATATTTTAATGTGCATCGTACCATTCAGGAGGTCGAAACACAGGAGGTGAACACAATCTAAAAAGGTAAAATCTTTCTATATAATTAAAGAATAAAAAATATTAATCTAAAAAATATCAAATAATTTAAATTAAAAGCAGGTTGCACCTTAACACAAAACTTAAGATTATATCAGGAATATTATGTAATAAATTTTATATGCCATTTTATTTTACGTATACCAGGAAATTATGCGCGTAAAATTAGTTCTTTTACCTTTGAAGTGGAACAACCTTTTGCATTTGTCACATGTTTCATATTGAGAGCAGGCCAATGCCCTGTAAGAACTTGCAATGTCATCAGTCCAAAAAGCCAAATGTCGCAACTGATGCCTTCCATATTTTAATGTGCATCGTACCATTCAGGAGGTCAAAACACAGGCGGTGAACACAATCTAAAATGGTAAAATCTCTCTATATAATTAAAGAATAAAAAATATTAATCTAAAAAATATCAAATAACTTAAATTTAAAGCAGGTTGCACCTTAACACAAAACTTAAGATTATATCAGGAATATTATGTAATAAATTTTATATGCCATTTTATTTTACGTATACCAGGAAATTATGCGCGTAAAATTAGTTCTTTTACCTTTGAAGTGGAACAACCTTTTGCATTTGTCACATGTTTCATATTGAGAGCAGGCCAATGCCCTGTAAGAACTTGCAATGTCATCAGTCCAAAAAGCCAAATGTCGCAACTGATGCCTTCCATATTTTAATGTGCATCGTACCATTCAGGAGGTCGAAACACAGGCGGTGAACACAATCTAAAAAGGTAAAATCTCTCTATATAATAAAAGAATAAAAAATATTAATCTGAAAAATATAAAATAACTTAAATTTAAAGCAGGTTGCACCTTAACACAAAACTTAAGATTATATCAGGAATATTATGTAATAAATTTTATATGCCATATAATTTTACGTATACCAGGAAATTATGCGCGTAAAATTAGTTCTTTTACCTTTGAAGTGGAACAACCTTTTGCATTTGTCACATGTTTCATATTGAGAGCAGGCCAATGCCCTGTAAGAACTTGCAATGTCATCAGTCCAAAAAGCCAAATGTCGCAACTGATGCCTTCCATATTTTAATGTGCATCGTACCATTCAGGAGGTCGAAACACAGGAGGTGAATACAATCTAAAAAGGTAAAATCTTTCTATATAATTAAAGAATAAAAAATATTAATCTAAAAAATATCAAATAATTTAAATTAAAAGCAGGTTGCACCTTAACACAAAACTTAAGATTATATCAGGAATATTATGTAATAAATTTTATATGCCATTTTATTTTACGTATACCAGGAAATTATGCGCGTAAATTAGTTCTTTTGCCTTTGAAGTGGAACAACCTTTTGCATTTGTCACATGTTTCATATCGAGAGCAGGGCAATGCCCTGTAAGAACTTGCAATGTCATCAGTCCAAAAATACAAATGTCGCAACTGATGCCTTCCATATTTTAATGTGCATCGTACCATTCAGGAGGTCAAAACACAGGCGGTAAACGCAATCTAAAAAGGTAAAATCTCTCTATATAATTAAAGAATAAAAAATATTAATCTAAAAAATATCAAATAACTTAAATTTAAAGCAGGTTGCACTTTAACACAAAACTTAAGATTATATCAGGAATATTATGTAATAAATTTTATATGCCATTTCATTTTACGTATACCAGGAAATTATGCGCGTAAAATTAGTTCTTTTACCTTTGAAGTGGAACAACCTTTTGCATTTGTCACATGTTTCATATTGAGAGCAGGCCAATGCCCTGTAAGAACTTGCAATGTCATCAGTCCAAAAAGCCAAATGTCGCAACTGATGCCTTCCATATTTTAATGTGCATCGTACCATTCAGGAGGTCAAAACACAGGCGGTAAACGCAATCTAAAAAGGTAAAATCTCTCAATATAATTAAAGAATAAAAAGTATTAATCTAAAAAATATCAAATAACTTAAATTTAAAGCAGGTAGCACCTTAACACAAAACTTAAGATTATACCAGGAATATCACGTAATAAATTAATTTTATATGCCATTTTATTTTACGTATACCAGGAAATTATGCGCGTAAAATTAGTTCTTTTACCTTTGAAGTGGAACAACCTTTTGCATTTGTCACATGTTTCATATTGAGAGCAGGCCAATGCCCTGTAAGAACTTGCAATGTCATCAGTCCAAAAAGCCAAATGTCGCAACTGATGCCTTCCATATTTTAATGTGCATCGTACCATTCAGGAGGTCGAAACACAGGCGGTGAACACAATCTAAAAAGGTAAAACCTCTCTAAATAATTAAAGAAAAAAAAATATTAATCTAAAAAATATCAAATAACTTAAATTTAAAGCAGGTTGCACCTTAACACAAAACTTAAGATTATTCCAGGAATATTACGTAATAAATTTTATATGCCATTTTACTTTACGTATACCAGGAAATTATGTGAGTAAAATTAGTTCTTTTACCTTTGGAGTGGAACACCTGTTACATTTACACCAGAATAGTCACATAAGAGCGCTCTATCCTCAGATGTTATTAAGACATTGTCGCTCTTAATGTCCAAGTTTGCGTAGCCAGTTGAATGGATGTATATACTGCAGCCGATGAAGGATGTCAATGAGCCAACGGTTCATTCTGCCCAATCCAGTCTTATCATTTAAAAATTCTTTGCTTCAAGCCAGATTATCCAAAACAAATGGGTATTTCGGTATTACATAGAGCCTGAGGTTAAAATATTCAACGCCAATTACATCTAGAAATTGTAAAACATTACAGAGTCTTAGAGTGAGTCATATTTGTTCTTCCAATGGTCAAGAATTCTCATTTTTGATAACTTTGATGGCAATAGGATCTTTATTTGATGAGATGGCAGATAAGACATCGCCAAAGCCTCCTTTACTTAGAGGTTGACTATTACGATAGCCGTAGCCGAGAAGGATTTTTTAACATCAATAAAAAGTGACGAGTCCCCAGACTCCATAATTAGAGAAAGGTCAAATCACAATTTATAAAAAAAAAAAAAAATAGTCGTTAATCGGTTTGAAAATGCTTTTTTTGATATGAGAGATATATTAGAAACCTCTCAGATGTCACAAATTAAGCGTAATAATTAAAAATGATTTTTATCTTCCTTCAACATTGTTTAATTTCATTGTCATTGTTAAACTATAATTTTAAGTAGTTTCATTATTTCAATTATTGAATAACAATCCACAAAGAAATTTCATTGTTATGATTTTTTGTCCATTGTTTAAATTCTCTAATTTTGATTTTTTAATAATTCACACCGACAAGAACAGTAAAAATAATAAAATAATATGGTGCGGTACTCACATGACTTTTTCTTACCCTACATTTTAGTACTATAAAAACTGATTGCAGACTAAGGGGTAAGATAACAAGTATTGTATATGAACCTTCCTTAAAAACATTTCAAACTTGGTCTAGAAACAATTTTAATTGACAGTTGTGAAGGCAGATACCACTTCTAAAGTTCCCGTTTGAATATAGTACCTACATTTATATGACATTTAAGCCTGTTAGGAAATTTGAAAAATATTCTGAATTATTCAGACAACTTCCAATCGTACCACTCCTTTAAACTTAGCAATCTTGATAAAACTTTTAAAGTAGCAACCTTATATTAACTTCAAAGTACAACATTTAAATTGCCTGCAAATATTTGTTTTTATGTTATGCTGATAGCATTTTGCATTAAGACCAATAGTTAAAAATTTAACTTTAGTATTTGGAGGTCTCAAAACCCGTAATAAAATAAAAAAACATGCACTGAAAATTTTGCTTGAAAATACTTCATTTACTGCATGGGTATGAAGAAGGATTAATTTTCATCTTTAAGCAATTTTCCTGGTCACGGTAAAATTTACTAAAGCATTTCTATCAAATATATTCAGTAAAAATGAATTTTTCGCTTAATTATTGGTAGTGCTGTGCTTCATATATAAATTATGTTCATACAACACTGCATACTTAAATACAGTCGGCAGCAAAAGTATCCGAGCACTAGCAAAAATTCATGTGTAAAAAAGGTACTCTATGTGAAAAAGGTACTCCTATGTAAAAAAGGTACTGTTTTGTTAAATAAATCCTTGTCGATTAATTGTCTTAGACTAAGAACATGATTCGAGAAGGATCTATTTAACAAAACAGTATTAAGGGTGCTTTTTCTTTACATGGGAATTTTTGCTAGTGCTCGCCGCTCAGATACTTTTGCTGCCGGCTGCATAGTCTTACATTAACAACACATAACACAACTTGAAATACGTTTCCAACTATTTTCCACTACAGTTCAATTAAAGGTGTTAAATGAATTTTTCAAAGAACTCGAGGCGACTAAGTTAACATTTATAAAATAGTTATTTTAAAATAAACATAACAAAAAATTTAAATAGAATTTATGAAATATAAACTGCTTTTCTTTGAGATAAATGGATAGTCATTATAGCTGTCGCATGGTCCTCTTTTGTTTGTACGACGTTAAACAAAGCTGAATTTTAAATTAACATGGATTATAAACCTTTTTCATGCTATTTTACACCAGAGCAAACACTTAGGTCAAACTTTCAACTGGAAGTTTCTACTTTGCGAATGAAAACAATTTGTTGATTGATACAATAGTTTGATAAATATGGTTTCATGCATCTACAAGAAAACTTGAATTACATATTTGCTGTACAAGTTGTTCTAACTAATATTTGCTTTATATGTAAAACATATATATTTTTAAGTGCATAAAAGATAAACACTTTTCTACAGAAAATATGTTTTTTCTTGAAAAAACTTAGTAAAATTCAAACATACCATTTCATTCGATTTTATCACCTATTTTTGGCATATATTTATGCAAAAATGGAAAACATATGTTGTTCTCATCTTTAAATTCTACTTAAATAAGGAATTACATATATTAGTTAAAGTAAAGTATCAAAAACAACCTTTACTCGAAATATGAATTTACTTTTCCAGAAAGAGAGTGTATTTGCATTTTCATAAGATATGAATGATTGAATGACAGAAATAGAAAGGAATCCATCTTTTATTTCTTAGATATCTGTAGTCGCATTTTTCTACGTAAATAAGAACGACAAAAAGACTATTGACAGATACTGCTATAGCGCATACCGCCTTTAAAAAACTGTGTTAAAATACTAAGCATATTTAGTTCGTGGAATTTCATATGAAGAGACGTTATTCATTTTTTAAGTTATGGTTCGTCATGTTTCGGTATGGTCGGAATAACACTGTTCAAGAGCTCATAAGAACATGTTATAAATGTGGTTGGGCTTGGTTTATGAATTTTTACCATATACAGTCGGCAGCAAAATTATTCGAGCGCTAGCAATAATTCCTATGTAAAAAAAGTACACTTAATACTGTTTTGTTAAATAAATCCTTGTCGAATCATATTCTTAGTCAGTCTAAGTAGATGATTCAACAAGGATTTATTTAACAAAACAGTATTAAGTGTACTTTTTTTTTGTTTAGGAATTATTGCTAGCGCTCGAATAATTTTGCCGCCGACTGTACATAAGCAAAATTTGATATATATATATATATATATATATATATATATATATATATATATACATATGAAGATCGGACAAATGAGGGCAGTTGATTTACACATCAAACAATATATTTCAGCATGCACTTTATATTTCTGCTAGTTTGATTTTTATATATTATTACAGTATTGCTTGGATTCCTGGTTAGTAATCGCCAAAACTGTCTTTATATAAGCAGTTCTGCACTGGATACGTTTAGAAAAAAAAAAACAATAAAGGTATTTTCATGTTTGATTTTGTAAAGAGTTACCATATTTTACAAGTCCTTCAATAGACAATTTTTTTTACAGTAAGTAGGCATAGTAAGATATACATATCTTTAACATAATACAGTATATTAACCTTTTCTGTACAAATAAGAACTCCATTTTTCTATTTGGTTTATAAATAATCACTATATTTTATCAACTCATCCATATATATATTCAGCAAAGTCAAAAAAGAAGATTATTTTACACAGTGTTATAAACATGCTTTTTTCTAGTAATAGTATCTGTACCTTTCGACTCCTTTAGTAGCGATCATACGTTCTTTAGAGGATCACACTTGTTTAATTTAGACTTATCTACCATCTCTTGTCTAAAACGAAACAGTAAAGTCAATTTGAAGCTTTTTAGTTCTTGCAAAATTTGTTCGCAGGAAAATTCCAATGCATTGTTTACAAATGACAGATAAGTGTTTTATAAATTTGCATTAAAAGAAATATATATATATATATATATATGTTGGCAAAATGTTTGTAATAAACATATTAAAAAAAAGTTTTCTAGAAATACGAAGTAATCAAGTTAAAATTTATAAAAAACCTGGTCTAAAATTAATACTACACGTAATGTTCAAGTATGTTTCATGAAATATGTATATATATATATATATATTTGAGGAAAATGGGTAATGATTAAATCTGTCATATGGTTCTCTTTTGTACGTACACTGTTAAAAAAAATCCCGTAAGATTACGGGGAAAGCCTGGCAGCAGATATTCCAGACAAATCCCGTAAAAAAAAAAAAAAAAAAAAAAAAAAAATTACAGGCATAATTTTTTTTTCTTTTACGGGTATGTAACATAATTTAAGGCATTATATACTTAATTTACGATCTAAACTTTTTTTTTTTTTTTTTACGGGTTTATATATATATATATATATTTGCCTACTTCATTTTTCGTTTAACTTAATTGAGGATTTATAAATATTGATTAAATTAGAGTATATTAAGCATTCTTTGTCGAAATATGAATTTGCATTCGTAGAAAGAAAGTGTATTTGTATTTTTATAAGATATGAATGATTAAGTAACAGAAATAGAAACGAATTCATCTTTTCTATCTCATATATTTGTAGTTTCATTTTTACATGTAAATAAGAACGGCAAGAATTGACAAATGTTGCTATAAATTATACAGCCGAATAACCGAAAGATGCGTTAGAGTATAAAACATATTTAGTTCAAGGAATTTCATATAAGGAGACATTATTCAATCTTTCAATTATTTCCCAGTTACGTAATGTATGTTTATAAAAAGAGAAAGAAAGAAAAAAAAAGACAATTTATTTTTTTGTTATTAAAATATTTAGTTTTCCTTGTAAATTATTAAATAGTTTGAAATAGTTTAATTGAATAAAAATTGTGCAATAATTTGAGATTAAAATAACCAAAGAATTTAAATGTCCTGAAGATTTTCGTAGAATTTTTGTTGATTAGACGAAAACGCTTACATTTTAAAATTTACACGAAAACATTTATTATATTTACATATTTATCAGTTTAAATTAGTTAATATTATAGTAAACTGTTTTATCCTAGTAAAAAAAAAAAGTCATTTATTTATTTATTTTTTTTTTTTTTATATTCAATAAGGGATTTCAATGAATAAAATATTTATATATAAGTTCATATAAATTAAATTTCAAACTGTGGAAAAAAAAAAAAAATGTCTACCTCATCTTTTCTTTCTACTAAAATCAGGATTTATAAATATTGGTTAAAGTAGAGTACAATAAACTGTCTTTGTCGAAATATGAATTTGGATTTGCAGAAAGAAAGTGTATTTGCATTTTTATAAGATATAAATGATTAAATAACAGAAATAGAAACGAATCCATCTTTAATATCTCAGACATCTGTAGTCTCATTTTTACATGAAAATAAGAACGACAAGAATTGACAAATGTTGCTATAAATTGTACAGCCGAATAGCCGAAAGATGCGTTAGAGTATTAAACATATTTAGTTCAAGGAATTTCATATAAGGAGACATTATTCAATCTTTCAAAATAGTAAACATTTATTTCCCTGTTACATGATGTCTGCTTCTTAAGAAAAAAAAAAAAAAAAAAAAAAAACAGTTAATTTAGTTTTTTTGTTATTACTAAAATATTTAGTTTTACATATAAATTATAAATAGTTTAAAATAGTTTCATTGAATAAAAATTGTGCAACAGTTTGAGATTAAAATAACTAAAAAAAATTAAATGTCCTGAAAATTTTCGTAGAAATTTTGTTGGTTAGATGACAATGCTTAAATTTTAAAATTTACACAAAAACATTTATTTTATTTACATATTTATCAGTTTACATTTGTAAACATTATAGTAAACTGTCTTATCCGCGCAAAGAAAAGTCATTTATTTATTTTGTATTCAGTAAAGGATTTCAATGAATAAAATATTTATATGTAAGTTCATATAAATTAAATTTCAAACTGTGGAAAAAAAATCCTCCAACAAATAATAAAAATGCTTTTTGATATCCTTTGAAATTAATACAAGAAATAAATTTGATGAAAATGTACTGTGTCATTTCTTTATTGAATTTAATTCAAATACCCGCATACTTTTACATTTTCCGGCTAAATTATATCACAAGACTCGATTAGATTACTTTTATTTTCATTTATGATGTATTGAAAAAAGTGTACTATAAAATTTAAAGCGTAAAGGTAAATGTAATAATATATAAAGAATACATTGTAATCAGACCCAATGTATATCCTACATAAAATATCATCTGCAACATTTAATCACCATCGCCCGAAATATTTAACATGTACTTTAAATAATCAAATTTTCTATAATATTTTAAATTCAAAACTTTAATTAATGAAAATATTTCGTGTCGTAGCTATTGAGAAGTTCATAATAGCACATGTCTTGCATTTTCAAGGTAAGTTAAAACAGGATTAGATCAGATAACACAATTTTCTTAAACTTAAAGTGTATCTTAACAAGTTTGTTTTAAAATAGAATAATAATAAATAATGAATATTTCATTAGTATATTTATTTATTTCATATATATTAAGAAAATTTATTATTCAGGTTACAGGTTTATTTAAATTTTTTTTTGATAAGTGAATTAGTTATAGAAAGTTCTATTTATATAAAGATTTAATTATTTATACTTAAATAAAGATATAATTAGTTATACTAAAACAAAAATTCATTTTATTAAACTAAAAAAAACAAATATTAGTATTTAACGCATTGTTACATAAGCTTTTCTGTATATGAGAGATATCAAGAAAAAAATTGAAGTCGCTGACTTTAAAAGCAACTTAATTTTTACTGCGATTAAACTAAAGTAAAATTCTAATTTGAGCTGTAACAGCAAAATTTATCACTACTGGGATGGGGAAGGAATGTAGGATCGTTATATCTTCATGCTACGTGTCGATCATTCATTAATAGAGTATTCTTTTTAAGAGAATTGTTGAAATTATGTGGCATTGCCTAGAAAACAATAGTGATATAACGTATCACAAAAAAATCTTTTTCCACTGTAATTATTCCACTTTTCTTTAATTTTGCCACCAGAAAAATGTAAACTGATAATTTAGCTTTTAATCGTCTTACGCTATATATTCTGTAATTTTTACTTTGAATAAACAGACAGAAGCTAAAAGTTAAAATATATGTATACATATATTATATATATAAATGTTAACATGACTTTAATATTCAAACTGATTTATCGTTAGTATTTCTTTTATAATCATTTTATTTTCAACCTATGGAGATTTGCAGAATTATGCTTATGTTGACGTCTCCAGATTTTAAAAAATAGCTTACAAAGCTAAAATCACTATCTCAAGTATAAGTTATATTTTAAATAACATATGTCAATCTACTTATTAAGCTTTCTTTACTTTCATTCTTTGTGTAATTAACTTCAAACTGTTAATTGGTCTCGCTTCAGTTACTTTTTCTATTAAAGTGCGATGCGTTGTTAATGGTTGTTTTCGGACACTATTCTTTAAACAAAAAATAATATAAAATTAACCTGAATGGCTAATTTTAATTATACGTATAAGCAAAATATTAAATGAAAACACACTTTTAAATAATGGAAAAAAAAATTTAAAAATTGAAATTTTTAAATATTTTTCTTACATATTCAATCTTTCCCTCATATATTAATTAAACAAAACGGGATGAATTTCTGCTTAGATGAAAAAATTTGGTCTAATATCATTTTAAAATTTATTGATTTTAATGTTATATTCAGTATAACGTATGTCACATAAGTCTGCAGATATTTTAAAAATTCATAAAAATTAAAGGAATTGGTAGAATTTAAAGCGGTTTGCAAAACAAATTAGTCTCATGATGGAGATTTCTTTCGTAAAAAATAAAAAAATAAATAAATAGTAATAATAATGATAATAACTCAACTATTTTCCGATAGAAGTTGCTGCACAGACATGTAACAAGAAAATGTAAACCAAAGCCCTGTAACTTACATGGTTTTACGATTAGCAGCTTATTCCTTATTTTTCATCTTAGATTTTCGTACATAATGTTTTCACTACAATTTTGATATGGTTGGATAAGGCGTTATTGGTAAAGTTGTTTTACCTTAGCTGAGGGTTACCGACTGAAGCTGCTACAGATAGCGATGCTGTAAGTCGTTTGCTAACTGTAATTTGTGGTTCTGGCAGACACATAGAATAGAGAGTTACATGCTTATAAACATTTGTTTTCAAGCAAATAAATATAATGTTTCATGAAAATGTGCGATTTTTACTCATGTAGAGAGACACCTATCGACGAAAATATTAACTACTTTTTTTCTTTGCTGGGAAAAAAAAAAAAAAAAAAAAAACCTCTTTACGAGGATAATTTTTTGGCAAACCGCTTCCGATTCTATCAGTTCTTTCAATTTTTATAAATTTTTAAAATATCTACAGTTTTATGCGACACCTGATATATGAATGTAAAACTATATTCTCTGAATTTTATTTAATTATTTTTCTAGCTAAATTAACAGAGGTTAAAAAAAGAGAGATAAGTACATTTATAGATATAAATTTTGCCCACTTTTTCTTTAGGTGATTTTTGTTCGCCTAATTTAATAAAATAACGTGACTTTGGATAATTCCAGATTTATCTCACTTTAGGAGACATTTGAAATGTGTTTCATTCATTTTCATTACAGCAAAAAACAGCAGTCCATTTGAAGGATAAAGCACAATACTATTATTATTTGACAATTGCGATACTTACGCCCACAGAATGATTTTCTGTTTTTTCCCTTTGAGAGAAATTGAACTCCAATTTCTTTATCTGTGTCATAAAGGAAAAAAAGAATTATATTTGAACAAATTTTTCCATTTGTTAAACAAGATTTCTGGTGTATTCATAAATGGTATCACAATATCGTTAAATCTATTTTTTGCTATTAGAATTATTGATTCATTGTAAAAGGAAAGAAGGCATAAACATAAATGTAAATTTTACCATTTGATTTTTTTTCTGCATATATTTTTGAATTAATATAACTCATTTTTATTCGATGTTTTAATAAAGCTTTTTAAAAGTAATACTTTCTAAAAATTTATACCGTTTGCAGGAATGGAACTTCAGAACTCATACTACTATTCAGAACTCATACTACTCATACTGGCTCAGAACTCATACTACTATTAATGAAATAAAATTTTCTACTTCTTTAATGAGCGTTATTATAGGTAGAGAAATTTCTTAAATAAATACTGGTATGGGTTTTGCTCCAGTGTTCTATAAAGCTTTTTCTTTAGCCATAAACTGATACATACACACGCACAAAATAAATAAATAAATAAAGTAAAATAAATGAAAAAAAAATAATAGATATGTTGTGGAAAAAGACATGAAAATAATTTTTGTAGGTTCTTAATTCAATTAAAAATTCCTCTGAAAGGGAGAGTATCGCTTTCAGAATGTTTTGGTATTCACTATATTGTTAAGTCGAGGATTATGTATGTACCGTATTTTTCGGCGCATAACGTGCAGGTCAAATAAATGAGTTATGCAATAGAAAATTTAATTTACAAATACAGCTATATTTGCAAGACACAAAAGCTTGTTAAAAAATAGCTTTTACTGTAAATTTAAATTTCCGATGTATAATTAATTTAACAAATCTGCGAGTTATACGCCTGAAAATACAGTACATATATAAAGGTTTAATGTTTTCATACTTATTTAGTTAAAAAAAAAAAAAAAAAAAAAAAAAAACAGTGGTAGGATTTTTAAATCAAATATTTTTTAAAATTAGATGACTGACAAAATACTGTATAAAAATAAGACAGTAAAGCTGGACAAAATCAAACATAAAAATATTTTTTTTTCTTGGAGTATCTTAATCCAAAATCTAAAGGTAGTTTGAAGTGATAAAGAAAGGTTATACAGTAAAAAATAAATAAATATGTTAGTATCATATTAGTAAGACAAAAAGTACATTTGAAGAAAAAGGCACGGGGAGAATGTAAACGTCTGATGTTAGTGGCTTTTCTAGGGGTAATGAATTGATAAAAAACCCGAAGGTAATTGGTTTTAAGAAAAAAATTAGAGAAAAACAATTCAGATTTTAGCAGATTTTGAAAAGAAAAGGATGAAAGGCAGAGTCTGACCAGCACAATTAGGGGGAAAAAAAAAGCAACAGGCAGAATATAGAGATGGTGGTTGAATTTCAAGGTAAAAAGAGTAGTAGATAAAAGTTTGATGAAAGAAGTGTCGAGAGAAGATGGTATCAGAAAACGCATTCATAAAAGATTTTTTGTCTTTACGAGAAAGATAAATATTTGAAAAATAAATGGAACAAAATAGAGAAATTTTAAAATTCAGAATTTCTTGATTGGCATTCAAATAACATAAAAATATGAACAGGTAAGGACTTAAATAGTATATTGATCAACAGTATGCAATTGTTTTCTTTCTTTTTCTTTCTTTCTTTCTTTCTTTTTATTTAAGATAATATTAGGTACGAATAGAACTAACGTTCGTGGATTTAGATTTTTCAGTAAACTAAAGGAGACTAAAGATTGACACAAATCGAATTTGAAGTTTAGAATAAACTCTATTAAAAACTTCTGACATCGGCAAGGAGAGTTCACGACATAAAATTTAGATCAGAACGAAATTGCGCAGAATTGTAGTATACTATGAAGATAACAGCATATTAAAGTAGTAGCCCGCACTAACGACCCAATTTTGAGGAAAAAAAAAAGCTTTTAAAGTTTCAGTAATTAATTAAATACAGGCTCTAATACTCCAGTGGCGTACTTGGTAGTGTAAGTGGCTGCCATACGGAGGTCCATGGTTCGTTGCTTCCGAAAGGAAATTTCCTTTGAAAAACGATTTATTTATCTAAACATTTTATTTTATTTTTATTCTCTTTTATAATTAAATTCAAAATTTAAAAAAATAATAAATAATATTTATTTAATTTTTGGGAATTAAAAAACACTCGAAAGTACTTATTTTCTATTAAAAATAAATTTGAAATTCAGCATATGGGAATGAATGGCAGTAAAGAAAACGGCATAATCGTTGTCAATTCTTAAATTCAGAAATGCAAAACAATTCTTCAGGTAAAATGTCTTTATAGTTATTTGCTTTACAACAGTAATAAACTAGTAAAATTCTTGTGTAAAATATCAAATTTGATTAAATGTCATTTTGAAAATCGTATTTTCTTTTTTTTTCATTGTTTTAAGAAACCTTCAACACATCATGTTTTTTGTAATATGACATTTATTTTTGTATATGTATTGATTTATCTGAGTGTATTTTATATAAACATAGTTTACGTTGCACGAATAATAACATTTTGAGGATTAAAAAAAGGAAAAATAACCTCGATAATTCTTTATTGTAAATATTAAAATCTAATACCAAAATAATATCTAGTCTCAATCAGAATTTTTGCTTCTCCATTTTAAAAATTCAATTAGTGAAATACTATTCGATTAAAAAAAAAAAGAAAGAAAAGAAAAAGGTTATTTTTATTATATTCTGAAATTGAAAGATTTTCACACCGAATTAATTAAAAGAGACAACATTATAATTTAATTTTCCTTCTTATCATCTTTATGAATTTGTTTAAGTTTTCCAGAATATTTAAACTCTTATTTGAAAAATAATCATATATAATTTTTTATCACTGGCTTAAAACAAGCTGTTAATTATTCAATATATTTTTTTTACAGGAACGTGCCTTAAGGGAATATTGTTAAAGTAACCCAAAAGATCTGGGCCATAAAAAGAAGAAGTGTCTCCTTAAGTTAGCCCTAAGTCACTAAGAGTGCTTTTGTAAACTCAACTTATTTAAGTAAAAGGAATTGTTTATTGCTGGATAAATAAAAGAAATTTTAATATTTGATTGTTTTATAAATTTGAGCGTTAATCACATTTAGCACTTATTTAAGGTTCCTTAAAATTTTTCTATTCTTTTAGTGTCCATTAATTTTTTACAAATGTATATTTAGTTAAAAAGATTTCAAATAAATAAATAAATAAATTAAAATAAATACAAAGGCGTCAAAATATAAGGTAGATTTTATGGTTTAGAGTATATCTCAGTTATGTAATAATTGTATTGTTTTAAATTGGATAGCTAAACTGTCAAGTTCAAATAATATTGTTACTCACAAATAAATTGAGATTTATTTACCAAGGCAATTTATCTTAAGTATGCATATATAATTAAATACTTTAAATATATATATACATATATTTCTCAGAAAGTACTTGTTTTTTGGATTTCTTTAATACCTATCAGCATTTTTTAAATGGTACACAACGGTACACAGCAATTGCTTTTAAAAACATATTATTAAAGAATCCACAAAGCTTAATATATCCAAAAACAAACATGACTTGAAACTGAGATGTTATGAAAGCAAAATATAAACTAGTATGCTGTGATCATCACAAAACTCTATTTTATATGATTCTACATATTTGCTATTTAGTGCAAAATTTGCTATATTTCATCAAAAATGTTGAAATATAGCAAACTGGAATATTGTCGAAAGTAACAGTGGCGCCACTTCTCGGCTGATATACACTCAAATTAAATCAGCAAAATTTTTCTTAAAAAATATCTTGCATTTATATCTTATTCCACGATTATTTAACGATATTATTTCAAGCAAAGTCTGGAATAATTAATTTTGTAAAAATTTCAGAATTTTTGTATGGCTCCTAGGTCCCAGTAATCATATTTAGTAAAAATGAATCTTGTTATATTAACATAAACAAGCACCCTCGTGCGATTAAAATTGGTCAATTTATTTCTTTGTAAAATTTGGGATTTTTACAAATATTTTTGGACTCCAAACTGAATAAAAAAATATTTTTTTTATTCCGTTATTTTTCTGTTTATGTACAATAATTCATTATTCGCTTTGTATATATGATTCTGAAATTACAGTTCGAGTTTTAAAGTCGGTCAACTTTAGTGATAAATAATTAAATTAAATTATACTAAATATAACTAGAGAGACTTAGTGAGTATATAGAAACTGAAATTTTGTAACTTAAAAAAATAATTGAATTTTATCGATTTGATCACTGTATGACATCCTTGTTTCATTTCAAACATTTTCTTTTTCAATTGTATCACTTTTTGACAAGTGATAGCAAAAATAAAGGGTTTTTAATGAAAGATCTTAGAACTCTTCAGAGTTAAATAGCCTTTTCATATATTTTATATTATTTTTTTGAAGACGGCAAAAATAGCATTAAGAGTTTATGCATTATGGTATACATTATTCTATTCTTTTAGGGGAAAAAAAAAACTTCTTTTACTTTAGGTGACAGTAATATACGATGATCTATAATTTTAAAACATATGTTACTTTACTTAGGAAATGTAACAGAAATTCCCTTTCAAAAATATTTAAACCTAGTTCAGTTTATTGAAAGCTTTTTATAAAAGAAATATAAATCAGCAGAATCTCTTTTATTTCGAGATTTCATACAAGTTTGAATAGCCATTGAGTAAACGTGTCTAGAATAGAAACTCCATTTTTCTTATTAATAATTTATTTATTTAATTTTGATAGTAAACATCATTCAAGTTGAAAATTTTGAAAAAAAAAAAAAAAAAAAACTATGAGAAATATTTTTCTTGAATAGTTTTTGATCATCTGCAAAATGTAAAATATGATGCATAGTTATGTTTTACTAGTAGGATTTGCCCGCTTCGCTGGGCATTATTTAAATGAGTTGTCAAAATCTCATATCATTATTAATAACCTAAGTTAAAGTCCCCGCTCTATTCGATAGAGGTTTTTCCCGCTCGCAACGTGAGGAGTCCGGGTCCCCACTGCCTTCGGCAGCAACGTACCCGCTTCTTACTTTTCATTCCCCAGCGGGTAAATTCGAAGTTTTGCGAAATCCTGTGGATCCCATAGATTTCCAAAAACAAATTTAGCACTAAAAGGAGGGTCTCGAATTTTCTCCTTCGTAATTCCCCCCCCCCCCCCCGAAAAAAAGAAAAAAAAAAAGAAAACGTGTTTTTGGAAATAGCCTAAAGAAGACACATGGCTGTTTTCAATATCTTTGTACCATTTTTACTAGAGCTCTACTCAAAATTCGGAACATCTGAAATCCCCCCCCCCCGAAAAACAGTTTCCCCCCTCCCTCCTGTAACAATCAAGAATTCCAAAATCGTATGTAATGCTTTATTTATACTTATGTCTAGTCTTCTTATGTGCAATTTCTTCACCGTGAAGTAATTTGGGGTCGAGTTATACTTACAAATGTTTTTTTGCTTCCTGCCCTCTAGGTGGAAAGGGGGGGGGGTGATTTCAATAAATCCCGTTACTTTAGGGGTCGGATACATATAAACAACCCAAGCACCAAAATTTGTGACCGCAGCTCTCATAAATTTCCCAGGATAAATTTAGCGCTAAAAGGGGTGTCTCGAATTTTCCCTTCGTAACACATATGCCTCTCCCCCCCCCCACCCCCCCCCCCCCAAAAAAAAAAAAAGAAAAAGAAAATGGCAGATCGCAAAAAATCAAAAACGTGTTTTGGAAGTATCCTAAAGAATACACATAGTTGTTTTCAACATTTTTATTCCATTTTTGGTAGAGTTTTACTCAAAAATCCGGAATTTGTAAAATTTCTCACCGAAAATCGATTTTCTTCCTCCCTCCCCTTACAAATAAAAATTTACTAAATCGCAGATAATGCTTTATTTGTACTCATGTGTAGTCTCCTCACGCCGAATTTCTTCACTATGAAGTAATTTCGAGCCGAGTTATGCTTACAAAGGTGCTTATACCTTATTTCCTCCCATCCTCCCAAGAGGAGAACGGTGTTAATTTCGATAAATTCCGTTACTTTAGGTGTCGGATACATATAAACAATCCAAGCACCAAAATTCGTAACCGCAGCTCCCATAGATTTCTCAGGACAAATTTAGCGCTGAAAGAGATGTCCAGATTTCGCCCCCCTCGTAACCCCCTCCCCCCCCCAAAAAACAAAAAATCGCAGATCACAAAATCGCAAATCGCAATTCAAAAATAAATAAATAAATAAATAAAGTGTGTTTTTGGAAATGTCTTAAGGAAGTCGTTAGCTGTATTCAGCATCTTTGTTCCATTTTTGGTAGAGCTCTACTCAAAAATCCGGAATTAGGAAAATTTCCTGCTACAAAAATCGTCTTTTACCCACCCTCCTCTTAAAAATCGAAAATTCCTAAATCGCTGATAAAGTTTTATTTGTATTTATGTGTAACCTGCCCATGTGCAATTTCTTAACTGTTAATTAATTTGAAGCCGTGTTATGCTTACAAACGTGTTTTTGACTTTTGCCCTCCCAGGGGCGGAAGTGGGGGGGGGGGGGGGGGAGGACGGAGGGGAATTTCGAAAATGTTGATAAATATTTTAAAGTTAGATAAAGACCTAAATTCCTGCCGAGGAGACCTAAATTCCTTAATTCCGTCCAGCCGTTTTCACGTGATACCCGGACAAAAATAATGTTACAGACATACAGACACGATGACACACACACAGACAAAATTTTCTGAAGTCATTTTTGGCTTTCATGGTATGCGAAACGTGGAGATGTCGCAAAATATTTTGATTCTGACAAATTTACATACAAAAGTCTGATCTTTTTAATATAGATAATACTTTTTCATACATAAGTTGCTCACATATATATTATTTTGAGTTAAAGAAAACTGTTTCTTATAAATCATTTTCAAGTGTTTGATCTTAAAATAACAATGATAATAATAATAATAATTAATTCAAATCGTCGTGCGTGACTTTTATTTCTTTAAATCTAACAGGGAAACATTTAAAAGATGTCGTCTTCAAAAAATATTGAATATATATATATGATTCTACTCTTCATAAAACACCAGAAAGTGGAAAAATTATAGCCTAAAATGAATTACGGCGACCACAAAAAAATATCAAAATTAAGCATATTTGGCGATTTCACACTGTTAGGCGATTGATTTTGAATACTTGGCGGAGAAGCAAAACACGGTTCTGTTCGTACACGGCAATCTCGGTGCTAGCGAACTTATCGTCTAACAGCGCTAAATCGCCAAAAATGCTTAATTTTGATAATTTTTTGTGGTTGCTGCAATTCATTTCAGCCGATAACTTTTTCACTTTCTGGTTTTTATGAAGAGTAGAATCACATATATATTTTTTCAATATTTTTTGAAGACGACACCTTTTGAATGTTTCCTTGTAAGTTAAAAAATGCCTTGCTTACGAAAGGCGGTAAATTTAATAAAGATATTCTTGATTTTTAAAAGAATATTTGGTATAAATTATTCTTTTAAAAGTTTCGCAAACTGAAATTTATCATACTGGGAAAAAAAGAGGCACGAAAAATCACGCGGTTCGCATTGATTAGTAACATTTTCCAGCTGTACATGCAGGGTAATCTATACATATAAAAGAGTAATTCCACTCACTCACTGTCTCATCAACGCACAGCAAAATCTGTTGGAGCCACTGACTCGAAACTGGGTCAGATTATAGAACATATAGTGTAAGCACTCCCTAAGAAGTGATTTTGTGAAATTCGCCCTCCAAGGGGGTGTAGGGGGCAAAATGTGATTTCACAAAAACCTTCATATCTCAAAGAAAAAAACAGATATCCGTAAAATTTTTGCTTTAAAATATAGCTAATTTAATTATCTAAAAACCAATTTCTGGAATTTTAGAAGTTCGGTCCCCAAGGGGGGAAAGGGGGCAAAACGTGATTTCACATGCGCAAAACGTGGTTTCATATACTCCTATATATCTCAAACAGAAAAACAGATATCTGTGAAATTTTTGCTCTAATATATAGCTGATACAAATACCTAAAAACTAATTTCTGGAATTTTCGAAATTCAGCCCCCAAGAGGGGAGGAGAGGGGGTAAAACGTGATTTGAAATAATCCTTTATATTGCAAACAGAAAGAAATATATGTGTAAAATATTTTTGCTCTAAAATATAGCTCCCATAAATACATAAAAACTAATTTCTTTAATTTTAGAAATTCGTCCCAGGTGGGGCGGGAAAGGGGGGCTATGGGGTAAAAAAAATAAAAATATAGTTAGACCGTTCATAATTGGTACAGATAGGTTTTAGAGATCTGCAAGTCAAATGAGGATATTTTTGAAAGTGTAAAGTTATTAGAAGGGTCAGAAAGGTGTGTGTGGGGAGGGGGGGCGGAGAGGCAAAAAAATAAAAATAGAGTTAGACCGTTCAAAATTGGCACATAAGGGTTTTTGATACCTACAAATCGATTGCGGATATTTTCGAATTTGTAAAGTTATTAGGAGGGGCGGTAGGAGGGGACGGATGGGCAAAAAATAAAAAATAGAGTTAAGTCGTTCAAAACTGGTACATAGAGGTTTTTGATACGTACAAATCGATTGCGGATATTTTCAAATTTGTTTATTAAATTGGTACATGGAGGTTTTTGATACCTACAAATCGATTGCGTATATTTTCGAATTTGTAAAATTATTAGGATAGACGGGAAGGGGAGGTGAAAGGGCAAAAATATATAAATAAGAGTTGGAACGCTGAAAATTAGTGTTGTTAGGTTTTGAGGCCCGATAAAGCGATTGCGGATATTTTCGAAAGTACAGAATTTTTACGAAGGGCGGGAAGGGATCGGGCGCGGGGGTAAAACTAAAGAAATTCAGATAAAATGTTGTAAATTAGTATTATTAGGTTTAAAATCCAGAGAGAACGACTGCGAGTATTTTTTAAAGTCTAAAATAATTAGGAGGGGCGGGAACGGTAGGTGAAGGAGCATGTGAGCCGTGCGCGTCTGTATCCGCTGCCGCAGGCAGTGGTGGCCCGAACTGATTATTCCACTGATGGGAGATTTTTTTTTTTTAAATGTTTTTCCCTTACGATAATATAGTGATTCGTTAAGAATGTTGAACCTAAATGCGCGCGCGCAGCGCACAATTGCCTGCGCTGCCAAAGGCAGTGGGGACCCGTTGCGACATTTTTTTCCAATCACATTTTTTTTTCTCTTTTTTTTTTTTTTTTTTTTTTTTCGCATGATAAAAATTGATGTAATTTTGAGAATTCATTAACTATAGTGATTCATTTAAAAATAGTGGCCAGCGAAGCGGGAGTAGCCTGCTAGTTATAATTAAAGTTATGATTTTGAAACGTTATAATTTAAAAACTACCGTTGAGAATGACTTGATATTTTACCAGAACAATTGTTAGGCAATGGAATTTTGTTTGGCAAAGGGAAAAAAAAAAAAAAAAAAAAAAAAAAGGAAGTTCCAAAATATACCGTTAATCATTCGTAAGATGTTTGTTTCATGAAGCTCTTCCTTTCCTCTTGTAACTATCACTGTGTCTGTTGTAAACACATATTCTTGTCTATTTGCTAAAATAGTTCTCGTAAACCCTTATAGTCTATTGTTTCCTGCTATTCTATTACTAACAACATTGCTGTGTATAATGAATCTATTTAGGCATTTCTTTTGAGATTACCTTGACAGCGCCATCTATAGGCACATTTTATAAATACTTTTTTCCTTCGCCAAACAAAATTTCATTACCTCACGATAGTTTTGGTAAAATATCAAGTCATTTTGACCGTTAGTTTTAAAATTATAGCGTTTTGAAATCGTAACTTAAATTATAACCACCCGGTACTCATTGTATCGTGTAACATTCAATATTCTTTGTCGAAGTTATTACACAACAGACGGACAGAAGAACAGCAAGGCAGACAGATCGATTAATTGAATTCCTAATCACACTTAAACGCTGTTGGAAAGTGTTAAAAATGCTTAACGCAAACGTGTAGCTCTTAAATTCCATTTACATCACTTAATGTATCTAAATATTTCAGCGTAGCCCTGCAAATCTGAAAATTAAGCATATCATGTTCTATGCAAAATATTATTTTAGCATATTAACAATGCATTTCAATTGAATTATGATTTCTGCAGTAGAAAATTATCTAAATGTGATTTATAAAAATGTCTCGCCTAAAACAGAATGCATTGGAATTTTTTTCAGTGTTTCTGTATATAAACCAGTTGTACAGTCGAAAACAAAAGTTTACCTACCGTGATATGAATAGGAGAAGGTAATAATATTTAATTAAATTGAAGTTTTTTTTTTCTTTTTTTAATATATATATATATATATATATATATATATCTTAATATATATAAATCTCG
Organism: Salticus scenicus; assembly: GCA_963930645.1. Lineage (NCBI taxonomy): Eukaryota > Metazoa > Arthropoda > Arachnida > Araneae > Salticidae > Salticus > Salticus scenicus. Next base: position 88,317,000 of record OZ005649.1, on the reverse strand, counting down.
TGTCACAATGTTTGTCCTCAATGGACTCCTAAACCACTTAACCGATTATAATAAAATTCGCACACCATGTGCAGTTCGATCCAACTTGAGAGATAGGATAGTTTAAATCTCAAATTATAGTCGCAATTTTAATTTATTGCTAATTATTTGTCTGTTATTATTTGACAGTCACAATTATCTGTTAACTCCAAATGATTCTAACAGATGTCGATACCTTTCGACTGGGTTGAAATGAAAGCTGAAATATATTTGGTGCTGCCATCTACACAAAGAATCTTCAACTTTTTAACCTATTAATACATTTCGTATAATTCAATTATTTCCACTTAACAGATGTCGATACCTTTCGACTGGGTTGAAATGAAAGCTGAAATATATTTGGTGCTGCCATCTACACAAAGAATCTTCAACTTTTTAACCTATTAATAAATTTCGTATAATTCAATTATTTCCACTTTTTAAATTTTTGGTGTTAGCATAGCCGGCCACGTGTTACTTAGACTGAAGTGTAAATTGAATTCATATTATAATGAAGATAATACAGTGAAATTAATCCTGTTTTTTACTTATTTGTGCTTCATTGATCAAAACTTTATAATTTAATATAATATATATATATATATATCTTTATATATAAAATTTATTATGTTTGTCCGCGATGAACTCCTAAACTAATGAGCCGATTTTAATGAAATTTGGACACTGTGTGCAATTTGGTCCAACTTGAGAGATAGGATAGTTTTTATTGCAAAATTCGCCTCCCAAAAGGGAGGGGGGGAGGGGCCAAAACGTGATTTCACAAACAAACAACAACAACCAAAAAAAAAAAAAAAAAAAAAAAAATAGAAATGCAGATAGACTGTTCAAAATTGGTATAGAGAGGTTTTAGAGGCCTGCAAATCGAATGAGGATATTTTCGAAAGTGTAAAGTTATTAGGAGGGGCGGGTAAGGGGGCGGAGGGGCAAAAAAATAAAAATAGAGTTACATCGCTAAAAATTGGTACATAGAAGTTTTTGATACGTACAAATCGATTGCAGATATTTTCGAATTTGTAAAATTATTAAGAGGAGCGGGAAAGGGGGGGGGGCAGAGGAGCAAAATATAAAAATGGAGTTAGATCATTCAAAATTGGTGCATAGAATTTTTGATACCAACAAATCGATTGCGGATATTTTCGAATTTGTAAATTTATTAGGAGGGGCGGGAAGGGGGGCAGAGGGGCAAAAAATAAAAATATAGTTAGATCGTTCAAATTGGTGCATACAGGTTTTTGACACCTACAAATAAACTGTAGATATTTTCGAATTTGTAAAATTATTTAGAATAGTGGGAGGGGGGAGGGCAAAGGGGCAAAATAATAGAAATAAGAGTTAGAACTTTGAAAATTAGTATTATTAAGTTTTAAGGCCCGATAAATCGATTGCGGATATTTTCGAAAGTATAGAGTTATTAAGAAGGGCGGGAACGGTGGATGAAGAAACGGTGCGCATGGTTTGCGCAGGTATACACTGCCGCAGGCAGTGGGGGTCCGAACAGATTATTCCACCAATGAGAGAAGATTTTTTTGTATTTTATATCATTTTCCTTTCGATAATATATGGATTCATTATGAGTGTCGAACATTTTTCCCGATCAGATTTTTTTTTTCTCTTTTTTTTTCACATGTTAAAAATTAATGCAATTTTGAGAATTCTTTAATTATAGTGAATCATTTAAAAATAGGGACCAGCGAAGCGGGCTAAGTCTGCTAAGATCAAGGATGTTATCAAGGATGGTCTTTATTCGTAAATAATAATTTTAATATATTGAATATTTTACTACATTATAATTCAACGTATAACATAGCCACAGCAACGCGTGGCCGGGTCTGCTAGTATATATATATATATATAATTTATCTTGACCTTTTAATGAAAATTTTTGCTATTATTTGACTTTTTAAAAAACTATTTAAAATTTTAAATATGTTCGGACTAAAGTTAAACTCAAGTATGTGTATATTTTAAATATTTGTTTGACGATTTACTCTTTAAAAATGTTTTTCAGCTCTTTTGAAAAACTATAGTACATAATTTTAGTTTTAATGTACAATAGTATTTGGATAATCTCACTAATATTCATTAGTAATTTTTGAAACTGTAATCATTAACACAATACTAAGCAGTATAAATTGTCAAATCACTCATTAAAATAAAACATAACAACCGTTACCGATTTAATTGTTATTTGTGAAACACCCCTCAGTTTACAAGAGAAGAGGGGGAAAGCATAGGTAAGTTCAACTTAATCGGATAAGGTGTTTAGTCGCTGTTGCTTAAAAAATACGCTTCCCCCCCCCCCTTCAAGGGGAAAAAACTATTAGTCGAGCACTTGTTAAAATCTAAAGCGCACGACTGTGAACAATGACATACTTACAACTCTCAGCGTAATCCAACAATGCGTTTAGTCGTTACAGTGTTCACTCACACGTATACACACACATACACACGCATACACATACATTGCTATAAAAATAACAAAAATTGACTCAGGTGACCTCAACACGTTTAGAAGCACCAAAATCACGTTGCCAAGATTTTTTCATGATTACAATACTTTCCTTATACAGAATGTGTATAGCAGAAAGGAAAAAAAATCTTGTATTTAATTTGACATAAAATATAAATAAATAAGAGAAACAGAGACATTAATCTGATGAGTTTCCACAAAAGATAAAATTCCTATTCTTAAATTCACTATTTGAGGTTTAAAATTTTTCTAAAAGACGAATTATTTTATTCCTAACCAGAAATTCCTTTCTGTAGAATTTACTGCTAGATAATCAGATTAAATTTGATTTGAAGGAACAATCCGTATTGTTCTTTCCCAATAAAGGAGAGTGCCTGAGATTAAGATAATACGTTTTCATTCGTCCAGAAAATAATATCCAGAAGTAGGGCGATTTTACATATACACACGTGTAAAATTTGACTGGATAATGAGCTGGACGTCAGGCGCGGATAGAGATGATTATAACGTTTAATTTTGTCTACAAAGATATAGATGTGTATAGATATAAACATGTTTATTAAATGCTTTTAGTGATTTCATTTCTTTATATTTACATAACATAGATTTTTTTTTTAACCATAAAACAATTTAAGGATTTAACAAAGAATGCTGTTATATTTTGTATTATTGGCAGGATACATGCACTGCTGATGATATGGTAAATGCTGCCAAAACAGCTGTCTGCCAATTTATTATTTCCTTTGTTTTTCAAGACGTTGTTTATTACACTGCTTGACATGAAAATTGCCCCCAACATCATTTTTGCAAATTCTTATGTAAAATGACCTCCTGAATCCGAACATGACGACCATTTTGCCCTACCACCCGCCGTTTTTGGGGACACACCCCTATTTTTACCGCTTTTCGGTAATTTTATGGCTATAAACTCGATTTATAGCGGAGAAAAGAAATATTTTAACTGTTGAATATCTTCTGAGGGCCTAAAGAGGTGAAATATTCTACCTCCATTCCAAAAGAAACCGAACTTTAAAAAAAAAATCTGGAGTGACTCCACTCGACTTTCCGAACATTGAGTAACTGTTGTAGATAAAATAAAGAAAGAGGAGTTGCTAAACAAACAAAAAAGAGAAAACCATAACAGAGTGTTTGAGTATTTTTCTCCATATATCACACGAGGTTTTATTTAACGCTACTGAACTTTGAGCCCTTAGATCATAAGGATAAAGAATTTTTCGTTGTGTCCCTGTAAAAATCTATAAATGCTAGATTCACCAAAATGCTTATAGTTAGTGCAACTGTGATTTTTAATATTCTACAAATTTTCAACTCAATTGAATAAGGCGTTTAGATGCTATCGCTGGTCTCATAGGCCATAAAGATAAAGAATTTTTCTTTGTCTCCCTGTAAAAAAACTGTAAGTGCTAGATTCACCAAAATCTATACAGATTGAGTATCTGTGACCTATAATATGTGTATAAAGTTTTTGCTCAATTGAATAAGGCGTTTAAATGCTATCGCACTTTTAAAAATTTGGCAAAGAATTTTTCTTTGTGTCCCTGTAAAAAAACTATAAGTGCTAGATTCTCCAAAATCTATACAGATTGAGTATCTGTGACCTATAATATGTGTATAAAGTTTTTTCTCAATTGAATAAGGCGTTTAGATGCTATCGCACTTTTAAGATTTTGGTCCCTTGGCCATAATGATAAAGAATTTTTCTTTGTGTCCCTGTAAAAAAACTATAAGTGCTAGATTCACCAAAATCTATAGGGTTCGTACTATGGTGACTTACAATATACGTACCAACTTTCAGCTTATTCGAACAAAGCGTTTAGACGCTAGCGTGTTCACTCACAGACATACACACATACACACATACATACACACACACATACATACATCATCGTAAAAATAGTGAAAACGGACTCGTTGGACCTCGAAACGTATAGAAGCATCAAAATCTCGAATTCGGATTTTTGACATGATTACAATACTTTCCTCACTATAGTGTTCGGAAAGTAAAAATAGTACCACTAGTGCCATCTGTTGTAATATTTTACCGGTAGATGGCGTAGTCCCTCATTGACAACTGGTATAAGTTTCATGACATTTGGATGCATGCCAACAAAAGTTATTGCGTTTCAAATGTCAGTGTGTTTTGTACATCGGTCGGAAAATGAGTTTCAAACAAAGAGCTGCAATTGATTTTTGTGTTAAACTTGGTAAAACTTTTACTGAAACGCACCAAATGCTACAAAATGCATATGGTGATGATTGTCTATCTCGTACGCAAGTTTACGAGTGGTTCGGGCGATTCAAATCGGGTAGAGAGACGCTGGATGATGACGAAAGATCAGGCCGTCCCAGAACCGGATTATCGGAAGAAAACATCGAAAAAGTGCGTGAATTCATCAAAAACAATAAAAAATCGTCGGTGAAAGTTATTGAAATGGAATTAGGCATTCCTCAAACAACCGCATACCGCATTTTGACCGAAGTTTTGGGCCTTAAGAAGGTTAATTCGCGGTTTGTACCACACAAACTCACCGAAGACCAAAAAGTTGATCGAATTGAGCATTGCAAAGACATCGTTAAAAGTGCTCGGAAGGATCGAAACTTCTTGAAATCGATTGTAACTGGTGACGAGACGTGGTGTTTTGAATATGAGCCCGAAACAAAGCGGCAAAGTGCTGAATGGAGAGCCCCGGATGAAGGAACACCCAAAAAAAGTCGCTTGGTGAAGTCAAAAGTTAAGGTTATGCTGATTTGTTTTTACGATTCAAAAGGAATTATCCACAAAGAATTTGTTCAACCCGGCCAGACAGTCACTGGAGAGTTTTACTCGGGCGTCATGAAGCGTTTGCTGGCAAGAATTCGTCGTATTCGGCCAGAATATCGACAAATCGGCAGTTGGACTCTTTTGCACGATAATGCACCATCACATCGTTCGCGACTTGTAACTGAATATTTGGTCAAAAATCACATTATTCCTTTGCATCATTCGCCCTATTCACCAGATCTCGCTCCGTGCGATTTCTATCTGTTCCCTAAACTGCATTTGGCGATGAAAGGAAAGTGGCACGCATCGATTGAAGCCATTGAGAAGGCGACGACCGACGTCCTAAAGACCATTCCAATAAAGGACATGGAGAAGTCGTTTGACAACTTCTTGGAGCGTGCAAATTTGTGTATCGATGCAGAAGGGGAATACATTGATTAATAAAAATGATTTGTTCCAAAATGTACATTGGTTTTTTGTTTTTTTAAAAAGTTCGGTTTCTTTTGGAATGGAGGTATAACATGAACATTTGCAGCAAGGGGAACATTTTGGGGGAGATTTGCCACTGAAATTATAAGTTACATTTATTATATTTTATTAATCAATTATTATTATCACTTATTGTACATTATATATTTTTTATTTTTAAAAGTTAAAATAATTATTTTCCATTCTCCAAATCAAATTCATGGCCATAAAATTACCGAAGAATGATAAAAATTGGGAGAGAAGGTGGCGTCACGAGAAAACGGTGGGTAATGGGGCAAAATGGGGGTCATATTCGGATTCAGGAGTTCGTTTTACACAAGAATTAGCAAAAATGGTATCACGGCTCGATTTTTTTTATTTATTTTTTTTTTTTTCCCCAGCGTAGTGTTAAAAGCGCTTTTGTTTACATGCTGTATTAGTTTATGTTCATTTTAAGATTGTTTTCAACATCGATAAAAAATGAGATTAAATACAGGAATCTTTTTGCGTTGATAATATAATTTAGAATAATTTCGAAATCCAAATATAAACTCAAGGTAGTCTTACATGAAAATACATATATGCTAACCGCTTCAAAATTATCTTTTGAACGTTATCACAAATTATGCAATTCAGTTTATTCTTTAATGTATAAAATATTTTATTAGAAATACTTCTCAGCATGTTCTTTACTTTCATTTTATTTTGAGCATTGCATGAAATCAAACTTAGCACGAAAGAAGTAAAATGATTTTTTTTAAATGATTTTTTAAATCATTTATCAGTAGAATTAATTCAAGAAATGACATTTCAGTATCTCGAGGTTTCATCTTATAACCATGTGCATATGACAGGTTGTTAAATCAACAGAGAAATGTGCACTAAGCAAAATTTTTGAGTCACAAATGGAGTTATAACTTTCTACAAGAACGTCTTTTATTTATACGTAGTTGAATATTTTACTTTTTTTTTGCATTTAGTTTCTTTTTACATCTAATTATTTTTGTCTAAATATTTTTTTTCTCTTTTTCATATACAACACGAAATTTTTTTAATAAAACTCCTTTGAAAACTTATGGAATAAAACTTGGAATAAAAACTTTTTTTCCCCGAATATTTTATCTCGTTGTGTTCAGTCTCCATTGCCTGAGATTTATTTTTCAGTTTCACCTATTATTCTCTTTACTCTCATAATAGACTTGATGAATTCGATAAATACGGAAAGGGATAGTGAACGTTATAAATTGCTTTTGGAAATCAATGACTTAGAAATTACTGAATTTTGTTTTATATAATTTAAATAGTTTTTGAAAAATTTTGATACATTTCTTATTGGTACATTATTTCGATGAATATATTTCCGAAATTTAATTAAAAGATCTTCTGCAATGCTGATGGAATACATTGATTCTCAATAAGATAGTTTGATTTACAGTTATCAAATGCATGTGTTACTAACTTTAATTAAATTTTTTAGTCCTAAATATTTCATATTTTATTTTATGCAATTTTTACTTCCATTACCCTACAGCCGTAGGTAATGGAAGTATTGTATTCGGTCCAAAAATTCGGTATCCAGATTGCACCTGATTTACATGTTTTAAGGTCTCTTGAGTCTAAAAAAGTGATTTTTGGCAATTGGTCAGTGTGTATGTGTGTGTGGGGAAGCTTCTGGTCATTATATCTCGAAAACTAATAAAGACAGAACTACGAAAAATTAGAATTGAAACAGGTCTGATGTACAGTTGAATTTTCCAAATTTTGGTGAAAATTGGAAAACCGGAAGTGGGTCATCAGAAGCCGGAAGTGAGGCCGTAAGTCCGTATCTCAAAAACGGCTGAATCGATTTTCTTCAAAATTGCTGTATAAAGACTTTATTAGATGTCCTTTCGAAGGATATAGTTGGTTAGTTCAGGAAAATTGACGAGCGTCCTGTATAAATAACTAAATTTCAGGTCCTGCAAATGCGTTCCTTTCAAAACGGCTGTATGAATTATTTTTAAATTTGCCATATTAACCCTCTTTTTGAATATCCTTTTGCATGTAATTGTTGTTTTCTGGTCAAAAGTTAATTATGTCAAACTTATTCTTGTTCCTTGTCGCCCTCTGTCGTGTGAAAGCCCCGCTTTGGCGACCTCTGTAACCCCCCCCCTTTTTTTTTCTGTTTATGCAATAAACAACGGAGGAGGTTTAACCTTTAGGCACGGGCTCTTTTGAATCACCACAGTGCCATCGGAGCCCCTCTCTAAAGGTTAAAATCGCTCAAAACCGCTGCATAGTGGTGAGCGGCCACCTTCCGTCTTAGAACCTTCCGTCTTAGAATTATGTCAAACTTTGGTAAAAGTCGGTATCTCAAAAACCGATTTTTTTGAAAATTGTTACATAAACCCATTGTAGATATCTTTCTGATGCTTTATTTAGTTGTCACAGGAAAATTAATAATTATCCTGATCAGATCAGTTTTAGATCTCGGAAATTGGTGTTTAAAAAAAAAAAAAAAGCTCTATAAATTCTGTTTTATATGTCTTTACACGTGCATTAATTTTCTCCTACCGGAAAAGTTTTAGACGTCTATTTCATTAGGCCAGTTTTGATATCTTCTGATAAGATTACCTCTAAAATCAGCATATAATACTTGTAATAATTGGTAATGGAAGTCATGTGGTTGTTTCACACCAGATTTTTTTAAACTTCTGCCCCATCCATTTCAATTTTTGTAGCGTAATTTTTATTTGTAATCTCAAATAAACTAGTCATCAATATTCGTCTGTATATATTTTTACGCATGCATTTTTAAATTTTTTTTTTTAAATTCAGTCGATCATAACTATAAAGCCTTTATAAGTGAAGCTGTATTAATATAAATATGTAATATTTGAAAACTTCTGGAATTATTGTATCAAAAATTTCACATAAGTGAGTGAGAGGGAGATGGAGACAGATATATAGAGAGAGTGAAAATTAAACAATTTCTAAAAAATGGTGAATTATAGAATTTTAAATTTTATTAAGACTGTAATGATATCTAATCTATTGAGCAACTTTCTTTTGATTTATACATGGATTCTGCTTTAAAGATATTGAAAATACCTCAAAATATTTTTTAAATACATGATTTTTCTTGTTTAGAAATAAATATAATAATTAAAAAACTGTTAAACTTGGAATATTCAAATTTATTAATTATCAGTTATACTTAATTAAAAGTAATCAATAAAATTTTAATTATCATTAAAAAAAAGCTGACATATCTAGATGAAATTTTTCCTTTCTTTTAATTAATCGTTAAGTCAGTAATGTTGTAAATCACAACTATTAGTATTGATTTTTTCATGAAGCCATATATTAAAGTAATCCACATTCACACATTTCTACGATGACAGCTTCTGAAATATCGAGAATCTCTGTGAGAAATGTAAAACTTTCTATGCTGTCTACTCATAAAGCCATTCATGATTAAAAAAGTTACGTGAAAACTTTTCTTTATCTGATCTGTTTTGATTTTATTATTATAAAAAAAAAAAAAAAAAAAAAAAAAAAATGCAGAAGGACTAACAAATTTTTCTTGACGCCGCATTATGTTTTTTCAAATTTTCATGCTTTCTTTTTTTAATTCTTTGTATTTTTTTTACAGGCTTATCATTTTAAAATGTTAAACATGAAAATCCTACTGATTTTCATATTTGGATTTTTTAAGAGCCATCACATTTTAAAGACTTCAATATATAAAACAAATACAGTAAGTAGGCATAATAACAAGTAAAAAGTAGATAGTTTACACGATATTGTAAATATATAATTTTTTGTATGAATAATATTTCCAATTTCTTATTCACTGTTGTAAATAATGGCATTATCAAAACTTCTTTATATTACATTAATACAGCAGGCACAACTACAAAAGAAAATATTTGTTTTACATAATGTTGTAAGCATTTTTTAAGTTAGTATCTGAACTATTCGAATGCTTTTGCTACAGCAACAGGTTTTAATGAGGAAAAAAAAAAATCCACAACTAGACATGCCTGCCATCTTTTATCAACAATGAAATGGTAGAATAAATTTGAAGTATTAAGCTATTGCATAATTTTCATCAGAAATTTAATATATTGTTCATAAACGGCAGAAGTATAATTTACAATAATGGGTTAACAAGCATAATTTACAATAATTGACAATAATTATGCTTTAAAAATTTTGCATAAATAAAGTAATGTTTGGCAGTTAAAATAAATTAAGTACATGTTCAGAAAAAAAAAAAAAAAAAAAAAAAAAGAAATCTTTAAATATTAGATAGTTTTTCTACATAACTTCCACACTTTTGTATGCAATTATAATAGCTCAGCACAAATTTTTCGTACTTAGTCTTCATAAAAAAGTGCCTTTTATTATGTCGATTAATTGACAACGTATTCTTTAATCTCGTTATATTTCTTGAACCTCTTGCCTCCAAGCAATAATTTCATTAAAAAAAAAAAAAAAAAAAAAAAGTCAGCATGTATATTATCACGTTATTTATTGAACTGTCATAAGAAGATTCATATTAAAGGTTTTAAATAAAGTTATCTAAAAAATAGAAGTAGAAAAATTAACATATATAAAATAGTTATTTTAAAATAAATGCAACATAAAAATTTAAGTATATTTTGTGAAATATAAGCTGTTTTTCTTTGAGAAAAATAGATAGTCATTAAAGCTATCGTATGGCCCTCTTTTGTTTATACGCAGTTAAACAAAGCTGAATTTTAAATTAATGGGGATTGTAAATATTTTTCGTGCTATTCTGCACTAGATCAATTACTAATTTTCAAATTGAAGGTTCAACTTTGCGATTGAAAAGAATTTGTTGGTAAATACAATAGTTGAATGAAAATGGTTTCATGAATCTACAAGAAAATTTGAATTACCTATTTGTTTTACAAGTAATTCTATCTAACTACTATTTGCTTTATATATAAAGCATACATTTTTCCAGTTCATAAATATAAACTGTTCTGTACAGAAAAAAAAAAAAAAATCTTGAAAAAACTTAGCAAGATGCAAACATAACATTTCATTCCATTTTATGATTTATCTTTGGAAATATATTTATGTAAAAATGGAAAATATAATGTCGTTCTCATCTTTTAGTTTTTCTGAAATGAGGATTTATATATATCGGTTAAAGTGGAGTCTAATAAACAATCTTTGCTCGAAATGTGAATTTACTTTTCCAGAAAGAAAGTGCATTTGCATTTTGATAAGATATTCGAGTGATTGAATAATAGAAATAGAAAGGAATTCATCTTTTATATCTGTAGTCGCATTTTTCTATGTAAATAAGAACGACAAGAAACCTATTGACAGATATTGCTATACTGCATACCGCCTTTAAAAACTGTTTTAGAATATTAAACATATTTAGTTCGAGGAATTTCATATAAAGAGACGTTATTCATTTTTTAAGTTATGATTCGTTATTTTCGCTATGGAAGGAATAATATTGTTCAAGAACTCACAAGAACATGTTATAAATGTGGTTGGATATGGCTTATGCATTTTTATCGTATGCATACGAATTTTTTTTTTCTTTTTTTTTTCTTTTTTTTTTTAGTACCGAAGACTATTAGTCTCAATCTACGGATTTTTACGATACCAGTTTTACGATAGTTGGGCATTTTTCGAAATCGAAAATTTATCAAAAATATAATTAAATACGGGCAGTACTTAAGTTTTTAGAAAGTAATACAAAAAATAATTTCTTACCAAAAGTTTATGATTTATTGCTTTTCAAAGTATTCTCCTGAAGCATCGATACATTTTTGCATTCGAATAAACCAATTTTCAAAACAATTGTGCCACTCTGAAAGTGACACAGCAGAAACATGATATTTGTAAGCTTCAATTGCCTCTTCCGGGTTGTTAAAACGTTGACCACGCATTTTATTTTTCATTAACGGAAACAAAAAGAAGTCATTTGGTACTAAGTCCGGTGAATACGGACAATGAGTCATCAACTCAATTTTTTCGCGCTTCAGATAATCCATAGTGAGTGAAGCTTTGTGTGAGCTTGCGTTGTCTTGGTGAAAAATGATGCGACGTTTTGAATTATTTTTTCTTACTTCTGCAATTACCTTCGGCAAGCAAATTGTGGTATACCAAAGAACAGTGACTGTTCTACTATCCTCCAAAGGAACGGTTGCAATATGGCCAGATTTACCGAAAAAAGAAGCAATCATCTTTTTGGAAGCACTCCTTGAACGAACAACTTTTGTCGGCCTAATATCATCTGGAAACACCCAAACACAGGATTGTTGCTTTGTTTCCGGTTCATAGGAATAAATCCAGGTTTCGTCACATGTTATGATATCGTACACATGTTTTGAGGCACCTGAGTTAAATTTTTTTAAATTTTCCTGGCACCATTTCACACGAGCGTCCTTTTCAGCTTGAGATAAATTGTGGGGGATCCACCGGGAACACACCTTTTTCACCTTTAAATGGTCATGTAAAATTGAATGTACGCGGGTCCTCGAAATGTTCAAAGACGTTTCTATTTCATCATATGTCACGTGACGATCAGTAGCAATTAGTTTTCTCACCGCATCAATGTTTTCGGGAGTCACAGCACTTTTTGGTCGACCCTCTCGAACATCGTCACTGAGATTCTTACGACCGCGGGAGAATTCTTTAAACCAGTTGTAAATTGTTGCCTTGGATGGTGCTTCACTACCAAACGTTGATTTCATTCTATCGCAACACTGTTTCTGTGTCAAACCTTGTCGAAAGTCATAAAAAATCATGGCTCTGAAATCCCTTCGACATAACTCCATAATTACTTAGTACTTATGATTTTTGGAAGATCTCAGTAAATAGAATTTCACAGCTTTTGATGTTCTATAAATGCAGACGATCACATAAATATTTGAATTTTGACAAAAATCGTCTGCTCTGAAAGTAGCCGTGTTTTCGTTGCCAGATTCTAAAAACTTAAGTACTTACCCTCGTAATTGGAAAGCAATGTTATAATTTGAAAAAAAAAAAAAAAAAAAACTAATAGTCCTCCATACTAAACTAAATTCTGTTTTTGCCAGAATTTCATCAAATTCTTTAATTTTTTTTTTTTTTTTCGAAAAACTAATAAAAAAAAAAAAAAAAAAACTAATAGTCCTCCATACTAAACTAAATTCTGTTTTTGCCAGAATTTCATCAAATTCTTTAATTTTTTTTTTTTTTTCGAAAAAAAAAAAAAAAAAAAAAAAAAACAATAATGATAACCAATATCGAAACGAACAGTATCGAAAAGTTTTTTTTTTCTTTATAAAGGACGGAGGACTATTAGTCTCAATCTACGGATTTTTACGATACCAGTTTTACGATAGTTGGACATTTATCGAAATCAAAAATTTATCGAAAATATAATTGAGTAATTTGAAAACGATGTTATAATTTGAAAAAAAAAAAAAAAAAAAAAAAAGACCTAATAGTTCTCCGTACTAAACTAAATTCTGCTTTTGCATGAATTTCATCAATTTTTTTTTTTTTTTTTTTTTTTTTTTTTCCTTTTGAAAGAAAAAGAAAAGAAAAGAAAATTTATGATAATGAGTATCGAAAAAGTTTTTTATTTTATTTTATTTTATTTTTTTTACCCATTATGTACCCATTTTATTACATAGTATTTCCATTTATATATTTAATTGCTTATCAACATTCAGCTGCCTCCCTCCCTCTTTTTTCAATTTATTTATTTATTTATTTATTTTTAATGAAGATCGGACAGACGAGGGCAATTGATTTGCACATAAAACAATTTATTTGACTATGCTCTTTCGATTTTTGCTGGTTTTACTTATATATCTTATTACAGTACGCTATGTTTCCTGGTTAGTAATCACATAAATTCTTTTAATAAGCAGTTCTGCACTGGAGACTTTAAGAGAATGTATACCATAAATCTTTTTTCATGTTTGGTTTTGTAAAGAGTCACCACATTTTACAAGCCTTTTAATATATAAAATTAGTACAGTAAGCAGGCATAGTAAGCTAAATATGTCTTTTATAGTAGTTTATAGTAAGCTCACCTTTCCTGTACAAATAATAATATCTGTACCAGTCGAATGCTTTAATTACAATCTTAGGTTCTTCAGAAGAACAAAATTGTTTTAATTAGACTTATCTACAACTTCCTGTTTAAAATAAAGCTGAAGTTATTCAGCTCTTGAATAATTTACATACGAAATTTCCAATACGTTGTTCATAAATGACGGAAGTTTGAAGGTTTTAGAAATTTGTATAAAGAAACAAAAATATGGGTTAGGAATATGTTGATAATAAAGACATTAAATAAAAGTTAGCATTTATAAAATGCCCATTTTTAATTGCATGCTACATACAAGTTTAAGTAATTTTATGGAATATAAATCGTTTAATTTTGAGAAAAATGGGTAGTGATTAGAATTTGTCGTTTGGTCCTCTTCGATATGTACGGGATTAAGCAAAGCCGAATTTTAAATTAAATTACAGTACATTCGTGAAAAAGAAGACTATTCCCGAGTAATATCGCTATAAAATATTGTAGAAACATGCGGCTGGTGTTGATCGATTTGTAATAACGTCTACTGTATAATGGTATGGTAAAATGCTTAGATATAGTAATAATATATAGATTGATCATTGGGAAGAAAAAAGTGATTCTTTTTCACTTGCGAAAAGACGGCGATTTTACCAAAATATGGCCGTTTTTCCCCGAGTAAATACACACGGGAATACACACAAATATTTTAGTGAATAAAATTTATGAATAATTTATTTACTAAAGGTGAAAAAAAAAAAAAAAAAAAAAAAAAAAAAAACTCCAGATACCGTTTCAAATTAATTTTTCTTTTTTTTTCTTTTATTCAATACCACTTAATGGCTGATTCCAAAGCTTTTTTTTCGACATCAAAAATCTTTGCACGATAATATAGTAATGAGGGATGTATATATATTACTATATTGTGTGAGTGTTCTCACACATATGTCCTTTAAAAGCTTATTTATTTATCCAAATTTAATATATAACAAAAAGGAGGGATTAATATAGATTATATAAAATAAATCTTTTTAAATTTATCTAATTCAAGTAATTAATTATAGAGAATTTCCTGTTTTATTTTTAGATCAAAATTTTCATTTCTTTGTTCTTCTATCGTTAAAAACACATTGATCTAGGAATAAAATAAAGCAATTTTTATATTGGGGTTTGTGAAAAATAGTATGTGTATACATTTTCCCCGAATGGATTAAATCAATTTAGCTATAATTATTTATTTTGGAGAGGGTAATTTAAAATTCGTATCAGCCTACTTCTAACACAAGTAGCTATTAATAAAATAATAACTGTCATTTCAATTTATATTTATCACGCTAGTGTTTACATTAAATCAATTTAGCCGTAATTATTTATTTTCAGAGGGTAATTTAAAAAGCCGTTATCAACATATTTCTACTATATACAGATATTAATAAAATAAAACAAGCATTTGATTTCATGTTTATTACCCTTGTTTGTTTATGTTAAAAAACCTATTATTATTTCAAGAGGGTCATTATAATTCTAAAAATAGATTTATAATGATGTTCGATAGTCTGGGCGTCGCCTTCTTTGTTCATTGAGAGTTGAAGGTCATTTGGCATGGCTTCTCAATGTCAAATCGATTTAATATTTGTAACGAACTTTTTATATTCAAAATTTAGTATGAATATCTTAGAAGAACAAAGAAACAGTTTGGCATTCTTTTGGCTGCATTTCAAAGATGCCAATCTCCGGGGTTGCGATTTTAAGCTATCTGTGGCTAGCAGATTTAGTGTATTCTTTTCGTTTTTGATCAAGTACTAAGTAGACGTAAATTTTTGAGGTCCTCCTCCCTCTCTGTCTAGTTGATGGGGATAGAATTTTTGTATCTGCTTATGAATATAGGAATGAAATGTAAAGTTACTGGTGACTGCAACCTGAATATTATATTGCTGCATTAATAAATCACAGTACTAAAATGATGTGTCCTGATTATTTCGAAGTAAAGACTTCTACTTTATATTTTTAACGATTCTACGATCCGGCTTTTGTGTGTGACGAACCTGACTGTGCTAGGCAATAGCATATATTATATGGTGCCTGTCCAGCTTCCCCGATCTTCAAAAATGGAGGGGGAGGAGGAACCCGACGGAATCATAATAAATTTTCCATGACGGAAAGGACCGAACATTTTATTAAAATTGCATCATCGAAGTGAATGTAGATAAGTAGTTGCATACTGCTATGTATACTCTCGATACTTAATTGGATTAATCATCGTTTGCAGTTGCAGATATTTGTTGTGAAGAAAAAAGTATTCACAGAGTTAAAGTGTTACGAATGTGCCTCTCCTCTTCATCTTATATGGTTTGCGGATGTGTGCCAGCTAGAGTTTGTGTACAGTGATCAAGGCTGTGTTTCTTCATGGGTGTCTATATCGTGGAGTTAAAAGTCTTACGAGTGTGCTCTAGTATTCAAGAGATATTTCGTTTATGGATGTGTACGTGATCGGTGCGGTCTTTCTTCGGGAATATGTGTGCGGCGATACAATTCGTGCATCTAGAGAAAAAAAAATTTTTTTTTCGCTCCTGCATCTCGTGTTTATTATGTGCAATATGCGGATTTTTCGTCACGTAAGATGATCGCTTCATTTTTTTTTTTTTGTGCGTTTTGTGACATCTACAAAGATCTTGTGTTCGCAAAGGTTTTTTTTTTCGACTCTGCAAGTGCAATTTTTTTTTCTCCTTGTGAAATTTTTTTGGTGACTGGAGACAAGGGTAAATATTCATGTGGGATAAACAGCTGCTCAATTGAATAAAGTGAATGAGCAGAAATTTATAAATATTATTTTGTTTAGAAAATAAATTTCTTTCTTTTGCCTCTTAGCAAATCTATGTGCTGGAAGTGGTAAGTTGTGAGTTTATCTTATATTTTAAATATCCTAATGGAACTGTTGCTTTTATTAATTTTGTTCCTTTCTCACCAGTAGGAAATAATAATGATAAATATAATAAAGAAGGGAAGAGAGTTTTTGGAAAATGAATTTTTTTAGAAATTCTATTTTGAAATTTTATTGAAACTTTGAACAAAAAAAATCTTCCTTATTCTTTTGAATTTTTGAAATATATATTTTTCGTAATTTTTAATAAAGTATTTCATTTGATATAAGTATATATATAAGTGTTTTGTTGTTTTTCATAATAATTGGTATTTTTCTATACTTATAAAGCTTAAAGTGATTTATTTTAATTTTTAGAACATTTTGAAATATATAAATATGTTTACATAATATTTTGGTTAGGTATTTTATCATTTGCATTTTCTGTGAGTAACATAAAGAAAAATGCATAATATTTTATGCTCATAGATCTTAACGCAATTTATTTTTTTGCTCGGACAATTTTGAAATATATATTTTTAATGGGTCTCGCAGTATTTTGTTGGGATTTTATTTTTCTTTCATGATGATTAATACTTTTATGAGCATATTATGATTTATTTTTTTTAAGTGATTTATTACAATTACTGCTGCAAATTTCTACAATTCCTTATGATTTATTTTATTTTTCGAATATTTTAAGATATATATATACATTTTTTGACATTTTTAATGAGGTATTTTATCTGATGCAGTTGCAGTAAGCATCAAAAGAAAAGATGCGTAATTTTTGTGCTCATTTAATTTAATATATTATATATATTTTTTTTTACTCGAGTATTTCTGAGATATATTGATATTTATTTGACCCAACATAAATAATCAAGATGGCCACTAAAAAGAACATTAATATTAACATTTTAAATTTTGACGGGGACTCATCCTTACTTAAATTTTTTTCGATCAGATTGAGTCATATGCAAAATTAAATAGATTAAATTCAGAAGAGGCAGTGGCAATTTTAAAAGGTAAATTAACTGGCCCTGCATTAAAATTCATGACTCAATCTCCCTTATTATACAAATCGACAGATTTAAAATTTATCAAGGATGAATTCCAGAAATTTTTTGCTCCAATGAGCAGTACTCAGGCTCTTGTGGAATTTAACAATTTAATACTCTTACCACAAGAATCAATTAGAAATTTTTCCCACAGGCTAAATATTTTAGCCGATGTAGTATATTCGCAGATTAATGATGCTAATGCTTTAAATTCCATTAAATTTACTAAATTCATTTCAACCATTCCCTCAAACATTAGAGTTAAGATTCAAGAAGAGGGAATCTCTGAGTACCAACAGGCGGTCAACCGAGCACAGAAATTACAGGACATTAATGCTAATGAAACATTACTACAAGTGAGCTTAAATAACCCAGTTATTAATACACTATCTGAAAAGTTAGTCGAACTGACAGATAGGATGAATAATCTGTCATTTGTTAGTAAATCTCATGAGGTTAATCATTCACACGAATCCCCAGTGCAAGATAGGCAAAGAAATAATGATAGACAAAGTGAATTAAGATATAATTATAAAAGTAGAAATCAAAATTTCAGGGGTAAACAAAATTTCAGGGGTAATCAAAATAAGAACAGATATCATTCTTCTCCTATTTGCCAGTTGTGCTGTAAAAGAGGACATGTTGCTACTAGGATGGTGGACATGTTGCTTTAGATGGCAAAGAAATCAGACTAGGGGTAAAAATTATGACAGAAATAATTATAGTAAAAATTCAAATAATTTAAACGAGCGCAGAGATGTAGTTTAGCTGATGCAAGTACATCTCAGGAATTGAATAGAGCATCAGCACAAAATTTTTCTCTGGACATTGATAATAACGTTAATCTACCCAAATTATCTAGTGTTAGATTGGTCAATTCTACTGCGTCTCAGACACAACAAATCTTGAAAATTTCTGATTCTAAATGTACTCAAACAAATAACGATAAAAGGGAGAACATTTTTAATGTCCATGTAAATTCTCCAAAGTTACCTCTTATTAAAATTTTGCTAGATAAACAAAAGGTAAACACACTTCTTGACACTGGTAGTTCTGTTAGTCTGTTAGCTGAAAGTACATTTAATAAATTAAAACATAGTTTGAAATATAAGCATTTATCTTCCCATGTGACAATCAAAACCGTGAACTCGAATGTACAGTTTTCATCTTGTATACAAACCACTTTCAAAATTCAAAATCAATTTTTTTCACAAAAATTCTTCATAGTAGATATTCCTGAAGGTTCTGCATTTAGGGTTATTTTGGGTTATGATTTTATTCAACAATATCATGTAATATTAGATATGCAGAGGTCCTTGTTAAAAATTAAAGATCTGAGTATTCCCATAACAAACACATATAGCGACCATGAAGAAAATCTTAATATGCATACTCAATGTAAGAAACTTTCAGTAAAAACGGGACAAAAACTTATTTTACAACCCAAAGAAGAATCTTCTATTGCGGTTTATTGTCCCAGAGTTTCTTCGGGTGATTATTTATTTCAGAGTAAAAAGAGTTCTTCCAAATTAATTTTTTTGGATTCAATAGTTAATATTGATCATTCTCAGAAACAAAATTGTAATAGTAAATATGATAGAGTAAAATTTCAGTTATATGTTAAGAATAACACTAATAGAAGTATGCATGTAAACAAACATTCAAATATTGGTACAATTAAACAAATCGAACAAATTATAGACTATGGTTCAAGACAAAATGATAATGTTGAAATTTCAGAGGATTCACAATTTATTAATTATATTCTACCTTCTAGTGATGTATTAAAAATGAGAAAACAAGATTTAACACCCACGGACTTTGATGTTAAACATCTCAATGGGTCTCATGCAACAAAATTAAAACAAATTTTATTAAGTAATTTCGCAGCATTTTCTAAAAATATGAAAACCCTTGGACATACTGACAAGGTAGTACCAGATTTAAAATTTTTAAGTGACTATCCAATTAAGACTTTGCCCTTTCCCATTCCTCAGGCTTTACAACAGGAAGCTAGAGATCAAATTAACCAATTGGTAGAGGCTGGGATTATTGAGCGAAACTGCTCAGAATGGGCTTGCCCAATTTTATTAGTAAAGAAAAAACAAGATGGATCTGGTAAACAGAAATTTCGCCTCGCGTTAGATTTAAGAATGTTAAATTCTATTATTCAAGGTTCTTCTTATCCGTTACCTAAAATTCAAAATATAATAGCTGATCTATCTGCGTATAAATTTTTCACTTGTCTTGATTTCCAACAGGCGTATCATCAAATTGATTTACCGGAACATTTACAAGATAAAATTACTTTCACATCAATGTTTGGCAGTTTCAAATTTAAAAGACTATGTTTTGGTCTTAAAAACGCGGCTTCTCAGTATCAAGCACTCATGGATTCTTTAATTGATGAAATTAATATAGATGGAATTTACGCGTATCAGGATGATTTAATATTTGGTGCAAATAGTTTTGAAGAGACATGTGTCAAACTTGAAAGAATTCTTAGGATTTTAATTAAATATAATTTAACCTTAGCTCCTAGTAAATGTACATTTCATAAGAGTGCTGTAAATTATTTGGGATTTCACATAGAGAATAATTCAATTTCTCCAATTGAGTCAAATATCATTAAAATAAACTCTTTCCCTACACCTACAACAAAAAGACAATTAAAACGCTTTATAGGAGTTGTAACCTTTTATAAGTCTCTTATTCATAATTTTTCTAAATTAATTCAACCACTTATTGAATTGACTAAACCGAAAACAAAATTTGTTTGGAATAAACATCATGAGGATATTTTTAAGAAATTTCAAGATATATTTTTAAATTCACCTATGGTAAGATTACCGGATTGGAACAAGACTTTCTTTCTCAACACTGATGCATCAAATATTTCTATCGCAGGAGTTTTGATGCAGAAATATGACAATCAATTATTACCTGTCGCCTTTTTCTCTAAATCACTTAAACCGTCTGAAAAAAGATATCCGGCTATCAAACTTGAATTAATGGCCATTTATAAATCTGTAATTGCTTTCAAATATTACTTATACAATAGAAAGTTTATCATTTTGTCTGACAGTGCTCCTTTAAAAACATATAGAAAAACAAATAGTCCTGCTGATTTAACTACTAAATGGCTGTTAGAGTTGTCAGAATACTCATTTGAATTTGAACATATTCCTGGCACTACAAATGTTTTAGCGGATTATTTATCAAGATCAGACTTCTCAAATAATCAACAAAATTTAAAAACAAACCCAGAATTAATATTCAGTTCTCAACCTCTTCCTATCGTACAAGATGACACACATTCAATTAATCAAATTTCCACTTCTACTCAGTCTGTATTACAAAATCAATTCAACAATTTTCTAGTTTCTGGTAATACTCAAAATAAAGATCCCCTTTTGGAAATTTCAAATAATACATTTATATCTGAGCAAAAGAATGATCCAAAATTGTCAATTATTTACAGACAAATTTTGAGAAAAGGTTTTTCAAAAAATAATGATAATTTTTTTATCCATCCAGATTCTAAAGTTTTAATGTACAAGAAACAAAATTTGCATAATAATACTTTTTCATATCTCATTGTTGTACCACATTCTTTAAAATCTAAAGTTTTAACCATTTCACACCTTTCTCACTTTGGGTTAACAAAAACATACGAATTTTTATCAAATAGATATTATTGGAAAGGTATGTACACAGACACTTTAAATTTTGTTGCTTCGTGTACTTTATGTTTACAAAATAAACATCATAACACACCACCAGCTCCTTTACAACCCACCTATACTCCAACACATCCAGGGCATACTATTAGTGTCGACTTGGTTGGTCCTTTTATAGATGGACATTCAGTTTTAACTGTGATTGACCATTTTTCGCGACACATTGAATTATTTCAATTAAAAGACACTTCTTCATCAAAAATAGTTAAATGTTTATTTAATTACATTACAACATTTGGTAGACCATCAGTAATATTATCGGATTTAGGCAAACAGTTTACATCAACTATTTATAATATTTTTAATGATAAACTTGGCATAAAAATTTTACATTCATCTGTTGCTCATCCTCAAAGTAACTCTATTTCTGAGAGGGTAAATAAATCTATAAAGTACTCAATTAACACTTTAGTTTCTGAGGGGCATTCTTTTGAAAATTCACTAGCTATACATAGATCACTTTACAATGGTTCAACACATTCATCCACTTTGTTTTCACCTAACCTACTGCATTTTGGTAGGGAACTGTCTTTAATATTTGATACATTTGACCAATTTATAAATCAGCCATTTTTGGATAAAAATGTAGACATATATAAATTATTACACGACTTAGATAACATCTATAGCAAAGCATATTCTAACATTAAAGAAAATCAAGACAAAAGATATCAAAATTTTCAAAAGCGTGCAAAACTGAGGCCTGTTGCTGTTCATGATGTTGTATACTTGAAATCAATAGATAAATTTAAACCCAAGTATTCTGGGCCATTTATTGTTGTACAAAAACACTCACCAGTTTCCTTTTCCATTAAGAGATTACATGCACCTGATAATAAAGCTTTCAGAGTCCATATTGATAGACTCCTTATTGCTCCGCCTCGACGTAATTATTTGTTTACTGAACCCAACTCCAATGTAACACGTAATATTGGCAATAATTCTACACATCCTTATAACTTAAGAAATCGCAATTAATTTTTTTTCACAAAAAAAGTTTGAATATATTTTGCTTCACAAATGCATTTTCCAATGGCCAAGGGAGTGTATTTGTTTGCTGTGCAGGAACTCGTCTTTATTTATTTTATTATTTTTATTTTTAGATGGCTTGTCCACTGTTTTTTTATATTTTTCTTTTGATGTAAAGACTATTTCTTGCATTGCAGTGTTGTTGAATATATATAATATTTATAAATAAGATGCATCTAAAAAAAAAAAAAAAAAAAAAAAAAAAAAATGAATGATTCTAATGATAACATAAATGCATGTAGATCATATTTTGAATTTCTAAATTAGTAATCAAGGTGTTATTTTTTATTTAATGTGTACTATATCTATTTTTATTGGGTGAAGGTTAAACAAAAGTAAGATAATTGAAATATATTTAATAGAGATATTTCATTGGAATACAGATTAAGTTCATAGGAAATTAATTATTAATGTTAATAGTGCTAACAATATACATACAGCTAAATTTTATAAGTTTCCAATTGATTTTTGGTGTACAACATGTGTTTGGTTTGTTCAATATCCAATCTAAATTTTTATTATTTTGGCACTCCCTCTCATCACTCAAAATTTTGTCAATTTGTTTTCTTTTACTTATTTATTACCCTATCCCAGATATATGTTGTCTCGTTCAAAATTTTCTCCCGGGAGAGCAACATTGGATATGTGATGAGAATCTATATTATTGTTGACATTAATTTTTCAACATTTATGACACTTAATTAATCGGTTTCGTGAGGTGTCCCTACAGGGGTCTGTGGACTCTGCTGGGGGACGGAGGCCTGTGCCTAACAGTGCAGGTCTTTCAACACGCCCTGTCCCGCTAGGATGTTAGCCTTAAGTTAACATCATTACACTTACATTTTTGTAAGGATAAGGGAAGATTATTTTTTTTTTGACTGCCAATGGCGTCCTTTTTAAAATCTTTCCTGTGTGGTATACACGAAAACTTTTCTGTTCTTTACTTTTATTTACTTTTTTTTGTACATAGTTTTGTTTAACGTTGACCAATATGTGTAACCAATGTGTTAGACAAATAAATATTACAATAATATGTTGGAACCTTTAGTATTACAACAATGTATATGCATATGTGTAATTTATATATATATTTTTTTCTCTATTTCACTATACATATTAGTGTGAAAATTTAATATTTTGGAATGTAAAAATCTAACGTTAGTAAATGTTGATGTAGCATTATTTGCTATGTTCATCAAAAAGAGACTCTTTCACAAAAAAACATTTCAGCTGAAATTTTTGGTGGCATATAAAAAAAAAATACTATAGACTATATTGAACTGCAGTTGAAATTATTTATAGAAGCCACATTTTTGCGCCTGTCATGACAAGGTGTTTCTCTTAAAGTTTTTGGTTATACTGATATTTTTGAAATATGTGTATTTTGTATTTTTGAATTAGTGTTTATATTTCATATATATTTTGTGTGTTCAATATTAAGCATTCATATAATTTTTACTTATGATGTAATATCATTTTTTTAAGTGTGCGTCTTTGGTAAGTGCTTTTGAATATTATTGTTTGTATATGCATTTCTATACAGGAGGCGAGGAGGAGTTAATTTTTTTTAATAGTCGAAGGGGAGATATATGTGTGAGTGTTCTCACACATATGTCCTTTAAAAGCTTATTTATTTATCCAAATTTAATATATAACAAAAAGGAGGGATTAATATAGATTATATAAAATAAATCTTTTTAAATTTATCTAATTCAAGTAATTAATTATAGAGAATTTCCTGTTTTATTTTTAGATCAAAATTTTCATTTCTTTGTTCTTCTATCGTTAAAAACACATTGATCTAGGAATAAAATAAAGCAATTTTTATATTGGGGTTTGTGAAAAATAGTATGTGTATACATTTTCCCCGAATGGATTAAATCAATTTAGCTATAATTATTTATTTTGGAGAGGGTAATTTAAAATTCGTATCAGCCTACTTCTAACACAAGTAGCTATTAATAAAATAATAACTGTCATTTCAATTTATATTTATCACGCTAGTGTTTACATTAAATCAATTTAGCCGTAATTATTTATTTTCAGAGGGTAATTTAAAAAGCCGTTATCAACATATTTCTACTATATACAGATATTAATAAAATAAAACAAGCATTTGATTTCATGTTTATTACCCTTGTTTGTTTATGTTAAAAAACCTATTATTATTTCAAGAGGGTCATTATAATTCTAAAAATAGATTTATAATGATGTTCGATAGTCTGGGCGTCGCCTTCTTTGTTCATTGAGAGTTGAAGGTCATTTGGCATGGCTTCTCAATGTCAAATCGATTTAATATTTGTAACGAACTTTTTATATTCAAAATTTAGTATGAATATCTTAGAAGAACAAAGAAACAGTTTGGCATTCTTTTGGCTGCATTTCAAAGATGCCAATCTCCGGGGTTGCGATTTTAAGCTATCTGTGGCTAGCAGATTTAGTGTATTCTTTTCGTTTTTGATCAAGTACTAAGTAGACGTAAATTTTTGAGGTCCTCCTCCCTCTCTGTCTAGTTGATGGGGATAGAATTTTTGTATCTGCTTATGAATATAGGAATGAAATGTAAAGTTACTGGTGACTGCAACCTGAATATTATATTGCTGCATTAATAAATCACAGTACTAAAATGATGTGTCCTGATTATTTCGAAGTAAAGACTTCTACTTTATATTTTTAACGATTCTACGATCCGGCTTTTGTGTGTGACGAACCTGACTGTGCTAGGCAATAGCATATATATCTATTGGTAAAATGTATCTTTGGGGGTCGTTTACATATCAAAACTGGTACCAACATTATTTTTTTTCAATAGCAACCACTACTTTTTAATATTTGTTCGAATTTATGGGATCAAATCATCCCGAAAAATGCTATTGTTTATACATTTATCTCAATTTTTCACAGGGTTATAAGCTGTTAGAATATGGCGATAATTATGTTAAATGAATGTGATAAGCAAAAATTCATATCTTCCCAAAAATTTATTAAATTCAAATTTCATTTTTTTATGCGTTAAAATGATGTGACTCAAACACATTCCATGCATGTTTTTGATTAATAAACATTTTATGAATTATGAAAATTATTAATAAATTCATATTAAAATTTTTTTGAATGATGACTATATTAATTTTTGCACAAATAGAATAAGCATCTTCAGAAACAGGTTTTCGAAGTTTACAGCTCATTCTTATAATTAATTTTCGAATTATAGTAATATTTCTTTCCACATCGATTTTTAGGGGGCATCACATATTATCATTTGTACAGTCGGTAACAAAAGTGTCCGAACACTAGCAAAAATTCTTATGTAAAAAAAGTACACTTCGTACGGTTTTGTTAAATAAATCCTTGTCGAATCCTGTTCTTAGTCAGTGTAAGAACATGATTCGATAAGGATTTCATTAACAAAACCGTATGAAGTGTTCATTTTTTACATAGGAATTTTTGCTAGTGTTCGGACACTTTTGTTACCGACTGTATCATCTGTAAGTAAATATCTGTATATAATCTGACTGAAAAGTTTATTAGTTTACTTTTATGTTTTTCTTATTGGCTTTTAAGCAATATTTCGATGTTTATTGTACGCATTAACTTACTTTTGTAAAATTAACGCAATGCAGACGAGAGATTGTGAAAGAATTTCAAAAGAAAAGAAGCCCCTCCTTTTGTATCGCTGAAACATTAAAAAAGAAAAACCTATGTTGTATATTTATATTTGACTCTATATGTGATGCTGGTATGCATAAACGTCAATAGAATTTACCACATCAATTGATAAAGATCAAATTTAAATGATTTAATCTCGAATATGTAATATTTTGTTTTTTACTGAAAAAGTTTTAGAAAAAGGCGTAAAAGCAGGGGTTACTTTACAAAATAGGAAAATATTCGACGTGGATATGCTGAATCTTTTTTTTTTTTTTTAATTAAATAAGTTTTCCTAGTTTTTCATCGCTAAATTTTTGTTTTAACCCTGTTGTCCATATTTTTGTATTTGAATATTGTTGGGTTCGTACACCTCAAGTTAAATGTAATGATTTAGAAAACGCAGTAAGGCGGTGCTTGCTTTTTGAAATGGCAATATGCATTCGATAATCGATTAAAAAGGTTATTATTGTTACTTTTTTAAATATTTAATAACTTTTTTTTTTTCCATGACGAATTTTCTGTTTCAATCTTGTTGTCCATATTTTTGTATTTGATTATTGTACAGTTTGTAAGCTTTAAGTTATTTAAATTTTATTGCATGAAGAAATACAATAAAATATTTAATTTTTATTAAATGTTTATTTATTTATTTATTTATTTTTATATTAGGTCAAATGTCGGACATTGGTTGTTTTGAAGTTCGTTAGAGTAGTAAATGTATTATCCAAAGAAAACTGAACATTATTTACATACAATTAATTCAAATTATGCAGTAAATTTCCCATTTATTTGAAAAAATAACTAAAAACAAAATTATATATATATATATATACGTATATGACTTATTAGTTTTAAATTAGTTTAAAATTTTAGATAATGTTATTACATTTTTAATACTTATGAATTCAAATAGTTATTGAAATAAGCTTAGATACATACACAATATCTTAAATAAAATAAAATAACTTATATTTTATTTCATATTTAAAATTTTCATACTTTTTTTTTTCATTTAGAACCTTTCTATTCTATGCGAGATCATAATTTATTTTTACTAAATATATGGACGGGCCACTAATACATTTTCGCTTGTAACTCTATCAAGAATTAATTAAAAGTATATAAGTAGTACCTTTTTTGAACTGCCTTGATCACAGAAATTCGAATATGGAGTCAAACATAGGTTTTGCTATTGAAAAAAAAAAAAAAAAAAAAAAAGCTGATACTAGTTTTAATATGTAGACGAGTCCTAAGCAAAATGTAACTATACCGTTATAAAACAAATGTAATTACTATTCGATTAGCGCTAGTCGCATGTTTATAGAACTACATGCGACAAAATTAGTTGGGGTGGCGTTTTTGTTTATATACCCTACTGTATATCATTTTCATGCTCTTTTGTACTAGAAAAAACACTCACAAGGGAACTCTTTCAAGTGGTAATCACCGATTTCCTTCAAAAAATTACAGAATATAGTTTATGTTGCACTTAATTCACGGGTAAAAAAATTAGCTGCTGAATCGCAACAGAAAAGCCACAAAAAATTATTAAACATTACGTTTTGAACGCCAAATATAAAAAAGTCCTCGCCAAATCACATTAACCTTTCCTCAATGATGCCAAAGAACTTCAGTATAGGAGGGTAGTATTTTCTATCGCTTTAGGGGTTACTGAAGGAAGGAAGCCATCCCCTCCGCGGAGAATCAAAATTAAGATGTCATGTCTCTGGAACATCCCTAAGTGTGAATATAAGGCCGTCTTTAATTCCCCACTGCGTAGCTATAGTGCGACGTTAAAACCCACTCATCACTTAAGGTATTTTCTGAAATCTAGAAATTTCTATTTAGAAAAAGTGAGGTTATGTTTTATGTTAGATCCAACATTTTCAATTATTTTATGTAATGTTTCAATATTGCATTTATTTAAAATAATGCAATTTCAATTTCAAATTTACTTTTACATTACTCCAGCTTATACAGTCAGCAGTAAAAGTATCCGAGCACTAGCCAATAATTCCGATATGAAAAAAGTACACTTAAAACTGTTTTGTTAAATAAATCCTTGTCGAATCATGTTCTTAGACTGACTAAGAACGTGACTCGACAAGGATTTATTCAACAAAGCAGTATAAGGTGTACTTTTTTACTTTCTTCTATATGTAATATAGAGAAAGTATTGGATTCGCGAAAATTTTCGACCTCCGTTTTTTGACGGATCTACACGTTTTGGGATGTCCTGAACACGAATTGATAGTTTTTAAAAAATGTCTGTCTGTCTGTCTGTCTGTGTGTCTGTCTGTCTGTCTGTCTGTCTGTCTGTGTGTCTGTATCATTTTTTTGTGGACGCTGTATCTCACGAACATATGAATGAAATTTAACCAAACTTGGTATTTAGTTGCACCCTGACATGAACTGGTGCCCATTAGATTTGGGGATCAATAGCTCAACAGGTGGCGCTGTAATCGCATTTTATGCAAGTTTTTAACATGGCAGCATAGGACAAAATTCCGTATAAATGGGCATAATGAGAGTTATTTTAAACTTGTGATTGTAAAATTAATTTGAATTATTGATGATAGTAGTAGTTAACTAGGAAAAAAAAATTGTGCATGGGGGGGCATCGGTTCCCCCCCTGGGGGGGAAGTACCCCCCGGGGGGGGTTAAATTTTGAAGATGGGTATCATTCGAAAGATCTCGTCAATACCTTTAAAACGAATGGTTGATCCATAAATCTGTGATAATTTAAAACAAAGTTATCGATTTTTTTTACTTTTACCAAAAAAAAAAAAAAAAAAAACTTAGAAAAAAAATTCGATTTTTTTTTTTTTTTTTTTTTTTTTATTATTGTTAGTGATTGAATATGTATTAATTTTCACAAAAAAAAAAAAAAAAAAAAAAGAAAAAGAAAAAGAAAAAAAAAAATCTTTTTTTTTTTTTTTTTTTTTTTTTAATATTGTTACTGATTGAATATGTATAGGAAAATATAGAAGAAAGTCTTCTGGTGGCCACAACATACTAGTTTTAGACAGGGATTATTGCTAATGCTCGGATACTTTTGCTTTCAACTGTATATAATATGGAGTAATTTAATGTCTGAAGCACTCGGCATGTGCATTTGTATAAATTTGCAGACGATTTAAAAACTAATCTGATATATAGATTGGTTGGCTGGGTTTTACGTCGCACTAGTACTGCGGAATGGGGCAGACCAATATGAATTATAAAATTTGATTGAACATTTGATTGTTAGAATAGTTGATAGAAATTAATACTCAAATAAATAAATCAAAATTAAAATATTTAAGATATTTGAGGTTGAGTAAGTTTTAAGTTTTAATTCGCACTACAGATATGCAATGGCGACAGTCTAGGATACATTCCTATAGATGGTCCGTAGACGTGCATTACAACTTTGATCCTTTACGGAGGGGATTATTTAAAATTGGAAAAACACGTGCATAACCTTTATGGCTTATTACATTTCTGGTAATTTATTTTGTAAAAATATGCATTAGAATTTCATAAGGTTTGTTGGGTTTTACGTCGCACTAGTGCTGCGCAGTGATTTTTTTTCATAGGTAATTTTCTTAGAATTATTAACTGCGAAATCTTGTTGTTTAAAAAATAATTGTTATGCTAAATGCAGACCCTCCGTGGCCGAGTGAGTATGTCACCCTCGCTAATCGCCTTCACGTGTAAAAGAATGGGTTCGATTCCCCAGCTGACGCAGGGTGTTTTTTTAATTTTTTGTATTTTAATCCGGTTATGAGAGGCATACTATTGTAACAATCTCAGCTATCGTAGATCACAAGTCGGATCGTACAGTCGGCAGCAAA
The DNA here is from genome assembly GCA_963930645.1 of Salticus scenicus. Taxonomy (NCBI): domain Eukaryota; kingdom Metazoa; phylum Arthropoda; class Arachnida; order Araneae; family Salticidae; genus Salticus; species Salticus scenicus. The sequence continues at coordinate 88,287,014 of OZ005649.1, read as the reverse complement.
AGTATCCGATCACTAGCAATATTCCCCGTCAGAAAAATGCACTCTTAATACTGCTTTGTTAAATAAATCCTTGTTGAATCATGTTCTTAGACTGACTAAGAACATGATTCGACAAGGATTTATTTAACAAAGCAGTATTAAGTGTACTTTTTTTAGACAGGAATTATTGCTACTGCTCGGTTACTTTTGCTGCCGAGTGTACGATCCGACTTGTGATCTAAGATAGCTCCGATTGTTACAATAGTATACCTCCCTATGTTATATCTTTCCTCATCTCGACAAAATTTACGGGAGGGGGATGTCGAGTCAAACATACAAATCGGATGTATATATTAAAAATAAATAACATACGCAGAATGCAACCATCCGATGTACCGGACCCTCCTCAGGAGTGCATCGCAAACCGTCGCCAATTGCCCATAGTTCAGTACTAGTGCGACGTTAAACCCAACCAACAAACAGGACGAATTTAGGGTAGAATCATAGATCGTCTCCAATTGCTCATTGCGTAGCTCTAATGAGATATTGGATCCACACAACTCATATTCTGTGGAGTTGCTTGTTCGTCGAAGGTTCGTACTGCCCAATAAAATGATCAGACTAAGGGGTACATACAAATGAAACACTTCCGGTTGCAAAGCCGTTTGCAAGTGTTCCAAATGTATGACTACAGTCGGCAGCAAAAGTATCCGACCACTAGCAAAAATTCCTATATAAGAAAAGCACACTTAACACTGTTTTGTTAAATAAATCCTTGTCGAATCGTGTTCTTAGACTGACTAAGAACAGGATTCGACAAGGATTTATTTAACAAAACTGCATTAAGTGTACTTTTTTTACATAGGAATTTTTGCTAATGCTCGGATACTTTTACGGCCGATTGAATTTGCAAAAAATTTGCAAAATTTACGTCATCGGAGTTGCAAGCGTTCCGTTTGTATGCAACCCTTATAAGAAAAATGTGTTCGGATTCGAAATGCTTTCATTTTAGTTAAAAAAAAAAAAAACAGCTTTGTGTTTTAATATATAATGTTTTGTTTTATTTAAATTTATATAAAAGTTTTGATCATATATTTTTTTAATGTCGTTATTAAAAACTTGACGTAAATATTCTTGCAATTGTTATTGACACAGCTTATTTAACTGAAATATTAAATGTTATTTAGAATTTCGACTGAATAATTCTCAATCTGGTAAATTATCTGGTTTTTGTTAATATATTCTGAATTCTCATGTGCTCGACAGCGTAGGGAGCTCGTTTGACTATCAAAAAGAAAGAAGAATATCTACATCTATAAAATCTTCATTGCAATAAAATTTCGAAGAATGCAGTCGCCAAACAGGCGCTTTTTTGGAAATATTGCAAACATGCTTCCATTTTTAATAATTTTTTATAGCTTATCTATTGCGACTCAGCAGCTAATATTTTAGGAAGATGCTATTCAGGATGAAATCTTATGCCAGAATTTTTTTCAAGAAAATCGGTGATTACCGCTTGAAAGAGTTTCCTTGTCAGATCTAATTTTCAAATTGAAGTATCTGCTTTTCGACTAACAACAATTTATTAGTAAATATGATTTAATGAAAATGGTTTAAAGTGTCGAGGAATGAGGAACTTGAATTACATATTAGTTTTATGTTGGAATTTTGAGGATTTTGAAATACATATTAGTTTTATAAGATGTTATAATACCTGTTTGCTTTATGCATAAAACATAATTTCTTTCAGTACATAAATTTCAGATTTTTTTTTTTTCTTCTGAAATTAAGTAAATTTCAAATACAACATTTCATTCCAATTTTTTTTTATTATTATTGCAGAATATATTTATGCAAAAATGAGAAATATATGCCTATCCCATCCTTTCATTCTACTGAAATAAAGATTTATATATTGGTTAAAATAGAGTATTTTAAACAAACTTTATTCGAAATATGAATTTACATTTTTCAGAAAGAAGGTGAATTTGCATTTTGATAAGATATGAATGATTATATAATAGATATTGAAATGAATCCATCTTTTATAACACATATATCTGTAGCCTCATTTTTATAAGTAAATAAGAACGACAAGAAGTCTATTGGCAAATGTTGCTATATATCATGCAGCCTTTGAAAGCTGTGTTATAATATAAAGCTAATTTTGTTTGAGGAATTTCATATTGAAAACCGTTATTCAATTTTTCAAATTGTCAAACATTTATTTCCTAGTTATATGAATTCTGCTTCTTTAGAAAACATAATAAATTTAGTTTTCCATTAATATTAAAATACTTTTTTTTTTCACCGTTAATATATATTATAAATAGTTTAAAATAGTTTAATTAAATAAAAATTGTGTAATAGGTTAAGATTAAAATAATAATAAAAGAAATTGAATGAACAGAAGATTTTCTTAGAAATTTTATTGGTTAAACGACATACTTAAGTTTTAAAATTTGTACAAAAAATTTATTTTATTTAGATATTTTTTAGATAAGATTTGTCGGCATTACAATAAACTTTCTTATGCACAATAAAATATTATACGTTTTCAGAAAGTCATTTAATTTCACGAATAAAATAATTACATACAGGCTCATATAAATTGAATCTCAAACTGTGAAAAAAAAAAATCCTCATCGACAAATAATATATACATATATATATTTATATGCTTGATAACCAATGCAAAAATTAAAATTAATAAAAATGTTCTGTGTCATGTCATTGTTAACATCAATATAAATACCCGCATATCTTCACATTTTTCAGCTGAATTACATCAAAAGATTAGATTAGAAAACTTTTTCTTTTCCTTAGAAAAAGATTACTTAAAAAAAAAAAAAAAAAAGAGATTAATTTACTTAAGAAAAGATAAACATATAGGTAAGTGTAATAATGTATACATAATACCTTATAATCAGACTCAATGTACATTCTACATAATCAATCATCTGAAATATTTAATCACCATCTCCCTCATTATTTAATAAGTGCTTTAAATAATCCAATTTCCTATATGTTTATAATACAAAACTTAAATAAATGAAAATGTGACTTGGTATAAGTTTTGTTAAGCTCCTATTTAAATAGCTACATGTTTTGCATTTTCATGATATTTTGCACAAAAGACTGGATCACATAATATTCTTTTCTTAAATTTAAAGCGTATTTTAATAGGTTTGTTAAAAAATATAATAATAATAAATAATGAATATATCATTAGTATATTTTTTTATGTATATCAAGAAATTTTTTTATTTACATTAAAGGTTTATTTAGATAATTTTTTGGATGAATGAAATAATTATAGAAAGTTACACTTAAACAGACATTTAATTAGTTCTACTTAAATAAGGATTTAATTAATAATATGAAAATAAAGATTCATTTTATTAAACTGAAACAAGCCAAACATTAAATTTTAACTCATTCTTTCATAAGCTTTTTGGTATATCAGAGATATCAAGACAAATACTGAAAGGGCTGACTTTAAAACCTACTTAATTTTTACGGTGATTAAAAAAGAGGAAAATTCTATTCGACCTTTCAGGAATTATTGATCAAGCATCCTGCGATCTGATAGGATCTATTGGATCGCAGGAAGCCATGTTGAAATCTATGGGGCATCGAATGCGTAACAACAGCGATATAACATATCCTAAAAATCACCTTGAAACGTGATTACTCCACGTTTCTTTAGTTTTCAAAGAGAAAATTGTATACTGGTGATTCACTCTTTAATCGTCTAACACTATATATATACTTTGAAATTTCTACTTTGAATAAACAGCCAGAAGAACAAAGTAAATAATTAAATACAAAGGGTAATATGGTTTTAATTTTCAAACTGAATTATCATCAGTATTTCCTTTATTATCATCTAATTTTCAACCTACAGTGATTTAAAGATTTATGCTTAAGATGACGGTCCCAGAATCTTTTTCAATAGCTTTTGAATCTAGGTTCTCTATTTTAAGACAATGTTGCATTTGAAATAATATATGACAATTTACATATTAAGATTTCTTTACTTCTATTCTTTCAGTAAGTAACTTCAAACTGAAAATCGGTCTCGCCTCTGTACTTTTTCCACTTTATTAAACTGAAAATGCATTGTACAGTGTATGTTCATTTTCCAACACTTGTAGTGAACCAGAAAATAATATAAAATTATTTTTAATGGCTAATCTTGATTATAATTGTAAGCAAAATGGTAAATGACGACAAAATTTTAAATGATGGACAAGAAAAAATTGAAAGTTTTAAATAATTGTTTAACATATAAAAATGAGATGAAGTTACGTTTAGTCAAAAAAATTTGGTTCAATTTAAGCAGATGAATCTTCTTAAATTTTATCGTTCTCAATGGTATATAATCTATATGAATATGAAATTATTTTATCTGAATTTCTTTAAATTATTTTTCAAAGTAAAATAAATGATGTAAAAAAAAAAAAAAAAAAAAAAAAACCAAGAAAGAAAAATCATGCAGTACGCATTGATTAATAACACTTTCCAACTGTTGGCGTAATTGTCGTATTGAATAACTTTTAATATTATTTGCCTATGTTATCACACAACGGAGATAAGGACTGAAAAATATACAGATAGACTAATTGATCGGACAGACAGGCAGACAAACGGACAGGCAGATACGCAAAACTGAAATCATATTCACACTTAAAAAATGTTAGAAAATGTTAAAAACGCTTAACGTAAACGAAAGTACAATTCTAGCATTTTTTTTAATTAATAGCTCTTAATGTAACTGGATGTTTTTGTGCCACCCTGTAAATCTAATGCTAATCATGCTATATTCTGTGCAAAGCATTCTTTTGTGCATATAAATAACATATTTCAGTTTCCAAAAATTTCGTGGAAAGTAAAGTTATTAAAATTTGATTTATAGAAATATCTCTCATTGAACGCAATGCTTTGGAATACTTTTGAGTGTCCCTGTACATACACCGATGGCGGTATGTCCTCCATTTTATACAGGAAACATCCAATAGTGATCTTGAATAACATATTTCAATTTAATTGAGATATGTCTACAGTAAAGTTATGAAAATATGGTTTATAGAAATACCGCTCATAGAGCACAATTCTTTGAAATATTTTCGGGTGTCCCTGTACACAAACCAGTAGAGGTATAAACTCCATTTCAATAGGGAATATCCCATAGTGAACTTGAATAACATATATCAGTTTTAAGAAATTCCATAAATATTTACGGGAGTTAGATTTCGGACAGACAGACAGGCAGACAGACGGACGGACAGGCAGATACATAAAACTGAAAATATATTCACACTTAAAAAATGTTAGAAAGTGTTAAAACGCTTAACGTAAACGAAAGTACAATTGTAGCAATTTTTTATTAATAGCTCTTAATGTAACTGGATATTTTTGTGCCACCCTGTAAATCTAATGCTAATCATGCTATATTCTGTGCAAAGCATTCTTTTGTGCATATAAATAACATATTTCAATTTCCAAAAACTTCGTGGAAAGTAAAGTTATTAAAATTTGATTTATAGACACATCTCTCATAGAACACGATGCTTTGGAATACTTTTGAGTGTCCCTGTACATAAACCGATGGTGGTATTTCCTCCATGTTATGCAGGAAACATCCAATAGTGAACTTGAATAACATATTTCAATTTCATTCAGATATGTCTACAGTAAAGGTATGAAAATATGGTTTATAGAAATACCTCTCATAGAACACAATGCTTTGAAATAATTTCGGGTGTCCCTGTACACAAACCAGTAGAGGTATAAACTGCATTTTCAATAGGGAACGTCCGACAGTGAACTTGAATATCATATTTCAATTTCATTCAGATATGTCTACAGTAAAGGTATGAAAATATGGTTTATAGAAATAACTCTCATAGAACACAATGCTTTGAAATACTTTCGGGTGTCCCTGTACACAAACCAGTAGAGGTATAAACTGCATTTTCAATAGGGAACGTCCGATAGTGAACTTGAATATCATATTTCAATTTTATTAAGATATGTCTACAGTAAAGGTATGAAAATATGGTTTATAGAAATAACTCTCATAGAACACAATGCTTTGAAATACTTTCGGGTGTCTCTGTACACAAACCAGTAGAGGTATAAACTGCATTTTCAATAGGGAACGTCCGATAGTGAACTTGAATATCATATTTCAATTTTATTAAGCTATGTCTACAGTAAAGGTATGAAATTATGGTTTATAGAAATAACTCTCATAGAACACAATGCTTTGAAATACTTTCGGGTGTCCCTGTACACAAACCAGTAGAGGCATAAACTGCATTTTCAATAGGGAACGTCCGATAGTGAACTTGAACATTATATGTCAATTTTATTAAGATATGTCTACAGTAAAGGTATGAAAATATGGTTTATAGAAATAACTCTCATAGAACACAATGCTTTGAAATACTTTCGGGTGTCCCTGTACACAAACCAGTAGAGGTATAAACTGAATTTTCAATAGGGAACGTCCGATAGTGAACTTGAATATCATATTTCAATTTTATTAAGATATGTCTACAGTAAAGGTATGAAAATATGGTTTATAGAAATAACTCTCATAGAACACAATGCTTTGAAATACTTTCGGGTGTCCCTGTACACAAACCAGTAGAGGTATAAACTGAATTTTCAATAGGGAACGTCCGATAGTGAACTTGAATATCATATTTCAATTTTATTAAGATATGTCTACAGTAAAGGTATGAAATTATGGTTTATAGAAATAACTCTCATAGAACACAATGCTTTGAAATGCTTTCGGGTGTCCCTGTACACAAACCAGTTGAGGCATAAACTGCATTTTCAATAGGGAACGTCCGATAATAAACTTGAATATCATATCTCAATTTTATTAAGATATGTCTACAGTAAAGGTATGAAAATATGGTTTATAGAAATACCTCTCATAGAACACAATGCTTTGAAATACTTTCGGGTGTCCCTGTACACAAACCAGTAGAGGTATAAACTCCATTTTCGATAGGGAACGTCCGATACTGAACTTGAATAACATATTTCAGTTTCAAGAAATTCCATCAATATTTACGGGAGGTAGAGCGCGGACAGACAGACAGACAGACAGACAGGTCATAAACACTTTTCAACCTTGTTGGAAAACGTTAAAAAGAGAGAGATAAATATATTTATAGATACAAGTTTTACCCACTTTTACTTTAGGTGATTTCTGTTAATCTAATTTAATAAAATAACGTGACTTGGGATAATTCCAGATTTGTCTCACTTTAGGAGATATTTGGAATGTTTTTCATTCATTTTCATTACAGCAAAAACAGCGGTACATTTAACGGATAAAGCACAATACTATTATTATTTGACAATTGCAATTCTTACGTCCACATAATGTTTTTCTGTTTTTTCCTTCGTGAGAAATTGAACTCCAATTTCTTTATCCGTTTCTGAAAGTAAAGAAGAATTATATTTGAACAAACTTTTTCCATTTGTTAAACAAGGATTTCTGGCGTATTCAGGAATGATATCACAATATCATTAATTCAGGTTTCTTGCTGTTAGAATAAGGCATTAATTGTAAAAAGAAAGAAGCATCTATATATTAATAGGCAAGCATAAAATTTGTAGTCCCTTTTTAACATATTAATTATGGGAGTAGAGGGTTGAAAATAGTATCATTCGAAAGATATGGTTAGCCGGAAGGTGCGAATACAAATATTATTTTCTTACGATGTCAAGAAGGTATTTAAAAATACATTTATTTTTTATGCATTTTCCCCCATTTTTCCCTTTTATACACGTATTCCTTTACATTAAAAAATGCCTAAAAGTAGAAAGTTGTGAAATCTGGCAATTTCATAAAGCTGAAATAAAACCATAGACACAGTAATTTGTATAATGTAGCATCACTATACGCAAGCGAAGTGATGACGTCACGCAAGCGAAGTGATGACGTCACTGTCTGTCCATGGAGCCATGAAAAATATTTTCTATGTTAATCGTCCATTGGATTTTTTGTAAAAATTTATTAAAAAATAACGGAAATTATCTGCCGATTTTAATTCCGATATTTGGGTATAGTTATATATAAGTTACTGTCTACATGTGTTTGATTGAGTTATTTTTTCTGTAAAATTGATAAAATTTTAATTTAAAATCACAAAACTCAAGAATTAAAAAAATGGCAAACTTCCAGTTTCGAATGTAAACATAAAGGTTTCATTTCAAAGGGTGATATTTAAACAATAAATATTCAACTAATAAGGTAAGGGCATGTGACGTCACTCGTAGTCAAATTATGGGTAAAGTGGCAAAACATTGGTATTTCTACCAATAGAAATTGATCTTTTGTCACTCGAGAGTGGCAAAGATTGATTGACGGAGCATTTGTTTGTAAACATGCCCTTTCCTTATATACTAAATAAAAGGAAAATGGATTTGTTACTAACTGCTGCATGTATAAGTAGACGATACGGAAAAAATTCCGATTTCCGTTTTTTTGCTGAATTTACATGTTTTGAGCTTTCTTTTCGTTTCAATTAACTGAAATTGGCTACTTATTTTTTAAAAAAGTGTCTTTATTGCTAGCTTTTGTGGGTAGAAGAAGCAAGTAGAAGATACATAAAAACTTTTTATTTCCGGTTTTCGATGAATTTACACGTTTTGAGATTTCCTTGCATTTTAATAAAGTGAAATTGACTACTTATTTTTATTTTTTAAAAAGTGGATTTATTATTCTTTCCTCTTCATATATAAGTAGAAAATATAAGATTCAGAAAAGTTTTAGATTTTCGGTTTTCGATAAAGTTACACGTTTTGAAATTTCCCGAACTCAATTCGACCATTTTTGAAAAATATCTTTTTTTTTTTTTTTTTTTGTTCAAACACTGTAATTTATGAACCAATCGAATTAATTTAACAGAATTTGACACTTGGTTGGGCCTTGGTTTGACATGTTACCTATTAGCTTCTGGGCTGTATCACACGACAAGGGGCGTTTTCACGTTGCGATTTTCTCTCATTTCAAGAAAGGCTAACATCTACAGAGAGAAATAGTTATATTAAGTAAAACTCTGCTGATTCAGTTAGAGTGAATATCGGCAAACAATTGCCGCAGCTGTGTTGCAATTGCATTCCGTTTAGGACAAGGCAAGAACTTTGCTTTCCAAAAAAAAAAAAAAAAAAAATGGTCGAGTTTCGACCACTGGGCGATACTAGTAAATATAAATGTACACTGTTAAAAAAATGCTACTTTTCTGCCAGAAATTCTCTGTAATTTGAGAAAAAAGTCGTAAATAATCTAAAAATTACGTTGACAAAACGTATTTTTCTGTAATTACAGAGAATTTCTGGCTGCAAATTTGCTATTTTTTTTTAACAGTGTAGCTTGTCATTTGATTACACAGGTCTGCGAATTCGTACTTTTCAAGTCTTTTTCGTGCAGCTTTAGGTGTCTATAATGTGTTTTAATACGCTGATTTCAAAATTGCTTGTCTTCTCTTCCTGTCACATAAGGGTTTTTCAGAAAGTAAGGATGGAGATCGGAAGAATTCAACAATGTGACTGTATCAAATTCGAAACTAGTTATTCATAAAACACATTAAAATAATCTGGTGTGTCACTCACACGACTTTCTCTTACCCTAAAATATAATACTATAAATACAGGTTTGAGATTAAGAGGTAAGATAACGATGTTATGTAAACCTATGTTAAACAATTCAAATTAGGTTTCGGGAAAGTTTTATGCGATAATTAGTTGTGTATGAGGGGTATACCACCCCCCTCAACCCCGCGTTTCATTAATGCACCTATATTTATATACAATTTAATTCGGTTATTAAAAAATAATTTATTAAAATTATCATTTAAAAAAATTATCTTTTATGATAATGCAGACGATTTCTATATTAGAAAAGTAGTTAACACCAAATATCCAAAAAAAGTCCATTTTATTCTCAAAAAAAAAAAAAAAAAAAAAAATTCTAAGGTTTTTTTTTTGTTAAAAGTAAAAAAAAATCGGTAATTTTATTTTTAATTACCGCAGATCGATGATTCAACCATTTGTTTAAAGGTATTGGTGAACTCCTTTGAAAGATACGCATCATGAAAATTTACTCCCCTCAAGGGGGAGGCGAGGGTCCTACGTACAGAATTTTTTTTTCACAGTTGACTATCTCTATTACACAAAATATATATTCGTTTCATTTGGTTTAGTGCAGTCTATATATGTTAAACTCTATTTACCTGTAATTTCCCCCATAGACGTAATGTTTTTGAATACTTTTGAGTGTCCCTGTACACGAACCATTTACTTCATCTCAACGAAAAGCTTAGTGTAGCATCCTTATATGATACACATTTAGAATACCAAGTTTGAACTTTCTGCCATAATTTGTTTTTGAGATATGCTGATAACAGACAAACATACACACAGGCCATTTGTTAAAAACATGATTTTCGTATTCAAGGGACCTCAGAACATGTAAATATAACAAAAACTCGCGTTCGAAAATTTGACCCAAAAACAATATTTTCTCTATCTTATGGGTAAGACAAAGTAAAAAGGCTATTATTTAACATTACATTTTAAATGCGTTTCTTTACATACGATCTTCATTTAAAGCTTTTTTTCTTGTGCGCAGCTTGGGAGCATTCAGGAGGAAGGATCCTCTATGCAGTATCCGAAAATAATCTTCTAATATGTTTTTACTCCATCCTTCCTGATACCTCCACAACATTTCTTTGATGTCCTAATGAAACAATTGTGATTTTGTTTTTCACTCACATCACCTAGATTTTACGGAAAATAACTTTGATGGGAGTTGAAAAAGTGGAGCTTTACGCATAGAAAGTGTCATTTTTTTTATCAAAACTGTACGTGAATTGAAGTTTTTGAATAGTTTTTGCTTAATCAGCATTGAAAAATACACCAGAAAAACACATTACCTTGAAGAAAAGAATTTCATCGCAGACCTGTGTCACTTTTGCAATAATTTAACTCATTTTAATTCGATGTTTTAATAAAGTATTTTAAAAGTACTGAAAGTCTATATCGCCATACGACCATTAGAACTTCAAAAAGCCTCGATTTAATAATAGTCTTTTTTTAAGTAAATTATTGTTAAGTAAGCTTCATTGAGCATGTCTAATTGTTACCTATAAGTTTATTATGTATTTTGAAATATAATTTAAATTCTGTGGTGAATTGTTTAATAATTTATGTGTTAATAATAAATGTGTTTTTGTCACCTTGCACGCAGGATATCTCTGAAATTATTTAATATTTTTACTTGGAAATTTCACAGATTATGTAAAATATGAGATCCTTTAAACTGAACCTAAATTTGTATCCCCCTATTTCTCATACAGGTGATACTTCAGATTTTATTAATAAATAAATGGTCTTTAATTTTTTTTTAATAGTTTCAGAGATATCTTGCGCGCAAGATGAAAAAAAAAAAGCACACACATTTATTATTAACACATAAGTTATTAAATAATTCACCACAGAATTTAAATTATATTCCAAAATAAATAATAAACTTATAGGTAACAATTAGACATGCCCAATGAAGCTTAGCTAATTTACTTAAAGACTATAATTAAATCGATGTTTTTTGAAGTTCTAAAGGTCGTATTAAATGAGTTTTTAATGTATTTTTTCTTCAAACATTTCTAGAAAATCACATGAAAAGTTTTGTCACAGATGAATACACAAGCACAAAAATGAATAAATAAATAAATAAGTAAAAATTAAAAGAACAGCAAAGTTGTGGTTATTAAAAAAATACTTGGAACTCCGAAACTTAAAAAATGATGGTAATAATTTTTGTAGGTTTTAACTCACTTAAAAATTCGCCCTGAAATAGAACATATCGTTTTCAGAATGTTTCGGTACTCTCTATGTTGTGTAGTCGAGGAATATGTGTATACATTTATAAAGGTTTATATGTTTAATACTTTGAAACCTATTATTTACATCCTTTTAACGACGCACTATAAATACGTATTGGGCAACTGGCGACAGTCTGAGACTCAAGTTTAGCAGTGGTCCGGAGACATGTCATAACAATTTTGAGCCGCTGTGGTGGGTTATATTCCCCATTTTGGCAACCCCCCAAAGATATTACACTGCGTTGAAAAAAAAAAAAATCGAGCCCTGATACCATTTTTGCTGATTTTTATGTAAAATGACCTCCTGAATTCGAACATGACACCCATTCTGCCTAGTCACCCACCGTTTTTTCGGTACGCCACCCCTCCCCCAATTTTTATCACTTAAAATTACAGAAAAAAGATACAAATAGAGAGGCGTCTGTGAAGTCGTTCCTTCACATATATGAGTTTTAATTATAGCTTTAAATAAAGGCAATACATAATTACTATATTTTCAATAAATTAAATGGCTAATAAAAATAGATAACGAAATTCTAAATTACTTTTATATTTATTCGCTTTTGTCTATAATAGATATCTTAATTCTAATAATACTTTATCCCTTATGCTATTAAATAAATCTTCTGAGAACAAAAACATATTCTTTTTAAATGACATCTCTCAAAATTATAATCTCTCCTAAATCATTTAATAAATAAAATATAAAAAAATATTATTTTCATTTATCAACCGTTGTATACATAATTACATTTTTATTCTTCTAAAATTGCGCAAGTCCACTTTGTTATAAATAAATTAGGCTATAATTTCCGTTGTGGTATCATTAAAGGGTAATTTAGATTTTTTTTTTATCACAGGATGTGCAATAATTTCCAGACTTTTGGTCTTGCTTACTCAACGGTTGTCTGGCGATAAAATTTGGCATAGATGATTGGCGTTAATTCTTTAACGGACGCGCAAAATTCAAAATATTTATATTAATTTATTCTACAAACAAAGGATTATCTTTGGCTGTAAAGTTTGGCAATATTTTAATAATCTTGGCGTAATTCAGCAGTCCGGTCTGGATTGCGACTCAGTCAACTAGAGAATTCGCTCTACAACTACTGATCAGATAACATGTGACCCCCGTAGCTCTCTCTCTCACCTCTACCTTTTGCATTCTTGTAACTTGCGGTCAAGCTGTAACTCCACTATTAAGGCACTGTTGATTTACCTATGAAACGTCTTCAAATAAAATAAATATATTTTACAGCGAACTATTAGTTCTCTTTATTTTAACGGCCATCTTTTTCAGCTGTAAGGACCTGGACAATAATTTGGAATTTACGGTGGGTGACAGAGAAAAATGGGCGTCATATTCGGATTCAAGAGGTTATTTTACATAAAAATTTGCAAAAATGGTATTAGGGTCGATTTTCACGCAGAGCAGTGTTATTTGTACGTAACACGTATTAATTTTTGAAAACATCATATAAGATTTCTGTTTCATAATGATCAAATATTGTTCACGGAAAGCCCTAGTATAGTGTATGAAGCAGTAAAATAAAAGTATGGAAGCTTTAGGAATTTATTCTTAAAGACAGCAAATATAGTACTAAAAACAAAAACGTTATAGTACGTTATAGTACTAAAAGTACATATTGCACCTTGGCAAGAAAAGTGACACTTGTACAGTGTTGCCAGATTTGGGGACTTTTTTTATTAAACAATACAAATAATTTTGAGATGTGATATTTGATATTCACAATAGATAGTGAATCTTCGAATTGATTAGGCAACTGTTGCAATTAAAATTTAGTGGTGGATACTGAATAAAAAAAAGTCCCCAAATCTGGCGCAACACTGCACTAGTAAAAAAATACAGTTTTTAAGAACAACCAGCTTTAAGATAACGATAAAGCACAGATTAATCTACAATAAAACTGACACAGCTATCTTTCAGTTGGATAAATTGTGTGACATAGGTGTGACAATTTTCGAGCACGCTGGGCATTTCATGTACATGATGTTTCTGTTATATAAACTTAAAATTGCTTGTTTTTTTTTGTCTTGTGTCACTTTTCTTGACGGGAGACGAATTAGACCAATTGAATTTTTGGATTTTCGAATACTGCTATGTCTGAAATATTTGTTTTGTGTTTTTTAATTGACAATTTCTGTCAGTAAATGAAGCGAGTATTTGTATTTGGAGATTGTGGTGCTCATAAAGCTCGTTTATATTAATTGCAGAATTCTTAAAACTTTTAGTGGCCTCTACATAGTAGAATTTTATATAATTGAAGGAATTAAAATTAAATACCCAGATATAATAGCTTTAAAGAAATTTTAATGAAAAACATTTCAGATTTTGACAGATTTTGTAGAAGAATAGAAAGAAAACAGAGTTACATGTACACGGTAAAAAAAAAAAAAAAAAAAAAAGAGAGAGAGAGAGAGAGAGAGCAACAGGCGGAATGTAGAGATGATGATGGAATTTCAAAAGAGAGTAGAAGATAAAAGCCTGATGAGAGAAACGTTGAGAGAAGATAGTCTTAGAAATATATATTAATATTAATTCACGAAAAACATAGATATTCGAGAAAGAAATTGTAAAATTTAGAATATTTTGATTAGCATCCAAATAACCTAAAAGCATGTTGAAATTGTTTCTTACATATATATATATATATAACTCTTATTGTTAATTGAAATGAATACGATATTTCTGTTATTCGGTTAAGAGCATTTCCTCCCACTATATATTTATGATACGTTTAAGAAATACACATTTTTTTCTTTGTAAATAAATTTATTTTCAAGTGAATAAAGATACATTTAAAGTGAATTTGTTGTTATATTTTACATTTGTTTCTAAAGCTGAAGCCAAAATACATTTTTAGAAAAAGACTCTGTTTATTCAAGATGTTTATAGGATTTTCTTTGAATATATATGTATATATATATATATATATATATATATATATATTAAAATAACTTGCTATCAGTTTTTCAGATAATATTATGAAATGCATTTTGATGATAGTAATATTTGAATAGAAGATGTAACAAATGAAATTGAAGAATGTACTTTTGAAATATGTAAGGGAATTGGAAAAAAATGTCAATATTTGTATTAGAATGGAAAACATGTTTTATTATGAATAAATTTTATCATGACGAATTTTCCTTTTTAACAAAGATATGCGAGTTTGCAAACAATTTAGTATTATATACATTCTCTTTTATATATATTTTAACTTTAAAGGAAACACATAAACATTATAATATTTGAGCAATATACAATATGAAATTTAATAAAATATGTAAATACGAAATAAGTAAGAATTGAAGTCTAAAATTACATAACAGTGGAATATTATTTAAATTTTGTTAGTCTAATTTTCTTTACTGTTTGTATAACACTTATTAAATAAGTTGCATTAAGAATTTTTTACATAAAATAAAAATATTTAAAACCATCGCTTCGATATAAAATTGAAAGTGACTTGCTTTATTTAAAAGTATGCAAAATTTATTTAAATATTTTCATAAAGCTTACAAATAATTTTTAATGGATTTTTTTTTTTTTTTTTTTTTTAAATCCTAATAAATCAATTTATATTTAACAGAATTTGTATTAAAAAAGATAGAAAAATTATAAAGAACTATAGAAAAAAAAAAATAACGACTAATATTCGAAATATAATTCACACTTGTACAACAATTAATTATTTTATAAAAATATCTGTCTCCAATTTATTGCTAAAGACGCAAGATCTAATTACACTGCTCGGTATGAAAATTGCCTCTGACACTATTTCAGCATATTCTTATGTAAAATGACCTCTTGAATGCGAATATGACGCCCATTTGGACCTATCACCCACCGTTTTCTTGGAATGCCCCCCCTATTTTTATCATTTTTCAGTGATTTTATGGCTATAAATTTGATTTTTAGAAGGAGGGGGGGGGGGGGAGGATTATTTAAACCGTTAAATATCCTCTGAGGGGCTACAGAGTTGGAAAATTCTAAAACATGGACGTTTGCGACAAGGGAAATTTTTTTTTTGGGAGTGGGGGGGGGGGGGATTTGCCGCTGAAATTAAGCATTACATATCTTGTATTTTTACTTTCTTCTATATGTAATATAGAGAAAGTATTGGATTCGTAAAAATTTTCGACCTCGGGTTTTTGATGGATTTACACGTTTTGAGAGCTGTAGAACACGATTTGACCCTTTTTACTTTCTTCTATATGTAATATAGAGAAAGTATTGGATTCGTAAAAATTTTCGACCTCGGGTTTTTGATGGATTTACACGTTTTGAGAGCTGTAGAACACGATTTGACCCTTTTTAGAAAATGTCTGTCTGTCTGTCTGCCAGTCAGTCTGTCTGTGTGTGTGTGTGTGTGTGTGTGTGTGTGTGACAAAATTTTGTGGCAACTGTATCTCAGGAACTACTGCACATAATTTCATACAAATTAGTATGTAGTTGCACCTTGACATAAATTAGTGCCTATCAACTTTTGGTAAAAATTGTCTTACAGGTTGCGTTGCCATCCCGCTTTTTCTAAATTTTTAACATGGTGATATAGGACAAAATTTTGTATAAATGTGCGTAAAGAGAATTATTTTTTAGTAATCATTATGAAATTTACAAGAATTATTTATAACAGAGATAGTCAACTGGGGAAAAAATTTTGTATGCGTAGGAGCCTCGTGAACCCCCTGGGGGGGGAAGTCCCCCCTCGAGGGGAGTAAATTTTCAAGATGGGTATCTCTCGAAAGGTCTCGTCAATACCTTTAAAACGAATGGTTGAACTATAAATCTGTGATAATTTAAAACAAAGTTATCGATTTTTTTTACTTTTAACAAAAAGTAACAGAAAAAAAATCGTATTTTTTTTTTTTTTTTTTTTTTTTTAAACGAAATTTAACCAGACTTGGTATTTAGTTGGCCCCTGACATAAACTGGGGCGGATTAGATTTGGGGATATATCACTCAACAGGTGGTGCTGTGATCGTATTTTTTCTAAATTTTTAACATGGCAGTATAGGACAAAATTTCGTATAAATGTACATAATGGGAGTTATTCTTAACCTGTGATTGTGAAATTAATATGAATTATTGATAATAGTAGTAGTTAATTAGGAAAAAAATCTCGGTCATCGCTTCCCCCCCCCCCAGGGGAAAGTACCCCCGGGGGGGGGGGGGTAAATTTTCAAGATGGGTATCTTTCGAAAGGTCTCGTCAATATCTTTAAAACGAATGGTTGAACTATAAATATGTGATAATTTAAAACAAAGTTATCGATTTTTTTTAACGAAAAAAAACTTTGAAAAAAAATCGTATTTTTTTTTTTTTTTTTTTTTTTTTTTTTTAATATTGTTACTGCGTGAATTTGTATAGGAAAATATAGAAGGAAGTCTTGTGGTGGCCACAGCATACTAGTTTTAATCTGTTATTAATATTATTTTTTAAACTTTATATTTTTTGGTTTTTAGATGTTAAGTTAATTATTTTTCATTCTTCAAATCAAATTCATGGTCATAAAATTATCGAGCAGGAAAAGAAATTGAGGGAGGAGGTGGTGTATCTAGAAAACGGTGGATAACTGGGCAAAATGAGAGTCATTTTCGGATTCAGGAGATCATTTTACATAAAAATTAGCAAGAATGGTATCAGATCTCGAAAAAAAAATTTTTTTTTTTGCAGAGCAGTGTTATTACTTTCGCTTACCATATATGGTAGACAAAGTAATGTTATTAAGTCAAATTTCGAAAATAGTGTTTTTGCTATAACCATATGTTTTGATGTTACCTTAATCAGGAAATAAATTGCTTAGCGGTTGGTCTGTGTATGTGTTTGAGAAAAAAAGAGAGGGGGGGGGGGGGAGGGAGACATTGTACAAATCCAGTCTTCTAAATTTTTATGATATGGTGATGTTACTTAAATGCTGATTAAATTTTTACTAAGGTAACAATTTCGGTAGATTAAAACTGTCTGCAAAGTGCTCAAAGTGCATTTGCATTAGTGTGATGCACTTTTCTTTACTGTGAACATTTTTTTACTAAGAACATTTTTTCTTACGGATATAATTTATAATTAATATACAGAGCTTATGATTCAAAATTAGTCGAACATGTTTCAAAGAGTTGTGTAAACGACAATTCACTGAATAATATGGTGTCAATTTTAAAATTTAACAACAGTCTTAAATGTTTTATGAAGGTAGCTATGATATTCAAAAGAAGGGTTTAAAAAAGTGGTAACCCTTCAAACAGATATACATATCAAATTTTGCTGTTTCTAAATCGATTTTTAAATGTCTTTAAAGAATACTAAGAATTTTGAATCATAAAATTTCATATCCTGCACCTTTAACTGCAATAATATACAGTCGGTAACAAAAGTGTCCGAACACTAGCAAACATTCTTATGTAAAAAAGGTACACTTCATACGGTTTTGTTAAATAAATCCTTATCGAATACTGTTTTTAGACTGACTAAGAACAGGATTAGACAAGGATTTATTTAAAAAAACCGGATGAAGTGTACTTTTTTTACATAGGAATTTTTGCTAGTATTCGGACACTTTTGTTACAGACTGTATCTATTGTAATGCAGTATAAGGGAAACTAGTGTTAGCGCCACACCAGATATTTTCTCAAGCAAAATGTTCTACTTTAAAATTTGGGCATAATTGATGGATCTCAGTAGCCTTGTTGAAGCAGCATGGGAACTTTTGGAGTTCACAGTTTTTGCCACTAAATAACACTCATTCCTTACCTTAAGGAATGAGTACCTCTCCTACCTTAAGGAATCTTTCTTCAAAGCACGGAGGAAATAAAACAGGAAATACCTGGGAGCCGCATGCAATACATTTCCATACAGATTGAGAGTTTGTATATAGGAAAAAAGATTCCCTGTTCAAAAATTGTTAATTATTACTATTCTAGTTTAGTTAGATCTATAAAATTGTGATCCTCATATATATTTCTTTTATCTGTTGGTTCTGTTTGAAGAAATATAGGTCATACTGCATATTTTATAACTGACTTGAGCTGAGTGTGTTTAACGTCACACTGTAGCTGGACAGTAGACAATTGGCGTTGATCTGGAATTCACCCTTGAAGGTGGTCAGCAGACACGCCATCACGATTTTGATTCTCTGTGGAGAAGATGGCTCTTATCGGTAATTCCCAGAGGTATCAATTTTGGAACATAGGAAACATTGCAGCTACAACGAATTTTACGTGCACCAGCCACGATTAATTCACACAATGGTCTTTTGTCAGCTGGAGTATGAAATTTGCAATCTTACAATTACGAGCTCGGCTCTCTATCGACCAGGCTACTAGGACCACTATTTTATGAATGAATCAACATACTTACCAACGTTTTACAGTTTTATTAGTGGTGAATTCAAAATAATGGTGATAAATCTGATAGGTATTTATCACCACCTTTGAAATATATTATGTTATATTAATATAATTAATATATTATAGTTTATTAATTTTCTATTATTAAATATAGAGATAATTGTTATAGAAAAGTTCTGGTATAAAATCTGTCGCCAAAATCGGGAGACTTGGCAAATATGAAGCAATGATTAATATACAAAGAATCAAAATATAACTTCAGCATGAGGTAGTGATATGAAAAACGGTTTCATAATTATTCACAATTTTTTTCTTTAATTATGTAAGTTTGCTTAAATTTATTAAGTGATTATTAATGGGTTGAGCGCCACGCGAATTCTTAAAGAAATCTCCGTCAGGCCACGCGCGCTGCTTAGAATCGCGTTACGTTTACATTGTTTCAATAAAATCCATTAAATAGCCTTAATGATATAATCCTGTAATAAATAAAAATTAAGTAAATTTTAAATACATTTTTAGTAACAACTTAAAAACTAAGCTACTTCTTTAGTTTAATATCATATTTTACACTTGTGTGTCAGCCATGTTGACGCGGCATTATATCATATTATACATTGTCAGCCTTCGGTGGTTGACGCGGCCTAAACGGAAAGTTCAGTGTCAGCCACCGATGGCTGATATGGCACCCGACGTGTTAAAGTATTACTTTAAAACAATTTCTTTTGACATTCTAAACTACTGCTTTTGTTCGTTCTGAAACTCAGACAAAGTGGTTGCTTTAATTTTATTATACATCATATGTAGCAATTAACTGAAATAGTTATGACAATTAACTGAAATAGTTATGACAATGCTTTATTTTATGAATAGAATTTAAATTTAAATGCTGTTTGAATATACTTAAAAAAGTGCATGAAATTCATCTATCCGAATAAAATATTTTCATTTGCATATACATCAATGATAGTCGAAGTATACCTTATTTTATTGAATTTCAATCAGCTATATTTCTAATGTCGTTGATGTTTAGTTTTCCAACTGCTGAAAAAAAAAAAAAAAAAAAAAAAAAAGAAAGAAAAGGAAGGATAAAACATATAGAAAACTGATAAAAGAAACAAATATATATGTATAACAAAATAAAATGTTTAAAATTTTCTATTTGTTTATTGAATTTAGTTGATCGAATAGAAGATACTAAATTCCTTTTTTTCCCCACAGAAATAATCAATGGTAAAAGTAGTCTATATTTGAAGTATGAAGAAATTATTTTTATGAGGTTTTATAGACACTTGAATTTTATAGGTTTTTATATTGTTTATGTAAAATTGAACAGCACAAAACGGTATAAATTTTGTTATACATAAACAGGTTAAAAAAATTTTCCAAATTGGAAAATATATTTCTAGAAAAATTATATACTGCTTAATGTTATATAGAAAATTTTTTAGAAAATTTTTGGATTTAATATAATTGTGTAATTTTTATTTTAAAATGTATTAAAATAGATTTACTGAGGACAATGTGATGCATTTTTCCTCAGATTTATTTTCAAAAAATCTTTTTCTCCTTAAATCTTTTTTAATATAATCTTTTAAATAATTGTAGGCATATAATTATATTTACACGCAACAAATAACACAATTTACTATTTACTAAAGTTCACATGATTATGATTTCTTTAAATACTTCTATCAGTTATTATGAAAGAGAGTAAAAAAAAAAAAACTGTTTGGAATTTGATAGGATTATAAGTAACTTTATATAATATCTTTCTTTTTCTTTCTTCACTTTTTGCGTTAGAATATATTACTGTGTTGAGTGGTAAAAAATAGAATACTGACTGTATATTGTTGAAACTAAGCAAAATTAACACTGATTAACATTATATTCTACAACATTTATATATATTAAAAAAAAAAAAAAATCATGTATAAAATTCTAAATTCGCATTTCTAAAAGTTTCTTTAGTTATGAACATTCTGTAATAATTCAAATTAAATTCTTGTTCACGTAAAAAATATCTTTCAAGTTTCTTTTTCTTTTTCTTTATTTTATGATTTTTTTTCGGTTAAAATAAATTTTTTGTCACTTGATGTTTTATAATAGTAACAATAATAATAATAATAAAGATAAAAGCATTTATTATGAATCCAAAGAGTAAAATGTTTTAAGTTAAAAGATGTTAAAAATGAAAATGTATATATAACGTAAAAGTAAAAATAAAATGTAAAAAGTAATTATTTGCCTTTCTATTCACGTTTAAAATGAATTATAATTATATTGCTGAAATTATAAAATAAAACAAAATGAATATACTTATTTACGCATGCTTTTTTACTTTTAGTTTGATTGGTTGGGTTGGTTTTTTTTTACGTCGCACTAATGCTGCGCAAATGGGCAATTGGCGACGGTCTGGGACTCACCCCTAGAGGTGGTCCGGAGACATGCCATCGCAATTTGATCCTCCACGGAAGGGACTTTTAGTTTGAAATTTAATGTTTGGCGAGACCCCATCGATATTCAAATCGGAATCGGTATGCCGTTTACAGCTGACGTTCATGATGTACGTGATATCAAGATCAATTTTCTTAATCGAGTGTTTTTTTTTTTTTAATAATAATTTATATTCTATAGTAAATATTTTTTTTTATGTTTATTGCAAAATAAAAATAAATATATGCATAAATACTGATAAACTTGCTTAATACAAGACCAAAAAGTTTAAAATCGTTATGCATCATAAACATATGCTTCACGTTTTCAATATATAAAAACAATTGTAGATTTATGTAGAATTATATAAAAAATATTGTATTTATTGTTGAGTTATGACTTGCTATTTCAATTTTTTTTGAGTGTCAAGCTAATTTCATATAATTTTCGACAAAACTCTTTTATTAAAGAGACACTTTAAATTACAAATATACTTTATACAATTTCTGTTGACTATTTTCCTGTTTTATATAAATAAAATGAGAATTATGACATATAGACATTTTATAGAAGTTTTAATACTATGCTCATCGTAATAATATAATTAAAATTGATAAAGATTTCTAACATACAAAATATAAATATGTATTAAAATTTATAAAACTTAGAAATTAGGAAAAAGATCAACCAAAATTTATCTATTTTTAGGTTTTAATTTTTAGTTATAGTTATCTCCTTTTTCAAAAAAGTAGTTATCCCCTTTTTCAAAGTCGTATATAAAAATCATTTTTAGTCATGGTAAACCATTGAAATATCCTGTATTTTATATATACTTAAAAGAAACGTTACATAAAACATACGTTGTGAATAGCGGTTTATGTTATTTAAACATAATTGGTTTAGACAAAATTAAAATGATTTCTTTCTTTTCAGGATTTCAAAGTACATGCATTCATGGCTATGTTATAATAATAATAACTTCTGCGTCTATTCGCAGAAGATTATTATTATTATTTTTAAATAAAAAATGGTGAATAAGTGTTTCGAAATCTAAGATCATTACGAACCTCATCTTCTGTCGTTAAGTTTAATTAACATCAAGGGCATTTTACAAAACCTAAGAATACATTAGAAAAATGTATGTTAACACTTATGAAAAATTACAATAATTTAATTAAAGTATATTTTCTAAATAATTTTGCTATCTAAAATCTATAATTGTTAAATTTTGAAGAGATTGGATTTTATTAAATTTTTACCAATTCTGAGATCCAAAATTTCATTGAAAAACTAACATTTTGTAAAAGTAGTGCAACAGTTTCTGAAAGAGGTATCATATACAGTCGAACCTCGTTAACGTGAATCTCAAGGGGGATAAAAAATTTGTTCATGTTATCAGTAGTTCGTGCTATCAGTAAATAATCTTCATATAACTAAGCTAATCTTTATTTTGACGGGGATTGTGGAAACGGCTAAAGTAATTCACGTTAACAGTGTTCACTTTAACGAGGTTCGACTTTATATATATATATATATATATATATATATATATATATATATATATATATATATATACAGAGAGAGAGAGAGAGAGAGAGAGAGAGAGAGAGAGAGAGAGAGACAGAGAGAGTTTCTATTATTAAAGTGACTGAAAATTTATAAAATATCAAAATACATGAAGACATTATTATATTTTCTCCTTTTAATGCAATTTTTATATCTTCATAATTAACTAAAACATTCTTCTCATAAAAGATTGTTACTCTTTTTTTTTTTTTTTTTTTTTTTTTTTTTTTTTTTTTTAAATAAGAAATCATTTTTTTTTTTTTTTTTTAATTCTTTTCAGAACCAATAATATTTCATAGATTCCGTAAAGTAAATCAAAAGAACAAAAAGAACAAAAAAAGTTAAAAAGAAGTTGCAAAAGAACAAAACTGGAAATTATTAAATGAATACATTAATTATATCCATTACTTTTCGGTAAAATAAATTTTATTTAAAGTTTTTTTTTATGCAAAAATTTTAAATTAATAGATTAAACATTTTTTAGAGTATCGTTAATCACTGCTTCAGATATTTAATGCGTTTGAAATGAATCAATAGATTTACAGTCCTGAAATACATTTAATAAAATCCATTTTAAGATTTTCTCCGTAATGGGGAGTAAATGTGACACCTACATAATAAACATAAAAGATGAAAGGTTCCCAATATGTAACATGAATGAAGTAATATTCATGCTCGAGCGAAGCCAGTGCAAAGATATAGCAGATATATACTGCTTTATGAAACTCTTTGAAACTATTATATCCATGTATTCTTATTTTAGATTAACAAAGTTTAATTCCACTTCAAATTACGATAGTATCTTAACATTTTAACTGCAGAGGAACACATTTGTTTTGTTAGTGAATATAAACAAATTACATATATTTAAAAAATGTGAACTTTAAAATAAATTTTATAAATAAAAAATAATAAATTTAATCATTAATTGGTGTCTGATATTTTTACTTTCCGAACATACTATGTAAAAGAAGTATTGTTATTGTGATTTTCGAAATGCATTTTGTATCTTGCGTAGTTGTAAAATGAATGATCGCAAAAAAATGCAAAACTGTATTTGTGACTGTCCTCATAGCTAGTTATAAACCTTCAATTCTGGTCTTGACATGAACTCCTTTTTTAGAGATATTTATAATTTTACTCGATTTCTTAAATGCATGTGTGGGTGCGTATATATGTGTATGTGTGTGAGTGAACACGATGGCACCTAATTGCTTTGCTCGAACGAGCTGAAAGTTATTACGTATGTCACCATTGTATATATTTTGATGAATCTAAAACGCAGTGTTGCCAGATCTGGCGTATTTTTAATTCAATAGTCTCCAATGATTTTGAAATTTGATATACAAAACAGACTATCAATCTTGGAAGTGATTAGGCAAAAGTTACAATTATAAAATATTGGTGGTTATTGAATAAAAAATACGACAGATCTGGCAACACTGCTAGCACCTACAGTCGGCAGCAAAATTACTGAAACTTTCATCCACATTTTTCATGTATATATTTTTAGTTTGATCGCTTATATATTTGATCGCTTATTTTTATCTTCAGCTTTCTTTTGTGTAAACAGTATAAGGCTAAGATCATGACTCGACAAATATTTACCTAACAAAACAGTATTAGGTGCCCTTTTTTTGAGTAGGAATTATTGCTAGAGCTTTACTAATTTTGCTGCCGTCTATATATTTTTTTCATCGTCACAAAAGAAAAAATGCTTTATCATAATGGACTATGGGCTAAAATTATTTAAAATCTGACTATCTTATCTGATTGAGTTGAAATTTTATATACTTGTTAAAGATCATCGTAGCTCAAACTGTATACATTTTGGTGAATATAGTATTTACAGAGTTTTTCAGAGACACAGCAAAAAATTCCGTATTATTATGAACTATGAGCTCAAATTTTTTGAAGTGAAATAGCATTAAACGTCTTATTCGATTGAGTTGATTGATTTCAGACTTCTTTCACTTTAGTTTATTTAAACAATAGTTAATTACTTAATGTTCGGAAAGTCGAGTGGAGTCACTGTAGATTTTTTCTAGAGCAACGGAAAAAAACTCTACTCAACCTAGCCCTAATGTTTTTAAGATACGGTCGATTTGGTTTTAGGCATTAAACCTTTCTTTGCTTGCAAAATTTATAATTAATTTCATGATAATAGACTTTTTTACCTTTTTGTGATTTTTTATGTATAAAAATGTTTTACATAATGTTGATACTTTTTACTGTAAATGCAATTCTTGTCAAATATAATTCTGCTTATCATTATGCATGGGGAATTTTTTTGTTTGGTTTTTGTTTATTATCTATCTATTAAAAAAAAAAAAAAAAAAAAAAAAAAACTACCGCCATTTTTCTGTTGGTGTGTCTGCCTCCCTATGTCCTCACGATCAAGCGGAGATTCAGTATCGCGAGAGGAACCGATGCAATGTTTCAGAATAATCCAAGGCAAATATTTGTCTTAGTCTGAAATTTCTCACAATTTAGCTAAAGAAGTTAACAAATAAAATTTTCGTGTTAATGAAGGTACTCTCTTTTCTAACCTGCAAGTACAGTCATCAGCAAAAGTATCCGAGCACTAGCAAAAATTCCTATGTAAAAAAAGTACACTTAATACTGGTTTGTTAAATAAATCCTTGTCGAATCATGTTCTTAGACTGACTAAGAACAGGATTTGACAAGGATTTATTATTTAACAAAACTGTATCAAGTGTACTTTTTTACATAGGAATTTTTGATAGTGCTCGGATACTTTTGCTGCCGACTGTAGTTTCTCCAAATTGTTATTCCTTCAGTCCAGAACGTAACGGTTACCAAGGAAAATAAATTGTAATCCATGGTATAAAAAAAAAAAAAAAGAAAAACGAGAAAAGAAATAATAATAATAAAAAAATAGAGTGGGTTTTAACTTCGCACTATAGCTACGCAGTAGGGAATTGGTAAAGGTCTGGAATTCTACCCTAAGTGTAATCCGGAGACATGACATCACATTTTTGATTTTATATTTTATATGATACATTTTAAATTCTGTTTCAATTGCTTTCAATAGAAAATTTAGAGATTCACACTTCTCATGTTATTATTTACTTGTAAAATTTAATAATCACACATCAGTCCGTTTAAAAAATTGCTCGAATTTGTGAAACCAGGTAACTCAATTTTACATTTACACATATGCATTTTTTTGTAAATGAGTTTTCAAAGATAGGACTTAATTTTCTCAAATTCAATATTTTTTATACAGGAGTGCTTTCTTTTACTGCGTTGAGTTCCTTTTATGTGTATGATATAGAACGTAATTAAAAATATTTTTTTTTGTAGTTTGAAGTACAGTCGGTAACAAAAGCATCCGAACACTAGCAAAAATTCTTATGTAAAAAAAGTACGCTTAATACAGTTTTGCTAAAAAAATCCTTGTAGAATCCTGTTCTTAGACTGACTAAGAGCAGGATTCAACAAGGATTCATTTAATAAAACAGTATTAAGTGTACCTTTTTAATATAGGAATTTTTGCTAGTGTTCGGACACTTTTGTTACCGACTGTACGGTCGATTTGATTTTAGACGTTAATCTTTCTTTGCATGAAAAAATTATAATTAATTTCATAATAATAGACTTTTTTACTTTTTTGTAATTTTTTATGTATAAAAATGTTTTACATAATGCTGATACTTTTTACAGTAAATGCAATTATCACTATGCATGCTGAGGTTTCGTTTACTTTTTATTTATTATCTAGCTATATATATATATTTAAAATAATAATACAGCTGCTATTTTTTACTTGGTGTGTCTGCGTCCCTATGTCCTCACGATCAAGAGGAGATTAAGTGCCGCGAGATGAGCCGATGTGTTATATTTGCAGAATAATACAAGGAACATGTTTATCTTAATTTTAAATTTCTCTCACTTTAATAGAATTGCCCATCTGCGCAGCACTAGTACGACGTAAAAAAACCCAACCAACCCAACCAACTCACTTTAATAAAGACGTTACGAAATAAAAACTTCGTGTTAATAAAGGCATTCTCCTCTCTAACCTGTAAATAGCTTCTCTAGATTGTTGTTGCTTCAGTCTATGGTGTCAGAGTTACTAAGGAAAATAAAATGTCATCCATGGTTTAAAAAAAAAAAAAAAAAAAAAAAAAAAAAAAAAGGAGTGGGTTTTAACTTCACACAATAGCTATACGAAGTAGGTAATTGGTGAAGATGGGGAATTCTACTTTAAGGGTAGTCCGGAGACACGATATGACAATTTTGATAGTATTTCATAGTAAGAAATCATTTGAAATTCTTTTTTTAAGTAGGTATAAGAACCAACATCATTTTATAGATTACACACACACACACAAAAAAAAAAAAAAAAAAAAAAATCAAAACACGTAATAACACATATAAAAGTCTTAAACGGATGCATTGAATATCTATTATGTTTCAATAAAATAATTCAGTTTTATTTAACTATATTTTATAATAAAACCTTAATTTAGTACTAGATTAAACATTTTGGAGTATCATTAATCACCAATTCGGATACTGAACACTTTTGTAACGAATCTATAGATTTACAATCCTGAAGTAGATAAAATCTATTTTAAGAATTTTATCCGTAATGAGGTTCTACATAATGAGCACAAAAGATGAAAGGTTTCCAATATGTAACATGAGTGGAGTGAAACCCGTGCTTCAGCAAAGCCAATGTAATGACATATGAAATACATACTGCTTTATGAACCACTTTGTCGCTGTTATATACACACATTTTGTTATTTCAGGCAGAAAGTTCCGTTACACTTAAAATTCTGATAGCAATTTAAAAAAAATATATTGAGGATAATACATTTTTTTTTGTTAATATTGGGATTTTTTTCGGTGGTCAAAAATACATTTATTTCAGAACAAAATAAACGAATCAAAGTATTTTTTTTATTGCTGACTAATACTTTTCT
This sequence comes from Salticus scenicus, assembly GCA_963930645.1. Lineage (NCBI taxonomy): Eukaryota > Metazoa > Arthropoda > Arachnida > Araneae > Salticidae > Salticus > Salticus scenicus. Next base: position 88,258,798 of record OZ005649.1, on the reverse strand, counting down.
CCTCCTCTCATGCAATTTTTGAATTTCGTCTCGAAGGAATATCTCGTCTTTTGAGGTTTATCCATGTTAGGAACCAATTTCCAATTTCTAAAAAAGAAATGAACCAGTGAACTATCAAATAGGGTTGCATCCGTCGAAAAAATCAGTAACCAGAAGCAGAATGGCGGATGCGATAAAATATCCCACTTGAGCATTTTCAAAAAACACTTTTTTGCGATTTTTTGACATAAGGCCGTGTGTTGTCTCGGAAAAGAATAAGTTTGTCATGCTTGTATTTTGGTCATTTTTCTCCTAATGCGCAGATTAAATGAATCATTTATAGCTTATAATGGAATCGTCAGGTTGTAGCAGCTCATAGTATACAACAACTTTCTTGTTTCATGAGATACAGAGCATGATCAACGAACCATGAATATTCGGCTTTGGTGTTAATGTTTAGTTAGACAGCTATGATTGAATTGTACTAAAATATCCATTTCTCATCCCTAGTCACAATCAGATCTGAAAAACCCTTTCTTTGTTTTCTTTGAATCAGCTGCTCGTAAGTGAAAAAATCGCTTTTCAACGCCTCTCGGTTTCAGTTCATACCTGCCTTGCTTTTGAATCATTCCCATGGATAGCAATCGTACGGAAACTGCTTATGGAGTCACTCTAAATAATTTTGCAAGCGCCTCTTATGTTTGACTCGGATCTTCATCTAGTAAAACCACTAATTCTTTGTCTTCGACTTTTTTTCTTTACAGAGCGAGGTTTGCTTTTAGCAATTAAATCACTATTCTTGAAACGTCGAAATCATTCCCTACATGATTTATCACTTGGTGCATTGTCACCATAAATTTTCACAAGCATCTGTTGCACGCCATCTACATTTTTTTCCAATTACAGTAGATAACTAAAACCTTCCGTAAATGCTGCTTAGTTACCATAAAATATGACAAATTCACCGTAGTAGAAAAAACAAGATTTTTATAAGTAACTCTAAACGATATAAATTGAATATTATTGACAAATGTTTAACCTTTCTAGAACCACCGAAATCAGCTGTCACTATGAAATATTCATTATCCTCGAAAGGGTTCAGAGAAAGACCTTTACAACGCTTAAAATTCCGATTTAAAAATTTAGTGTCTTGTTCTCATCACAGAATTTTCTTCTATGTTATTATAGGGTGGGCGGAAAGTAACTCCCTACTGGAAATAATTTTTTTCTTTTAAATAAATGTAGTTATGAAGGCAATTTTTTGTACACATTTAGTTTATTGTGTGGTATGATAATTACATAAGTTACAATTCAATGTGTGCCCCAGTATTTTCTATACACTGTCTGAAACGAACAGGTACGTTTGCTACGGCCTTCTGCAAGAACTCATCAGGAACACCACTTATGACCTCACGGATTTTGTTCTCAAGGTCACCAAGAGTTTGAGGTTTGCTGCGGTACACTTCTTCCTTAGCCCACCCCCATAAAAAGTAATCGCATGGGGTGAGGTCTGGACTATGCGCAGGCCATTCCGAGGAGCCTCGGCACCTATCCAGCGTCCAGTGAATCACTCATCAAGCCACTGACATATATTAGACATTTGAAAAAGGAAAAAAATATTACAAATAATGCTACACTACAGTCTACAAAACAAGGTAACTTTCATTGCAATCTACACATGCGTGGCATGATAATTACAGAAGTTACAATTCAGTGTGCAACCCAGTATTTTCTATACACTTTCTTAAGCGAAAAGGTACGTTTGCTAGTCATACGTACGTTTGAATCAATACGTACGTTTGCATCGATAGCTATTCCAAATTCAAAATAGGGAGTTACTTTCCGCACACCCTGTATATCGCAGCATAAACTACCAATTAGTATGCGGCAAAATTTAACCATAGCTTTTCTCAATAAAGTTTCTACATATGCACTTTGGTAACAATAGGTTCTGAGATGCAGCCTTATTGTGAAACTCAAATGGTAAACAGTCAGCCGATATGCACCCAAATTAAGTCAGCATTCTTTTTTATTCTTTTTCGTAAAGTTTTATCTCACTTATCAAGATTGATGCATAAAGTAAAAAAGAAAGTTCAAAAGTAAAGTTATAAGTTTATAAAGTATAATTTGAGACTAAGCCTTACTGAATAAGGAGAAATTTGAGCTTTGCAGCACCGCCTATCAGCAGATATACACCCAAACTCAATTTGCAGAGTTTTTCATAATGGCCATCTCCCACATAAATTTCTACACAATTATACACTATAGAAAATAAGATATAATCTTCCCGTAGACGGTGAAATTCGCATTAACAGCTCTACCTACTGGGCGATATGCACCGAAAATTGATAGAGACCAAGTCATATTAAAATGCTATGAAATATTGTGAAATCTTTTATATGACACTCAGACGCATAGATACGTAGACGGACATGTATTAAAGAGGGTGAAATCGTGTTCAAGATATTTCAAAACGTATAATTCCATCGAAAACTAGAAGTTCTAAATTTCTTACGAATGCTATACTTTCTTGAGTGAATATAGAAAAGAAAGTAATATTTCAAAACTGTCTTTCATGATAATACTCTTCAGTGCACTTACAGTTCTTATGGAAATACAGGAAGGAAATATACAAATATTTCAAATCTTAGGATAAATATAATTCTTTTTAAAAACATACCTTTTTCAAAATACGTACTTTTTTTATATAGAATTTTCTTCTTAAATGTATTTCGATTTGCTCTACATTTTGAATTTATTAATATTTGTGTATATTCAAGATTTGCGCACATACTATTCCTTGTAAAGAAATATTCTTTACAAGGAAAGCACTCACACGACTTTCCCTTGTCCCTGTATTTCAGTAATATAAGACAGACTGCTGATTATGGAGTAAGATATCACGTACTGTACAATAACCTAATTTACAAACATTTCAAAACTGGTTTATGAACAATTTTATTTTACATATAATTCTGTGTGAAAGCGCTACAGCCCCCCTTAATCTTCCGTTTGAACATAATACCTACCTTTATGAAGAATTCAAAGCTGTTTTTTAATTAAAAAAAATATTCCAAGTCATTCATGAAACTTTTATCTTCACCACTCTTTGAAATTTACAAATCTCGAACAATCTATTGAAGTGGTAACCTCATATGAGTTTTAAAATAACAAAATTAACTTACGGGTGAATAAAGCACTTCCACCAACTACATTCATTACAAAAGAAATATTTCGCTTAATTCTGGGTAGCCTTGTATATTATTTACAATTTATTTACACACCATATTGAGTATGTAAGTTCAGTTATATAAGAAAACACATAATACAACCTCATTGAACTTGCAGCATTTTCTATAAATAACTCCAGCTCCAGCACATTCGAATAATTTTGGGTGTCCCTGTAAACGAATGACGAAGGATTTTCATGACACCATATTTCATACGAAATATGCTTTTATGCATAAAAAAATATATACTCATTTCACTTTTTTATTGCAGACTGTTAAATTAAGACTACCAGAAATTCCGCTCGTAGAAGTAAGGAATTTGTATAGATGTACCTGTAAATGAACGATTTGCTTGATTTCAACGAAACATTTAGTGTAGCACCTCTGTATGATTCAGATTTAGAATATAGAGATTGGAACTTCCTGCTACTTTTTATTCTAGAGATATGCTGATAACAGACGCACAAACACATACACTAACAGCTAAAAAACATTATTTTCTTGTTCAGGGGATCTCAGAACTTGTAAATATAACAAAAAATCATTTTGAAAAAAAAATCCCATAAAACAATTCTTTCCCTACTAAATATGGATTAGAGAAAGTAAATAATAATAATAATAATAATAATAATAATAATAATATCGAATGGATAAACAAGATCATGAATATTAATTTATAATTTTATGGTAAAAAGGAAAAAAAAAATATTACGTTAATTACAACACGAGGAAAAGGAATAGGATTTGAATTGCTTCATTAACGAAGAGAACAAAAAGGCCGTAAATCATATTTTACATAACTGAAAGTACATTGCAATTAATTAGATTTGCTCAATCAATTTGGTAATCTTAAAACATGCCATTAAAATTCGAATCTGCTTCAAATATACTTTTTTTTTTTAAATTATTAAATATATATATATATATATATATATATATATATATATATATTCCTGTTTAAATTTATCCATTAATAAAAAAGGATTTTTCATTCACCATTTTACAGTTCTGCAATAAATTATCCCCAGTTAATTAAAATACATCATTTGAAATGTAAAAGCTATGAAATGCTTTCTCAAAATCTTTAAATTAAATAATATTTCTACGTGTTACATTATCTCGAAAGTTAAAAAATTAATTAAAACTTTAAATTCCCTTCGCTGTGGAACTTTAATTGTTTTTATCATTCACACCTGTCATTTATTACACATAAGCATTATATCTTTTTTATGGAAACATTTGATTTAATAGAACTTTCAATGTAATTCATTCAGTTAATGTGAAATTTAAGACAGTTAATTAAGCCTGGACAGTTTCTTTATTTAAATTACACACACAATGAATAAACAGTTCATGTTAATTATTTCATACACAAATTAAAATTAAGATTTTTTAAGTTTTTAAAAATTATTAAAATAATCGATATAAATATTTTAAATTGATAATTTTATGAATACACAGACGCCGTATGTATTAGATTTTTCAGTTCATTTTGACATATAAACACGTAGTTATAGGAATTCAATATTTTAAAGCTTATTATATAGATTGCAATAAACGCATTCGATGTTGCCTTCAAAATCCTGTTTTATTGGCAAGAGCTAGTTTGCTTATAAAATACATTTTAACATAACATTTTACAAATCAATGTAAAAATGCTATATTAGTTGATAAAAAAGTCCCAAACTTACTTATTATTATTATTATTTTATTAATAATAATTTTTCGATGAAAAAATCTAAAAAGTTTATAATTTTTTAAGCATGGACTTTTGGAGAAAAATGCTTTAGTTTTATTTCAGTTTAAAGATTAGAATAATTTTTAAATAACATTTGTTAAAAAATATTGTTATTTAGAGGACTGATGATTCATAATTTTTTAAAACTTTTATTTTTCAAAATGTAATTCTTGTTTCTTGAAAACTATCCCAAATAATGTCCCTGATGGTTAAATATTGTAAATAAATAAGTAATATAATAAATATATTAAATAATAAGTCGTATACGAAATATTTCAAAGTATTTTTAAAATATTAGTTTTTTTTTTACATACCTTTTATTAAATGTTGATATTATTAATTAGAGATAATAATTAAATTTTAAGCATATCTAAACACTGAAACACATTGTTAGCACTCTTTATTAACAGTAATTTTTTACTTATTTATTTCGAATTCTGAGTATAAAAAAAGTGACGACTATTAGAGAAAAATAGTAGTTTCTACTAATTCTTGGGAATTCTTATCTAAAATTTTCCATTCTCATATTTTCAAAGAAATATATTTAAGTTCAAAATTTCAGTAATAATTTCTGCTACTATCTGTTCTTTGCTGATAACATCCACACAGACATCCACACAGACAGACATCCACACAGACAGACACACAGACAGACACACAGACCATTTGCTAAAAACATGATTTTCATATTCAGGGGACGTCAGAACATGTTAATATAACAAGAACTCACGTTCGAAAATTTGACCCTAAAACTATACTTTCTCGACCCTATGGGTAAGAGAAAGTAAAAATATAAGATATGTAATACATAATTTCAGTGGAAAATCCGTCCAAAACTTTTCCCTTGTCGCAAATGTCCATGGTTTACATTTTTCCAAATACTATATAGCCCGTCAGAAGGTATTTAACGGTTAAAATAATCCCACCCTCCTCCTAAAAATAAAAGTTATAGCCATAAAATAACCAACAAATGATAAAAACAGGGGGTCGTTCCTAAAAAAAAAAAAAAAAAAAAACGGTGGGTGAAAGAGCTAAATGGGCGTCATATTCGGAATCAGGAGGTCATTTTACATAAGACTATGCTGGTGCCAGAAACAATTTTCATGGCGAGCAGTGTATTTTGCTCTGTTTTTATATATGGGGGATCATAATTTAATAATCACTCTCTTCAATTTATTTAAAATTTATAAATTTAAACATAACTCATTATATTGTACAAATAATTAAGATGAATGAGAGATCTATATGCAGAAAGGCTAAAATTGTTTTATTTAAGGAAAAGTTTTACTCATTTCTTGTGTGTTTTCGGAGAACATTTCCTATTTATAAACCTTTTTTTGAAGTCAGTTATGAATAATTGTTATTGAAAAACTTAAATATAAATAAACAAATAAAAATCTATTTCACATCTTTATAGAACAATTAATTTTATTCTGAGCTAACTATTATTATTATTATTATTTTTTACAAAATAGATTTTAATATCAGAAAAGCCACTTGTATTTTTCGAAACAAATATTCCTATCTAGTATAGTAAGTAAATAAACTATGAGAATCTTTTAAGTAAAACTTAGATAATTAAAAAATCTAATTAAAACCTAATTAATTATTTTTATTAAGTTTTAAAATATAATAAATTCCCATAACTTTGTGCTCAGACACTGAAAGAAAAAAAAGGAAAGTTTGAAAGTTTTTAATCGATTTGCAATAAATGTTTATGAACACTTCTTTCTATAATTTATCTATTTTAATTGTATGTTGTTTTTGTCGGATATGAACGGATAAATTACGTAATACATGGTTTGTCTAAAAGTGGTATCAATAATTTTGTTTTGATAAATTAAATGAGCTTATTGAAAAACGCTTTTGTCTCTTTATTCATTATATATTAACCGTTAAAATAATATAAAATTTGGATTCTTTTTAAATTATATGTTTCTTTTTACTTTTTCAGATTGACAAATGACATTCATGGCTAATTATACTTCAATAACTGTGAAGAATGAAGAATCAATATATATATATATACATATATATATTGAAAAACGATCAGAGATGACCAATGATTGCTCTTCAAATTAATCCCCTTTACTCTACGGTAACACAGAGCTGCACAAAATAATATCAGCCAACCAAATTTTAGCAAAACAAATAAAAAAGAAAAACCTTATTTTTGTTTTCTAAGTAATAGATATAAAATTTTGAAGAATACGGAGTTAAGTTCAGTACGACAAGACTTATTGTCTATTCATCTGTATAAAGACCTGCAGTAACTGTGTTTCATTGCCTAGCATAGTTACTACATTCATTTCTTGAAATTATTTTTGATGTAACTTTAGTATAGAAGATTTAATTATATATAAAAAATGTTTGCACGTTTTTTGGCATCAATTTTTTTTTCTAAGTTAAAATGGGGATTTTGTTTAGTACCTTTTGAACCAATTTTCGAATTGAGCTGAAAATTTATATTGCTATATTTTGTTTTGATTAATAAGTGTAGCAATTTTTGATAAATTCTAATAATCCGTATTAAAAATCCGGACAGATACAATGACTGATTTTGAGCTTTATATATCGGGTGATCCAAAAGTCAGGACAAACTTTAAAAATGAATAATTCGGAAACGAATCAAGATACAAAGATACGGTTTTAACCAAACGGATGAAAAAGAAACCGGGTTTTGTGTGGCAACGGAAAAAAAATTAGTTCTGTTGGCGACCAACAGATGGCGCTATAGCGTTTTATTTCACAAAAAGATGATTTACAAATTAAAAAAGTGTTGATAACTTACAAGTCAGCTTAATCACAGTTAATTAGTACTACTACAATAACTGCTCAATGTGCTGTCCATCATTCAAAAGTACAGTTGTGAGACGATTCACCACACCGTTCACAGGATTTAGTAGCATTTCTTGCGTTATGGCAGACACATTTTGGCGGATGTCATCTTTCAGTGCTGCTAGTGATTCCGGTTGATCGCGGTACACTTTTGACTTCAAGAATCCCCACAGCCAAAAGTCACAGGGTGTCAGATTGGGAGATCTTGGAGGCCATGCGTGATTAAAGTAGCGACTGAGAATGCGATATTTCGATGCATGTAAGCTTCGACAACCATTATCTGCCGCAGTTGCTCATTTTTATATCGTTTGTTGCTTTGCATAATCCTACATCAAAAATCAGACAGCGCCATCTGTTGGTCGCCAACAGAACTATTTTTTTTTTTCGTTGCCACACAAAACCCGGTTTCTTTTCCATCCGTTTGGTGCAAACCGTATCTTTGTATCTTGATTCGTTTTCGAATTATTCATTTTTAAAGTTTGTCCTGACTTTTGGATCACCCGGTATTTTAAATAAAAACAAAAATGTTTGCACTTCTATTCAAAGTGATAGATAAAAATTGGTAATGACGCTGATATGTTTTGTGGCTATTATGGAGTTTATTTTATGAACTTGAAAACAGTGAAATGTAGAATATATGAAAGAATATGTACAGTTTAATAGATGTGCAGAGAAGTCACGCGGTGTTTATATTATGTAATTTTATTTGCTTTATAATTCTTATTCCTTTTGTTAATGATACATGATATAATAAGTAATTTTATATGTTTTTTTTTTTTTTTTCTGAAAATCATAAATTATATTTTTCTGCTGTGCTAAACATTATTTTTCAGTTATTTTTGGGATCAATGTTAATTAAATATTTAAATATAAATAAATGCATAAGTTTCAAGGGTGAATAAAATGTAATCGAGATAATAATTTATATTTTAACATAGTCAAAAATAAAATTTGAGATAAAAATTTAAAAATTAATAATAATAATAATAATAATAATAATATTATTTATAAACGATGGTTAATGTCCGACGAAGAAAGAATAAAAATTTGAATTCCTTTAATTCATATCATTTAGTATATATTTACAGAAAAATGTGATTTGAAGTAACTTTCAAAGCTAAAAATATAAAAATATACTAGAATAAAACGTAAATATTTAGTAAACGTATTCTATTACGAATGGCTCCAAATTTCAACTAGTCGTTCCATTTTTGTGTGACTAATGACCTGAAAGGCGTTTGAAGTATGAAGAAATATATTTTTCCACGCTATTATTTAGAAATCAAACTACATATTTATGCTAATAGATTGTCACTCTGAAAAATAAAGTCATATTTCTGCCATTGTTATTACAATAATTTCTTCTTTCAGACGTAGTCAACAGGACACCATGTCTGAACGAACTTTTGCTTCAGATAAATAACTATTAATATAAGATGTTCTAAGATATAAAAGAATAAATTTAAGAATAAATATTGCAAAATTGACATCAAACCATCTTTCAGTGATTTATTAAAGAAGAAAATTAGCATATGCTTAGAATATATAAGTAAAAATGAAGAGCGAGACTATTTAAATAAAATCTAAATTTCTTAAATAGTAAAATCTAATTTTTTAAACGTAGTTTGTATCCGCACAATTAGATACATATCAAAATGTGAAATGGGATTGTTTTTTGATGTTAAAATCGATAAAGCTCATTGATTTGGAAATTTTGATTTAAACTACAGATTTCTATATGTCACAAAATGTGGCAAAAATTGCATTAAAAAAAATTCAGTTAATTTTATTTTATTAATAATCAGCGGTTATTCGTGAATTAGTTCAAATTTTTGATGATACGTCAGTGGTGACTTCACTATTGAACCTCCAAAATATTTTGGTGTCTGTCGCAGTGGCGGATTTAAGGCCCCCCCCCCCCCCCAAAAAAAAAAAAAAAAAAAAAAAAAAAAACCACTGACATACACTATTGAATATTGCAATTGTAAATTTTTTATTGGTCTAGAATAACACTTTGAAAAATCTTAGCCCCCCCCCCCCCATCAAAAGTCAAGTTCTGGATCCGCCACTGTGTCTGTGTGTGTTAAGTGTCTATTTTTACCCTGAATCACCCAATTTACTTGCGGATTGTACGCATGCTCATGAACTAAACAGAATTAGACTTATGATTTTTGAGGCATATATTGTTTATGTTTCAGGTACCATACACAATTTGTAAACACTTAACTATTTCTTGTTATGACCTACGGACAAAATTTCGTTTAAACCCATTTTAACATGATTAAAGTGCCTTCAATATAATAACATTAATGTATGTTATTATACGTTTAAAATCATGTTTTATGTAGAAAAAACACATGCAGAGACTTAATAGTTAAAGTACAGGTCTATTCGGAACTATTTACTTACAAAATGGATTCGATAACGTTATATAATCATCCAAATGGTTTCAATTATTTGTGAGTTACATAAAATTAGCTGTATATTAGTTATATATTTTTTATTTTTGTATATTATGGTTTGTGCACAGAGAAACAAAATGAAGTTTATTTTAAATTTATTTCAACATGGCTACATTTAATTTAGCATGGTGAAATTAACATATGTTAATAGAATGTTTAAATTGATGGTTTTTGTAGAAAATGATAGGCATATAAACAGAAATGTAACCATTTATAGTTTATGTAATCATTTGACATCAAATTTGTTACAAGTATTTATGAGCCACCAGGAAGTGTCAGTATAGATTTTTATGGTATGTATAGTGTTTATGTCTCGTGTACAGGAAGCCATAAAAGAAATTTGTACTATTACGGTCTATGAACGATACTTTTAAAATTGAAATTTAACATGGTTACACTCAATTAAATATAATAAAATTAACATATGTAATTGGAAAGTTTAAGGACTTGGTTTCTGTGGAAAATAATGGGTATAGTATATACGAGTATATGTATACTATACACTCTATAACAAAAAAAAATATATATACGCATCAAGAAGGAACAATGCAAATTGGACACAAATTGACATGCATGTAGATTTCGATGGAAAATCCAAAATTGTAAAGTTTGGCTGACATTGAATGAGTATGTGACGCTGCATCGCAACTTAACTGCGCAATAGGCAGAATATTAAAAATGAGAACTTTTCATTACAGGTCATAAGTTCTTTGAGAATTTTATTCCGTCTAATCAGACAGACACTAACTATGCCTCGCATACAGATGCTCAAACAATATGTGCAGATGTCCGCATTTGAGAGAGGTATGTAGTTGGACTCAAAAAAGCCGGATGGTCTAATCTGCGAACTGTTTAACAAATGGATAGGAGTGATACCACTATTTGATGATATTTGCAGGAATGGATGAATCATGGCAGAACATAGCGCCAGGGAGGAAACGGGCAGCCTAGAGAGAGGACAGAACGTGAGAACCTATCAATCATCAGAGCGGTACTCAAAGCCTCAAATTCACCATTATCATCAATACTACGAGCAACTGGTATTTCAGTGACTTGAAAGATAATTAATAAGCAACTCAGAGAAATGGGGTTGAGCTCACGGAGCCTACTATTAAATTTTTATACCGACAAGCACGTTTGCAGTGATATCGATATTGTTCGAACTGGAATGCTACTGAATGGAGTAAAATTGCCTTCAGTAATGAGTCCCACTCCGATCTGAGCCCCGACGACCAATGAAGACGCGTCTGGAGATGCCCCAAGAAAGGAAGGGATTCCAATCTGATTGTCGCCAGCCATACAGCCTGACAACAAGGAGTAATGGTCTGGGGTGTCATTTCATTTAATGATAAAACCCCTTTGGTTGCTATCCGTGGCATCTTTACAGTACAGCGGTATGTCGACGACATTCTACGTCCCAGAGAATTCGCCGGATCTCTCTCCTACTGAGAACGTTTGGAACATCATGAAAAGGGTCCTACAACCAGCTCGGGATTTTGTAACTCTAACGCAGCATTTGGACAGAATTTGGCACGATATCTCACAGGAGTACATTTGCAACTGTATCAATTAACGCCAAGCCGAATAACTACTTACATAAGGACCAGAAGTGGATCATTGCGTTACTGACTTGTTTACTTTGTGAAGCCCCTTCTCTTGATTAAATCATCCAAATTTTCTGAAACTGTAATTATCTGTTTTTCTCCATATGTACATCCCATCTACCGATTTTCGTCCCATTCTGATAACTCCTTCTTGGTGCGACTTTTGTTTTTGTTATAGAGTGTATATATACTTTATAACAAAAAAAAAAAAAAAAATGACGCACCAAGAAAAAGTGGAGACAAAAATTGGTAGATGGGGGGGGGGGAATGGGTGGTCCGAATGAGACAAAACTTGGTAAATGTGATGTATATGTGGAGAAAAACGATTGATTACTGTTTCAGAAAATTTTAATGATTTAATCAAGAGAAAGGGCCTCACAAAGTAAACAAGTCAATAACGCGTTGGTCCACTTCTGGCCTTTATGTACGCAGTTATTCGGCTTGGTATTAAATGATAGAGTTAGAAGAGGTGCTCCTGTGAAGTATCGTGTCAAATTCTGTCCAATTGGTGCGTTAGATTGGCAAAATACCGAGCTGGTTGTAGGTACCTTTTTATGATGCTCCAAACGTCATCAGTGGAAGAGAGATCCAGGGACTGAGCTCACCCCCATTTCACTGAGCCGCCTATTAAGGGTCTTTGAAGTCACTGAAAGACCAGTTGCACGTAGGATCGACGATAATGATGAATTGGAGCTTGATTCCATTGAAACCTTCAGGTATGTCAATTTGTGCCCAGTTTGCATTACTCCTTCTTGGTGCGTCACTTTTTTTTGTTACAGAGTGTACATACATATGTATCGGGTGTCCCATAAGTCTGTAGACATTTGAAAAATTAAAAAAAAAATTGAAAGATGTGGTAGAATTGAACATAGTTTGTGAAAAAATTATTCTCGTGAAAAGGGATTTTTTTTTTAGTAAAGAAATATATATTTAAAACTTTTTTGTCGATAGAGGGCCTTGTACGGATGCGTAATGAGAAATATGCAAATCAGAATCCTGCAAATTGCACGGTTTTACGATTAACGATTATATTTAAAACTTTTTTGTCAATAGAGGGCCTTGCACGGATGCGTAATGAGAAATATGCAAATCAGAATCCTGCAAATTGCACGGTTTACGATTAACACAGCTTATTTCCTATTTTTCCTACCACTTGTGCATATATGAAGTTTTAATTGCGATGCTGACTTGATGGATAAAGCGGTATTGGTGAAGATGTTTTCCCTCAGGTAAGAACCTCCGACTGAATTTGCAGTTAGCGGTGCTTTAAATAGTGTGAAAATATTATAATTTTTGGCGATGGCGGACACATAGAATCGAATTTATATTCCTGAAAAGATTTGCATGCAATTATATATAGTTTTACAAGAATTGTGCGATTTGTGCGATTTGTGCTCGCGTACAATGCCCTCTATCTACGAAAATTTGAACCTTTTTTTTTCTTTTACACACACACACACACACACACACACACACACACACACACACACACACACACTATATATATATATATATATATATATATACATCCCTTTTCACGAGAATATTTTTTTGCAAACTGCGTTCACTTCTACCAATTTTTTCAATACATACGGACATATAGAAGACTTTATGCGTTTCTTATATGCTATACAATGTAAAAAATAACAGTAGATTTTACAGCAGAAACATCTATAAAAGAGTCTCTCTTAATAGATGTTTCCGCTGTAAATTACCTTATTTAACAGCAGAATGTGTTGGCAGAATGGGTGCCAGCACATTCTGATGCGAAATCTACCGTTATTTTTATAATGTGCCTGTGACATTTCAGCAGACAACAAATTATATATATTATATTGGCGACAGATATATATCTGTTCCCTTTATTACATAAATACTAAATATAAATTTTAACATTTAAAATTATTATATTTTAGTTCACATACACACAAAATATGGTAAAACAGTTATTAAACTGTTTCAACAGTCACTTTGTTTTAATCATAATTTAACGCCATATTTCAGAAAATGTTTAAGTTAAAAAAGAAATTATTTAATTCATATATAAAGGAAAAATTTGCTTAGCTTAAAAAAAAATATATATATTTTAATTATTTTTTCTGTCAACTGTTAACTGTTTTCTTAACATTTCTACTTTCATTTATCTTAATCACGAAAAGCTTAATATTAAAAAATAATTAAAACATTAATCAAAGCTTTTTTTTAAAATACAATGAAATGCAGCCTCGGAACTTTCAATTTTTAATTAAAATTTCAATTATTTAAGATTAGAAAAATGTTGAAACGTATAAAATACCTTCATTAAACTTTGGTACTTACGCTGTTAAAAATCTAATTTAATTAAAAACCTACACTTCAATAAATCATGTTTAATCTCATTATTTTGTTATAAATAAAGAATATATATATATGTAAAACAATTACGCAGGAATAATTATAATCCAATTTCCATTCAACGCATACTTGTAATATTTCTTAATTTAAATTTAAAATAATGGATTGCTGAGATTATGTTTTTTTATGTTGGGAAAAAATTATTAGATTCGAAATCATATCTTGAGAGTTTTAACTATGATGATTTAAAAGGATTATGTAATCATATAAAAAACATAATCATAATCCAATGTCTCTATTCTTCCTCACTACTTTCTTGTTATTTACACGCGTTCTAAAAGGTTTGCGGAAAATTCTAGGGTAGCACAATTTTTACAAATGACATAAAAATATTGAATATGAGTTGAAAATGTGTTGTTTTCCTCTTGGTTAATATTTTCGGTTGCCTTTATTTTAAAAGTATTAATGAAAATAAAATTTTTTAAATTTAGGTTTTTATTTATTTAAAATATAGCCTAAATATACCTCAACTTAAAATATATCTATTTTCAAACACTGTGAAATTAAATAGGAAATGGGTATTCTGCTATTTAAAAGTGGTGTTTATTATTCGGATTGAGGTCGATTGATTGCACAGGATCCTAGGCCTGAGGGGAAGTGCAGTAAGTGCGTGTATGTGTGTGTGTGTGTGTGGGGGGGTGTTCTAAGGGATCCTTCCTGTATTTAAGCAAGTTCCGCAGGAAACGAAGGCTAGGCCGACGAGCTCGACTTGGGATCGACCCCGTTTCTCACGTTTAAGAGCTTGGAGGACAGAACCTCTCGGCCGCCGGTGCGACGCTACTTAAAGTGACAGTATACTTTTTATGTGTTCTTGTTATTTTTAACTTTTATACTTCAATATTTCTCATTGGGTTTGACATTTTATATTAGTTCTATATGTTTCATTATGAGTTATTTACAACAGCGTTGAACTTTGTGAACAAAAACATAGTTTAAAGTGAATGTGGATACACATTATGTACTTATCAAAAATTACTTTGGTTCACCAAATCACTTGTGAAAATACACCACATGATATTGCGCGTGATTGTTAAAGATTAACAATCTTCAGAAATAGTTTACATATGTTGGGATTAAGATAAATTAAAATTAATCAAAATATTCTGTTGTGTCACTCACACGACTTTCTCTTACCCTGAAATTTAATACTAAAAGTACAGATTGGATATTAAGGGTTAAGCTAACGAGTACTGTTATGTAAACCTATGTTAAAACAATTCAAATTAGGCTTCGGAGCAGCTTTATTTGACAAATAATTCTATGTGAGGGGGGCTACCACCCCCTCAAACCCCCGTTTTGTTACTGTACCTACATTTATATAGAATTGAAATCTGTTATTAAATTCAAAAGTTAATTTAAAGTTATTCAGACAAATTTCACACTGACATTCCTTGAAACGTATCAATCTTGATCATATTTTTCTAGAAACAAATATAAAGGATTTCGATATTTTGCTGCAGGCCACTAAAATTTTGTCGTGGAGTACCGTCTGGCAACTATTTACGACATCTTAAAATAAAAATAAGAATAATAATTAAATAATAACTAGCTGGAACCCGTCGACTTCGACGGTCACTTTATTGACCGTAATGTTTCAAAAATCGTCGTATCATTATTTAAATGTATTTCAAGTTAAGACATCTAATATAATTTACAACATTTCACTTAAAAAAAAAAGAAATTCGGAAAAATGGTTATAAATTGAAATACTATATATGACATCACTTTCTACAAAGTACTGTCTATGTGACGTCAAACTGACTCCAAATAAAACAGTTGCTATCTTTTATTTTGTGTTTCTTTTAATACTAAGGCTACATGTTAGCTGACCCGCCCGGCGTTGCCAGGACCCATGATAATAACCTTAATTGAACCTTAAATTTGTATGATTTTATATCTTTAACTCGATTTTGTTTGAATTTCTATTTTTAAATAAAGGCATCGCGAAAAAAATAATCAGCTGTAACAAAAAAAAATTACCTCGAACCGAACGAAACTCAGTCTTGTGACACCGGTGTCTGCGGCAGCACATACGTGAGCCGCTAATAACATAAAAAAAATTCCCAAAAATTAACCTGCAACCGAAAGAACCCGCCCGGTGTTGCCCGGGCCCATGATAATAACCTTATATGCACCTTAAATTTGTATGGTTTTATATATTTAACTCGATTTTGTTTGAATTTCTATTTTTAAATGAAAACATCACAAATAATAATAATAATCTGTAACAAAAAAAAAAAAAAAAAAAAAAAAAAAAATACTTCAAACAGAACGGAAATCGGGTTCGTATCCCAGTGCCCATTTGCTTGAACTTAACGAAAAGGTTACTGTAGCATCCGTATATGATACACATTTAGAATACCAAGTTTGAACTTTCTGCCATAATTTCTTTTTGAGATATGCTGATAACAGACAGACACACACAGACACACAGACATGCACACAGGCATACACACAGACACACACACATACACACAGACCATTTGCTAAAAACATGATTTTCGTATTCAGGGGACCTCAGAACATGTAAATATAACAAAAACTCGCGTTCGAAAATTTGACCCCAAAACAATAATTTCTCTACCTTATGGGTAAGAGAAAGTTTTCATATAAATATATATTTATTTAAAAGAATGCTTTCTCATCGTTGTTCTAGAAAGTAGTAAATAAGCCAAATTTTCTGTATTCAAACCAATTAAAAGATAGAAAGCATTCATTGATGAGAAAGATTAAAAGCATGCATTGATGATAACATCCTGCTATATAATAACATACTTTGTCATCAATGAATGCTTTCGATCTTTGTCGTCAATGAATGCTTTCGATCTTTGTCGTCAATGAATGCTTTTGTCCTTTTAATTGGTTTGAGTACAGAAAATTTTGCCTTATTTACTACTTTTTAGGACACCGATAAAAAAGTATTCTTTTTAAAAATCTTTATTTTTTTATTTATTTTTTAAATTATTTTTTTTAAAAATTGAAATTAAAATTTAAAACTGAAATTAAGCAGGACGCTAAGGTTTTGAAATCCTTCAAATACTGTAAAGTTTTCTGATATTCTGAGTTACTTATGGTTCACTCACTGGTCACTTATGGGTCACTCACTGGTCACTCACGGGCTACTCATGGTCACCCTTGGACACTCATATTCATAGGGATGACTCTTGAGTCAAACTATAGCAGAAAAGTAGCTCGGTGACAGGCAGAATGACAGACAGAATGACAGAATAACAGACAACCCGGGTGAATAAAAAAGCATTCTAAAAAGAAATACATGATTTAAAACAGATTTGTTACGTTTAACACTTTTCTGTAAAGAAAAAGTATTGTCTCTATTTTAAACAAATTAAATTTGTGTCACTTTGTGGACCTCAGGGGTCTCAAGAGGAAGGGGGCACCCATGATACTTCATATGAACGATCATTCGAATGCACGACATTTTTTAAATCAATGTGTTCTGCGGAATTATTTTTTTTACTGAGATATTTTTGTATTTCCGATTTTTTTTTCTTTTTGCAATATAAAAAAAGGTGCTCTGAGTCTCCCTACACTGCAAAATAAAAAAGCAGTACATGGTTTTAAACAGATTTTTTCCATTTAACATGATTCTGCGAAGAAAATGAATTGTTTGTATAAAAAAAAAGAATTTTCTATTACGTGGGGCCCCAGGGGCTCCGGGCGCCCACCAGTGATATCTCATGTGGTAGATTATTTAAATCCATGAGGCTTTTGAAATCCATGTTTTCAGCAACTTTGCTTTCCTCTGGAAATATTTTGGTGTACCCTGACTTATGAAACACCCTGTATATGCATATATATATATATATAAACTCATGTTTGTGAAAATTGCAACACCATGAAGGAATCGTCATAATTGAATGAAATTTAATACACAGTTGAGTGGTAGTGGTACAAATAAATGATTAAATTTTCAAAGCAAACAAACAATAACAAGAGATCGGAATCAGTATTTTGTGTAGCCACCACGCGCCGCAATAAGTGCTGCTACACGAAGTGGCATGGAGTCAAACAAATTTTGAATGTCTGCCTGAGGAAGAGCATTCCATATTGTTTGTATGCGTACCCAAAGTTCGTCTGCAGAAGCAACAGGACGAGGATCACGAGCGAGACGCCGACCAACGAAATCCCACACATGTTCAATCGGCGACATATCCGGGGAATACGCAGGCCAAGGAAGAAGCTGTACCTGCTGGGTTGCAAAGAAGGATTGAACAGTCCTAGCAATATGAGGGCGGGCATTGTCCTGTTGAAATACAGCGCCTGGCAAGCTTTGAAGGAAGGGAACAGCTTGGGGCTGTAGAACTTCACTGATGTACCGGTTGTTGTTCAGATTGCCCACAATTCGTATCAATTGAGATCGTCCATGATATGCTATGGCGCCCCATAACTCCGGGTGTTCGTCCACTGTGGCGTTCGATAATGCACTCCGGAAGGTGGCGTTCACCGGCATAGCGTCTGACGCGAATGCGGCCATCATGGTTCCACAAATTAAAGCGGGATTCGACAGAAAACACGACATGCTGCCAATCAGCACACCAGTCTCTATACTGATTGGCCCATTGTAGCCGCAGGCGGCGATGGTTTAGAGTGAGGGGGATCCTGTATAAAGGAGTCCTTGCGCGCAGTCGACACTGCAGCAAACGTCTACGAATTGATGAAGCACACAATGAAACACCTGTAGCTATTGACCACTGTGCTGCCAATTGTCTAGAGGAAGCTGTACGGTGCGTCCGCGCCATGCGGACCAGGTGTCGATCATCGCGAGCTGACGTCACATTTCGGGGTCCACTCCCGGATTTCCGAGTTGTCCGACCCTCGTCCGTCCACTGCTTCCAAACACGCGTCACTGTGCTGCTGTTACGCTGCACACAAGCGGCTACTGCACGATACGACAATCCAGCTTCACGAAGGCCGATGATTCTCCCCCGTTCAAACTCTGTAAGTTGTTCAAATCTCGCTCTCTTTCGTCGAAGAGGCATAAGTAAAGATTGAGCTAACGTTTACCACTAGCAGATAACCACCGATAACCATACACGCTTCGCTACAGCCGTCTATTTATTCGGATCCATCCGCCGTCCAGAGGGCGCTGCTCAGCATACGCATGCGCTACGGATTTGAAATTCTAATCATTTGCATATCATGCGCTACTTTGCATTTCCTGAAAATTTCAGCTCACTCGCGTTAGTCCTTCATGGTGTTGCAATTTTCACAAACATGAGTTTAAATATATAAGTGCTATTTCACAATAACTGTTAAAAAATATAGCTTGTCGTGCGCATTATCACGAAATTTTGTCCTATTTTGCCATATTAATAATTATAATAAAACAGGATGACCGCGCCCCTATTGAGCAATATGCAAAAAAAGTTGATAAGGATCAATTTATATCAAGGTAACAACTACATATACCTTTCTGAAGTTCTGTGTACTGATTCTCAAATAGGGTTAGAAAAATTTTTTGTCACGCAGAGACAGACGAATGTTCTCGAAAAAATGATCAGATCGAATTTAGGATTTCTGAATGAATAATTCTTACTAAAACTGGAATAGGAATTTTCTTTCAAAATCTAACACATTTTTGTATTGAACATAGAAGAAAGTATAAGCTAGGTCAAAATTATTAAAAATTTTTATAACTTTTTATAGCTTGTTTACTCTTTCCAAAGAGAATATAAAAATAATGAGAAAAGATACAATAATGGAAATAATATTATAGTTGTCTATAACTATCAGATAAGACTAATTAATGCCTTTTCTCCTCTTCAAAATTAATGAGGATGGAAAATGGAACAACTAATCCATTAATGATCGCTTTAGCTTGAAGTGAAGGTTTCTTTTTCATGGCCTTTCAGTGCATTAACAGTTTTTGTTGGCTCTTATACCTTTTTACTGATGAAAGTGGACTGCGTAGAGAATATTTTATGAGTGTTGATAGCTCCTAATTACATTTTAAGTAGAATTAACCAATAAAAGTAAAAAAAGATACATGTGATAGAAATACAGTATGATCATATATTTTATTATGAACATTAATTATATTTATTAAATTTAACTTTGTGATTTTTGAAAAGTATTTAATGTACATAAAATTTATTTATTTAGGGTTTTTAATTTTTAAGTCAAAACGTTCAGTAGAATGTTAGAATTTGCAAAACATATAGTTTTTTATATACTCTTTGTTAGTTGGAAGGTAATTAGAATAATAAAATTTCGTTAATTAAATGCATTGTACCCGAGATTCTGAAAGGTTTTAAAAGTTTTTTCCTACGAAATTATTTAAAAAGAAAAAATTATTATTTTTAAAAATTATTTATTTATTTAAATTATCAAACGCACTATATTCGTAATGTCTACGAAATCGCAATTTAACTTTAAATATTGTAACTATGCACTCATTGTTGATTATTTGTTTTATTTTTGTTTAATCGTTAGGAGAAGAAATTCCTCGCAATAGAAGAATGCATAGAGGATAATGTTGCCTTTTCCGAAACTCCCGAGTACGTGGAGAATTGCACAGTGTATTTAGTCTGATAAATTCCCTTATGCAAGACAGAGAGCGGCAATTTAAGACGCAGGGGTCACAGGGAACCCTTGTCCGAACAGAAAGCTTTCTTGCCGAAAATTTTCCTGACGCGACTATGGGCGGGATAATGCATCACAGGAGTGTATCAAGAACCAAGCAAAGAATTGTTTCCCCTTCCTTATGTAATCCTAGTAGATTTTAGTTGCTCAACATTTTCGATGTTTCTTTTTTTGATTAGACTCTTTGACTATGTTGCCTTTTATCTAAGAAAAAAAAAAAAAAAAAAAAAAAAGAAATCCATTTCTTCAAAGATACCTTAAAACACGATGCAGCAAGAAAATTCCATAGGGTTATACTGGGAGGAAAAAACAGTGCTACTGTGGGATATACAGACTTAACGCGAACAGACGGCAGAGAACAAGCAACGGGAGGAGGGAAATAAATGAACATTAATATTTTTTCAAATATTAAAATATTTACAATGAGAAAAAGGAAAATATTTTTGTATGATCTAGAACAATTTCAGTTTTCTTTTCTTCAAGCAGATGAATTTTAATTAGCGTTTTAATCAAACTTTCATTACAATTTCATTTAATATAATTAAACTAATAAGTATTTTATACAAGAAAATAAATTTTATCACTCTATGTCTAATATTAATGTATACCCTAAGAAAAAAAAAAAAAAAAAATGTGTCGTGTATTTGTCTTTTTAAAAATTTCACATTTGCTTTATTAGATGTAAACTGAAAATATATTTTTAATTTAACAAGGCATTTGAAAAATACAGTTTATCTCATTCTTTTATTTTTACTTCTTTCTTGTAGTGTTGAATTATGAAATAATATTAGGATATAAAATCACACACGATGGTTTTAAAATATTTTATGAACTTACTCATCTGATACACTCTAGGAATATTTGTTTCTAACACTAAAAAAGGGAAGGGTAGTAAAACTGTTAACTTTTGAATATAAAGGAAAGCTATAACTTTTACTACCGTAAATAAAATTTTGATGAATCACTCTCCTCAATTTTTTCTGAAGCCATCAAAATAAGGAACTTGGGGTTTATTCACCCTGAGGAAATAAAACTGAAGAAATAATCTTGTAGATGCTGCAATTCTAATTTTAAAATACCTACCAGAATTTATTTTTCTCTCTTTAAACGGATTTGTTTTTCTTTAAAAATAAATAGAAGAATTAACTCTAAAATGTCCCACAAAGATTTTTTTCTATTTGGAATCACTACAAGTTTCACAGTTATGCATAATAAATAATAACTGTAATAATGATAACATTATTTTAAAAATTGTCATGAATAAGTAAAGAAAAGAAGCATTTAACAAAGTACAGAGGAAATCAGTTTTAAAATAGTATACATTTTAAAAAGAAAAAACTGAAATAATTAGTGTTTTTTTTTATAAATTATGAATAGTAATTTTATATCTTATTTATTTATTTATTTTCATTTAGAAATAACGCACTGCATTTATTATTATTTTTTTATTTTTTTTCTAATTTGATTCTAATGAAGTTTAAGAGAAAAGTATTTCTATGTGCAGTGCAGTATATGTTTTCATTTATGCTACTTATTAGACTTACTGATGAAATTATGAATGGGGTATCCTACCTCAGAAGTTTCCTGAAGATGAGAATAGTTATTCAATATCACCATTTTTGTTTTAATTGTTTATTTCATATCTGCCAAATCTCCCGTATTTTATGGTAGATTTACTATTAGTATTATCTGGAATTATACAATCACAGAGTAAAATTCAAAGATTAAGACGTTTGGGAGCATAGTTATATTACTTGCCGTCTGTTTTGCAATTCATTGAATAAACGTCAAGTTCTAGACAATATTTACTGGGAAAATATACTTATTAGGATACCTTTCACCACAAGTCTATAAATGAAAAGAACTATTTTATTTGGATGATTGAATTTTCGATGCATCGAGGTCGAAATTTTTACTTTTAGTGAGAATTTATCACTTGTATTCTTGAATAATTAATACACTCACTACTATAATGTTTTAGGCAACAAGCAAGGGTTGTCTAAAGTGGAAAGAAACTTTATGTGTATACTTCAGTACTAACAGAAGTATGTAATTCCGTAATTAAATCAAAAAGATTGTTTGTTACAAGAAAATGTATGAGTAAATGAAGGTTCTAGTGCCTTGAAGCATGAATACACTATAAGATGCTGCTGGGGAAAATATTCATACAAGTTCGGTGTGTTAATCTACGCCACCGCATTTTACAATTGCAACTGTATGCGCTCCTCTATTTAAGGAAATGTCTAGGCTTTCTGACTTGCAATTCCAACTGTTTTCAAAGTGTTTCGATTGGTCAAAAATGTAGAGGTAGGGCAGATCATGGAAAGGTCATATAAAAGTATTAATCACGCGACACGCTTGATGTGTATGGTCAACTATTGTCTCATTTAAAAATGTCTTCTGGAGGTCTTATAAGGAGTATCGACACAAGTGGCTTAAAAATAGATGTCAGTTATCATAATATGAATGAATGCTTTAAGTAACCGGGTGTCATATGTAGTATAGAATTCCATACATTTGCATCACTTTCTGGAGCCGTGTGTCATTGTAAAATGAAGATAGAATTGAGAAATTCAACATGGGAAGCCTCTACATATATTTATAATTGTCATCACTGTTGAATTTAAATATCTATTTGTCGCTGAAGACGACCTAATTCCTTATGATTGTGGTGCTTTCACGACTTCAAACGGAGACGATGGACAGTCAGTAACATTGGTAATGCAAAAGTTCTTCAGGAATGATCCTTGTGATTAAATGGACAAAAACAGAGAAAAGTAGAGGAATTGCCGTCTGTGTGATAACAGAAATGATGCAGTTTATACTGAGTGTGCGTGTCTAATCATGTGACGACTAGCTATTGTTTTGCTAAGAGCATCCTGTACTTTGTAACTGTGCATGCATCTCCTCAATTATTCAATATTCTCTACAGTAACCGCCACAAAACCCCTTCAGTAAAGTCAGATTGGTCTAGATGACGTGCTGACACCTCAACTTACATTATTCGCATGGTACTTTTGCTGTAAAACTCTGACAGCTGATCATATTGCCTTCAGTGTCAGACTGTCTGAGAAATGTAGCGGAATTCTTAATGAAAAAGCATCTTTTCGAAACAGAATAAGTTATAGAAAAACTTATCTGCATATTTTTTTTTTTTTTGTTCTATAGTTGCATTTTGAAAAAAAAAAAAAAAAAAAAAAAAAAAAAAAAACAGAAAAAACCTCTGACACGTTATTTCTAAACATTTACGCATCTGTGAGATAGTTATTTGCATGTTAGGTTTCATTGTGATACGACAATTTACAACAATTCTTATGTTTGAATATTTACAGCAAAGAGTCTAATTTTCGGAATATTTTATTGTTGCAAACTGTGTGTATAGAAAGTTTTCTTTCTGGAAGAGGTGTTAATTCTTTTTATGTTTTCTATTTAAAAAAAAAAAAAAAAAAAAAAAAGGTAAGTCAGCGTATATGAATTAATGACCTTACAAAAATGAAATAATCGCTGTTAATTTTTAAACCAAGAGATTTAAAAACAATATTCAGGTAAAAAAAAAAAAAAAAACCTGTAACATGCTAAATTTAAACACCTATGCGTATCTTAAATAGCTTGTTATTATTGAGCCATCTTCTGTAATTTTTAAAAATTAAATAGAGGGTGCTGTCGCCCTTCTTGGCAAAATATCATTAGATATTTTGCCTTTTCATAGAAGTGAAAAGATTTATTCTTTAGTAGTTGATAAGTTGGTTGGGCTGGTTGCTGCGAGATGTTGCTGTGGCCTGTAAGAAGAATTTGTAGTCGACTAATGTAGTCAAAAAATTCTATTATGTTCTTTTTTTTTTATTGCGAGGGAAAACCCAAAAGGGGTTTGTATACAATGTAAATATTTATTAGTACATTTGGAAGTCGTCTGCGATTTCCTTTTACTTAATTTAAGTATAAAATAATGATTCCGGAGTAATTATATATATATATAAGTGACGTTCGATCCTGTTTTTCTGTTAAAAATATATTTTAAATTCCGCTTGAGCATAACTAAAATATTAAAAATTGTTACAAGAATAATTTTTGTGTCTGGATTCGAAAATTGTACTAATATACTCAGAGGCACGCGTTATCCAAATTATGCCACCATGATACGCAACCAAGGACGTTCATATGATAGTACTTGCGAATAGTACTCTAGTACTTGCGAAACCAATCACAGTTACAGTAAAACAACCGACAATATACCTAAAACTTGATGTATAAAATTATATTAAAATTTATGTGCAGATGTTTAGAATTATTTTGTAAAATGCATAAAAAAAAATTTGAAAATCACTGCCAATGATTTTTGGAAAATATTTTTTTTTTTTTTTTTTAAACTGATATTTAACAAAAAACAAACTACACTAAGGGACAAAAGAAAAAGCTGCCCTGCAGAAAAATTTACTTATACCTTTTTTATTTGTAATATATTCAAAACTAATCATTGAAACAAATGTCACTGCCAGAGTGCATAATACCAAAGAGATAAAACAATAATTCGCTTTTTTTTACGCTTTTTTACGAAGTACACAATAAAAAATTACACAAAACCGTCTTTTTGAACATAATATAATAAGCAAATACTTTGTATTCTATTATGTTTTATTATATGAAATAAACATGTTATATTTTAATATATGAAATTATAATTATTTAAACCTTATAATTGTTAGGTTTAAACAAGCACTAATAACGAAAAAAAAAAAAAATAAAAAAAGTCAGTACAGGGTGATTTGACCATTATATGGAATTATAACTTTAATGTGTAACGGCATAGTATTCTACAGTTTTTTAACATAATCCTCAGAAATCTCACTGTGCTAAACATAGTAGGTATTTTTTTATAATTATTAAACTATAAGTAGGCTGCAAATTTTGAATTTTCCCCATTTTATTGACAAAACGTTTTCGATCAGATTGAGATCAAGATTATTTTTAGATACGGTAAGGACGAAATCATACGATATTCTTTGTAGGATTTAGCCTAAGATGAAAAATTAATGGTTACTTAGATATTTATAGGTGCTTATGAGGATGGATACTTAACCCTTTAGTAGTCGCTAGAGACAGCGCCACCTATTACAGATTGCGA
This sequence comes from Salticus scenicus, assembly GCA_963930645.1. Taxonomy (NCBI): domain Eukaryota; kingdom Metazoa; phylum Arthropoda; class Arachnida; order Araneae; family Salticidae; genus Salticus; species Salticus scenicus. Next base: position 88,232,828 of record OZ005649.1, on the reverse strand, counting down.
ACTTTTTATTTAACTCCCACCAATAATTTTAAGAAGTGATGTCATCGACGTTCCTTCGATTTTATTCGCGTTTTATGTATATCAAATGCTACTTCTAAAAATTTTTGGTGGCTATTGAATAAAAAAATCTGGCAACGCTGAAGGATGGGCGGCAAATCGACCAACTAGCGACTACCAACGGGTTAATTTTATCAATTTCAATCGAATAAATTTACCTCAAATGCCGCGTGACAAGGTGCATTATCATCTTGAAATATTGATTGTGGAAAAGTCTGAGATATCTCCGAAATAGTCGAATGGCTACTCAATTTTTTTAGTGTCCATATTTTATTTCGAGTATACTCATCCCTTGAGCATTAAAATTTGTCTGATTCCTTGAAAAGTTATACACTTCCACACCGTAATTTACGGAAAATGTTTCATTGCTTTAAAAGTGCAAATTTTGTCAAGTCAATTACTTCTTTGTCGTCAGACTAGCTTGTTTCCGTCAACTCAAAATAAGTTAATCTTGACTCTACAGAGATAAATACTGAGACCCAATAATTAACTGATAATTTTTTAAATTTTTCGTTCCGCGGTAATCTTGTTTTCTTAATTCATTTCGTTAATAATAATTTTTTTGAATATGTTTTGAACTTTAACTCTACTTTGTTAATCGCCTCTGCAATGTTTTTTAAGAAATAATTTTGCAAAATACTTTTTCTGAAACTCTTATAAGTTCAGAACACAATACAAACCGACTTTTTTTTTAACTTCGTCTTTTTAAGTTGCAGTCATCCTTTTCGGATGACCAACGTGGCCGCCTGGAGACAAATTTCAAATTTAGGTAGCCAAAAAATTGTATATCTTGCTAAAATTACTCATTAATAATTTTTTAACATTTAATTATTTTGCCATCTCACGCTTTATACTCTTTTCTTTTTAAAATATATATTTTTTATGGTATCATTGACTGCCCCTTTATTGAATTTTAAAAATTACATTTCAAAATTGCACCTTTCCTAACTACTGTTTTTTGTTTTGAATATTTAGAACAATATAAATTTTAGTAATGGGCGACGTAACAAAATACGTTCGAAAATTTGCATTTTAAATAATAAAATAGGCGGTATCTTAAAGAGAAAAGGAAAATATGAAGTGAGGCTTTTTTTTTTTTGTCTTTTAGAGTATGTACATGAACACCAAAGAGTTTGTTATTTTACATTGATGATGATTTATTGATGATTTGTTATTTTACATTTTATGTGAATCATGCCTAAGAAAAGAGATTTAAATAGAAAAAAAAAGCAGTTATGCACAAATTGTTCAAGATTGTTCAGTTACAAATTAGCTTTTGTAGCTATAAGCTACTTTCTTCTTTCTTCTTACTATTTTTTGTTTTATTATATGAGACAGCTTTAAATAGTACATATGTACATTTTTAATCAACTAACTTCGTATCTAAATATGCTATTTTATGAATGATTTCAAGCATAATTTTATGGAAATAAAATGGATTCCGTTAAAAAAAAAATTGCTAAGTAATACAAGTGTCTGAATTTTTGAGTGTCTTAACTGTAATTTGTTCAAACTTCTAAGTGTCTAAATTATAAAGTGTCTTAATTTCTAAGTGTATGATCTATAACGTGTAATTTGAGACATGTCAGTTTTACTCAGACACTTACCTAGTTTATTTATAAAAAGATATGTGTTAAATTCAGTCGTTTATGGTGTCTGAAGTTTCGCATATTTACGAGTTTCACACATTTTTGTGTCTGAATTGGTATTTCAGAAACATTTCTGTCTGAATTTAAGACGCTTCTATTTACCGTGTATGGTCTTTATTTGTATATATATTTATCCACGTGGGCTTTGTTTATTAATAGTTAATGTTGCATAAATAAAAAAACTTTTTGAAAATCATAAAAAAACTCTACATAAGTATTTATTTTAATTAACCCTTTAACGGGCTGTGGTAAACATTCTACCACAAAGCCATCAATTTTAAAATGGAGAAGGCGTGGTAAGCTAATTGTACTACGCCTGCCGTTTTTACTCCGCTAAAATTCATGAAGGAACAAAATAAAAGAACAAGGGTCACACTCTGTGTTGATTCCTTTTTTTTTTTTTGAAAATCTTTTTATAAGGCTGTAGTAATTAATTTCGCCAGAAAAATAGGTGCTTAGAATAAACGGTAGGCGTGGAAAGGTAGCTTACCACGCCTTTCTCATTTAAAATTAATTTATTGGGCGGTAAATTCACTTTTCACGGCGTTACAAAACATTAAAAATCAAATTAATTTTACCTAATAAGCTAAATGGAATTCATTTCTTATTATCACTCTCAGTACCAAAAATACTTTAATATACCGTTACTACAAATAAACGGCCCGTTAAAGGGTTAACACCGTAAAATATCTGATCTTAAACAACACTTTTGCTTATCCACTTTTAAATTGCGATTGGAGAACATGTCTGCCCGTCTTTTTCTTATATTTTGAAATTGTAAGATTTTTTTCATACTTAATTAATAAGAAGTGGCAACATTATAATTTAATTTTACTTATTACCATCTTTATGAATTGGTTTAAGTTTTCTAGAATATTTAAACTTTTATTTGAAAAGTAATCATATATATTTTTTTATCACTCGCTTAAAACAAGCAGTTAATTATTCAATATCTTTTTTAACAGGAACGTGCTTTAAGGGAATATTGTTAAAATAAAGCAAAAGAACTGGGTCATAAAAGAAAATACCGAGACATGTTTTACAGAGAACGTTAATTTAGAGATATCTTTTTAAATAAGCTCGAAGTCATTAAGAGAGCCTTTGGTAACTCAACTTAGTTAAGTGAAAGGGATTGTTTATTGTTTGATATACGGAAGAAATTTTAATATTTGCTTTCTTAATAAATTGCTGCGTTAATCATATTTAGCTCTTATTTAAAGTTAGTTAAAATTTTCTAATTTTTTGGTTTACATTATTTTTTTTATGAAAATATGAACATTCTTTAAAAGATTTGAATAATAAGAAATAAAATAAATGAAAAGTTATTGAAATATAAGGTGGAATTTTTGTTCGAAACGTATTTCATTTATATAATAATTGTATTTTTTGAAATTGAATATCCATACTTTCAAGTTTAAGCAATATTTTCAGATACGAATAAAATGTTATTTATTTATCAAGAATATTTAGACTGTATATGAATAACTTTTTTTTCCCCCTCAGGAAGTAGGTGTTTATGAATTCTTTAGTATCTATCCGTATTTTTGAAATCGTACCCAGTAGCACAGCAGCTGCTTTTTAAAACATTTATTACAGAAATTACAGTTCTAAATATATTCAAAAGTGAATATGTAGCAAAATAACAATGTTATGAAAAACAAAATATAAACTATTGCACGATTTAATGAGTAAATAATCACAAAGTTGTTAAACAGATTTTTGTGTTGTAAACATAGGCTTAGTTCTGTAAAAAAAAAAAAAAAAAAAAAAAACTCGTCAATCCGCATTAACATTTACATAAAAAAATACACGTAAATTATATATACAAGGTCTGTCCCGAAAGTCATGCGCCCAATTTTCTTCTGCCGCGTCTATCCATCGCACAGGGTTGCCGCTTGCACGAAAGGATGGGTGGAGTCTTGGGAACACAGTGCCACCAGCGCCAATCGGCTCCGAGCTCCTGCAGAGCCACAGTGCCTGTTTCAGTGAACCCTTGTGTGAGTGCTCGGTCGAAATCAAGATGGAAAAAAACTCTCGAGCAGAATTGTTGTAGTGCTATGAGGACGATCCGACTTTTTTGGACAATGTGGTAAGTGGTGACGAATCTTGGATCTTCTTGTACGAAACAAAAAGACAGAGCGTAGAGTGGCACACAACGTCATCCCCACGCCCAAAAACTGCAAGAATGAGCGAATCGCAGTTCAAAGCGATGCTCATTGATTTTTCGATTCCAAGGGAGGGGTCCATTTTAAATTTGTTCCACCTAGCCAAGCAGTCACGCCAAATTCTACGTCGAAGAACTGAAAAGGCTAAAGCAACGGGTCAACCGCGTCAGGCACGAGATCAAGAATTCCTGGAAGCTGCACCATGACAATGCTCCCAGCCACACCGACCGACTACCTGACCAAGACCGGCATCTCAACGCTCCCCCAGCCGCCTTACAGTCCTGATTCGTCCCCGCCCGACTTCTTTTTGTCCCCAAGGCGGCTACGACGAGGTCACTAAAGGACATCCTGTGACGGACTTCTAGGACGCATATAAAGCATGGAAATTGCGACGGAACAAGTGTGTTGAAGCAGGAAGGATGTATTTCGAATAATATTGAGAAATTGTACGAATCGGTTCAATAAATTTCTTAAAATAAAAATAGGCGCATTACTTTCGACACAGACCTTGTATATTAAATGAACTCTTGCATGCAGCTTCAGAACATGGCAATCAATATTACTAGTCAAACATCCATTACTGATGTTCCTTATACTGTCACATTTTTTTGTTTTTGTTTTTGTTTTAATAACATAATTAGGAGTGTTATAAATAAATTTATTTACGCAAACATTAGAGTTTTAAAGGTGGATTTAATTTTGTTGTATTTGTACGAGAACATAAAATATTGAAACATATTATAAATTATGTTGATAAAGCTTGAGAGTTTACGCTGACCTTTAAGATAAAGTGACCATGTCTGTGATAAAACACATAAATGTATTGAGCAACAAAAAAAAAAAAAAAAAAAATAAATAAATATAAAAAGAGAGTAATATTTTATTCCTGTGAAGGACATACATTACACATACTCATAGAATAAGAGGTCTACAATTTTTGTTTCTATTATATATTCCGGATACTTATATATGTTCCAAATGTGTTAGACTTTATGTTGATGAGAAAAATAATGATGAATCTGAATTCTATTAGGATTAAACTTTTGAATTTATATATTTAATGAGTTGACATTCTAATAATGATATTTCAGTTGTTAATTATTGTTTCCAGTATGTTGTTGATAAAACTAATAATCTGGGAAAAAAAGAAAAAGAAAGGAAAAAAAAAAAAAAAGGTTTGATCTCTAATAATATTCAAATCCATTATTTGAAGATTTCATGCAAATTGGTGTTTGGTGTTTAGCTGTAAGGCTAGCTGACTGTACTAGGGTCCTAGGCCGGAGGGGGAGAGTCCTCCGTGGGAGTTCTTTCTAAGTGGTCCTAGCCCATATTTACACATGTTTCAGAGAAAATCACGGAAGACTCCCAAATGGCTAGGCCGACGAACGCGACCAGGGATCGAACACGACACCTCACGTCTACCAGCTTTAAGAGCAGAACCGTTCGGCCGCTGCTGGGCCTTATGCGAACTTTTTGAGCCTTTAGCCACCATAAGTTAATAAGATTAGTGATCAAGGAATTATTTCTAAAAAAAAAAAAAAAAAAAAAAAACAAACTTAAGAAGACTACCAATCACTTAAAAGAATTGGTGAAAGCAGAAAACTGGAGAAAATGTCAAATTTCTGGCGTAAAATAGAAGCATATATTATGTAAAATGAAATACGTAACAACGTAACTAATACTTTGGAATTCACCATTTAGAGAAAGTTTTAGAAAGTTTTTTTCTAGTATAACTTGCTTATTCAGGATTTTATGAGTTGCGTTTTCATATGATACGGGGTAATATCGTTTGTATTCTGTTACAATCTCGATATACAACTTAAATATGTGTAATACTCTATTACGTAACTAGTAAAGCCCCGGTTCGGAACCAAATTCCGAATGTGGGAAAAATTTCAAAATCAAACTCGAAATGTACAAAATTCGGCCTGATGCTACCTCCGTGCCAATAGGTCAAAATTTTTTAACAAACCCATTTTTTAATTCATGAAATCAATGAAGGTAGTGAATCAACGAAGGTTTTTCTCGCTTCGCTGGTCACTATATTCAAAGGAAACTCTTTTCTATATCGCTTTACAAACAAAAATAAAATTTAAAGAAATCATGAAATTGTTTTAAAGCCCGCTTTGGTTTCCCGCTGCCTTCGGCAGCGACCCACTCATTCGCAGGCTCTCGGGTGTCTGGCCCTATTGCCTGTGACAGTAGCTTACCAGTGGGCTTCCATTTGGGTGCTTATCAGAGGACAGTTTCGAAAAAATTGAAGTAGCCATTTCATATTTGAATCCCAGTTACATATGAACAACACTATACGTGGTGTTCATAATATTTTATTTCACGTTATTTTCTATATTTATTTGATTTATTTGATCAACCATAAAATGACAACAATTTCACACCAAATATAATATTACAATGTGCTATGATCGGCTACGTCTATCGCATGAGGCAATTATTTTTTGTGGTTATAATAGTAGTTGAGTTAGTTAATAGTAGTTGGTATATAGAAAAATAAATAATGAAATACTGAAATATGTAAACCTGATCATGGTACAGCCAAAATGTAGCTCTCCTTGGCGACTTTTGAAATTTACCGTCACTTTAGACAAAAATACATAATTTATGTTATTATTTTGTTTTGTTTCTTTCTTTTCATTTTCCTTTCATTCTCTCTTTTTTCTGTTTTTCAACATTTTATAATTTATTTATATTTTTTATGCGCTACTTGGCTTAAAGTGGCTTTTACGAAAGTGGAGTCCTTGGCGAAAAATGTCCGATCTATTTCAGCAACAAAAATTAAAAAATTACCCAGGATTATCAATAAGTAAATCTTTTTAATGTAATGCTGAATTAGCTTCCATGCCAAGCGCGATTCATCTCTTTAACATACTATTTAAACAAAAGAGGGGGGGGGAAATCAAAATTGAGGTATATTACTTATTTTATTTTATTTTTTTCATTTTATTTATTTATTTTTTTTTACTCCATTTTCATATTTTCATTTTTTCATGTGTAGGAGAAAATTTAATATTTATTTATTTATTTTTATTTTTTTTCCGTGTGAAGGATATTTTATTTTATGTTTAAAGAACAAAAAAAGTTTTTTTTTTTGGCAACAATTAAGAATTTAAATATCCATTTTTAAAGCTTTTCCAGGATATTTTTTTCGCATTTTATTGAATTTTAAAAAATCTAATCAAAATTTCGTTACAAATAAGATACCAATTGAAAGGGGCATTTTTTCTGATTGCATCGGTTTAATTAACTTATCGATCGGAGAATTAGGTTTTTAAAAATTAACTAATGTATCAAAAGCTGGTGACATTTTTTAAAATTAACTAAAGTATGAAAAGCTGGTGGCAACAACGCACAGACAAAGAGAAGAAAATCTCTCTTAGGCAATCAACTTGCGTCCAGCAACGGACAAACAGGAAAAAAAACTGTCTTAGCCATTTATATATAGAGAGATATTTTTTAACAGCGTGTTATGAAAGCTGAAACAAACATAAGTGGTGATATCAAATACGAGTATAAAGCACATCATTTGACTTTTTTACGCAATAGTTTCTTCTTGCATAATAAAATATTTTATTATGCATTGTTTGAGATATTTACTATTTTTATTGTTACACTTCTTTAAGGTGATCGAAATATATAAAAATGCATTTGAAATTTCGTTGTAATTGTACACAATTATTAAATTTAATAAAAAAAATATTACAGTAAAAAAATATTTCAAAAGAGAAAATATAGGTTATTTCTGAACATTTAATTGGGCCAATAGACAGACATGATATAAAGGGCGGAAAATGTCACTAGATGATCTTTATTTTTTCTACGTTAGTCAAAAACACCTACTCCAACATGCAAAAATGTTTAAACGAAAATAAATTTTGTAAAAATTACAATAATCTAAATATTTTAATAGTTCTCTGGTCGTTTTATTCATATTTAGCAAAATATTTTTCATAAACTAACACAAAAAATACATTACTTTTATGATTAAAATATTAATTAAAATATTATTATTATTTTTTAAATTTATGGTTTATTTTAATATATGTTTTCGATCTCCAATAAAGGATCAATTAAAAAATATTTTTTCAGTTATTTTTCTGTTTAATTTCAGTGATTTTTTTTACTGCTTTTTATATGATTCGGAAAATTCAGTTCATTTAAAAAAGAAAATAACTTGATCAGTTTTACTGATAATTGGTTAATTTAATTTTTATTTTTACATGATATTGTTTATTATTTTTTTAAATATAACTATAAAGACTTAGAAACTGTATAAAGTTTGAAATTTTCTAATTTAGAATTTATGAGTTTTCTACGGAATGGCATCCTTGCTTCATTTAAAATATTTTTTTTTATTATAAACATGCACTTTTAAGAGCGGAAATGCGTAATTTACCGATAGTCCAAGCCCTTTTCATTCTATGGGGAAATTTGTTTTCACAATTACTCATTATCTAGTTTACATTTTAAAATTCCATTTCCACATTCAGGAAATTCACAATCGTTAAATTATAATTCGTTTTCGAAAAACTGTTTTTTTTTTTTTTTTTTTTTTTTTTAACATTTAAAACATTTTATTTTCTTGCTAAAAAATGCAAAAAATGTACTTAATTATTATTATAAATCAAAAGTAAATTAATGAAAATCAAAAATGATAAAATAAAATAAAATAAAAATAAAAACGGTACTAATTTAAATATTGTGAAATTTCTAACTGGCAAAACGGAATTATGAAAAAAAAAAAAAAAAAAGTAATGGGTAATTGTGGAGACAAATTTCACCTTAGAATAACGTTCACGTTGACTGTTGTCGAGAATAAGTATTGTACGCTGTAAAAAATGATTGCGAAAATAAAAACCGTTTGATAATAACACTTTCCGCCCTGTATACAAATATATATTTTTATATATTCTTCAAAGCAAATTATCCTTACAAAATTAACATTGATAGCTTGCAGTTATAAATTATTCCATTCTTTTGGGAAATAAATGAAACTTCTTTTTTCAGGTCACTGTAATATACGATGATCTATGTTTTTAAAACTTAACTTATTACTTTCCGAACACTATAGTGAGGAAAGTATTGTAATCATGTCAAAAATCCGAATTCGAGATTTTGATGTTTCTATACGTTTTGAGGTCCCCTGAGTCCGTTTTCACTATTTTTACGATGATGTATGTATGTGTGTGTGTATGTGTGTATGTGTGTATGTGTGTATGTCTGTGGGTGAACACGCTAGCGTCTAAACGCTTCGTTCGATTAACCTGAAAGTTGGTACGCATATTGTAAGTCACCATAGTACGAACCCTATAGATTTTGGTGAATCTAGCACTTATAGTTTTTTTACAGGGACACAAAGAAAAATTCTTTATCATTATGGCCTATGGGAGCAAAATCTTAAAAGTGCGATAGCATCTAAACGCCTTATTCAATTGAGCAAACATTTTATACACATATTATAGATCACAAATACTCAATCTGTATAGATTTTGGAGAATCTAGCACTTATAGTTTTTTTACAGGGACACAAAGAAAAATTCTTTATCATTATGCCTATGGGGCCAAATTTTTAAAAATGTGATAGTGTCTAAACGCCTTATTAATCCGAGCAAAAAAATTGTACACATGTTATAGATCACAGTTGAACTAACTGTATAGATTTTGGTGAATCTAGCACTTACAGTTTTTTTACAGGGACACAAAGAAAAATTCTTTATCATTATGGCCTATGGGACTAAATTTTTAAAAGTACGATAGCATCTAAACGCCTTATTGAATTCAGCTGAAAATTTATATGAGTATTATAAATCACTGTTGCACTAACTATAAGTATTTTGGTGAATCTAACATTTATAGGTTTTTACAGGGACACAACGAAAATTTCTTTGTCATTATGATCTATGGGCTCAAAGTTCAGTAGCGTTAAATAAAACAACGTGTAATAGATGGAGAAAAATACTCAAACACTCTATTATGGTTTTCTCTCTTTTGTTTGTTTAACAACTACTCTTTCTTTACTTTATCTACAAAACTGTTAATTACTCAATGTTCGGAAAGTCGAGTGGAGTCACTCCAGATTTTTTTTTGCTAGAAAATCATAAAAAGAATTTTCTTTCAAAGAATTATGGCCCAGTACAGTTTATTGAAAGATTTTTATAAAGGAAATATAAATCAGCAGCTTCTCTTTCATTTCGGTATTTCATACGAGTTTGAATAGCCATTGAATAAACGTGTGTAGAATAATACTACCTTTTTCTTATGAACGATTTATTTACTTTTGATATTGAACATTAATCAGAATGGCAAACATGAAAAGAAAAAGAAATGTATGAGAAATGTTTTTTGATGAGAACAGTTTTTTATTATCTGTATAATGTTAAGTTTAATATAGATATATTTTATAATATTTTATTCGCATACATAAATACAAAAATTTATTATTATTTTTTTTAAATTTATTTTCAATTATTTGATCTAAAAAATATGTTTAATTAATTTAAAATATCGACCATGATTTCCTTTTTCTTAAATCAGGATTGAAAAAATAGCTTTGTTTTCTAAGTGGGGTACATGTTAAAAAAAAAAAAAAAAAAAAAACTCTTGATCTTATAAAAAACATTTAATACAAATTATTCTTTCGCAGATTTCACGAATCTAAAGTTAACATGTTGCAAACAGAAATGAAAGATTGGTACACACTTTCTTATTTATATTCTGAATGCATAAATCTTACACCAATTTTGAAATTTCATTTTTTCAGATCATTAAATTTAATATTATACACAATTTTACTTAAAACGGTAAAATTTGGTTAAAAAAAATAAAAAAATCTGGATACTTTTAAAATAAAATTTAAGAATAAATAATTTATTAATCTTAATAAAACTTGATCATGATTAACCCTGCAATTTTATTTTTTCGCAAAAGTGTAATCTTTATATAATACATATTCATAAAACAGATTATTTTTACACTTATAATAAAAATGCATTAATGGACTGGCATTTAAAAGTAATAAGTAAAAAACTTTGCAATCGATAAAGCTGGCAATAGTTACAGACGGCAGCAAAAGTATCCGAGCACTAGCAAAAATTCCTATATAAAAAAAGTACACTTAATACAGATTTGTTAAATAAATCCTTGTCGAATCCTGTTCTTAGTCAAGAACAGGATTCGACAAGGATTTATTTAACAAAACTATTAAGTATTAAGTGCACTTAATACTGTACACAAAAGTATTAAGTGCAATTTTTTTTATATAGAAATTTTTGCTAGTGCTCGGATACTTTTCCTGCCGACTTTATTTCGACTTGAAAGGAAACAAAACCCTTCGTCAGGCAAATGAAGTAGACACGAGTGCTGCAGACAAGGTGACAACTCAGTGGCTAGTTTTTTGCATTTTATGTTGTTTCTTCCAAGTTCTTTACTTATTATTTTTACACTTCTCCACTTTATCGCGAGTGTAGCAGTTTTTGTCAGCCACTTTCTTTTATTTTCTTAGTATTAGTGTTATTTACAGGAATTTGTTTTTAGAAAGACTTTATGAGCGCTTGATACTAGTTTTGTCTTGTTTATTCAAGTGAAATTGAAGAGCTTGTTTCCAGAAGGCGTTAAGTCAAAAATTTCAAAAATTGACTTTTCGGTGCAAAAGTTCGCAGCACACGTCTAAGAATATAATTTCAATAAGTAGAAGTTCCAAACGAAGTTTAGTCATAATAAAAACAGAAAGTGAAATCCGTGTGTTTTTCCAAAAATAATTAAGTCACAAGTAAGTTTTGTGTCAAAAAGGATTAAGTCAAGTTTAACCAATTGTAACGTGCCTTGATATCACGTGGTTTGTCTGGCCTTTGTAGAAAAATCCGAAGTAAGGAAAAAAATTTTATTGTAGATTGTCACATTGAGACAGCTTTTTTTTTTTTTTTTTTTTTTTTTTTTTTTCCATGGAAAAATATAAAGATGAATGTATTTATAACCTTAATTATAATGTGTTTGTAAATATTTTAATCTTGGTTTTGCAACCCTGAAAAAAGACATTTGTTCCTTATGTATTAGGGAAAAAACACAAATGAATTCAGAAAAATGTACAGAAAAAAGAAAAGACCCTGTTAACTGAACGTTTGATTCATAAACGTCGGAGCAAAAAAAAAAAAAAAAAATATATATATATATATGTATGTATATATATATATATATATATATATATATATATTCTCTTTTAGGGGAAAAGGTTATAGGAGAAGATGAAATTACAATATGTTTTGACCTGATGCAAAATCAGGAATTGCAACACAAATAAAAATTACACCATGTTAGGAATGTTTTCAGCAGTGGCTGCTCAAAAGGACCTCACATTTACATACTATTTACCAGTGCGTGGTCGCTCCTACTTACTAGCAGATAGAAGATTCGGACGACTGGAGACTAGTTTAAAGAAAGATACAATTTTACTTTGTAATGAATATTTTGAACATTTCTCTAAGGTTGGAAATCTTTTCGAGTATAAGAAACACTGGAATATTTTAGACTGGAAAAATTTTGCACATAGTTGTCTGCAAAGCAAACAAAGTTTCTTGATTTCAGAGGCAAAAGTACTGGAAATTACGATGTGAGATGTGGGAATCAAGACGTTTTGGTCCGTTTTGTCGCCAAAACATCCTGAAACGAGGGACAAAAAGTCTCCCATGCGCCCCTTCTGAAATAAAAACAAAAAACAATCTGAAACAAGCAAAGAAAAACAGATGCTTTTAAATTACTTAACGCTTTGGGAATTAACAAATTGCACGAATGTTTTTATTTTTATGAATAATCTCTTAGTCATATTGCTAACGCTAACACAAGGGAAAATAATGATAAAGATGGTGAAATAGAATTTGTAAATGAATATTTGTAGTAACTAACTACCTTCCAAAATTGTATAGCTAAAATTTATGCTGTATTTACATGAAAAAAAAAATACTTGGATCAGTTTCAAATGGAAGTAAGTCATTTCATTTCGTTATTTGTTTGTGCCAAAAGGGCGTAAGTCATTGTTTTGTTCCAAAAGGAGTTAAGTCATTTCTTTCTTTTTTTATTTCTAAATAACTATACTGTCAGGATTTTTTTAAACATGCAATTTAGTGTTATTATCATTCATAGATTACTGGAAAAAATTATCTTTTCCTTAAATTCAATAATAAATCTTACATAACAAAACCGCGTTTTCTCAAGAACTGAAAAAAATGACTTAACGCCATTTGGAAACAAGCTCTTCAATTATTGTTAGAAATATTGAATAATGAAATATACATTAAAAATACATTTTTTTTTAAATTTTTGTATTTTTTTGTATTTTTTAAAAATACATTTTTTTTAGCACATTTCCTTTATATTAAAGGAAATGTGCTAAAAAAAATGTATTTTTAAAGATTTTTTTAAACATGTGTTGTAAATCAAATAAATAGAAATCTGTTAACTTTCTTTTGGAAAACAAAGATTTAACTCCTTTAAGTCCAAGTAAAATAAATATTTTATATATATTTAATAAAAACAAAACAATATAGAGAAATGGAGACATTCATTTGATTCCAAATTCTAATGAGTTTCCGCAAACAATAAAATATTCTAATTTCTAAATTGGCTCTTTCAGGTTTAATATTTTTCTAAAAGACGGATAGTTTTATTCCCAAGCAGAAATTCCTTTCTCCAGAATTTACTGCTAGATTATGAGATTAAACTTGATTTGAACGAACAAACCGTGTTGTTCTTTCCCAATAAAGGAAAGTGCCTGAGATTAAGATAATACGTCTTCATTTGTCCAGAAAATAAGATCCTGAAATAGGGCAATTTTACAAACACATATGTAAAATAGGTTCAAATAATTAACTCACGGCCAGGAGCGGATTGAGGTGAATATAATACTCAATCTTCTATACAAAGGTAGGAATATATGGCCATAAACATGTTTAGTAATCGTTAATTAAAATGAACTTTTTTTTTTTTATTATTATTATGAGACAATTAAATTAAAATACGCAAATAAAAAGACAAGTCAACTTATATAAATGTTTTGAAATTCATCCGTCTTTTTTTTTTTTTTTTTTTTTTTTAATCAGTATTAAATAAATTTTTTTATAAACATATATATGCATATAGGAGTGTATATGTATGTTTATAAAGTTTCGTTCTTAATATTGATTACTGATTAATTTCACTTACAATTTTTCAACGCCAGTTCTCAGTTGCAGTTTTATTACTTATTGTGTTATATTTCAACAGCCCGTTTCTGTCATACTTCTCAGCATGGTCCATTTCTTTCCGAATTTCGAGTAATAATTATAATTAAAAAAAAAAATATTGAATAGTGATGAATTGTATTATTCAACACGAACAAAACTTTGAATCAGTATAATATTATCATTATTTTACATTTGAAGTTTGATTAGTTTACGCGGAAAATTATACTTTTCCTGCAAGTTGTAATTTTTTTGCAATATAGCACCATTTGTGAGCAGATATGCATTATAAATTTATTAGTGTTGTTTTTTGGAATAATAATCTTACACCATTTCCATGATTATTCTACACCATTATGATTCTATGCAACAGATGCTGAAATATAAGTACCACGCTTTTCAGAAAAAAAATTAGAAATTCCACCTGTAATACGTCAATCACGAAATTCCCTTTACGTACTCGAGAAGCATTGCATGATAATTATTTACATATAAAGTAAATGTATCTTTCGATGCTATAAAAACTGAAATGTAGTATTAAGAGCGCCGGAAACGGTGCGGCATAGTAGATATGTTTCTTTTTTGTGGTGCGGAAAATGAAATCGTCGTGCTATCATCTAACTCTACTAATCGCCAATCAATTTCAGCAGCAGTATTTTCAAAACACCTGAAACCCCAACTTCTTTTAATATAGGCCTATCCACACATTTCATTTCAGCAACTTTCTGCATTTGTAGACCATTAACGTCTGTGGAATCCAATATTAGTCTGAAGAATACACCTTTGAAAAGTTCTCGACCCTTCCAAGTTACCAATATGAAGCAGTTTTATTCCATATAGGCTGAGATATGGTGAGCACACAAATTGTGAAATGTGTTGATAAGCAACGTAATATTTCATCTGATATGCACAATAATCTAATAAGCTCTAATTTATATATATATGTTAAGATCTAATAAATATAAAATATTATGATATTCTATGAATTATTTTCCGATTTACAGAATTTAAAACATTTGTAAAGCACACTCGGACAGAGAGACATCTTCCTATCTATTTAGTAAAATACAAAGGACATAAACTTATAAAAAACTGTGTATCTAAAGTTTTTATGAAATAAATATTTTTCCAAAACGAGGAAAATAAAATATATTCATGTTATAGAATTAGGTAAATAAGGTGAAATTTGCACTTTTTTTTTTTTTTTTTTTAAAGCGAAATGTGATTTGTTAGATGCTTGCAAAATATCTGAAAAAATTTCATTAATTTTTTCAATGATGTATATCAGAATGTAAAACGGCAATACAGGTAATACCTTTTTTTTTTTTTTTTTTTTTTTTTTTAATTGCATATTCTAATATTTAAAGTTTTTATTAAATAAATACCTTTCCTTGCGAGGAAAAAAAAGTGTATTTATGTTATAAAATTAGGTTATTAGGACGAAGTTTGTATCTAATTTGAGGAAAATCTGATTTGTTAACGTGTGTAGAAATCTTTATGAAAAAATTCGGAATATTTTCAGTAAATGTTTGAATGAACCATATTAGAATACAAAATGGTAATAAAAGTAATACTTTTTTAAATATATATTCCAGTATATGTCTCCGTATTTATCGCTTCGCAAATCCATAATAAATACAATAAATGAAAAAAAAAGTTCCATCTGTCATAATACTTACCTTCTGAAGCTACTAAAATTATTTTTGCGTCCTTTCTCTTTAAACTGGAAATGGACTAAAAATGAACATCGGAAGTATGTGAAAACAAATCGGGTCTAAAGAAAACATTCGTTATTTAATTTGTAAATATCTATTAAATATAGTTAAAAAAATATTTTTATTTAATCATCGTTTTCATAAAAAAAAAAAACTGCATTGAAATTGGACTATTCGTTTGGAAGCTACAGTGCTACAGACATACACCCACATAAAGGTTTATACCTTATAAAATTCTTTTTTTGGTAGGTGTTAAAAATAGGTAAATACTTTAATTCGTTCAGCTGTCAGTACAAATATGTTAAGTAAGTAATATATACAGTTAATAATTTCAGCAGAAAAATATACTGGAAATTTTTTAGTTCAAGTTGTATGCAAAATTACTTCTTAAAGTAAATGAAGGCATACATATACATTTTAATAGCTAATATTGATTTAATTAAATATTGGTGGGAATATATATTGTATAATTTGTCTCAAGTAAAAATTCTCATTTTTAATTACTATCGAGATATAAAACAATTAAAACGAATATATATACATATATAGAATAAAGTTTGGGAATGTAGATTATTTGTTTTAAATGAAAACTATTTTGACTTTACAGAAATTCTCAATAACATTTCAGAAAATTTACAGAAATTTTTTGCAGTGTAATATGGAATTTTTCAGAATGCATATACGCATAAGACTAAATTAAAAATTGATTTACTAAATTTAAGTAATATAACTTCTCTCCAATGTATGTATGACTTATTGGTTAAACATAAGTATAAATTTTTCGGACTGATAGTATAATTTAGATTGTTTCCGAAATCCTCATACAAACTAAAATAATTTTTCTTTTTTCTTTCTTTCTTTCGTTTTTTCGTTTCTTCCTTTTTTTTTTTTTTTTTTTTTTTTTTAAATCAAAATACACATATTTTTACATCTTCAAAATTATGTTTTTAAGGTTGTCACAGGTTATCCATTTCAGTTTATATTTTAACGCAAAAAAAAAAAAAAAATATTTTGCTACAATCACTTCATTTTAATTTTATTTTGAGCAGTGTATAAAATAAAACTTAGCAGAAAAGAAGTGATTATATATATATATATTTACTTTAATCTTTTATCCACAGAATAAAGTCAAGAAATGACATTTCAACCTCTCGAGGTTTCATTTCAAAAGCATGTGAATATGACAGGTTGTTAAATCGACAGAAAAATGTGCATTAGGCAGAATTTTTGAGTCAAGAATGCACTTATAACTTTCCTCAAGACCTTTTTTATTTAAAGATTGTTGAATATATCTCTTTGCTGTAATATTCTTTTATTCTTAATTCTTTTTGTTGAAATAATTTTTCTTTTTCTTTTTTTGTCATATATAATATGAAAAGTCTGGAATGCAACTAAAGCACAAGGTGAAGATTTTTGCAATATATTATCTTATTGTGTTGAATTTCCATTGCATGAAAAATTTAGTTTGGCCCAATATTTTCTTACTCTTATATTGAACTAGGTGAATTCGATAAATACTTAAGGGGATATGGAACGCTATAGACTGGTTTAAAAATTATTGACTTGGGAGTTACTAAATTGTTAAATACATAAAAAAAAAACCCCTTACCAATGAATTTACAAAGTAATAACTCAATACATGTATAACATTTTTTGCAAACTATAATTACAAAAAATCGTGTAAACATTTTTAAAAGCAGCCAGCATGAAATATTTTGAAATTTAAAAAAGCATTAATTTATTAAAAATGTATTTATTTAACGAGAGGTTTCAATGCACTTAATATTGATCTATCCACTGCATATATGTGATCAATTTTATAATTTTAAGTAATTTACATAGAGGATTTGCCATCATCACCATTCTTTTAAATAAAGCTCTATGTAAATGTAAGGGTTGATTGTTATGTGGTATTAACATCTGTTTTTTTTAAATGTATTTTTTCTTTCTTAAACACAAGCCCAACTGGTTTATTTTCTCATCTCACAATTAATTGTTGTGTGTAAAGAAGAAATATGCATACTGGAGTATCATTTTATATGGTAGGAAAGCCTTATGTACCAATATGTTCATACGCATATACGTAACTACACTCTCAGAAATAATATACTCAATTTTGACGATTAACCCTTTCAGGGGCACTAAGTAAAAATGATTGAATTTCCTTTTAAATATATATATATCATAAAGTAAACATCCCCTACAAGTCATATTTGATGAAGAAAAAAATTCAGCATGTGGGGATTTTTTTGTGGGTGGTGGCTAGGCGTTCTAGCCACTGTGTCTATCCACCTAAAAGATGCTCCTAAAAATCAAACTAAAATTAATGATCTAAGATAATATGTAAATCTGTTGTATTTAAAAGGTGTATTACAGTATATTTACACTACCAAATACTTTTGAATAAAAAATTATTTTTCATAAAAATATATAAAAGAAACTTCAAAAAATTTTCCCGCAACTTGTCCACTTAAAAAAGTCACAGGCACATCCTGCTTAAAGTTACTGTAGTTCTGCCATCTCTATTTCAATTTTAGAAGTACACATTAACTTTTCATAAAAGTGGATAAAAAAAGTAGCCACTGCACACTTAGAGAAAAATTTCTAAAGTAGGTGGATAGACCCTCTAGCCACCGCCCCTGAAAGGGTTAAGACATCCTTAGGCTTAATTTCGTTGTTTTTGACAACCATTTCGTCAAGCGATCACGTGATTTTTAAGGAAACGTGATCTCTCAAATATTTGACGAAACTGTTTACTCACAACAGCATGTGCTAGCTTTCATTACTGGTATATTGGTTTTTTTCCTGTGTTGTTTTGACTTTATGTTCCAATGTATAAATAATTTTGACTTTATGTTACAATGTTACAATGATAAAACGTATCTTTACTTTTGACAAAATTCCTATGTTCAAACAAGTGACGAAAGTAATTTTCTTAATTTGACGAAATATTCGCTCGGGGTATTTCTCTGGAAACGGTTTCGTGAAAATTAAAGAAAATTTCGTGAAATTTGAGTATCCTTTGAGTGTATATGTGCAAATCTAAAAGCAAATGAACTTATAAAACTAATACATAAGAAAATGATATATAGTAAAATTCGTTTAAATGTTGTTGTGGAATGATGGTCAATAAATAATTTATAAGAAAACACCACATATTGTAATAACACGAAACGAGGTTTTGGATATAAATAAATAAATACGATCTTTTACCATTCAGAAAAATTACACACTAGAGCAACATGAAAGCAACAACGCAGTATTAAAACAAGTTTACTTCAAAACGTTTAAAAAGTGTAGATGTATTCAGTGGCGTCGCCAGAAAAAAATTCAAAGGGGAGGGGGGGGGGGGGCACAATCTGAAAAAAAAATATTTTTTAATAGAATTTTGTTAGCATAGTTTTAAAGTTAAAGACAAAAATGCTTATTAGAATTTTTCAGTGGGGGTGCAAGGGGGGGGCATATGCCCCATTGTGCCGACGCCCATGGATGTATTAAAGATATATATATATATATATATCGATTTAAGCCAAGTCCATACTGATCTGGGTGTACAGAGGATTTTATATTTCTGTGTCCTCTGACTGAGGCTTTTTTGGTGCCCTCAGTCGACGACAGTAGTCATGAAATTTAATCATGGTGCAAGAGAATAACCTTAATCAAATCACATATATTTAAAGGAGATGAATATTTGGACATCATGTGAATATATATAATAATTTCACATATGGTATTTGTGGAAGTAAAATTACATGTTAACAAAGAACTACCATTCAGTGAGAACGCATCCTCAGCTCATTCACTTTTTAACTTTTTAAAATAGCCTGCAGGAGAATATTATACAGTGTTATGTACCGAGATCAATGTTTCTTCTTCACAAGGTTTCATTGTTTGTTGTTTTGTTATTTGTTGCATTATTATTTAATATTTGAGTATGAATAAATATTATGCGAATAGGTGATGAGAAATTTCACTTATGCGTGACGTTGGACACACGCGGGCATATACCAACTTAAAAGGTCTCTGAGTTCATTTCAATAACTGACAGTCTTTTTAGGTGTAAATATAATTTATGCAAGTTGAGATAAACTACGTAAATAGTTGAGATAAACTACGTAATAAAATGTGATTTTGAAAGCTTTTTTTTTTTTTTTCTTCTTTATCTAACCAAAAAGAATTCATTAAAAAGAAAAAAAAAGTCTAATATCTTTTAGTATAGTGAAATATTTGCTGGAGGAAAACATTAATCATGAGAAAATTTTGCATTTTACCTATTCAAGGGTATTCAACGGATTTTTAAGCGTATAAAATAGCTTTATTTATTACAAGCTTTTTACAGCAATGTCGTAAACTAGTATGAGTTCTTCACACTTCTGTTTCTTTTCTTTAGAGAAACACCACATTCGTAAAATTTTCTATTTAGTTTTTAGTGCAATGCGAAATGTGATCTATATCTACAGTTATCATACATATTTTTCAGTGTAATTTATTTTATGAAGTATTTAATTTTGAGAAAAATATCAGTCAAGAGGAGAGAATAGAAATTATAATATCTAATCAAATAATCTAACAAACATAAAAAAAAAGTCTCCAGTTTCTTCAATGAGTTTAAATTACGATTTCATTGTTTAAACAAAAATCAAAAATAAATGTACTGCAATCATAACCTCTGTACGATTCATTGCCTAGTATTCCCCTGTCTTTATATAGGGAATACTAGAAAAGCATGGGACATTTAATTTCGAAAAGTGTCAGGGAGCTCCACATTCCTGGACTTAGAATTTCAAGGGTATGCCGGTAACATGTAATTTCAAAGATTTCTTCTTAACATAGAAGAAGCAGTAATCAACCGCATCAATAGTCGAGCATGGAAATGCCACCTACCGGCTGATATGTACCTAAAATTTAAACAAGGTGGTAGGTAAAAATATTTATGAATTATAGAGCTATGGCTATGAAAATTTGCAATACATGTTTTCTGGGGCGA
Organism: Salticus scenicus; assembly: GCA_963930645.1. NCBI lineage: Eukaryota > Metazoa > Arthropoda > Arachnida > Araneae > Salticidae > Salticus > Salticus scenicus. The sequence continues at coordinate 88,212,029 of OZ005649.1, read as the reverse complement.
GGAATCAATTGTGTATATATTCGAAAGTGTAAGAAATTAAAGCATAGTAGTTCCACTTTTCGGCCGATATGCACTCAAAAGGGAAACTACAACAACATAGTGCCACCTGTTATCCAATATAAATTTTGAAATTTTAAAATAGACCTAGAACCATGAAAAAATTGTATATAGTTTTAGCGTATGAGGAATCGTTTATATCTATTTTCGAAAATGTAAAAATGTTAGGAGGCCAAAGACGGGCGCTAAGTATTAAAAATATATATAGTAGAATATATATAGAGGGGGAGTTAAAATTTATAAAATAGTGCAACGGTCTTAAAGGTTTATATTTTTACCTTTGAGGATAAGGAATCAATTGCGTATATTTTTGAAAGTCAAAATTATTGGAGAAGAGAGCTGGAAGAGAGAGAGAGAACATAAAATAGAGCTATGGACTTGAAAATTAGTGGCATAGGATTTTCAGCAGTGATAGATTGTGCATATTTTCGAAAGTACAAATTGTATCAGGGGGCCCCATTCGGCTGATACACAGCCAAAAGGAAAATTGCAGCAAAATTACGCCACCTGTTGGCCGATATACTTTTTGAAATATTAAAATATTCATAGAGCCTTGAAACACCATACTTAAGATTTTTTCGGACGAAGAATCGATCGTGATCGTGCGTACCTTTCATGATTTAGTCAATAAGTTCTTTGGTGTCATGAAATAATTGGCCATACTTTAAAAAGTGTAAAATTTAGGTTTTAAATTAGAGTTTTCTACGGCCAGAATTTTTAAAGTTCGTCTTCCCGGTAAGAAATCCAACTATTTCAGATAAAAAAATGAAAGAGGGCGCAGCAGGAGTCACTGAGAGGGAATTTGTTACAGTTGGAAATTTCAAAGGTGTTTGCACTATAAGCAAATATTGTAAGTCCTCAACTAGCGCCGCCGAACGGCAGTTTAATACGAAAAGATTTTTCAATGACCGGAAACGAAATTGTCGCCGAAGATGGCTTGCATGAAATAATGCATAGTGGCTTTCCAAAATAAATAAATAAATTATAAAATCATTATTAAAAATAAAAATACAGTAAAAAATAAAAATTAAATTGTGTTTTCAGTTTTGCATTTTCTTTTTTTTTTTTTGTATTATTCTACTCACATATTAAAGTCTATGCAAAATTTTATTTAAAAGGAAGATGTTTGGGGGACAGCTGTGTTATTATGAAGTACAACAAGGTTGTTTATTGGGTTATAATAACATTTGATGAAAATTATACAATTTTATTTAATTTTTAAATTTAATTTTGTTACTTACTACTTGTTTGAATAAATTGAGTATTTGAAATGTAATTTTTAATACAAAAAGTTTAATTTCTATAAACACAGTACTTCTCAACTTTTAATTTTCTTTTCATTACATGTGACCCATGTACAATTCTTAGATTCTGTGAGATAATTTTCTCGATATTTCTATACTTATAAAATAATTTTTATTTATTGTATAATTATAAGTGGTTATTAATAACTATTTTATGCTTCAACCTATCATTGTGTGCTACATCAACTTCTTTTGATTAATTCTATTTTTTTTTCTTCCGTTTTTGGAAGAATAATCCCATCTTATTTTCCTTTATATTAAGTATTCGGATAGCCATCAGTGAATATATTTTGATTATTCTACCTACACTTCTTTTTGACTTTTAAATTATCCGAACAGCTGAAAGCACCAATGTCTGTGTTTAAGGTGTCTGATGGTTTATATACTACTTCAGTTCAGATTTAATAATTTTGTTTATACTTTTGCTTATGTGAAAATTCTGAATTGTGACGTTGTTTTGAACAATATATGTATATATATTAGTTATATATGTAAATACACACGTATCATCTATATAAATAAAGCAAAGAGTTTGTCGGCGGAAAACATCCGACAACTCCTATTTTTGGTTGGTCTAGATTTAACTACTTTGGCGATGAAAGCCGGTCATTTAATTACAGCATAGATGCTATACTTTTTTAAAGGAGCTCTAAAAACTGTTCATTTCTTTTGTAAGGACACTATATACATCAAGTTATTAGATTTAAAGATACTACGTTGCAAAGTTTCACAACGCGATATCATTCGATTGCTTTTATCTTAAAACAAGAGTCTAATATTAAACAAAAAACAGTCTAATGTTAAAGAATAATGAACAATTTTTTAAAATTAGTTTTCAAGTTCTAAGAGCTGAAATTTTTAAATTACAGCGTACTTATTTCCATCCAGTGTTGTGCACGAACGCGTTCATAAGCGTAGCTAAAAAATTTTGAGTTTTGAGTTGAACTTCGCTCGTTTTTTAAATTTTGAACTTGAGTTGAGGGAAACTCGTTTTTTTCACGAACTTGAGCGTGAAAAAGCAATTCAAACTCAAACTGATATTAAATATTTCTGTCTGAAATATAAAAAGGAAAGTAGAAGAAGAAAAGGACAGAAATGATAATAATTGTGCAAAATGGATCCCGGAAAAAAGGGCACTTGGAAAAAAAGGCACTCATAAAAAGGGCACCCGGAAAAAAGAGCACAGGAAAAAAGGGCATTTTTGCAATTTGCAAAAATAATAAACATCAAAGAATAAATTTAAAGAATTATTTTATAATACATTTTTAGAAATTTCAATCAATTAAATTGTTACCATTTTCACTTAGTATATACCTGGGGAAAGGGGGAGTCAAGGAGCACAATGAAAGATAATAATTTTCTTTATATTACCTTCTTAGTGATTTTAATGAAAAAGTGCATCTGCATATAAATTTATATGCAAATTCGCGCAGTAGTTCATGAGATATAGCCTTCCCTGAAATTGTAGAAATCGCGGTATAGCAGCGCCACCTGTTGAGTAATGATCACCAAAAGTTGAAAGGCACTAACCTGGATCAAAGTGCGTCCACTTATAAATTTATATGCAATTTCGTGCAGCAGTTCCTGAGATATAGCCTTCCATGAAACTGTGGAAGTCGCGGCCTAGCACCGCCACCTGTTGAGAAATTGATACCAAAATTTCGTAGGCGCTATTTTAGTCAAGGTACATCTGCATATAAATTTACATGTAATTCTGTGCTGTAGTTCCTGAGATACAGTCCCCAAAAATTTCTGACGCACACACACAGACAGACATTTTCTAAAAATCGTCCATTCGTGTTCTGGACCTTTAAAAACGTGTAAATTCATCGAAAACCGGAAGCCGAAAATTTTTACAAATCCAATACTTTCTTTTATTGAATATAGAATAAAATAAAAAAAAAGGGGAGGGGGAAAGAAATGCAAAATTAGAATCTGTAAATGCATTATAGTTTTTGACTGAAAAGTGTTTAAGAGCCAACTAAGTTTGAAATTTACCAAATGTGCCAGTTTATTTTAACATTGTGTGTGTAGGACTTGGGGGAGGGATGAAGGTTCCCTCTTACTTCTCGTTAGCAAGCGTTGACAAAAAACGATGAGTTCGCCTTTATCTGCATTTTCCAGAAATTCAAAGAAATCGCCTTATATCAATAACCAATAAACATGAAATAAAGTCTTCTTTCAAAATATGAGTGAACTTTTTGTATAAGTTTTGTCTACAAAATACTACATATTAAAAATAGAATTAGTCTCTCCCCCCCCCCTCTCACTTTTTAAATAGTTTTTAAGATTTATTCGATTTCTTCAGAAATATTAGCGACAAAAAATGCTTTTTGTAAACTTTCAAATCTTCGTGGAATTACTAGGTATCAAAATCTGAACATATTTATGAGAAATCAATTTAAAAGGTGTTCATAGGACTATCTAATAGTTTCAAATGCACGATTTTCTCCCTCATGAATTTAATCTCTGCTATTGTTAATAGCATGTACACGAAAATTTTACTATAGCAAGAAAAATATTATTTTAATTTGTTCCAAAATTATATACACAAAACTTCTTAATTAAAACCATTTTTAATTTTAGAATATATATTCAAGAAATATCAATTGATAATGATCTGAAAGTGTTATATCTTGAACATCATATCTTGAACCTCATCTATATCATTATATAAAGCGTAAAAAATTGTATGCTTGTGCAGGGTAATCTCTGAAACTACTGAACCGATTTAAAAACTTCTTTCACTCACCAAAAGCTACAGTATGCCTGATTGTTATAGGCTATATTTAATTTTGATAAAAAAAATTTTAGTTTAAAATCTGAGCATTTTAATTAAAATCCCCATAAAAGCCATAATAGAAATGGAAATAATGAAATATTAAAAAAAATAGTTGCTGCCAACACAAAAGAAACATTTAGTACATGTTCATTTTGTTTTCAAAATATCTTGACATGAAAAGAAAAGAAATATATTTGCACGTGAATTAAATTGAAATTCATATAAAACTTTGCGAAATGTTAAATTTACACGTTAAATCTGACGTCATTATAGCGTTAAAAATGTTTATTTTTCTGATAATATAACTTAATATGATATGATATGATATCCGCGTTTGTAATGATCGATAGATGGCACTCTCTGAACTGCAATTGTTAGTAAATATGATAGCCACGTGGATTAATAATTGTTCTTTCTCCGCCATTACATCATGGAAAATCGATTGCATAATATGATGATATGCAGTGGTGTGATAATTTCACCTTAGCCCACCAGAGGGCGAGCATTTCATTACAATCGTGGATAATGACCTAAGCATTAATATTTAAACTGACGTGCGTAAACGAAATTGGAATTAAAAAATAAACAAATAAAATAAAATAAAATAAAATAAAATAAAATAAAATTAGAAATTCTAATTTCTAAACTTTTATTAAATTATTTATTTTAATTTATAATTGTTGCCAAAAAATTTACGAGTTAATTTATTTTTCGACTTTTAATAAAATATATTTTCACGCGAATACGCAAGCGAAGTTATGATGTCACTGGCCGTCCGTGGATGCAAGAAAAATATTTCTTATGTTAAACGCCCATTGGATTTTTTGTAAAAAAATATTAAAAATCGAAGAAAATTATTTCCCGATTTTAATCCCCATATTTCGGTATAGATATCCATTAGTTATCATGTGCATGCGTTAGATTAAGTTGTTTTTGTTGTAAAATTGATAAAATTTGAATTTTAAATTTCAAAACTCTAGGGGGAAAAATGGCAAACTTCCATATTCGATAAATAGATTTTAAAACTTTTGCTTTTGCCTCCAAGGCAGCAGTACGTGTTTTTGTGCACCTGATGAAGAAAGGCTAAGTCCTTTCGAAACCGGTTGTGCTAGCTTAAAATTTATGGTGTGTAAAGAAGTTTTAAAATCTATTTACCGATTGTACACCAGTTTTTGAATTTAGTTTGGTTCCATATTCGGTTGAAAACATAAACATTTCATTTCAGAGGATGATATTTACACAATAAATATCCAACTAATATACTAATTAAAAGGAAAATGATAAATATTCTATCATAATTTGAAGTCAAATTTGTTTTCAAATGTCTAAATAAAATATCTGATATAAGATACTAATATGTTACAGCGGAATAGATTTGATATCGGTCATCCTTGGCAGAAAAAATAAAAAAAAATATTGTCAAATTATCTGGCGAGCGTAATTTAATTTCTTTCAAAAATCATGGTTATTTTAACAACTTATATTAAGAGAGTAATGAATAATATGAAACAATATTTTGTACAATGCATATTACGAAAATATACTTCTGGCATGTATATTTTCGTATTACGTTTTTGATTATCAAATACAATAAGCGGCAAGAACGACAGAGTTTTGAAATTTAAAATTAAAATCTTGTCAATTTGACAGCAAAATAACTTAATCTAACACATGGACATGTTAACTAATACATATCTATACCCAAATATGGGGATGAAAATCGAGAAATAATTTTCCTCTATTTTTAATAAATTTTTACAAAAAATCCAATGGGCGATTAACATAGGAAATCATTTTCTTGCATCCATGGACGGTCTGTGACCTCACACTTCGCTTGCGTATAATAATATAAAAATTGAATTAAAAAAATATCATCTGCATTTCATTATGCATTTTTTAAAAGAATAATTTAGAAGTTTAAATTTATTTGACGACTATTTTTAGCAACTAATAGTTATGACATGTAGCTCAATATACATAGCGCATACAACCATTACTGAAATGCAAATAGCATTTAATTATTTGAGTTACATTATGTTGATTAGAAACCTATGTAATCTAGCTATGCTCTATCTATACTAATATATAAAGAGGAAAGGTTTATGTATATATGTAGATAACGATCGCTAGAACTAAAAAGCCGATTTTTTTTTTCTTACTTTCAACTAATCAAAGGTTACACTGTCCCTAAGTGCTAGAGTCTATAATAAATTTTGGTAAAATAAATTTTTAATTCAAATTTTCAATATTTTAATTGAAAACAAAGCATAGATTTGATATCTGCCGTCCTTGGCGATTTTTGTGTTTGGCGATCGAAAGCGCAATACGAAAATCTGTATATTTTCGTGTTAAATACGAGATCTATGTTTTTACTTCAATTATCCCACTACCGTAGGTAGTGGAAGTATTATATTCGGTCCAAAAATTAAATATAGAGTTTCACCTGATTTACACGTTTTAAGGCCTCCTGAGTCCAAAAAAGTAGTTTTTGGCAATGGGTCATTGTGTGTGTATGTGTGGAATCTTCTGGCTGTCATATCTCCGAAACTAATAAAGATAGAACTACGAAAGTTCACAATTGATTCTGGTCTGGAGTACAGATAAATTTTCCAAATTTTCGTAAAACTTGAAAAACCAGAATTGGGTCATCGAAAACCGGAAATGGGACCGTAAGCCCTTATCACAAAAACAGCTCTAACGATTTTCTTCAAAGTTGCTATATAAACAATCTATTAGATGCCCTTTTGAATGATATAGTTGGTTAATTCAGGAAAATTGATAGACGTCCTCTATGAACAACTCAATTTCAGATGTCGCAAGTGCGTTCCTTTAAAAACGCCTGTACGGATTTTTTTCAAACTCGCCATGTTAACTTCCTATTAAATATCCTTTTGTATGTAATTATTGTTTTCCGGTCAGTAACTGAGCATGCTAAGTTTCGGTAAATGTTTGTATCTCAAAAACGGCTCTAACGTTTTCTTGAAAATTGTTTCATTAATCCAACTTAGATAACCTTTCTCAAGTATTACGTGCTTATTACAGGAATATTAACGGTCATCTATGATTAGGCAGTTCAGTTTTAGATCTCGGAAATTCGTGTTTAAAAAAATAACTATATATATATATATATATATATATATATATATATATATTTAACTCGCTATATAAACTCTGTTGTATGTGTCTTTTATACGTGTAGCAAGTTTCTCTTACTGGAAAATCTCAAAAAAGGCCTATAACATCTCCAAAAAATTGTATATAATACGTGTAATAGTGGGTAATGGAAGTCGTGTGGTTGTTTCACACCAGATTCTGTAACAGTACATATTGCACGAATATTGTTTCATATTATTGATTTCTCCCTTAATATACATTATTAAAATAATCATCAATTATGAAAAGTATTAAATATATTTGCGAGATGAACAAATAAATAATAATTAAAGCTATTATGACGTCAATTTTATCAAAAACATTTTCATGTCATAGGTTTATTTTTTAATATTTTTTATTCATGAGTAAAGAAATGTTTCTTTTTATGAAATAAATAAATAAATAACATTAGGTAAAAATTGCCAACATTTAACAACTAATTAAAACTAGTATGTTGTGGCCACCACAAGACTTTCTTCTATATTTTCTTATACAAATTCACGCAGTAACAATATTTAAAAAAATATATATATATGATTTTTTTCCAAAGTTTTTTTTCGTTAAAAGTAAAAAAAATCGATAACTTTGTTTTAAATTATCACATATTTATAGTTCAACCATTCGTTTTAAAGGTATTGACGAGACCTTTCGAAAGATACCGATCTTGAAAATTTACCCCCCCCCCCCGGGGGGGGGGTACTTCCCTCTAGGGGGGGAAGCGATGCCCCAAATTTTTTTCCTAATTAACTACTACTATTATCAATAATTCATATTAATTTCACAATCACAGGTTAAGAATAACTCTCATTATGTACATTTATACGAAATTTTGTACTACTTTTGTCCATGTTAAAAATTTAGAAAAAATACGATCACAGCGCCACCTGTTGAGCTATTGATCCCCAAATCTAATCAGCCCCAGTTTATGTCAGGGGCCAACTAAATACCAAGTCTGGTTAAATTTCGTTAAAAAAAAAAAAAAAAGATTTTTTTTTCTAAGTTTTTTTTTTCGTTAAAAGTAGAAAAAATCGATAACTTTGTTTTAAATTATCACAGATTTATAGTTCAACCATTCGTTTTAAAGGTATTGACGAGACCTTTCGAAAGATACCCATCTTGAAAATTTACTCCCCTCGAGGGGTGACTTCCCCCCCCAGGGGGGGGGGCGAGGCTCCTACGCATACAAAAATTTTTTCCCAGTTGACTATCTCTATTATAAATAATTCTTGTAAATTTCATAATGATTACTAAAATATAATTCTCTTTATGCACATTTATACAAAATTTTGTCCTATATCACCATGTTAAAAATTTAGAAAAAGCGGGATGGCAACGCAACCTGTAAGACAATTTTTACCAAAAGTTGATAGGCACTAATTTATGTCAAGGTGCAACTACACACCAATTAGTATGAAATTCTGTATAGTAGTTCCTGAGATACAGTTGCCACAAAATTTTGTCACACACACACACACACACAGACAGACAGACAGACAGACAGACAGACATTTTCTAAAAATGGTCAAATCGTGTTCCACAGCTCTCAAAACGTGTAAATCCATCAAAAACTCGAGGTCGAAAATTTTTACGAATCCAATACTTTCTCTATATTACATATAGAAGAAAGTAAAAAAAAAAAAAAATGCAAAATTATATTTTGACTTTTTAGTTAATAATATTGCCTGACTATTACATATAAACCGATATCTTTCTTGATTTTTTACATGTCAATCCATCTTAAACTAAAATTTGTTCATTCATGCGAAGCCGGACGGGTCAGCTAGTCTTAAATATACATCCTAAAATTCAATCTTTGATTTTTAAAACTTAAAAACTGTATTAAATGTACATTACAGAATGGCGGATATAGTTTATTAATAAACTTCATTGAGAGCTCCTTATGTGGTCTGCATTTACATGAAAATTCAAACAATTTCGGAATACGCTTTTTACAATTTAAATTTGAAAATTTCAAGTGGTCTCCACTTGAAAACAATATGGTGGAGCAACTTCGTTAACAAATTCATCTAAGTTATTTATAAGATAAGTTAAGACACTGTCCAGATTTGGTTCGATTTGGAGTATTATTTCGGAAGTTATAGTGATTTTAAATTTTCAAGTGGTCCCGCTTGATTTAAAATATCTGCCACTTTATTAAAAATGGCGGATAAACTTCATTAACAAACTTCATTGAGACACTTATGTGGCCTGTATTTACATCAAAATTCAAGCAAATCTTGTTTTAAATATGCTTTTTACAATGTCGGTTTGAAATTTTGAAGTGACTACCACTTGAAAACAAAAAGTCGGATCAACTTGGTTAACGAACTGATCCAAGATATTTATAAGATTAATTCACTGTCCAAATTTCGTTCAGTTTGGAGTATTATTTCGGGAGTTATCGTGATGACAAAATTTTCATTATATATATATATATATATATATATATATATATATATAACGAAGTGATTGCAATAAGTCGATTTCTAAAGAAATCAACCTAAAACAAGTCCTTCCGGCTTATTCGGAAGGGTAGGTTGATTTCTTTTTCCTTATCAAGTAGCCGTCATTTTATTTCAAAATGGCGACTACAAATTAATAACGAATTAGTAGAAATATTGATGTAGGCTATCTACATATATGGAGTTTTAAGCAAATCGGTTCATAAATACCTTTTTATGTGAATTTAAAATTTTCAAGTGGCTGGCGCTTGGAAACAAGATGGTGGGCCAAGTTGACAAATATATATTAAATGCATTTGTGAGATAAGACTACTGTACAAATATAGTTGGAATTAATTCAGAATCTCAAAAGTCATCGTGATGGAAAATTAAGTGGCTGCCGCGTGGTTCAAAATGGCAGAGAAAGTTGCTCAGTGAACTAATTAATCTAAGATATTGTTGCAAATTTGAAAAAAAAAAATATTTATTTTATTTTATTTTATTTTATTTTATTTTATTTATTTATTTATTTATTTCTGTAGAAATTCTTTCAAAGAGGCTTAGTAAGTTGATTAAATGTTAATTTTCTGCATTTCTAGTTTGTTTTAACGTTAAAATAGACTAATTTTCCCTTAAAAACGCATTAAAAAGCTCCAATATTGCAGGTAATGGATTTGGCGACTTTTCACTTGGCGACTTTTTTGGCGACTTTTGGCGAGAAAATCCATAGTTCATTAATAAACTTCATTGAGACACTTATATGGTCTATTTATACATCAAAATTTAAACAAATTAGGAATACGCTTTTTACTATTTGAATTTGAAATTTTCAAGTGGTCTCCACTTGAGAACAAAATGGTGGAGCAACTTGGTTAAGAAACTCATCCAAGATATTCATAACACAAGTTAAGACACTGTTGAAATTTGGTTCGATTTGGAGTATTATTTCGGAAGTTATCGGGATTTTACATTTTCAAGTGGTAGCCTGATTTCAAATAGCCCCGCTTAACTTAAGATACCCGCCACTTTATTAAAAATGGCGGATACGTTCATTAATAAACTTCATTGAAACACTTATATAGTCTATGTATACATCAAAATTCAAACAAATTCGGAATACGCTTTTTACAAATTGAATTTGAAAATATTAAGTGGTCTCCACTTGAAAACAAAATGGTAGAGCAACTTGGTTAAGAAACTCATCCATGATATCCATAACACAAGTTAAGACGTTGTCCAAATTTGGTTCGATTTGGAGTATTATTTCAGAAGTTATCGTGTTTTTAAATTTTCAAGTGGTAGCCTGATTTCAAGTGGCCCCACTTAAGATATCCACCACTTTATTAAAAATGGCAGATAAATTTCAGAAATAAAGTTCATTGAGATCCCTATGTAGTCTAGATTTACATCAAAATTCAAGCAAATCTTGCTTTAAATACGCTTTTTACAATGTGGGTTAGAAATATTCAAGTGGCTGCCACTTGAAAACAAAAAGTCGGAGCAACTTGGTTAACGAACTCATCCAAGATATTCATAACACAAGTTAGGACACTGTGTAAATTTGGTTCGATTTGGCGTATTATATCGGAAGTTATCGGAATTTTAAATTTTCAAGTAGTAGCCTGATTTCAAGTGGCCCTGCTTAACTTAAGATATCCGCCACTTTATTAAAAATGGCGGATACGTTCATTAATAAACTTCATTGAGACACTTATATAGTCTATGTATACACCAAATTCAAACAAATTCGGAAAACGCTTTTTACAATTTGAATTTGAAAATTTCAAGTGGTCTCCCCTTGAAAACAAAATGGTGGAGCAACTTGATTAAGAGACTCATCCAAGATATTCATAACACAAGTTAAGACGCTGTCCAAATTTGGTTCGATCTGGAGTATTATTTCGGAAGTTATCGTGGTTTTAAATTTTTAAGTGGTAGCCTGATTTCAAGTGGCCCCACTTAACTTAAGATATCCTCCACTTTATTAAAAATGGCAGATAAATTTCATTAATAAAGTTCATTTAGACCCTTATGTAGTCTAGATTTACATAAAAATTCAAGCAAATCTTGCTTTAATTACGCTTTTTTCAATGTGGGTTAGAAATATTCAAGTGGCTGCCACTTGAAAACAAAAAGTCGGAGCAACTTGGTTAACGAACTCATCCAAGATATTTATAAGATCAATTCACTGTCCAAATTTGGTTCGATTTCGAGTATTATTTCGGGAGTTATCGTGATGACAAAATTTTCATTATACAGTGAAACCTCTCAAGTTGGACACCCCTATAAGTTGGACACTTTTTCTCGGAACGGAATGTATCCATTAACATTATGTCTAACCCCTATAAGTTGGACACTTTTTCTTGGAACCGTAGGTGTCCAACTTAGAGAGGTTTTACTGTATATATATATATATATATATATATATATATATATATATATATGTATAGATAGATAAACGAGGTGATTGCAATAGGTCGATTTCTAAAGAAATCAACCTAAAAGAGATAAGTACATTTATAGATACAAATTTTGCCCACTTTTTCTTTAGGTGATTTTTGTTCGTCTAATTTAATAAAATAACGTGACTTGGGATAATTGCAGATTTATCTCACTTTAGGAGACATTTGAAATGTGTTTCATTCATTTTCATTACCGCAATAAACAGCAGTCCATTTGAAGGATAAAGCACAATACTATTATTATTTCACAATTGTGATACTTACGCCAACAGAATGATTTTCTGTTTTTTCCCTTTGAGAGAAATTGAACTCCAATTTCTTTATCTGTGTCATAAAGGAAAAAAAGAATTATATTTGAACAAGTTTTTCCATTCGTTAAACAAGGATTTCTGGTGTATTCATAAATGGTATCACAATATCATTAAACCTATTTTTTGCTATTAGAATTATTCATTCATTGTAAAAAGAAAGAAGGCATAAACAGAAATGTAACTTTTACCATTTGATTTGTTTTTGCATATATTTTTGAATTAATAACTCATTTTTATTCGATGTTTTAATAAAGCTTTTTAAAAGTAATACTTTCTAAAAATTTATACCGTTTGCAGGAATGGAACTTTGGCTCAGAACTCATACTACTATTAAGGGAATAAAATTTTCTACTTCTTAAATGAACGTTTTTATAGGTAGAGAAATTTCTTAAATAAATACTGGTATGGGTTTTGCGCCAGTGTTCCATAAAGCTTTTTCTTTAGCCATAAACCGATACTTACACACGCACAAAATAAATAAATGAAAAAAAGGAATAGCTATGTTGTGGAAAAAGACATGAAAATAATTTTTGTAGTTTCTTAATTCAATGAAAAATTCCCCTGAAAGGGAGCGTATCGTTTTCAGAATGTTTCGGTATGCACTATATTGTTAAGTCGAGGATTATGTCTGTGCTGATAAGTATAAAGGATTTAAGTCCATATTCTTGATTTTTCAAGAGACGAAAAATAAAGTTAAACTAACTAAAACCTAATGAGCAGAATCGATTAGGAAAAAGGGATTATGTTGGTTTATACGCTTTATACCATTCAGTGATTCTCAATCTTCATTTGATAAAGGGAAAAAATTGAATTAAATATTTTATACCAAAGATTAATGCTAAATTTCTGACTTGAATCTTTTTTTACCAATGGATTTTTTCAAAGACTAAATGACATGGATTTAAATCCTTTATACCAATCGATAGAGAATTTTTTCCTGAGTCTGACTATATACTTAATTCAAAATCGACATTTTTGGACTTAAATCCTTTATACTTATCAGTACAGATGTATGTACCGTGTTTTTCGGCGTATAACCCGCAGGTCAAATGAATGAGTTACACACCAGAAAATTTAATTTACAATACAGCTATATTTGTAAAACACGAAAGCTTGTTAAAAAATAGCTTTTACTGTAAATTTAAATTTCCGGTGTATAACTCATTTAACAAATCTGCGAGTTATACGCCTGAAAATACTGTATATATATAAAGGTTTAATGTTTTCATATTTATTTAGTTTTTTTTTAAAGACAGTGGTAGGATTTTCAAATCAAATATTTTTAAAAATTAGATGACTGACAATATACTGTATAAAAATAAAACAGTAAAGCTGGACAAAATCAAACATGAAAATATTTTTTTTTCTGGGGGCATCTTAATCCAAAATTTACAGGTAATTTGAAGCGATAAAAAAAGGTTATACAGGAAAAAATAAATAAATATGTTAGTATCATATTAGTAAGACAAAAAGTACATTTGAAGAAAAAGGCACGGGGAGAAGGTAAGCGTCTGATGTTAGTGCGGCTTTTCTAGGTGTAATGAATTAAGAGATAAAAACCCGAAGGTAATTGGTTTTAAGAAAAATTTTAGAGAAAAACAATTAAGATTTTAGCAGATTTTGAAAAGAAAAGGATAAAAGGCAGTGTCTGACCAGCACAATTAGGGGAAAAAAAAAAAAAGCAACAGGCAGAATATAGAGATGGTGGTGGAATTTCAAGAGAAAAAGAGTAGTAGATAAAAGTTTGATGAAAGAAGTGTTGAGAGAAGATGGTATCAAAAAACACATTCATAAAAGATTTTTTGTCTTTAAGAGAAAGATAAATATTTTAAAAATAAATGGAACAAAATAGAGAAATTTTAAAATTCAGAATTTCTTGATTGGCATTCAAATAACATAAAAATATGAACAGGTAAGGACTATTTTTTTCTTCTTCTTCTTTCTTCTTTCTTCTTCTTCTTCTTCTTCTTTTTTTTTTTTTTTTTTGTTTAAGATAATATTATTAGGTGCGAATAGAACTAACGTTCATGGATTTACATTTTTCAGTAAACTAAAGGAGACTAAAGATTGACACAAATCAAATTTGAAGTTTAGAATAAACTCTATTAAAAACTTCTGACATCGAGCAAGGAGAGTTCACGACATAAAATTTAGATCGGAACGAAATCGCGCAGAATTGTAGTATACTATGAAGATAACAGAATATTAAAGTAGTAGCCCGCACCAACGACCCAATTTTGAGGGGGAAAAAAGCTTTTGAAGTTTCAGTAATTACTTAATACAGGCTCTAATACTCCAGTGGTGTACTTGGTAGTGTAAGTGGCTGCCATACGGAGGTCCATGGTTCGATGCTTCCGAAAGGAAATTTCCTTTGAAAAACGGTTTACTTATCTAAACATTTTATTTTATTTTTATTATCTTTTATAATTAAATTCAAAATTCAAAATATTAAAATAAATAATATTTACTCAATTTTTGTGAATTAAAAAACACTTGACAGTACTTATTTTCTATTAAAAATAAATTTGAAATTCAGCATATGGGCATGAATGGCAATAAAGAAAACGATATGATCGTTGTCAATCTTTAAATTCAGAAATGCAAAACAATTCTTCAGGTAAAATGTCTTTATAGTTATTTGCTTTACAACAGCAATAAACTAGTAAAAATCTTGTGTAAAATATCAAATTTGATTAAATGTCAATTTGAAAATCGTTTTTTTTTTCATTGTTTTAAGAAGCCTTCAAAACATCATGTTTTTTGTAATATGACATTTATTTTTGTATATATATTGTATTCTCTGAGTGTGTTTTATATAAACATAATTTATGTTGCACGAATAACAACATTTTGAAGATTAAAAAAAAAGGAAAAATAACCTCGATAATTCTTTATTGTAAATATTAAAATCTAATACCAACATAATATCTAATCGCAATCAGAACTTTTGCTTCTCCATTTTAAAAATTCAATTAGTGAAATACTATTCGATTAAAAAAAAAAAAAAAAAAAAAAAGAAAAAGCTTTTTTTATTATATTCTGAAATTGAAAGATTTTCACCCTGAATTAATTAAAAGAGACAACACTATAATTTAATTTTCCTTCTTATCGTCTTTATGCATTTGTTTAAGTTTTCCAGAATATTTAAACTCTTATTTGAAATATAATCATATATAATTTTTTATCACCGGCTTAAAACAAGCTGTTAATTATTCAATATATTTTTTTACAGGAACGTGCCTTAAGAGAATATTGTTAAAATAACGCATAAGAACTGGGCCGTAAAAAGAAATAACGAGAAATGTCTTGCAGGGAACGTTTATTTTAGAAGTGTCTCCTTAAGTTAGCCCTAAGTCACTAAGAGTGCTTTTGTAAACTCAACTTATTTAAGTAAAAGGAATTGTTTATTGCTGGATAAATAAAAGAAATTTTAATATTTGATTGTTTAATAAATTCCAGCGTTAATCACATTTAGCACTTATTTAAGGTTCCTTAAAATTTTTCTATTCTTTTAGTGTCCATTAATGTTTTACAAATGTATACTTAGATAAAAAAGATTTCAAATAAATAAATAAATAAAATAAAATAAATACAAAGGCGTCAAAATATAAGGTTGATTTTATGGTTTAGAGTATATCTCAGTTATGTAATAATTGTATTGTTTTAAATTGGATAGCTAATCTGTCAAGTTCAAATAATGTTGTTACTCACAAATAAATTGAGATTTATTTCCCAAGGCAATTTAGCTTAACTATGCATATATAATTAAATACTTTAAATATATATATATATGTATATATATACATATATTTCTCAGAAAGTACTTGCTTTTTCAATTTCTTTAATACCTATCAGCAGGTACACAACGGTACACAGCAATTGCTTTTAAAAACATATTATTAAAGAATCCACAAAGCTTAATATATCCAAAAACAAACATGACTTGAAACTGCGATGTTATGAAAGCAAAATATAAACTAGTATGCTGTGATCATCACAAAACTCTATTTTATATGATTCTACATATTTGCCATTTAGTGCAACTTAAATTTGCTATATTTCAACAAAAATGTTGAAATATAGCAAACTGAAATATTGTCGAAAGTAACAGTGGCGCCACTTCTCGGCTGATATACATTCAAATTAAATCAGCATAATTTTTCTTAAAAAATATCTTGCATTTATATATTATTCCACGATTATTTAACGATATTATTCCCCTTAAAATCTGGAAAAATTAATCCCTTAAAAATTTTAAATTTTTATTTGGCTCCTAGGTCCCAGTAATCATATTTATTAAAAAAGAATCTTGTTATATTAACATAAACAAGCCCCCTCGTACGATTAAAATTGGTCAATTTATTTATTTTCAATATTTGGGATTTTTACAAATATTTTTGGACTCCAAAAACTGAATAAAAAAATATTTTTTTATTCCGTTTTTTTTCTGTTTATTTACAATAATTTATTATTCGCTTTGCATATATGATTCTGAAATTTCAGTTCAAGTTTTAAAGTCGGTCAACTTTAGTGATAAATAATTAAACTAGTGGATCATCAGATCAGGAGCCTCAACGTCCTATTTGCATCAGACATTTTTCAATAGGTCATTTTTATTTATTTCTTATTATATAACAGTATATATTGATTCGATCGACTCATTACCATAATCAGATACATTCCTAAGGGGGGCTGCCGCCCCCCTCAACCCCCCGCTGTATCTCTCTTTCTATACCTATTTGTATATCATATAAAGTGTTACGGAGTTGTAAATATTTGTATTTATTTTTGTATAAATTTTTTCAAAGAGGCTTAGTAAGTCCATAAAATGCTAATTTTGTGCATTTCTAGTCGTTTTAGCGTTAAAATAGCCTAATTTTCCTTTAAAAACGAATTGAAAAGCTCCAATAAGGGAAGAAATGGATTTGGCGCCAAATTTGGCGACTGTTTCCCTCCTTGGCTATTTTTTTGGTGACCTTGGCGAGAAAATCCTTATTAGGGATATACCAAATATGGAAGCTCTAATCTCATTGGCTGATGAGATACGATAATTTTCCAGAACAGTCTGTGTTCGATAGAATAGTATAAAAAGAGCATTTTTTTAGCCAAGGCTTCCAATCGCAGATCTGTGTCGGTTTCGTCAAATGCTTGCTTTGCTTTGAGCCTCTTTGAATGAGACTTGCTTTATGTGTTATTGCTAAACAGTTTGTACTGTTGTTTTGCTGTTAACGGCTGTTGTTTAAGCTATGTTTACTGGTTGAATTGAAGCTGATACTTGGTTTATAGACCTGTATTCTTCTGGAACTTTCTGTGAATAAATCACTGAATTTTTGCAAGTTTCGCCTTTCATTATCGGACAACTTACAAACCCACAAGTACGCAACAATATGCATTCATATTAAACGACGGTCTTGTATTATTTCCCGGAAATTCATAAATACCGAATTTCATACAAAACAAATTACATAGCATATCGGAAATATTATGCGTAACCTTTAAACTAATTATCAATTCTATGCCCACAATTTTCAACATGAAAACAGGCTTTTAAAATTCTAATAAAATTTCATTATATTTGATAGGGTGTAACCATGTTAAAATACACTTTTAAGAAATACCGACTATACACCGTAAAAGTACGAAATTCCTTTATGTATCCCAGAAAAGTAGCCACAGTCATTATAAACGCCAATAATAAGAATAAATCTAATTAATTATAACTCATTAATCTTTCAAACTAATTTGACATCATTTGGATGATTACAGTACATACTCGGAATTATTTTGTGTGGTCCCATAAATTATTTAGTCTATACATAACCTTTTTTTAGAGTAAACATGATTTTAAGCATCTTTATACCGTATGTTAACTTTATTAAGTTCAATTCAGCATAAACGCATTAAAGTTAAATTAAAAATTCGTCCATAGGCTCTAATGTTACGAAATTCTTTCATGTGTCTTTGTAAACGAACCATAAACATTGTATACACCAGTAAAAATTATTCAGCTTATTTTGCGTTTAAAATTAATAATTGTTCCAAATTTAACATCGTTTGGATGACTAAGTGACATTGTCAGAACACTTTTGTAAGGTCCTGTACATTAATAAGAAAGCTTAAGAGCACATATTTTCTTCAAGCAACATAAGTTTAAGCATCTTACTCACGTACTCTAGTTTCATTTTCTTCATTGCAAAGTAATGATATTAAAATGCGTTTAAACGAAATTCACCCCATACGCCGTAATGTTAAGAATTTTGGCGTGTCCCCGTACACAGTTTATAAAAAACATAGCAATGAAAATTATACAGCTACTTATATGGAAAGCAGGAATGTGTGCGCCAATTTGCAAGTCAATCGAAGGATTTTTGTAGCCGCTATTGCGGTACATACAAATTCTTCCCATAGACCGTAAGGATAAGAAAAATTTTGGCGTGTCCCTCTCACGAACAACAAAGGGAATACACACCTAACACTATACAGCTGATTCCGTTGGGCTCGTGAATATGTGTACCAAATTGCAAGTCTATAGCGTTATTTTTGGGGCCGCTATCGCGGTACATACAAATTCTTCACATAGGCCGTAATGATAAAAAAAAACTTTGGCGTGCCCCTGTACACGAACTACAAATGGAATGCACACCCAAAACTATACAGCTAATTTCGTGGGGATCATGAACATGTGTACAAAGATTCAAGTCAATAGCGTGGTTTTTACGGCCGCTATCGCACGACAGACAGACAGACAGACGGACGGACCGACGGAACCCAAAATCCTTTTGAGTCTCAACAGAGGGCCTCCACTGACGTTTCGGCAAAAATTGAAGTCAATAGCTTGATTTTTGCGGCGGCTATCGCGGTACATACAGATTCTTCCCATAGGCCGTAATGATAGAAAATCTTTGGCGGGTCCCTGTACACGAACTACCAATGGAATACACACCTAAAACTATACAGCTGATTCCGTTGGGCTTATGAACATGTGTACCAAATTGCAAGTCGAAAGCGTGATTTTTGTGGCTGCTATCGCGGTACATACAAATTCCTCCCATAGGCCGTAATGATAAGAAAAACTTTCGCGTTATCCCTGTACACGAATTACAAATGGAATACACACCCAAAACTATACAGATGATTTCGTGGGGCACATGAACACAAGTACCAAATTTCAAGTCAATAGCGCTATTTTTGCGGCCGCTATCGCGTTACATACAAATTCGTCCCATAGGCCGTAATGATAAGAAAAATTTTGGCGTGTCCCTGTATACGAAATACAAATGGAGTACATACCAAAAACTATACAGCTGATTTCGTGGGGCTCATGAACACGTGTACCAAATTTTAAGTCAATAGCGCTATTTTTGCGGCCGCTATCGCGCGACAGACAAACAGACAGACAGACACAGCCCAAAACCGTTTTGAGTCTCAACAGAGGGCCTCCACTGACGTTTCGGCAATTAAATTATACTAAATATAACTAGAGAGAGACTTAGTGAGTATATAGAAACTGAAATTTTGTAACTTAAAAAAATAATTGAATTTTAAAGATTTGATCACTGTCTGACATCCTTGTTTCATTTCAAACATTTTCTTTTTCAATTGCATCACTTTTTGACAAGTGATAGCAAAAATAAAGGGCTTTTAATGAAAGCTCTTAGAACTCTTCAGAGTTAGCCTTTTCATATATTTTATATTATTTTTTTGAAGACGGCAAAAATAGCATTAAGAGTTTATACATTATGGTATACATTATTCTTTTAGGGGAAAAAAAAAAAACTTCTTTTACTTCAGGTGACAGTAATATACGATGATCTCTAATTTTAAAACATATGTTACTTTAGTTAGGAAATGTAACAGAAATTCCCTTTCAAGAAACTTTAAACCTAGTTCAGTTTATTGAAAGCTTTTTATAAAAGAAATATAAATCAGCAGAATCTCTTTTATTTCGATATTTCATACAAGTTTGAATAGCCATTGAGTAAACGTGTCTAGAATAGAAACTCCATTTTTCTTATTCATAATTTATTTGTTTAATTTTGATAGTAAACATCATTCAAGTTGAAAAATTTGAAAAAAAAAAAAAAAACTATGAGAAATATTTTTTTTTGAACAGATTTTGATCATCTGTAAAATGTAAAATATGATGCATAGTTATGTTTTACTAGGAGGATTTGCCCGCTTCGCTGGGCATTATTTAAATGAGTTGTCAAAATCCCATATCATTATTAATAACCTAAGTTAAAGTCCCCGCTCTATTCAATAGAGGTTTTTCCCGCTCGCAACGTGAGGAGTCCGGGTCCCCACTGCCTTCGGCAGCAACGTACCCGCTTCTTACTTCTCATTCCCCAGCGGGTAAATTCGAAGTTTTGCGAAATCCTGTGGATCCCATAGATTTCCAAAAACAAATTTAGCACTAAAAGGAGGGTCTCGAATTTTCTCCTTCGTAACACCCCCTCCCCCCCCACCCCGAAAAAAAAAAGAAAATGTGTTTTTGGAAATAGCCTAAAGAAGGCACAGGGCTGTTTTCAATATCTTTGTACCATTTTTACTAGAGCTCTACTCGAAATTCGGAACTTCTTAAATCCCCCCCCCCCCAAAAAAAAATTTCCCCCCTCCCTCCTGTAAGAATCAAAAATTCCAAAATCGTATGTAATGTTTTATTTATACTTATGTCTAGTCTTCTTATGTGCAATTTCTTCAACGTGAAGTAATTTGGGGCCGAGTTATACTTACAAATGTTTTTTTGCTTTCTGCCCTCTAGGTGGAGAGGGAGGGGGTCAATAAATCCCGTTACTTTAGGGGTCGGATACATATAAACAATCCAAGCACCAAACTTTGTGACAGCAGCTCTCATAAATTTCCCAGGATAAATATAGCGCTAAAACTGGTGTCTCGAATTTACCCTTCGTAACACATATGCCTCTCACCACCAAAAAAAAAAAAAAAAAAAAAAAAAAAAAAATGGCAGATTGCAAAAAATCAAAAACATGTTTTAGAAGTATCCTAAAGAAGACGCATGGTTGTTTTCAACATTTTTATTCCATTTTTAGTAAAGTTTTACTCAAAAATCCGGAATTTGCAAAATTTCTCACGAAAAATCGATTTTCTTCCTCCCTCTCCTTACATGTAAAAATTTCCTAAATCGCAGATAATGCTTTATTTGTATTCATGTGTAGTCTCCTCACGCCCAATTTCTTCACTATGAAGTAATTTCGAGCCGAGTTATGCTTACAAAGGTGCTTATACCTTATTTCCCTATCCCCCCAAGAGGGGAACGGTGGTAATTTCGATAAATTCCGTTACTTTAGGTGTCGGATACATATAAACAATCCAAGCACCAAAATTCGTAACCATAACTCCCATAGATTTCTCAGGACAAATTTAGCGCTAAAAGAGATGTCCAG
The DNA here is from genome assembly GCA_963930645.1 of Salticus scenicus. NCBI lineage: Eukaryota > Metazoa > Arthropoda > Arachnida > Araneae > Salticidae > Salticus > Salticus scenicus. Next base: position 88,190,115 of record OZ005649.1, on the reverse strand, counting down.
ATTTCGCCCCCTCGTAACCCCTCGTAAAAAAAAAAAAAAAAAAAAAAAATCGCAGATCACAAAATCGCAAATCGCAATTAAAAAAAAAAAGTGTGTTTTTGGAAATGTCTTAAGGAAGTCGTTAGCTGTATTCAGCATCTTTGTTAAATTTTTGGTAGAGCTCTACTCAAAAATCCGGAATTAGCGAAATTTCCCGCTATAAAAATCGTCTTTTACCCACCCTCCTCTTAAAAATCGAAAATTCCTAAATCGCTGATAAAGTTTTATTTGTATTTATGTGTAACCTGCCCATATGCAATTTCTTTACTGTGAATTAACTTGAAGACGAGTTATGGTTACAAACGTGATTTTGACTTTTGCCCTCCCAGGGGCGGAAAGGGGAGGGGGGACGGAGGGGAATTTCGAAAAAGTTGATAAATATTTTAAAGTTAGATAAAGACCTAAATTCCTGCCGAGGAGACCTAAATGCTTTAATTCCGTCCAGCCGTTTTCACGTGATACTCGGACAAAAATAATGTTACAGACATACAGACACGATGACACACACACAGACAAAATTTTCTGAAGTCATTTTTGGCTTTCATGGTATGCGAAACGTGGGGATGTCGCAAAATATTTTGATTCTGACAAATTTACAGACAAAAGTCTGATCTTATTAATATAGATAATACTTTTTCATACATATATATTATTTTGAATTAAAGAAAACTGTTTTTTATAAATCATTTTCAAGTGTTTGATCTTAAAATAACAGTGATAATAATAATAATAATAATTAATTAATTCAAATCGTCGTGTGTGACTTTTATTTCTTTAAATCTAACAGGGAAACATTCGAAAGATGTCTTCAAAAAATATTGAAATATATATATATATGTGATTCTACTCTTCATAAAACACCAGAAAGGGGAAAAATTATCGGCTAAAATGAATTACGGCGACCACAAAAAATTATCAAAATTAAGCATATTTCGCGATTTCACACTGTTAGGCGATTGATTTTGAATACTTGGCGGAGAAGCAAAACACGGTTCTGTTCGTACACGGCAAACTCGGTGCTAGCGAACTTATCATCTAACAGCGCTAAATCGCCAAAAATGCTTAATTTTGATAAGTTTTTGCGGTCGCTGCAATTCATTTAAGCCGATAACTTTTTCACTTTCTGGTTTTTATGAAGAGTAGAATCACATATATATTTTTTCAATATTTTTTGAAGACGACACCTTTTGAATGTTTCCTTGTAAGTTAAAAAATGCCTTGCTTTGGAACGGCGGTAAATTTAATAAAGATAGTCTTGATTTTTAAAAGATTATTTGTTATAAATTATTCTTTTAAAAGTTTCGCAAACTGAAATTTATCATGCTGGGAAAAAAAGAGGAACGAAAAATCATACGGTTCGCATTGATTAGTAACACTTTCCAACTGTACATGCAGGGTGATTATAATTAAAGTTATGATTTCGAAACTTTATAATTTAAAAACTACCGTTGAGATTGACTTGATATTTTACCAGAACAATTGCTAGGCAATGGAATTTTGTTTGGCAAAGGGAAAAAAAAAAAAAAAAAAAAAAAAAAAAAAAAAAAGAAAGTTCCAAAATATACCGTTAATCATTCGTAAGATGTTTGTTTCATGAAGCTCTTCCTTTCCTCTTGTCACTATCACTGTTTCTTTTGTAAACACATATTCTTGTCATTTTGCTAAAATAATTGTCGTAAACCCTTATAATCTATTGTTTCCTGCTATTCTATTCTATTACTAACAACATTCCTGTGTATAATGAATCTATTTAGGCATTTTTTTTTAGATTAACTTGACAGCGCCATCTATAGGCACATTTTATAAATAATAACAGGAGACTTGGCGTTGGAATATTAAAACCCGAATAAATTACTACGTCAGAAACGCCAAAGAAAAATATTGGAAATGCATACAGCTGTTTCGGTAGCCTATAGCGTGCCGTCTTCAGAGCAAAAAGGATTCTGAATCAGGAGAAGTGCTCGTATATATAGGAGAGGGGCCGGATTTAGTTCAACCAATAGGATTACGAGAAAGGTGGGGAGAGTGGTCAATAAGAATTTAGGAAAGTTAGCTGTGTAAACAGTAGAAAAATTAAGAAAATGTGGACTGAATATAAAATTTCCAACAGTCAGACAAATAGGGAAATTGTAAATTGTGATTTCGCTATTCCCTATTTGTCTGACTGTTGGAAATTTTATATTCAGATTTTCTTAATTTTTCTACTGTTTACACAGCTAACTTTCCTAAATTCTTATTGGCCACTCCCCCCACCTTTCCCGTAATCCTATTGGTTGAATTAAATCCGGCCCCTCTCCTATATATACGAGGACTTCTCCTGATTCAGAATCCTTTTTGCACTGAAGACGGTACGCTATAGGCTACCGAAACAGCTGTATGCATTTCCAATATTTTTCTTTGGCGTTTCTGACGTAGTATTTTATTCGGGTTTTAACATTTTATAAATACTTTTTTCCTTCGCCAAACAAAATTTCATTACCTCACGATAGTTTTGGTAAAATATCAAGTCATTTTGACCGTTAGTTTTAAAATTATAGCGTTTTGAAATCGTAACTTAAATTATAACCACCCGGTACTCATTGTACCGTGTAACATTCAATATTCTTTGTCGAAGTTATTACACAACAGACGGACAGAAGAACAGCAAGGCAGACAGATCGATTAATTGAATTCCTAATCACACTTAAACGCTGTTGGAAAGTGTTAAAAATGCTTAACGCAAACGTGTAGCTCTTAAATTCCATTTACATCACTTAATGTATCTAAATATTTCAGCGTAGCCCTGCAAATCTGAAAATTAAGCATATCATGTTCTATACAAAATATTATCTTAGCATATTAACAATGCATTTCAATTGAATTATGATTTCTGCAGTAGAAAATTATCTAAATGTGATTTATAAAAATGTCTCGCCTAAAACAGAATGCATTGGAATTTTTTTCAGTGTTTCTGTATATAAACCAGTTGTACAGTCGAAAACAAAAGTTTACCTACCGTGATATGAATAGGAGAAGGTAATAATATTTAATTAAATTGAAGTTTTTTTTTTCTTTTTTTAATATATATATATATATATATATATATAATTTATCTTGACCTTTTAATGAAAATTTTTGCTATTATTTGACTTTTTAAAAAACTATTTAAAATTTTAAATATGTTCGGACTAAAGTTAAACTCAAGTATGTGTATATTTTAAATATTTGTTTGACGATTTACGCTTTAAAAATGTATTTTCAGCTGTTTTGAAAAACTATAGTACATAATTTTAGTTTTAATGTATAATAATAGTATTTGGATAATCTCACTAATATGCATTAGTAATTTTTGAAACTGTAATCATTAACACAATACTAAGCAGCATAAATTGTCAAAACACCCATTAAAATAAAACATAACAACCGTTACTGATTTAATTGTTATTTGTGAAACACCCCTCAGTTTACAAGAGAAGAGGGGGAAAGCATAGGTAAGTTCAACTTATTCGGATAAGGTGTTTAGTCGCTGTTGCTTAAAAAATACGCTTTTCTCCCCCTTCAAGGGGAAACAAACTATTAGTCGAGCACTTTTTTAAATCTAAAGTGCACGACTGTGAACAATGACATACTTACAACTCTCAGCGTAATCCAACAATGCGTTTAGTCGTTACCGTGTTCACTCACACGTATACACACACATACACACGCATACACATACATTGCTATAAAAATAACAAAAATTGACTCAGGTGACCTCAACACATTTAGAAGCACCAAAATCCCGTTGCCAAGATTTTTTCATGATTACAATACTTTCCTTATACAGAATGTGTATAGCAGAAAGAAAAAAAAATCTTGTATTTAATTTGACATAAAATATAAATAAATAAATAAATAATAATAATAATAAAATTAATTTTCTTAAAAAAAAAAAAAAAAAAAACGCGTAGAGAAACAGAGACATTAATCTGATGAGTTTCCACAAAAGATAAAATTCCTATTCTTAAATTCTCTATTTGAGGTTTAACATTTTTCTAAAAGACGAATTATTTTATTCCTAACCAGAAATTCCTTTCTGTAGAATTTACTGCTAGATAATCAGATTAAATTTGATTTGAAGGAACAATCCGTATTGTTCTTTCCCAATAAAGGAGAGTGCCTGAGATTGAGATAATACGTTTTCATCCGTCCAGAAAATAATATCCAGAAGTAGGGCGATTTTATATATACACACGTGTAAAATTTGACTGGATAATTAGCTGGACGTCAGGCGCGGATAGTGATGATTATAACGTATAATTTTGTCTACAAAGATATAGATGTGTATGGATATAAACATGTTTATTAAATGCTTTTAGTGATTTCATTTCTTTATATTTACACTAGCAGGCCTTGCCCGCTTCGCTGGACACTATATTTAAATGATTTCTTTGTAACTGAATATATTTCGATTGGCGACTATTTTCGTCACAGATTTAGTATGGGACCTCCTTGGCAATATCAAACATTTTTTAAATCTGTACAACAAAACTATTATTAAAACAAATATTTTGGAAAACAGTCCAATAGCTTGTGTTAATTCTTCGAATATTCTGGAAACAGTTGAAGCTGTTACTCGTACAGTATAAGTCATTATTCGATGAATGTTCTGGGACAGTCTAAAAAATAGTCACTTGTTCCACAGGAGTAAAGCAAATAACATCAACTACACCAGAGCAAAAATTTTCGCTCACTCACGAAAAATGTCCAGTCGCTTAGAGCTCAATCCCTAAAGTGCAATGACTCAGAATAGGTCTCTGAATAACTCTGGATCGCAGTGACTACATACTCTTTCGCAAAAATAAACTCACACCTACTTATAACTTATGGCGATGGGGCTTAGAGATGACTCCATCGAGAATCTCTTGGTAAGCTCAAGGTCTATGTTCCCGTGTGTCGGAGAGCTTCGAAATATTGGGAACCCTAAACTATCATTTTTCACCAAATTTGGTCGCCTACTCGCCAAGTTTGTCTCCAAGACTATTCTTTCTATTAAACATATCTTTATTTAGTTATTTAAATATTAATTTGAATTAATCAAATATTTCTGCCCGACAGCGTGCAAGTGCAGTTACACACAGCAGCTCAATTATTTGTATGTTAAATTAGCGTAGTGATTGGTATATAAAAAAATAAATAAATAACTAAACATTATCGTGCTACACAACTTTATTGAATCTCTCCCTTGGCGGCTTTTGAATTTTTGTCGCCATACTAGCGATTTTTTTTTTTTTTTTGTATAATTTCTTGCATAAAAATAGAAAGCGTTTTATCGGACACCTTTTCGTTAATATACAAGAACCCTTCATTTTCTGTTTATTTTATTAATGGTTTTTAGGTTTAAAATAGTGCTTGAGGAAATAAATTTTCTATTTTAAAAACTGCACATTTTTTCCTATAAAATTATCTACTCAGATAAAAACAGATCATTTATGTGACTACTATTTCAGTTTATATTTTTCGTTTTGTAATATTTTATAAATTTTACATTTTTCTTGAACTACCTAAGAGTAAAATCGCTGTTGCTGAATTAAACCTCTTTTATATTTTTCTTGAACTACCTAGATTAAAATCGCTGTTGCTAAATTAAACATCTTGGCGAAAAATGTTCCGTGTACTTCAACGCAACAATTTAAAAAATCACCCAGGAGGATCTATAAATAAAACTGATTTTAGCACAACATATATTAGCATCGTAAACTATATTAGCACTTTATCAATGTGTAAAAGAAATTTTAAATTAAAAATGACGTTAATTTTTGTGAGATGCATAATTTATTTATTTATTTTTTTTATTTTTTATTGTTCACGTTCAGATAAATGTATTTATTTTTCTGTTGAAATTAAAAAAAAAAAAAAAAAACTCGTAATTTTTTTTTTTTTTTGGCAACAGTTAAATTATAGATAAAATTTAAATGTCCAATTTTTTGCTATTATTAGATTACAAAATTGCTATTTTATGCATAAAAATAACAAAAAAAAAAGTGTTTTTTCGGAATAAAAGGCAGCCAACTTTCTAAGTTAGGGTATAAGCTATCTAAATTACAAATTTCATCGAAATCCGTCGAGCAGTTTTAGCGTGAAACTCAGTCAAATAAATTCACGGACATTCATATTTATAATATATATAAGATAACATAGATTTTTTTTTTTTTTTTTTTTAAATCATAAAACAATTTAAGCATTTAACAAAGAATGCTGTTATATTTTGTATTATTGTCAGGATACATGCACTGATGATGATATGGTAAATGCTGCCAAAACAGCTGTCTGCCGATTTATTATTCCCTTTGTTTTTCAAGACGTTGTTTATTACACTGCTTGACATGAAAATTGCCCCCAACATCATTTTTGCAAATTCTTATGTAAAATGACCTCCTGAATCCGAATATGACGACCATTTTGCCCTATCACCCGCCATTTTTGGGGACACACCCCTATTTTTACCGCTTTTCGGTAATTTTATGGCTATAAACTCGATTTATAGCGGGGAAAAGAAATATTTTAACTGTTGAATATCTTCTGAGGCCTAAAGAGGTGAAATATTCTATAGCATGAACATTTGCAGCAAAGGGAACATTTTGGGGGAGATTTGCCACTGAAATTATAAGTTACATTTATTATATTTTATTAATCAATTATTATTATCACTTATTGTACATTATATATTTTTTATTTTTAAAAGTTAAAATAATTATTTTCCATTTTCCAAATCAAATTCATGGCCATAAAATTACCGAAGAGTAATAAAAATTGGGAGAGGAGGTGGCGTCACGAGAAAACGGTGGGTAATGGGGCAAAATGGGGGTCATAGTCGGATTCAGGAGGTCGTTTTACACAAGATTTAGCAAAAATGGTATCACGGCTCGATTTTGTTTTTCCAGCGTAGTGTTATTCCTTTGTTTACATTCTGTATTAGTTTATGTTCATTTTAAGATTGTTTTCAACATCGATAAAAAATGAGATTAAATACAGGAATCTTTTTGCGTTGATAATATAATCTTATATATATTATAAATGTGAATGTCCGTGAATTTATTTGACTGAGTTTCACGCTAAAACTGCTCGACGGATTTCGATAAAATTTGTTATGGAGATAGCTTATACCCTAACTTAGAAAGTTGGCTGCCTTTTATTCCGAAATTTTTTTTTTATTTTTATTTTTATGCATAAAATAGCAATTTTGTAAGCTAATAATAGCAAAAAATTAGCCATTTAAATTTTATCCGTAATTTAATTGTTGCCAAAAAAAAAAAAAACGAGTTTATTTTTTTTCCAAGAGGAAAATAAATACATTTATCTAAACGTGAACAATAAAAGAAAAATAAAATAAGTTATACATCTCACAAAAACTGACGTCATTTTTAATTAAAAATTTCTTTTACACTTTGATAAAGGGCTAATATAGTTTACGATGCTAATATATGTTGTACTAAAATCAGTTTTATTTATAGATCCTCCTGGGTGGTTTTTTAAATTGTTGCGTTGAAGTACACCGAACATTTTTCGCCAAGAGGTTTAATTTAGCAACAGCGATTTTAATCTAGGTAGTTCAAGAAAAATATAAAAGAGGTTTAATTTAGCAACAGCGATTTTAATCTAGGTAGTTCAAGAAAAATGTAAAATTTATAAAATATTACAAAACGAAAAATATAAACTGAAATAGTAGTCACATAAATGATCTATTTTTATCTGAGTACATAATTTTATAGAAAAAAAAAAGTGCAGTTTTAAAAATAGAAAATTTATTTCATCAAGCACTGTTTTAAACCTAAAAACCATTAATAAAATAAACAGAATATGAAGGGTTCTTATATGTTAACGAAAAGGTGTCCGATAAAACGCTTACGCTTTCTATTTTTATGCAAGAAATTATACAAAAAAAAAAAAAAAAAAAAAAAAAAATCGCTAATATGGCGACAAAAATTCAAAAGCCGCCAAGTGAGAGATTCAGTAAAGTTGTGTAGCACGATAATGTTTAGTTATTTATTTATTTTTTTATATACCAATCACTACGCTAATTTAACATACAAATTAATGAGCTGCTGTGTGTGACTGCACTTGCACGCTGTCGGGCAGAAATATTTGATTAATTCAAATTAATATTTAAATAACTAAATAAAGATATGTTTAATAGAAAGCATAGTCTTGGAGACAAACTTGGCGAGTGGGCGACCAAATTTGGTGAAAAATGACAGTTTAGGGTTCCCGATGTTTCGAAGCTCTCCGACACACGGGAACGTAGACCTTGAGCTTACTAAGGGATTCTCGATGGAGTCATCTCCAAGCCCCATCGCCAAAAGTTATAAGTAGGTGTGAGTTGATTTTTGCGAAAGAGTATGTAGTCACTGCGATCCAGAGTTATTCAGAGACCTATTCTGAGTCATTGCACTTTAGGGATTGAGCTCTTAGCGACTGGACATTTTTCGTGAGTGAGCAAAAATTTTTGCTCTGGTGTAGTTGATGGTATTTGCTTTACTCCTGTGGAACAAGTGACTATTTTTTGGACTGTCCCAGAACATTCATCGAATAATGACTTATACTGTACGAGTAATAGCTTCAACTGTTTCCAGAATATTCGAAGAATTAACACCAGCTATTGGACTATTTTCGAAAGTATTGGTTTTAATAATAGTTTTGTTGTACAGGTTCGAGAAGTTCAAAAAATGTTTGATATTGCCAAGGAGGTCCCATACTAAAGCTGTGACGAAAATAGTCGTTAATCGAAATATATTCAGTTACAAAGAAATCATTTAAATATAGTGTCCAGCGAAGCGGGCAAAGCCTGCTAGTTTAGAATAATTTCGAAATCCAAATATAAAATCAAATTAGTCTTACATGAAAATACATATATGCTAACCGCTTCAAAATTATCTTTTGAACGTTATAACAAATTATGCAATTCAATTTATTCTTTAATGTATAAAATATTTTATTACAAATACTTCTCAGCACGTTCTTTACTTTCATTTTATTTTGAGCATTGCATGAAATCAAACTTATTAGCACGAAAGAAGTAAAATGATTTTTTAAAATGATTTTTTAAATCATTTATCAGTAGAATTAATTCAAGAAATGACATTTCAGTATCTCGAGGTTTCATCTTATAACCATGTGCATTTGACAGGTTGTTAAATCAACAGAGATGTGTGCACTAAGCAAAATTTTTGAGTCACAAATGAATTTATAACTTTCTACAAGAACGTCTTTTATTTATACATAGTTGAATATTTCATTTTTTTTGCATTTACTTTCTTTTTACATTATTTTTGTCTAAATATTTTTTTCTCTTTTTCATATAGAACACGACATTTTTTTAATAAAACTCCTTTGAAAACTTATGGAATAAAACTTGGAATAAAAACTTTTTTTCCCCCAGAATATTTTATCTCGTTGTGTTCAGTCTCCATTGCCTGAGATTTATTTTTCAGTTTCACCTATTATTCTCTTTACTCTCATAATAGACTTGAGGAATTCGATATATACGGAAAGGGATAGTGAACGTTATAAATTGCTTTTGAAAATCAATGACTTAGAAATTACTGAATTTTTTTTATATAATTTAAATGGTTTTTGAAAAATTTTGATACATTTCGTATTGGTACATTATTTCGATGAACATATATCTGAAATTTAATTAAAAGATCTTCTGCAATGCTGATGGAATACATTGATTCTCAATAAGATACTAGTTTGATTTACAGTTATCAAATGCATGTGTTACTAACTTTAATTAAATTTTTTAGTCCTAAATATTCCATATTTTATTTTATGCAATTTTTACTTCCATTACGCTACAACCGTAGGTAATGGAAGTATTGTATTCGGTCCAAAAATTCGGTATCGAAATTGCTCCTGATTTACATGTTTTAAAGTCTCTTGAGTCCAAAAAAGTGGTTTTTGGCAATTGGTCAGTGTGTTTGTGTGTGTGGGGAATCTTCTGGCTATTATATCGCGAAAACTAATAAAGACAGAACTACGAAAAATTAGAATTGAAACAGGTCTGGTGTACAGTTGAATTTTCCAAATTTTGGTGAAAATTGGAAAACCGGAAGTGGGTCATCAGAAGCCGGAAGTGAGGCCGTAAGTCCGTATCTCAAAAACGGCTGAATTGATTTTCTTCAAAATTGCTGTATAAACACTTTATTATATGTCCTTTCGAATGATATTGTTGGTTAGTTCAGGAAAATTGACAGGCGTCTTGTATAAATAACTAAATTTCAGGTTCTGCAAGTGCGTTCCTTTCAAAACGGCTGTATGAATTATTTTCAAATTTGCCATATTAACCCTCTTTTTGAATATCCTTTTGCATGTAATTGTGGTTTTCTGGTCAAAAGTTAATTATGTCAAACGGCATCTCAAAAACGGCTCTAACGATTTTTTGAAAATTGTTACATAAACCCATTGTAGATATCTTTCTCATGCTTTATTTGGTTATCACAGGAAAATTAATAACTATCCTGATCAGATAGATCAGTTTTAGACCTCGGAAATTGGTGTTTCAAAAAAAAAAAAAAAAAAAAAAAAAAAAGGTGTATAAATTCTGTTTTACATGTTTTTACACGTGCATTAACTTTCTCCTACCGGAAAAGTTTTAGGCGTCTATTTCATTAGGCCAATTTTGATGTCTTCTGATAAGATTATCTCTAAAATCAGAATATAATACTTGTAATAGTTGGTAATGGAAGTCATGTGGTTGTTTCACACCAGATTTTTTTAAACTTCTGCCCCATCCATTTCAATTTTTGTAGCGTAATTTTTATTTGTAATCTCAAATAAACTAGTCATCAATATTCGTCTGTACATATTTTTACGCTTGCATTTTTTTTTTTTTTTCTTTTTCTTTTTCTTTTCTTTTTTCTTTCCTTTTCTTTTTTTTAAATTCAGTCGATCATAACTATAAAGCCTTTATAAGTAAAGCTGTATTAATATAAATATGTAATATTTGAAAACTTCTGGAATTATTATATCAAAAATTTCATATAAGTGAGTGAGAGGGAGATGGAGACAGATATATAGAGAGAGTGGAAATTAAACAATTTCTAAAAAATGGCGAATTATAGAATTTTAAAATTTATTAAAACTGTAATGATATCTAATCTATTGAGCAACTTTCTTTTGATTTCTACATGGATTCTGCTTTAAAGATATTGAAAATACCTCAAAATATTTTTTAAATACATGAATTTTCTTGTTTAGAAATAAATATAATAATTAAAAAACGGTTAAACTTGGAATATTCAAATTTAATAATTATTATCAGTTATACTTAATTAAAAGTAATCAATAAAATTTTAATTATCATTAAAAAAAAAAAAAAGCTGACATATCTAGATGAAATTTTTCCTTTCTTTTAATTAATCCTTAAGTCAGTAATGTTGTAAATCACAACTATCAATATTGATTTTTTCATTTTCAGGAAGCCATATATTAAAGTAATCCACATCCACCCGTTTCTACGATGACAGCTACTGAAATATCGAGAATCTCTGTGAGAAATGTAAAACTTTCGATGTTGTCTACTCATAAAGCCATTCATGATTAAAAAATTACGTGAAAACTTTTCTTTATCTGATCTGTTTGATTTTATTATTATAAAAAAAAAAAAAAAAAAAAAAAAAATGCAGAAGGACTAACAAATCTTTCTTGACGCCGCATTATGTTTTTTAAAATTTCCATGCTTTCTTTTTTTAATTCCTTGTATTTATTTTTACAGGTTTATCATTTTAAAATGTTAAACATGAAAATCCTACTGATTTTCATGTTTGGATTTTTTAAGAGCCACCACATTTTAAAGACTTCAATATATAAAACAAATACAGTAAGTAGGCATAATAACAAGTAAAAAGTAGATAGTTTACACGATATTTGTAAATATATAATTTTTTGTATGAATAATATTTCCAATTCCTTATTCACTGTTGTAAATAATGGCATTATCAAAACTTCTTTCTATTACATTAATACAGCAGACACAACTACAAAAGAAAATATTTGTTTTACATAATGTTGTAAGCATTTTTTAAGTTAGTATCGGAACTATTCGAATGCTTTTGCTACAGCAACAGGTTTTAATGAGGAAAAAAAAAGAATCCACAGCTAGACATGCCTGCCGTCTTTTATCAACAATGAAATGGTAGAATAAATTTGAAGTATTAAGCTATTGCATAATTTTCATCAGAAATTTAATATATTGTTCATAAACGGCAGAAGTATAATTTACAATAATGGGTACAAGCATAATTTACAATAATTGACAATAATTATGCTTTAAAAATTTTGCATAAATAAAGTAATGTTTGGCAGTTAAAAGAAATTAAGTACATGTTCAGAAAAAAAAAAAAAAATCTTTAAATATTAGATAATTTTTCTACATAACATCCACACTTTTGTATGCAATTATAATAGCTCAGCACAAATTTTTCGTACTTAGTCTTCGTAAAAAAGTGCCTTTTATTATGTCGATTAATTGACAACGTATTCTTTAATCTCGTTATATTTCTTGAACCTCTTGCCTCGAAGCAATAATTTCATTAAAAAAAAAAAAAAAAAAAAACGTCACCATGTGCATTATTACGTTATTTATTGAACTGCCATAAGAAGACTCATATTAAAGGTGTTAAATAAAGTTATCTAAAAAATAGAAGTAGAAAAATTAACATATATAAAATAGTTATTTTAAAATAAATGCAACATAAAAATTTAAGTATATTTTGTGAAATATAAACTGTTTATCTTTGAGAAAAATAGATAGTCATTAAAGCTATCGCATGGTCCTCTTTTGTTTATACGCAGTTAAACAAAGCTGAATTTTAAATTAATGGGGATTATAAATATTTTTCGTACTATTCTGCACTAGATCAATTACTAATTTTCAAATTGAAGGTTCAACTTTGCGATTGAACAGAATTTGTTAGTAAATACAATAGTTGAATGAAAATGGTTTCATGAATCGGCAAGAAATTTTGAATTACCTATTTGTTTTACAAGTAATTGTATCTAACTACTATTTGCTTCATATATAAAGCATACATTTTTCCAGTTCATAAATATAAACTTTCTTGTACAGAAAAAAAAAAAAAAAATATTGAAAAAACTTAGCAAGATGCAAACATAACATTTCATTCCATTTTATGATTTATCTTTGGAAATATATTTATGTAAAAATGTAAAATATAATGTCGTTCTCATCTTTTAGTTTTTCTGAAATGAGGATTTATATATATCGGTTAAAGTGGAGTCTAATAAACAATCTTTGCTCGAAATGTGAATTTACTTTTCCAGAAAGAAAGTGCATTTGCATTTTGATAAGATATTCGAGTGATTGTATAATAGAAATAGAAAGGAATTCATCTTTTATATCTCAGATATATCTGTAGTCGCATTTTTCTATGTAAACAAGAACGACAAGAAACCTATTGACAGATATTGCTATACTGCACTCCGCCTTTAAAAACTGTTTTAGAATATTAAACATATTTAGTTCGAGGAATTTCATATAAAGAGACGTTATTCATTTTTAAAGTTATGATTCGTTATTTTCGTTATAATATTGTTCAAGAGCTCACAAGAACATGTCATAAATGTGGTTGGATATGGCTTATGAATTTTTACCGTATGCATACGAATTTCTTTCTTTCTTTCTTTCTTTTTTTTTTTTTCTTTTTTTTAGTACCAAGGACTATTAGTCTCCTACGGATTTTTACGATACCAGTTTTACGATAGTTGGACATTTTTCGAAATCGAAAATTTATCAAAAATATAATTAAATAATTGAAAAGCGATGTTATAATTTGAAAAAAAAAAAAAAAAACTAATAGTCCTTCATATTAAACTAAATTCTGTTTTTTCCAGAATTTCATCAAAATCTTTAATTTTTTTTGTTTTTTTCGAAAAAAAAAAAAAAAAAAAAAAAAAAAATTATGATAATCAGTATCGAAACGGACAGTATCAAAAAGTTTTTTTTTTTTTTTTTTTTTTTTTTTTTTTAAGACACTACGGAATTTTACGATACCAGTTTTACGATAGTTGGACATTTATCGAAATCAAAAATTTATCGAAAATATAATTGAATAATTTGAAAACGATGTTATAATTTGAAAAAAAAAAAAAAAAAAAACTAGTAGTCGTCCGTATTAAACTAAATTCTGCTTTTGCCAGAATTTCATCAAAATGTTTTTTTTTCTTTTGAAAGAAAAAGAAAAGAAAAGAAAAGAAAATTTATGATAATCATTATCGAAAAAGTTTTTTATTTTATTTTCTTTATTTATTTTTTTACCCATTATGTACTCATTTTATTACATTAGTATTTCCATTTATATATTTAATTGCTTATCAACATTCAGCTGCCTGCCCCCCCCCCCCCTCATTTTTAAATTTATTTATTTATTTTTAATGAAGATCGGACAGACGAGGGCAATTGATTTGCACATAAAACAATTTATTTGACTATGCTCTTTCGATTTCTGCTGGTTTTACTTATATATCTTATTACAGTACGCTATGTTTCCTTGTTAGTAATCACATAAATTTTTTTAATAAGCAGTTCTGCACTGGAGACTTTAAGGGAAATTATACCATAGATCTTTTTTTATGTTTGGTTTTGTAAAGAGTCACCATATTTTACAAGCCTTCTAATATATAAAATTAGTACAGTAAGCAGGCATAGTAAGCTAAATATGTCTTTTACAGTAGTTTATAGTAAGCTCACCTTTCCTGTACAAATAATAATATCTGTACCAGTCGAATGCTTTAATTACAATCTTAGGTTCTTCAGAAGAACAAACTTGTTTTAATTAGACTTATCTACAACTTCCTGTTTAAAATGAAGCTGAAGTTATTCAGCTCTTGAATAATTTACATACGAAATTTCCAATACGTTGTTCATAAATGACGGAAGTTTGAAGGTTTTAGAAATTTGTATGAAAATTATTAATAAATTCATATTAAAATATTTTTTGAACGATGACTATATTAATTTTTGCACAAGTAGAATAAGCATCTTCAGAAACAGGTTTTCGAAGTTTACAGCTCATTCTTATAATTAATTTTCGAGTTATAGTAATATTTCTTTCCACATCGATTTTTAGGGGGCATCACATATTATCATTTGTATTATCTGTAAGTAAATATCTGTATATAATCTGACTGAAAAGTTTATTAGTTTGCTTTTATGTTTTTCTTATTGGCTTCTAAGCAATATTTCGATGTTTATTGTACACATTAACTTACTTTTGTAAAATTAACGCAATGCAGGCGAGAGATTGTGAAAGAATTCCAAAAGAAAAGAACACTGTTAAAAAAATGCAATTTTGTTGCCAGAAATTCTTTGTGAAAATTACAGAATTCTCTGTAATTTGAGAAAAAAGTCGTAAATTACGGAAAAATTAAGTTGAAAAAACGTATTTTTCTGTAACTTTCACAGAATTCTGTAATTTTCACAGAGAATTTCTGGCAACAAAATTGCATTTTTTTAACAGTGAAGTATCGCTGACGTATCAAAGTCCTTTTGTATCGCTGAAACATTAAAAAAGAAAAACCTATTTTGTATATTTATATTTGACTCTATATGTGATGCTGGTATGCATAAACGTCAATAGAATTTACCACATCAATTGATAAAGATCAAATTTAAATGATTTAATCTCGAATATGTAATATTTTGTTTTTTACTGAAAAAGTTTTAGAAAAAGGCGTAAAAGCAGGGGTTACTTTACAAAATAGGAAAATATTCGACGTGGATATGCTGAATCTTTTTTTTTTTAATTAAATAAGTTTTCCTAGTTTTTCATCGCTAAATTTTTGTTTTAACCCTGTTGTCCATATTTTTGTATTTGAATATTGTTGGGTTCGTACACCTCAAGTTAAATGTAATGATTTAAAAAACGCAGTAAGGCAGTGCTTGCTTTTTGAAATGGCAATATGCATTCGATAATCGATTAAAAAGGTTATTATTGTTACTTTTTAAAACATTTAATAACTCTTTTTCTCCATGCCGAATTTTCTGTTTCAATCTTGTTGTCCATATTTTTGTATTTGATTATTGCACAGTTTGTAAGCTTTAAGTTATTTAAATTTTATTGCATGAAGAAATACAATAAAATATTTAATTTTTATTAAATGTTTATTTATTTATTTATTTATTTTTATATTAGGTCAAATGTCGGACATTGGTTGTTTTGAAGTTCGTTAGAGTAGTATATGTATTATCCAAAGAAAACTGAACATTATTTACATACAATTAATTCAAATTATGCAGTAAATTTCCCATTTATTTGAAAAAATAACTAAAAACAAAGTTATATATATATATATATATATACATATATATATATATATATATATATATACGTATCTGACTTATTAGTTTTAAATTAGTTTAAAATTTTAGATAATGTTATTACATTTTTAATACTTATGAATTCAAATAGTTATTGAAATAAGCTTAGATACATACACAATATCTTTAATAAAATAAAATAACTTATATTTTATTTCATATTTAAAATTTTCATACTTTTTTTTTCATTTAGAACCTTTTTATTCTATGCGAGATCATAATTTATTTTTACTAAATATATGGACGGGCCACTAATACATTTTCGCTTGTAGTTCTATCAAGAATTAATTAAAAGTATATAAGAAGTACCTTTTTTGAACTGCCTTGATCACAGAAATTCGAATATGGAGTCAAACATAGGTTAAAAAAAAAAAAAAAAGCTGATACTAGTTTTAATATGTAGACGAGTCCTAAGCAAAATGTAACTATACCGTTATAAAACAAACGTAATTACTATTCGATTAGCGCTAGTCGCATGTTTATAGAACTACATGCGACAAAATTAGTTGGGGTGGCGTTTTTGTTTCTATACCCTACTGTATATCATTTTCATGCTCTTTTGTACTAGAAAAAACACTCAGATCTAATTTTCAAATTGAAGTATCTGCTTTTCGACTAACAACAATTTATTAGTAAATATGATTTAATGAAAATGGTTTAAAGTGTCGAGGAATGAGGAACTTGAATTACATATTAGTTTTATGTTGGAATTTTGAGGATTTTGAAATACATATTAGTTTTATAAGATGTTATAATACCTGTTTGCTTTATGCATAAAACATAATTTCTTTCAGTACATAAATTTCAGATTTTTTTTTTCTTCTGAAACTAAGTAAATTTTAAATATAACATTTCATTCCAATTTTTTTTTATTATTATTGCAGAATATATTTATGCAAAAATGAGAAATATATGCCTATCCCATCCTTTCATTCTACTGAAATAAAGATTTATATATTGGCTAAAATAGGGTATTTTGAACAAACTTTATTCGAAATATGAATTTACATTTTTCAGAAAGAAGGTGTATTTGCATTTTGATAAGATATGAATGATTACATAATAGATATTGAAATGAATCCATCTTTTATAACACATATATCTGTAGCCTCATTTTTATAAGTAAATAAGAACTACAAGAAGACTATTGACAAATGTTGCTATAAATCATGCAGCCTTTAAAAGTTGTGTTATAATATAAAGCTAATTTTGTTTGAGGAATTTCATATTGAAAACCGTTATTCAATTTTTCAAATTGTCAAACATTTATTTCCTAGTTATATGATTTCTGCTTCTTTAGAAAACATAATAAATTTAGTTTTCCATTAATATTAAAATACTTTTTTTTCACCGTTAATATAAATTATAAAAAGTTTAAAATAGTTTAATTAAATAAAAATTGTGTAATAGGTTAAGATTAAAATAATAATAAAAGAAATTGAATGAACAGAAGATTTTATTAGAAATTTTATTGGTTAAACGACATACTTAAGTTTTAAAATTTGTACAAAAAATTTATTTTATTTAGATATTTTTTAGATAAGATTTGTCGGCATTACAATAAACTTTCTTATGCACAATAAAATATTATACGTTTTCAGAAAGTCATTTAATTTCACGAATAAAATAATTACATACAGGCTCATATAAATTGAACCTCAAACTGTGAAAAAAAAAAATCCTCATCGACAAATAATATATACATATATATATTTATATGCTTGCATATCTTCACATTTTTCAGCTGAATTATATCAAAAGATTAGATTAGAAAACTTTTTCTTTTCCTTAAAAAAAGATTACTTAAAAAAAAAAAAAAAAAGATTAATTTACTTAAGAAAAGATAAACATATAGGTAAATGTAATAATGTATACATAATACCTTATAATCAGACTCAATGTACATTTTACATAATCAATCATCTGAAATATTTAATCACCATCTCCCTCACTATTTAATAAGTGCTTTAAATAATCCAATTCCCTATATGTTTATAATACAAAACTTAAATAAATGAAAATATGACTTGGTACAATTTTTGTTAAGCTCCAATTTAAATAGCTACATGCTTTGCATTTTCATGATATTTTGCACAAAAGACTGGAACACATAATATTCTTTTCTTAAATTTAAAGCGTATTTTAATAGATTTGTTTAAAAATATAATACTAATAAATAATGAATATATCATTAGTATATTTTTTATGTATATCAAGAATTTTTTTTAATTTACATTAAAGGTTTATTTAGATAAATTTTTCGATGAATGAAATAATTATAGAAAGTTACACTTAAACAGACATTTAATTAGTTCTACTTAAATAAGGATTTAATTAATAATATGAAAATAAAGATTCATTTTATTAAACTGAAACAAGCGAAACATTAAAATTTAACTCATTCTTTCATAAGCTTTTTGGTATATCAGAGATATCAAGACAAATACTGAAAGGGCTGACTTTAAAACCTACTTAATTTTTACGGTGATTAAAAAAAAGGAAAATTCTATTCGACCTTTCAGGGATTATTGATCAAGCATCCTGCGATCTGATAGGATCTATTGGATCGCAGCAAGCCATGTTGAAATCTATGGGGCATCGAATGCGTAACAACAGCGATATAACATATCCTAAAAATCAACTTGAAACGTGATTACTCCAGGTTTCTTTAGTTTTCAAAAAGAAAATTGTATACTGTTGATTCACTCTTTAATTGTCTAACGCTATATATATACTTTGAAATTTCTACTTTGAATAAACAGCCAGAAGAACAAAGTAAACAATTAAATACAAAGGGTAATATTGTTTTATTTTTCAAACTGAATTATCATCAGTATTTCCTTTATTATCATCTAATTTTCAACCTACAGTGATTTAAAGATTTATGCTTAAGATGACGGTCCCAGAATCTTTTTCAATAGCTTTTGAATCTAGGTTCTCTATTTTAAGACAAAGTTGCATTTGAAATAATATATGACAATTTACTTATTAAGATTTCTTTATTTCTATTCTTTCAGTTAGTAACTTCAAACTGAAAATCGGTCTCGCCTCTGTACTTTTTCCACTTCATTAAACTGAAAATGCATTGTACATTGTATGTTCATTTTCCAACACTAGTAGTGAACCAGAAAATAATATAAAATTATTTTTAATGGCTAATCTTGATTATACATTGTAAGCAAAATGGTAAATGACGACAAAATTTTCAATGATGGACAAGAAAAAATTCAAAATTTTAAATAATTGTTTAACATATAAAAATGAGATGAAGTTATGTTTAGTTAAAAAAATTTGGTCCAATTTAAGCAGATGAATCTTCTTAAATTTTATCGTTTTCAATGGTATATTTACAATCTATATGAATATGAAATTATTTTATCTGAATTTCTTTAAATTATTTTTCAAAATAAAATAACTCATGTAAAAAAAAAAAAAAAAAAAAAAACAAAAAAAAAAAAAAAAAAACAGGAAGGAAAAATTATGCAGTACGCATTGATTAATAACATTTTCCAACTGTACGTAATTGTCGTATCGAATAACTTTTAATATTATTTGCCTACGTTATCACACAACGGAGAGAAGGACTGAGAAATATACAGATAGACTAATTGATTTTAAAATTACTCTTAGGCATTTTGGAAAGTGTTAAAAAGGCTTAACGCAAACGAAAATGCAGCGATTAGATCATAATTACAGCTTTTGATCTCTTTGAATATTTTAGTGTAGCCCTGTAAATCAGAAAGTTAATCATATCATATTCTATACAAAACATTATTTTAGAATATTAACAATACATTTCAATATTTTTATGATTTTTACAGTAGAAAGATTTTTAAATATAACTTTAAAAAAATTCTGTCCTAAAACGTAATGCATTGGCTTTTTTTTTTTGTTGTTGTTCTTGTCCTTGTAAACAAACTAGTTATACAAGACCTATTAATGTCATTTTAAATGGCGAACATTCTATAGGGAAAATATTTATAAAAGTAACACTCATAGAACACAATGCTTTCGAATGCTTTTGGGTGTCCCTGTACACAAACCACAAGGATATTCACTCCATTTTCAATATGGAACATCCGATAGTGAACTTCAATAAAATATATCAGTTTCGAGAAATTCCATAAATATTTACAGAAGTTAGAGCGCGTGCAGACAGACAGAGAGATGGACAGATACACAAACTGAAATCATATTCACACTTAAAAAGGTTAGAAAGTGTTAAAAACGCTTAATGTAAACGAAAGTACAATTCTAGTAATTTTTTATTAATAGCTCTTAATGTAAATGGATATTTTTGTGTCACCCAGTAAATCTAATGTTAATGGTGCTATATTTTATGCAAAGCATTTTTTTGTGCATATAAATAACATATTTCAGTTTCCTAAAACTTCGTGGAAAGTAAAGTTATTAAAATTTGATTTATAGAAATATCTCTCATAGAACGCAAAGCTTTGGAATACTTTTAAGTGTCCCTGTACATAAATAGGCGGTGGTATTTTCTCTATTTTATACAGGAAACATCCAATAGTAAACAAGAATAATATATTTCATTTTCATTCAGATATGTCTACAGTAAAGGTATGAAAATATGGTTTATAGAAATACCTCTCATAGAACACAATGCTTTGAAATAATTTCGGGTGTCCCTGTACACAAATCAGTAGATGTATAAACGCCATTTTCAATAGGAAACATTCGATAGTGAACTTGAATAACATATATCAGTTTTAAGAATTTCCATAAATATTTACGGGAGTTAGAGCTCGGACAGACACACAGACAGGCAGAGAGACAGACGGACAGGCAGACACGGAAAACTGAAATCATATTCACACTTAAAAAATGTTAGAAAATGTTAAAAAACACTTAACGTAAACGAAAGTACAATTCTAGCATTTTTTTTATTAATAGCTCTTAATGCAACTGGATATTTTTTCGCCACCCTGTAAATCTAATGCTAATCATGCTATATTCTGTGCAAAGCATTCTTTTGTGCATATAAATAACATATTTCAATTTCCAAAAACTTCGTGGAAAGTAAAGTTATTAAAATTTGACTTATAGACATATCTCTCATAGAACGCAATGCTTTGGAATACTTTTGAGTGTCCTTGTACATAAACCGATGGTGGTATTTCCTCCATGTTATACAGGAAACATCCAATAGTGAACTTGAATAACATATTTCAATTTCATTCAGATATGTCTACAGTAAAGATATGAAAATATGGTTTATAGAAATAACTCTCATAGAATAAAATGCTTTGAAATACTTTCGGGTGTCCCTGTACACAAACCAGTAGAGGTATAAACTCCATTTTCAATAGGGAACGTCCGATTGTAAACGTGAATAACATATTTCAATTTCATTAAGATATGTCTACAGTAAAGGTATGAAAATATGGTTTATAGAAATACCTCTCATAGAACACAATGCTTTGAAATACTTTCGGGTGTCCCTGTACACAAACCAGTAGAGGTATAAACTCCATTTTTATTAGGGAACGTTCGATAGTGAACGAGAATAACATATTTCAGTCCCAAAAAATTCCATCAATATTTGCGGGAGTTAGAGCGCGGACAGACAGACAGACGGACAGACAGACAGAGAGACAGACAGGCAGACAGACAGACAAACCGAAGTCATAAACACTTTTCAACCTTGTTGGAAAGTGTTAAAAAAGAGAGAGATAAATATATATATAGATACAACTTTTACACACTTTTACTTTAGGTGATTTCTGTTAATCTAATTTAATAAAATAACGTGACTTGGGATAATTCCAGATTTATCTCACTTTAGGAGATATTTGGAATGTTTTTCATTCATTTTCATTACAGCAAAAACAGCGGTACATTTAAAGGATAAAGCACAATACTATTATTATTTCACAATTGCAACTCTTACGTCCACATAATGTTTTTCTGTTTTTTCTTCCGTGTGAAATTGAACTCCAATTTCTTTATCAGTTTCTGAAAGTAAAAAGAATTATATTTGAACAAACTTTTTCCATTTGTTAAACAAGGATTTCTGGCGTATTCAGGAAAGATATCACAATATCATTAATTCAGTTTTCTTGCTGTTAGAATAACGCATTAATTGTAAAAAGAAAGTAGCATAAATATAAATGTACACTGTTAAAAAAATGCTACTTTTCTGCCAGAAATTCTCTGTAATTTGAGAAAAAAAGTCGTAAATTATCTAAAAATTACTTTGACAAAACGTATTTTTCTGTAATTACAGAGAATTTCTGGCAGCAAATTTGCTATCTTTTAACAGTGTAGCTTATCATTTGATAACACAGGTCTGCTAATTCATACTTTTCAAGTTTTTAACACTTTCCAACAAGGTTGAAAATTGTTTATGACTTGGGTTTGTCTGTCTGTCTGTCTGTCTGTCTGTGTGCGCTCTAACTCCCGTAAATATTTATGGAATTTCTTGAAACTGATATATGTTATTCAAGTTTGCTATCGGATGTTCCCTATTGAAAATGGAGTTTATACCTCTACTGGTTTGTATACAGCGACCCCCGAAAACATTTCAAAGTATTGTGTTCTATCAGAGGCATTTGTACAAACCATATTTTCATACGCTTACTGTACAAAAATCTTAATGAAATTGATATATGTTATACAAGTTCACTATCGAATGTTTCCTGTTGATAATGGAGTTTATACCTCTACTGGTTTGTGTACAGGGACCCCAGAAAATATTTCAAAGCATTGCGTTCTATGAGAGGCATCTGTACAAACCATATTTTCATACTCTTACTCAACAAAAATCTCAATGAAATGGAAATATGTTATACAAGTTCACTATCGGATGTTCTCTGTTGAAAATGGAGTTTATACCTCTACTGGTTTGTGTAGAGGGACCCCCAAAAATATTTCAAAGCATTGTGTTCTATGAGAGGCATTTCTACAAACCATATTTTCATACCCTTACTGCACAAAAGTCTTAATTAAATTGAAATATGTTATACAAGTTCACTATCGGATGTTCCCTGTTGAAAATGGAGTTTATACCTCTACTGGTTTGTGTACAGGGACCCCGAAAATATTTCAAAGCATTGTGTTCTATTAGAGGCATTTCTATAAACCATATTTTCGTAACCTTACTGTACACAAATCTTAATGAAATTGAAATATGTTATTCAAGTTCACTATCGGATATTCCTGTATAAAATGGAGTAAATACAACTACTGATTTGTGTACAGGGACACACAAAATTATTTCAAAGCATTGTGTTCTATGAGAGGCATTTCTATAAACCATATTATCATACCCTTACTGTACTGATCAATTTCTTGATCTTCATGAAATTGAAATATGTTTTTTAAGTTCACTATTGGATGTTTCCTATATAAAATAGATTACATACCACCACTAGTTCAAGTACAGGGACACTCAAAAGTACTCTAAAGCATTGTGTTCTTTGTGAGATATTTCTATAAATCAAATTTTCATACCCTTACTGTACACAAATCTTAATGAAATTGATATATGTTATTCAAGTTCTGTATCGGACGTTTCCTGTGTTAAATGGAGTAAATACCACTACTGATTTGTGTACAGGGACACACAAAAGTATTCCAAAGCATTGAATTTTATGAGAGATATTTCTATAAACTAAATTTTAATAACTTTACTTTGCACGAATAGTTATGAAATTGAAATAAGCACAAAAGAAAATGCTTTGCATAGAATATAGCATGATTAGCATTAGATTTACAGGGTGAAACGAAAATAATCAGTTTTATAAAGAGCTATTAATAAATATTCGCTAAAATTGTACTTTTGTTTACATTAAGCGTTTGTAACACTTTCTAACATTTTTAAAGCTCCCCAACAAGGTTAGAAAGTGTTAATGACTTCGGTTTGTCTGTCTGTCTGTCCGTGCTCTAACGCTCGTAAATATTTGCGGAATTTCTTGAAACTGATATATGTTATTCACGTTCACTATCGGATGTTCCCTATTGAAAATGGAGTTTATACCTTTACTGGTTTGTATACAGGGACACCCGAAAGTATTTCAAAGCATTGCGTTCTATGAGAGGTATGTGTATAAATCATATTTTCATATCTTTAGTTTACACATATCTTAATGAAATTGAAATATGTTATTTCAGTTCACTATGGAATGTTTCTTGTATAAAATGGATTAAATACCACCACTGATTTATATACAGGGGCACCCGAAAGTATTTCAAAGCATTGTGTTCTATGCAAGGTATTTCTATAAATCATATTTTCTTACTTTTACTGTACACACATCTTAATGAAATTGAAATATGCTATTCAAGTTCACTATTGGATGTTTCCTGTATAAAATGGATTAAATACCATCACTGTTTTATGTACAAGGACACTCAAAAGTATTCTAAAGCACTGTGTTCTATGACAGATATTTCTATAAATCAAATTTTAATAACTTTATTTTCCATGAAGTTTTAGGAAATTGAAATATGTTATTTATATGCACAAACGAATGCTTTACATAGAATATATCATGATTAGCATTAGATTTACAGGGTGACACAAAAATATTCGGTTATATTAAGAGAATAAAAATTTGCCAGAATTGTACTTTCGTTTACATTAAGCGTTTTTAACACTTTCTAACATTTTTTAAAGTGTGAATATGATACCAATTTGTGTATCTGTCCGTCTGTCTGTCTTCCCGCGCTCTAACTCCCGTAAATATTTATGGAATTTTTTGAAACTGATATATGTTATTCAAGTTCACTATCGGATGATCCCTATTGAAAATGGACTTTATACCTTTACTGGTTTGTGTACAGGGACACCCGAAAGTATTTCAAAAAATTGTGTTCTATGAGAGGTATTTCTGTAAACCATATTTTCATACCTTTACTGTACAATATCTTCATGAAATTGAAATATGTTTTTTAAGTTCACTATCGGATGTTCCCTATTGAAAATGGAGTGAATACCTCTTCTGGTTTGTGTACAGGGACACCCAAAAGTATTCGAAAGCATTGTGTTCTATGAGAGGAGTTTCTATAAACCATATTTTAATGCTTTTAATGTATAGAAACTTTAATGAAATTTTTATATGTTATTCAATTCCCTGTCGGATGTTTTTTATGTAAAATAGAGTACATTTCTAACTGTTTTGTGTACAGGGGCACTTGAAAGTATTCCAAAGCATTGTGTTGTATGAGAGTTACTTTTTATAAACCAAATTTTAATAATTTTATTTTCCACAAACCTTAATGCAATTGAAATATATTATTTGTATGCACAAAAGAATGCTTTCTATGTAATATAGTATGGTTAGCATTAGATTTACAGGGCCACACAAAAATAATCATTTACATTAAGAGCTATTAATAAAAATTTGCTGGAATAGCACTTTTGTTTACATGAGCGTTTTAACACTTTCTTATAATTTTAATGGAAATATTGTGCATCTGTCTGTCCGATTGTCTACCTTCCTATCTGTTTGTCTCCGGCTCCTATTATCCGTGAATATTTTGAGAAATTTTAAAAAATGATACACTCAAGTTCCGTATGGAATGTTTCCTATTTAAAATGTCATTAATAGGTCCTGTACAACTAGTTTGTTTACAGGGACAACATCAAGAACAATAAAACAAAGCCAATGTATTACGTTTTAGGACAGAATTTTTTTAAAGTTATATGTAAAAACTTTCTACTATAAAAATCATAAAAACATTGACATGTATTATTAATATTCTAAAATATTGTTTTGTATAGAATATGATATGATTAACTTTCAGATTTACAGGGCTACTGTAATATATTCAGAGAGATTAAAAGCAGTAATTACAATCTAACGGCTTCATTTTCTTTTTCGTTAAGCCTTTTTAACACTTTCCAAAATGCTTAAGAGCAATTTTAAAATCAATTATTCTATCTGTATATTTTTCAGTCCTTCTGTCTGTTGTGTGGTAACGCAGAAAAATAGCATTAAAATTTATTCGATAGAACAATTGCGTATAGTTGGAAAGTGTTACTAATCAAAGCGTACTGCATGATTTTTCTTTCTTGTTTTCGTGCAGCTTTGGGTGTCTATAATGTGATTTAATACGATGATTTCAAAATTGCTTGTCTTCTCTTCCTATCACATAAGGGTTTTCACAAAGTAAGGATGGAGATCGGAAGAATTCACAATGTGACTGTAACAAATTCGAAACTAGTTATTCATAAAACACATTAAAATAATCTGGTGTGTCACTCACACGACTTTCTCTTACCCTGAAATATAATACTATAAATACAGGTTGGAGATTAAGAGGTAAGATAACGATGTTATGCAAACCTATGTTAAACAATTCAAATTAGGTTTCGCGAGAGTTTTATACGATAATTAGCTGTGCATGAGGGGTATACCGCCCCCCCAACCCCCCCAGTTTCATTAATGCACCTACATTTATATAGAATTTAATTCGGCTATTAAAAAATAATTTATTAAAATTATCATTTAAAAAAATTATCTTTTATGATAATGCAGACGATTTCTATATTAGAAAAGTAGTATAACACCAAATATCCTAAAAAGTCCATTTTATTCTCAAAAAAAAGAAAAAAAAAATTTTTTTTTTCTTAGGTTTTTTTTGTTAAAAGTAAAAAAAAAAATCGATAACTTTATTTTAAATTATCGCAGATCGCTGGTTCAACCATTCGTTTTAAAGGTATTGATGAGCTCTTTTGAAAGATACCCATCATGAAAATTTACTCCCCTCAAGGGGGGACTCCCCCCCCCTAGGGGGGAGGCGAGGCTCCTACATACACAAATTTTTTTTCACAGTTGACTATCTCTATTACACAAAATATATATTCGTTTCATTGGGTTTAGTGCAGTCTATAGATGTTAAACTCTACTTACCTGTAATTTCTCCCATAGACGTAATGTATTTGAATACTTTTGAGTGTCCCTGTGCACGAACCATTTGCTTCATCTCAACGAAAAGCTTAGTGTAGCATCCTTATATGATACACATTTAGAATACCACCAAGTTTCAACTTTCTGCCATAATTTGTTTTTGAGATATGCTGATAACAGACAGACACACAGACATACACACAGACCATTTGTTAAAAACATGATTTTCGTATTCAGGGGATCTCAGAACATGTAAATATAACAAAAACTCGCGTTCGAAAATTTGACCTCAAAACAATATTTTCTCTACCTTATGGGTAAGAGAAAGTAAAAAGGCTATTATTTAACATTACATTTTAAATGTGTTTCTTTACATACGATCTCCATTTAAAGCTTTTTTTCTTGTGCGCGACTTGGGAGCATTCAGGAGAAAGAATTCTCTATGCAGCATCCGAAAATAATCTTCTAATATGTTTTTACTCCTTCCTTCCTGATACCTTCACAACATTTCTTTGATGTCCTAATGAAACAATTGTCATTTTTTTTTCACTCACATCACCTAGATTTTACGGAAAATAACTTTGATGGGAGTTGAAAAAGTGGAGCTTTAAGCATAAAAAGTGTCATTTTTTATCAAAACTGTACGTGAAGTGAAGTTTTTGAATAGTTTTTGCTTAATCAGCATTGAAAAATACAACAGAAAAACACATTACCTTGAAGAAAAGAATTTCATCGCAGACCTGTGTTACTTTTGCAATAATTTAACTCATTTTAATTCGATGTTTTAATAAAGCATTTTAAAAGTACTGAAAATCTATATCGCTTACTTTTTTGCAAAAAAAGAAAAAAAATTTCGAGTTTCTTTTTGTATAATTATCGTATTTTCTGTCATATAACCTGCAGGTGAGATAAACGCATTGGATAAACTACAAAAACATTATTTAGTAAAGTGCAATGTTTTAAAACCTCATACGAATACATATATTTTTAAAGAATGATAACACAGATCTACAAAAAATAATGTTAGCAAAATTTGATTTGATAATTTTAACTGATACGTAATTTTTTTGGCATGTTGAAACCGAAAATGAAGCCAGTTTTTTTCTATCACACTTAGATTTTTGGCAATACAAGGTGTCAAACGACAGAATTTTTCCATTATTGTTAGTATCTAGTGTGTTTCCATGATTAATTAAAATTAATCGTGGAAACATACTATAAAAGTTACCATATAATTAGATTAATGGAAGAATCACAGAAGAATTTGTGTCTGTAGATACCTGGATTCACAAAAATCGTACGTGATAGAGGAAAAAATGGCTTCCGTTCCGGTTTCAGTATACTGAAAAACATAAAGATCAGCGAAAATCATCAAATCAAAATTTTATATGTAGACACGTGTAATTAATGATGTAAAGTTAATTTACATGACCTGCGGATTATACACTGAAAAATACGGTAAAATGTAACTTTTAAGGAGACATACGACCCTTAGAACTTCAAAAAACCTCGATTTAATAATAGTCTTTTTTTAAGTAAATTATTGATAAGTAAGCTTCATTCAGCATGTCTAATTGTTACCTATAAGTTTATTATGTATTTTGGAATATAATTTAAATTCTGTGGTGAATTGTTTAATAATTTATGTGTTAATAATAAATGTGCTTTTGTCACCTTGCACGCAGGATATCTCTGAAATTATTTCATATTTTTACTTGAAAATTTCACAGATTATGTAAAATATGTGATCCTTTAAACTGAACCTAAATTTGTATCCCCCCTATTTCTCATACAGGTGATACTTTAGATTTTATTAAAAAATAAATGGTCTTTAATTTTTTTTAAATTGTATATTTTTAACCTAAATTTGAACAAATTTAGGTTTAGATTGAAGGATTTGATGTGTTACATAATCTGTGAAAATTTCAAGAAAAAATATTAAATAGTTTCAGAGATATCTTGCGCGTAAGTTGAAAAAAAAAGCACACACATTTATTATTAACACATAAGTTATTAAATAATTCACCACAGAATTTAAATTATATTCCAAAATAAATAATAAACTTATAGGTAACAATTAGACATGCCCAATGAAGCTTAGCTAATTTACTTAAAGACTATAATTAAATCGATGTTTTTTGTAGTTCTAAGGGTTGTATTAAGTGAGTTTTTAATGTATTTTTTCTTCAAAGATTTCAAGAAATTCACATGAAAAGTGTGGTCACAGATGAATACACAAGCACAAAAATAAATAAGTAAAAATTAAAAGAACAGCAAAGTTGGGGTTATTAAAAAAAAGACTTGGAACTCCGAAACTTAAAAAATGATGGTAATAATTTTTGTAGGTTTTAACTCACTTAAAAATTCTCCCTGAATAGAGCATATCGTTTTCAGAATGTTTTGGTACTCTCTATGTTGTAAAGTCGAGGGATATGTGTATACATTTATAAAGGTTTATATTTTTAATGCATTGAAACATCTTATTTACATCCTTTTAACGACGCAATATAGATACGTATTGGGAAACTGGCGACAGTCTGAGACTCAAGTTTAGAAGTGGTCCGGAGACATGTCATCTCAATTTTGAGCCGCTGTGGAGGTTTACATTCCCCATTTGGCAACCCCCAGAGATATTACACTGCGCTGAAAAAAAAAATCGAGCCCTGATACCATTTTTGCTGATTTTTATGTAAAATGAACTCCTGAATTCGAATATGACACCCATTTTACTCAATCATCCACTGTTGTTTCGGTACGCCACCCCTTCCCAATTTTTATCACTGTTCGGTAATTTTATGGCCATGAATTTGATTAGGAGAATGGTAAAAATATTTTAACACAAAAAAAAAAAAAATAAATAATAAAAAAAAATAAAAAAATAAAATAAGATAAAATAAATAAATAAAAGTAATTATGTATAATAAGTAATTAAAATAATTGATTAATAAAACATAATATTAATATATATAATGACCCTCATCTGTCATGAACGAATCCGGTTAGTACCGCTTCAAAACAGAAACTTTTGGCAGCCATTTTTTTCGTTTGTTTAATTCAACTTAGGAAACATACATATAATTTTCATACATGTTTTGTATCGCACATATTCTTATATTTCCTATAAAACCTTGAAAAACTATTCAATTGTAATGTTTAAATGTCTACATTAAATAAAACGGATCACTGGCTATTATAAACATGAACCTATAAGTAGAATTATGTAACTTTATGATTATAAACAATGCACACAATGCAATAAAAAATAAAAACAAACATAATTTGTTGCCATTCAGAAAATACAAATTCCAAATGGACAACTTTTTAATTCCGAATGAACGACTCTTTGACTGTTTCATTAAAAAAACGCTTAAAATATTTCTAAAACATATTAAAGGCTTAAAAATCTTCAAATATTTGTAAAAACGCATTAAAGCCTTTAAATATTTTTATCAAACTTCATTGTTTGTTTACATTGTAAGGTATGATTGGCGTCGAGTTTAGTACGTAAATGCCGCCAATTGATTTTAATTTTGAAATTAGTGTAAAATGATAGTTGGGATAGAATGTTTGGTTGGGCAAATAAAAGTCACCAGTTGAAATGAGTATTGAAAGTAGAGTAGTCTAAGGTGATAATGTCCAGTTAAGGTAAAATGTTCGGTTGAGAATGAGAAAGTCCCTAGCTGGATTCTGGATATTTTGGCGATGTTGTGGTGAGATAGCTGGTTGGAGGTATCGAGTAGAGATGAATTTGGGTTAGCATGGAGTGTCTGTAGTTATTGGATAGTTAGTTAGAAAATTTGAAAACAGGATCTACGATAGTCTTAAAAAAGAGTATTTTGGTAAAATGAAGTGAATCGTTTTTTCTTATTATGAGGACTTTAAATACGCAAGCGAAGTGATGACGTCACTTGCTGTTCGTGGATACAAGAAAAATATTTCCTATGTTAAACGCCCAATGGATTTTTCGTAAAAAATTATTAAAAATCGAGGGAAATTATTTCCCGATTTTAATCCCCATATTTAGGTTTAGATATGTAATAGTTATCATGTGCATGCGTTAGATTAAGTTGTTTTTGTTCTAAAATTGATAAAATTTGAATTTTAAATTTAAAATTTCTAGATAAAAAAAAACTTCCATATTCCATTGAAAACATAAACATTTCATTTCAAAGGATGATATTTACACAATAAATATCCAACTAATATACTAATTAAAAGGAAAATGATAAATATTCTATCATAATTTGAAGTGAAATTTGTTTTCAAATGTCTAAATAAAGTATCTGATATAAGATACTAATATGTTGCAGCGGAATAGATTTGATATCGGTCATCCTTGGCAGAAAAAAAAAAAAAAAAAAAAAAAATATATATATATATATATATATCGCCAAATTATCTGGCGAATATAATTTAATTCCTTTCAAAATTTATAGTTATTTTAAAAACTTATATTAAGAGAGTAATGAATAATATGAAACAATATTTCGTGCAATACATATTACGAAAATATACATCTGGCATGTATATTTTCGTAGTACGTTTTTGATCGCCAAATACAAAACCGTCAAGGACAACAGAGTTTTGAAATTTAAAATTAAAATTTTGTCAATTTGACAGCAAAATAACTCAATCTAACACATGCACATGATAACTAATACATATATATACCCAAATATCGGGAAATAATTATCCTCGATTTTTAATAATTAAAAAAAAAAAAAATCCAATGGGCGATTAACATAGGAAATAATTTTATTGCATCCACGGATGGTCAGTGACGTCACACTGCGCTTGCGTATAGAGCACTTAATAGAACACTGGGATGTGTTGTTGCTGTTGTGTTGTCGGGCCTATATTTTTTGTCAACCAGCAGTTTTTTTATTGTCATTCATATTTATTGATCGGGTAGAATTTTTGAAGTGAAAACTTCTTTAGGCGCGTTGAGCACTTTTGGGTGAATAAAAATCATCGAATTCACGTCATCGTCACCTGACGCTTTACATTTGAAGTGAAAACTTTTGGGTGAACAAAAATCATTGAACTCACGTCACCGTCACCTGACGCTTTCCATCCTTTTATGATACAAATAATGTATCATACAATTAACTTGCTAATGTGACGCGTTAATAATTATATACCGTATATTGTTTTAAAATCTGGTGCGGCTCTACACGACTTCTCTCATTTCCGGACACTGTCTCTATTGCAGTTAGACCTCACAAAACCGTGAGAAAGCCCAAAGCTGCCATTTTTCTCACGTTTTTACAATCTGGTGCGGCTCTACACGACTTCTCTCATCTCCGGACACTGTTTCTATTGCAGTTAAACCTCACAAAACCGTGAGAAAGGCCAAAGCCGCCATTTTTCTCATGTTTTTACAATCTGGTGCGGCTCTACACTACTTCTCTCATCTCCGGACACTGTCTCTACTGCCGTTAGCGCATTAAATGAAATTGTAATATAATTTTTGCAGTAGTAGTTTATTATATTAATGAATAAATAGTAATGAATAAATAGTAATAGTATATTAATGAATAATAGTAGTTTATTATATTAATGAATAAAAAAACACTGCATTTAAAAGTATTTCCTGCACATTAAAATATTTTCTGACGATTCAAGAAATACACACGTAATTGTTCACGTTTTCACAATTTTTTTTTTTTTTTTTTTTTTTTAATTTCAGAACAAAAATTGGTACAACTATAATATTTCCCCGCAGCAGAATTTGGCGATTTTTCTTTGGCGCCGATTTGAACGATAACGATGTGGTTCTGAACTGTTTGCGATATAATATGGCAGCCTGCATTCTATTTATTTTGGATTTATGATTTTATGATTTATGATTTAGCTTATGATTTTATCATTTATGGTATATGATTTATAATTTTTAGATTTATGGTTTAGCCATAATCGACAAAAATAAATCGCCAAATTCAGCTGTGGGGAAATACTATAGTTGTTCCCCATCATGATTTAAACATTGTTTTCAAGATTTATCGCTCACATTCCGTCATTTTTGACGGGGTTATATACTAGTATGTAATATATAATTTCAATGGCAAATCCCCTCCTAAATATTTCCCTTGCTGCAATTGTTCATGTTTTAGAAATTTCCAACTCTGTAGTCCCTCAGAAAATATTTAACAGTTAAAATAATCCTTTCTCCCCCTACAAATCAAATTTATAGTCATAAAATTACAGAAAAGTGATACAAATAGAAGGGTGTCCCTAAAAAACGGTGGGTGATAGAGAAAAATGGGCGTCATATTCGGATTCAAGAGGTTATTTTACATAAAAATTTGCAAAAATGGTATTGGGGTCGATTTTCATGCAGAGCAGTGTTATTTGCACGTAACATGTATTAATTTTTGAAAACATCATATAACATTTCTGTTTCATAATGATCAAATATTGTTTACGAAAAGCCCTAGTATAGTGTATGAAGTAGTAAAATAAAAATATGGAAGCTTTAGGAATTTATTCTTCAAGACAGCAAATATAGTGCTAAAAACAATAACGTTATAGTACGTTATAGTACTAAAAGTACATATTGCACCTTGGCAAGAAAAGTGACACCAGTTCAGTGTTGCCAGATTTGGGGACTTTTTTTTTTTATTAAACTATCACAAATAATTTTGAGAAGTGATATTTGATATTCATAATAGATAGTGAATCTTCGAAGTGATTAGGCAACTGTTGCAATTAAAATTTAGTGGTGGATACTGAATAAAAAAAGTCCCCAAATCTGGCGCAACACTGCACTAGTAAAAAAAATACAATTTTTAAGAACAACCAGCTTTAAGATAACGATAAAGCGCAGATTAATCCACAATAAAACTGACGCAGCTATCTTTCAGTTGGATAAATTGTGTGACGTAGGTGTGACAATTTTCGAGCACGCTGGGCATTTCATGTACATGATGTTTCTGTTATATAAACTTAAAATTGCCTGTTTTTTTTTTTTTTTTTTTTTTTTTTTGTTTTGTCTTGTGTCACTTTTTTGACGGGAGACGAATTAGAACAATTGAATTTTAGGATTTTCGAATACTGCTATGACTGAAATATTTTTTTGTGTTATTTAATTGACAATTTCTGTCAGTAAATGAAGCGAGTATTTGTATTTGGAGTTTGTGGTGCTCATAAAGCTCGTTTATATTAATTGCAAAATTCTTAAAACTTTTAGTGGCCTCTACATAGTAGAATTTTATATAATTGAAGGAATTACAATTAAATACCCAGAGATAATAGCTTTAAAGAAATTTTAATGAAAAACATTTCAGTTTTTGACATATTTTGAAGAAGAATAAAAAGAAAACAGAGTTACATGGACACGGTTTTCAAAAAAGAAGAGAGAGAGAGAGGGGGGAGGCAACAGGCGGAATGTAGAGATGATGATGGAATTTCAAAAGAGAGTAGAAGATAAAGGCCTGATGAGAGAAACATTGAGAGAAGATAGTCTTAGAAACATATATATATATATATATATATATATATATTAATTCACGAAAAAGATAGATATTTGAGAAACAAATGAAAGAAATTGTAAAATTTAGAATATTTTGATTAGCATCCAAATAACCTAAAAGCACGGTGAAATTGTTTCTGACATATATATATATATATAAAACTCTTATTGTTAATTGAAATGAATACGATAATACTGTTATTCGGTTAAGAGCATTTCCTCCCACTATATGTTTATGATACGTTTAAGAGATACACATTTTTTTACTTTGTAAATAAATTTATTTTCAAGCGAATAAAGATACATTTAAAGTGAATTTGTTGTTATATTTTACATTTGTTTCTAAAGCTAAAGCCAAAATACATTTTTAGAAAAAGAATCTGTTTATTCAAGATGTTTATAGGATTTTCTTTGAATATATATATATATATATTAAAATAACTTGCTATCAGTTTTTCAGATAATATTATGAAATGCATTTTGATGATAGTAATATTTGAATAGAAGATGTAACAAATGAAATTGAAGAATGTACTTTTGAAATATGTAAGGGAATTGGAAAAAAATGTCAATATTTGTATTAGAATGGAAAACATGTTTTATTATGACTAAATTTTATCATGACGAATTTTCCTTTTTAACAAAGATATGCAACTTTGCAAACAATTTAGTATTATATACATACTCTTTTATATATATTTCAACTTTAAAGGAAACAGATAAACATTATAATATTTGAGCAATATACAATATGAAATTTAATAAAATATGTAAATACGAAATAAGTAAGATTTGAAGTCTAAAATTACATAATAGTGGAATATTATTTAAATTTTGTTAGTCTAATTTTTTTTACTGTTTGTATAACACTTATTAAATAAGTTGCATTAAGAATTTTTTACATAAAATAAAAATATTTAAAACCATCGCTTCGATATAAAATTGAAAGTGACTTGCTTTATTTAAAGTATGCAAAATTTATTTAAATATTTCCATAAAGCTTACAAACAATTTTTAATGGATTTTTTTTTTTATCCTAATAAATGAATTTATATTTAACAGAATTTGAATAATTTGTTTTTAAAAAGATAGAAAAATTATAAAGAACTATAGAAAAAAAAATGACTAATATTCGAAATATAATTCACATTTGTACAACAATTAATTATTTTATAAAAATATCTGTCTCCAATTAATTGCTAAAGACGCAAGATCTAATTACACTGCTCGGCATGAAAATTGCCTGACACTATTTCAGCATATTCTTATGTAAAATGACCTCTTGAATGCGAATATGACGCCCATTTGGACCTATCACCCACCGTTTTCTTGGAATGGCCCCCCTATTTTTATCATTTTTCAGTGATTTTATGGCTATAAATTTGATTTTTCGAAGGGGGGGGGAGGATTATTTAAATCGTTAAATATCCTCTGAGGGGCTACAGAGTTGGGAAATTCTAAAGCATGGACGTTTGCGACAAGGGAAAAATTTTTTTGGTAGGGGGGGGGGGGATTTGCCGCTAAAAT
Organism: Salticus scenicus; assembly: GCA_963930645.1. Classification (NCBI taxonomy): domain Eukaryota; kingdom Metazoa; phylum Arthropoda; class Arachnida; order Araneae; family Salticidae; genus Salticus; species Salticus scenicus. The sequence goes on along the minus strand of OZ005649.1, from coordinate 88,153,847 downwards.
TAAGCATTACATATCTTGTATTTTTTTAATCTGTTATTAATATTATTTTTTAAACTTTATATTTTTTGGTTTTTAGATGTTAAGTTAATTATTTTTCATTCTTCAAATCAAATTCATGGTCATAAAATTATCGAGCAGGAAAAGAAATTGAGGGAGGGGGTGGTGTATCTAGAAAACGGTAGGTAACTGGGCAAAATGGGAGTCATATTTGGATTCAGGAGATCATTTTACATAAGAATTAGCAAGAATGGTATCAGATCTCGAAAAAAAAAAAAACTTTTTTTTTGCAGAGCAGTGTTATTACTTTCGCTTACCATATTTGGTAAACAAAGTAATGTTATTAAGTCAAATTTCGAAAACAGTGCTTTTGCTATAACCACATGTTTCGATGTTACCTTAATCAGGAAATAAATTGCTTAGCGGTTGGTCTGTGTATGTGTCTAAGAAATAAAGAGAGAGGGGGGGGGGGAGGGAGACATTGTACAAATCTAGTATTCTAAATTTTTATGATATGGTGATGTTACTTAAATGATGATTAAATTTTTACTAAGATAACAATTTTGGTAGATTAAAACTGTCTGCAAAGTGCTCGAAGTGCATTTACATTTATTTGATGCACTTTTCTTTACTGTGATTAATTTAAGAACATTTTTTCGTACGGATATAATTTATAATTAATATACATAGCTACTCAAAATTAGTCGAATATGTTTCAAAGAGTTGTGTAAACGATAATTCACTGAATAATATGGTGTCAATTTTAAAATTTAACAACAGTCTTAAATGTTTTGTGAATGTAGTTATGATATTCAAAAGAAGGGTTGAAAAAAGTGGTAACCCTTCAAACAGATATACATATCAAATTTTGCTGTTTCTAAATCGATTTTTAAATGTCTTTAAAGAATACTAAGAATTTTGAATTATAAAATTTCATATCCTGCACCTTTAACTGCAATAATATACAGTCCGTAACAAAAGTGCCGAACACTAGCAAAAATTCTTATGTAAAAAAATTACACTTCATACGGTTTTGTTAAATAAATCCTTATCGAATACTGTTTTTAGACTGACTAAGAACAGGATTAGACAAGGCTTTATTTAAAAAAACCGGATGAAGTGTACTTTTTTTACATAGGAATTTTTGCTAGTGTTCGGACACTTTTGTTACAGATTGTATCTATTGTAATGCAGTATAAGGGAAACTAGTGTTAGCGCCACACCAGATATTTTCTCAAGCAAAATATTCTACTTTAAATTTGGGCATAATTGATGGATCTCAGTAGCCTTGATGAAGCAGTATGGGAACTTTTGGAGTTCACAGTTTTTGCCACTAAATAACATTTATTCCTTAAGGAATGAGTACCTCTCGTACCTTAAGGAATCTTTCTTCAAAGCACGGAGGAAATAAAACAGGAAATACCTGAGAGCCGCATGCAATACATTTCCATACAGATTGAGAGTTTGTATATAGAAAAAAAGATTCCCTGTTCAAAAATTGTTAATTATTACTATTCTAGTTCAGTTAGATCTATAAAATTGTGATCCTCATATATATTTCTTTTATCTGTTGGTTCTGTTTGAAGAAATATAGGACATACTGCATATTTTATAACTGACTTGAGCTGAGTGTGTTTAACGTCGCACTGTAGCTGCACAGTAGACAATTGCCATTGATCTGGAATTCACCCTTGAAGGTGGTCAGCAGACACGCCATTACGATTTTGATTCTCTGTAGAGAAGATGGCTCTTATCGGTAATTCCCAGAGGTATCAATTTTGGAACATAGGAAACATTGCAACTACAACGAATTTTACGTGCACCAGCCACGATGAATTCACACAATGGTCTTTTGTCAGCTGGAGTATGAAATTTGCAATCTTACAATTACGAGCTCGGCTCTCTATCGACCAGGCTACTAGGACCTCTATTTTATGAATGAATCAACATACTTACCAACGTTTTACAGTTTTATTAGTGGTGAATTCAAAATAATGGTGATAAATCTGATAGGTATTTATTACCACCTTTGAAATATATTATGTTATATTAATATAATTAATATATTATATTATATTAATTTTCTATTATTAAATATAGAGATAATTATTATAGAAAAGTTCTGGTATAAAATCTGTCGCCAAAATCGGGAGACTTGGCAAATATGAATAAATGATTAATATATAAAGAATCAAAATATAACTTCAGCATGAGGTAGTGATATGAAAAACGGCTTCATAATTATTCACAATTTTTTTTCTTTAATTATATAAGTTTGCTTAAATTTATTAAGTGATTATTAATGCGTTGAGCGCCACGCGAATACTTAAAGAAATCCCCGTCAGACCACGCGCGCTGCTTAGAATCGCGTTATGTTTACATTGTTTCAATAAAATCCATTAAATTGCCTTAATGATATAATCCTGTAATAAATAAAAATTAAGTAAATTTTAAATACGTTTTTAGTAACAACTTAAAACTGAGCTACTTCTTTAGTTTAATATCATATTTTACACCTGTGCGTCAGCCATGTTGACGCGGCATTATATCATATTATACATTGTCAGCCTTCGGTGGTTGACGCCCCCCAAACGGAAAGTTCAGTGTCAGCCACCGATGGCTGATATGGCACCCAACGGGTTAAAGTATTACTTTAAATAAAACAATTTCTTTTGACATTCTAAACTACTGTTTTTGTTCGTTCCGAAACTCAGAGAAAGTGGTTGCTTTAATTTTATTATACATCATATGTAGCAATTAACTGAAATAGTTATGACAATGCTTTATTTTATGAATAGAATTTAAATCTAAATGCTGTTTGAATATACTTAAAAAAGTGCATGAAATTCATCTATCCGAATAAAATATTTTCATTTGCATATACATCAATGATAGTCGAAGTATACCTTACTTTATTGAATTTCAATCAGCTATATTTCTAATGTCGTTGATGTTTAGTTTTCCAACTGCTGAAAAAAAAATATAAATAAAAAAAGAAGGATAAAACATACAGAAAACTGATAAAAGAAACAAATATATATGTATAACAAAATAAAATGTTTAAAATTATCTATTTGTTTATTGAATTTAGTTGATCGAATAGAAGATACTAAATTCATTTTTTTCCCCACGGAAATAATCAATGGTAAAAGTAGTCTACATTTGAAGTATGAAGAAATTATTTTTATGAGGTTTTATGGACACTTGAATTTTATAGGTTTTTATTTTATGTGAAATTGAACAGCACAAAACGGTATAAATTTTGTTATACATAAACAGGTTAAAAAAATTTTCAAAATTGGAAAATATATTTCTAGAAAAATTATATACTGCTTAATGTTATATAGGAAATTTTTTAGAAAAATTTTGGATTTAATATAATTGTGTAATTTTTATTTTAAAATTTATTAAAATAGATTTACTGAGGACAATATATTTTGTGATGTATTTTTCCTCAGATTTATTTTCAACAAATCTTTTTCTCCTTAAATCTTTTTTAATATAATCTTTTAAATAATTGTAGGCATATAATTATATTTACACGCAACAAATAACACAATTTACTATTTACTAAAGTTCACATGATTATGATTTCTTTAAATACTTTTATCAGTTATTATGAAAGAGAGTAGAAAAAAAAAAATAAAACTGTTTGGAATTTGATAGGATTATAAGTAACTTTATATAATATCTTTCTTTTTCTTTCTTCACTTTTTGCGTTAGAATATATTACTGTGTTGAGTGGTAAAAAATAGAATACTGACTGTATATTGTTGAAACTAAGCAAAATTAACACTGTTTAACATTATATTCCAGAACATTTATAAAAAAAAAAAAAAAAAAATCATGTATAAAATTCTAAATTCGCATTTCTAAAAGTTTCTTAGTTATGAACATTCTGTAATAATTCAAATTAAATTCTTGTTCACGTAAAAAATATCTTTCAAGTTTCTTTTTTTTTTTTTTTAATGATTTTTTTACTTTCTCTTACCCATAAGGTAGAGAAAGTATTGTTTTTGGCTCAAATTTTCGAATGCGAGATTTTGTTATATTTACACGTTTTGAGGTCCCCTGAATACGAAAATCATGTTTTTAGCAAATGGTCTGTGTGTCTGTGTCTGTGTGTCTCTCTGTGTGTGTGTGTGTCTGTGTGTGTGTCTGTCTGTTATCAGCATATCTCAAAAACAAGTTATGGCAGAAAGTTCAAACTTGGTATTCTAAATGTGTATCATATAGGGATGCTACAGTAAGCTTTTCGTTAAGATCAAGCAAATGGTTCGTGTACAGGGACAATCAAGAGAATTCTAATACATTACGTCTATGGGAGAAATTGCAGGAAAATAGAGTTTAACGTCTATAGACTGCACTAAACCAAATGAAACAAATATATATTTTTTGAAATAGAGACAGTTAACTGGGAAATTTTTTTTTGTGTATGTAGGAGCCTCGCCTCCCCCCTGGGGGGGAAGTCCCCCCTCGAGGGGAGTAAATTTTCACGATGGGTATCTTTCAAAAGAGCTCGCTAATACCTTTAAAACGCATGGTTGAACCACCGATCTGCAATAATTTAAAACAAAGTTATCGATTTTTTTATTTTTAACGAAAAAAAAACTTTGAAAAAAAAATGGTACTTTTTTTTTTTTTTTAATATTGAGAATAAAATGAACTTTTTTTGGATATTTGGTGTTAAACTACTTCTCTAATATGGAAATCGTCTACCTTATCATAAAAGATAATTTTTTTAAATAATAATTTTAATAAATTATTTAAAAAAAAAAAAATATTTTTAAATAACCGAATTAAATTCTATATAAATGTAGGTGCATTAATGAAATGGGGGGTTGAGGGGGCGGTAGCCCCCCTCACACAGAACTAATTATCATATAAAACTTTTCAGAAGCCTAATATGAATTGTTTAACATAGGTTTACATAACAGTACTCGTTATCTTACCTATTAATCTGCAACCTGTATTTATAGTATTAAATTTCAGGGTAAGAGAAAGTCGTGTGAGTGACACACCAGATTATTTCGGTTAAAATAAATTTTTTGTTACTTGATGTTTTATAATAGTAACAATAATAATAATAAAGATAAAAGCATTTATTATGAATCCAAAGAGTAAAATTTTTTAAGTTAAAAGATGTTAAAAATGAAAATGTATATATAACGTAAAAGTAAAAATAAAATGTAAAAAGTAATTATTTGCCTTTCTATTCACGTTTAAAATGAATTATAATTATATTGCTGAAATTATAAAATAAAACAAAATGAATATACTAATTTACGCATGCTTTTTTACTTTTAGTTTGGTTGGTTGGGTTGGTTTTTTTTTTACGTCGCACTAATGCTGCGCAGATGGGCAATTGGCGACGGTCTGGGACTCACCCCTAGAGGTGGTCCGGAGACATGCCATCGCAATTTTGATCCTCCACGGAATTGACTTTTAGTTTGAAATTTAATGTTTGGCGAGACCCCATCGATATTCAAATCGGAATCGGTATGCCGTTTACAGCTGACGTTCATGATGTACGTGATATCAAGATCAATTTTCTTAATCGAGTGTTTTCTTTCTTTCTTTTTTTAAATAATAATTTATATTCTATAGTAAATATTTTTTATGTTTATTGGAAAATAAAAATAAATATATACATAAATACAGATAAACTTGCTTAATACAAGACCAAAAAGTTTAAAATCGTTATGTATCATAAACATACGCTTCACGTTTTCAATATATAAAAACAATTGTAGATTTATGTAGAATTATATAAAAAATATTGTATTTATTGTTGAGTTATGAGTTGCTATTTCATTTTTTTTTTTTGGGTGTAAAGCTAATTTTATATAATTTTCGACAAAACTCTTTTATTAAAGAGACACTTTAAATTACAAATATACTTTATACAATTTCTGTTGACTATTTTCCTTTTTTATATAAATAAAATGAGAATTATGACATATAGACATTTTATAGAAGTTTTAATACTATGCTCATCGTAATAATATAATTAAAATTGATAAAGATTTCTAACATACAAAATATAAATATGTATTAAAATTTATAAAACTTAGAAATTAGGAAAAAGATCAACCAAAATTTATCTATTTTTAGTTTTTAATTTTTAGTTATAGTTATCTCCTTTTTCAAAAAAGTAGTTATCCCCTTTTTCAAAGTCGTATATAAAAATCATTTTTAGTCATGGTAAACCATTGAAATATCCTGTATTTTATATATACTTAAAAGAAACGTTACGTAAAACATACGTTGTGAATAGCGGTTTATGTTATTTAAACATAATTGGTTTAGACAAAATTAAAATGATTTCTTTCTTTTCAGGATTTCAAAGTACATGCATTCATGGCTATGTTATAATAATAATAACTTCTGCGTCTATTCGCAGAAGATTATTATTATTATTTTTAAATAAAAATTAGTGAATAAGTGTTTCGAAATCTAAGATCATTACGAACCTCATCTTCTGTCGTTAAGTTTAATCAACATCAAGGGCATTTTACAAAACCTTAGAATACATTAGAAAAATGTATATTAGCACTTATGAAAAATTACAATAATTTAATTAAAGTATATTTTCCAAACAATTTTACTATCTAAAATCTATAATGGTTAAATTTTGAAGAGATTGGATTTTATTAAATTTTTACCAATTCTGAGATCCAAAATTTCATTTAAAAACTAACATTTTGTAAAAGTAGTGCAACAGTTTCTGAAAGAGGCATCATATACAGTCGAATCTCGTTAACGTGAATCTCAAGGGGATAAAAACTTTGTTCATGTTATCAGTAGTTCATGTTAGCAGTAAATAATCTTCATATAACTAAACTAATCTTTATTTTGACGGGGATTGTGGAAACGGCTAAAGTAATTCACGTTAACAGTGTTCACTTTAACGAGGTTCGACTGTATATATATATATATATATATATATATATATATATATAGAGAGAGAGAGAGAGAGAGAGAGAGAGAGAGTTTCCATCATTAAAGTGACTAAAAATGTATAAAATATCAAAATACATGAAGACATTATTATATTTTCTCCTTTTAATTCATTTTTTATATCTTCTTAATTAACTAAAACATTCTTTTTATAAAAGATTGTTACTCTTTTTTTTTTTTTTTTTAAATAAGAAATCATTTAATTTTTTTTTTAAAAATTCTTTTCAGAACCAATAATATTTCATAGATTACGTAAAGTAAATCACAAGAACAAAAAGAACAAAAAAAGTTAAAAAGAAGTTGCAAAAGAACAAAACTGGAAATTATTAAATGAATACATTAATTATATCCATTACTTTTCGGTAAAATAAATTTTATTTAAAGTTTTTTTTTAATGCAAAAATTTTAAATTAATAGATTAAACATTTTTTAGAGTATCGTTAATCACTGCTTCAGATATTTAATGCGTTTGAAATGAATCAATAGATTTACAGTCCTGAAATAATTTAATAAAATCCATTTTAAGATTTTCTCCGTAATGGGGAGTAAATGTGACACCTACATAATAAGCATAAAAGATGAAAGGTTCCTAATATGTAACATGAATGAAGTAATATTCATGCTCGAGCGAAGCCAGTGCAAAGATATAGCAGATATATACTGCTTTATGAAACTCTTTGAAACTATTATATCCATGCATTCTTATTTTAGATTAACAAAGTTTAATTCCACTTCAAATTACGATAGTATCTTAACATTTTAACTGCAGAGGAACACATTTGTTTTGTTAGTGAATATAAACAAATTACATATATTTAAAAATGTGAACTTTAAAATAAATTTTATAAATAAAAAATAATAAATTTAATCATTAATTGGTGTCTGATATTTTTACTTTCCGAACATACTATGTAAAAGAAGTATTGTAATTGTGATTTTTGAAATGCATTTTGTATCTTGCGTAGTTGTAAAATGAATGATCGCAGAAAAATGCAAAACTCTATTTGTGACTGTCCTCATATCTAGTTATAAGCCTTCGATTCTGGTCTTGACACGAACTCCTTTTTTAGAGATATTTATAATTTTACTCGATTTTTTTAAATGCATGTATGGGTGCGTATATATGTGTATGTGTGTGCGTGAACACGGTGGCACCTAAACGCTTTGCTCGAACGAGCTGAAAGTTATTACGTATGTCATTGTCATCATTGTATATATTTTGATGAATCTAAAACGCAGTGTTGCCATATCTGGCGTATTTTTAATTCAATAGTCTCCAATGATTTTGTGATTTGATATACAAAATAGACTATCAATCTTCGAAGTGATTAGGCAAAAGTTACAATTATAAAATATTGGTGGTTATTGAATAAAAAATACGACAGATCTGGCAACACTGCTAGCACGTACAGTCGGCAGCAAAATTACTGAAGCTTTTATCCACACTTTTCATGTATATATTTTTAGTTTGATCGCTTATTTTTATCTTCAGCTTTCTTTTGCGTAAACAGTATAAGGCTAAGATCATGAATCGACAAATATTTACCTAACAAAACAGTATTAGGTGCCCATCTTTTGAGTAGGAATTATTGCTAGAGCTTTACTAATTTTGCTGCCGTCTATATATTTTTTTCATGGTCACAAAAGGAAAAATGCTTTATTATAATGGACTATGGGCTAATATTATTTAAAATATAACTATCTTATCCGATTGAGTTGAAATTTTATATACTTGTTAAAGATCATCGTCGCTCAAACTGTATACATTTTGGTGAATATAGTATTTACAGAGTTTTTCAGAGACACAGCAAAAAATTCCTTATTATTATGAACTATGAGCTTAAATTTTTTGAAGTGACATAGCATTAAACGCCTTATTCGATTGAGTTGATTGATTTCAGACTTTATGAAACGTCTTATTCGATTGAGTAGATTGATTTCAGACTTCTTTCACTTTAGTTTATTTAAACAATAGTTAATTACTTAATGCTCGGAAAGTCGAGTGGAGTCACTCTAGATTTTTTCTAGAGCAACGGAAAAACACTCTACTCAACATAGCCCTAATGTTTTTAAGATACGGTTGATTTGGTTTTAGGCATTAAACCTTTCTTTGCTTGCAAAATAATAGACTTTTTTACCTTTTTGTGATTTTTTATAGTATAAAAATGTTTTACATAATGTTGATACTTTTTACTGTAAATGCAATTCTTGTCAAATATAATTCTGCTTATCAATATGCATGGTGAATTTTTTGTTTGGTTTTTATTTATTATCTATTAAAAAAAAAAAAAAAAAACTACCGCCACTTTTCTGTTGGTGTGTCTGCGTCCCTATGTCCTCACGATTAAGCGGAGATTCAGTATCGCGAGAGGAACCGATGCAATGTTTGCAGAATAATCCAAGGCAAATATTTATCTTAGTCTAAAATTTCTCACAATTTAGCTAAAGAAGTTAACAAATAAAAATTTCGTGTTAATAAAGGTATTTTCTTTTCTAACCTGCAAGTACAGTCGGCAGCAAAAGTATCCGAGCACTAGCGAAAATTCCTATATAAAAAAATACACTTAATACTGGTTTGTTAAATAAATCCTTGTCGAATCGTGTTCTTAGACTGACTAAGAACAGGATTTGACAAGGATTTATTTAACAAAACTGTATCAAGTGTACTTTTCTACATAGGAATTTTTCCTAGTGCTTGGATACTTTTGCTGCCGACTGTAGTTTCTTCAAATTGTTATTCCTTCAGTATAGAACGTCACGGTTACCAAGGAAAATAAATTGTAATCCATGGTGTAAAAAAAAAAAAAAAAAAAAACAAGAAAAGAAATAATAATAAAAAAAGAATATAGTGGGTTTTAACTTCGCACTATAGCTACTCAGTAGGGAATTGGTAAAGGTCTGGAATTCTACCCTAAGTGTAATCCGGAGATATGACATCCCATTTTTGATTTTATATTTTATATGATACATTTTATATTCTGTTTCAATTGCTTTCAATAGAAAATTAGAGATTCATACTTCTCATGCTATTATTTACTTGTAAAATTTAATAATCACACATCAGTCCATTTAAAAAATTGCTCGAATTTGTAAAACCAGTTAACTCAATTTTACATTTACACATATGCATTTTTTTGTAAATGAGTTTTCAAAGATAGGACTTAATTTTCTCAAATTCATTTTTTTTTAAATACAGGAGTGCTTTCTTTTGCTGCGTTGAGTTCCTTTTAAGTGTATGATATAGAACGTAATTAAAAATCATTTTTTTTGTAGTTTGAAGTACAGTCGGTAACAAAAGCATCCGAACACTAGCAAAAATTCCTATGTAAAAAAAGTACGCTTAATACAGTTTTGCTAAAAATATCCTTGTTGAATCCTGTTCTTAGACTGACTAAGAACAGGATTCGACAAGGATTCATTTAATAAAACAGTATTAAGTGTACCTTTTTAATATAGGAATTTTTGCTAGTGTTCGGACACTTTTATTACCGACTGTACGGTCGATTTCATTTTAGGCGTTAATCTTTCTTTGCTTGAAAAAATTATAATTAATTTCATAATAATAGACTTTTATACTATTTTGTAATTTTTGTAATTTTTTTTTTTTTTTTTTTTTTTTTTGTCTTTTTTGTAATGTTTTACATAATGCTGATACTTTTTACAGTAAATGCAATTATCACTATGCATGCTAAGGTTTCGTTTACTTTTTATTTATTATCTAGCTATATATATATATATAAATAATAATACAGCTGCTATTTTTTACTTGGTGTGTCTGCGTCCCTATGTCCCCACGATCAAGAGGAGATTAAGTCTCGCGAGATGAGCCGATGTGCTATATTTGCAGAATAATCCAAGGAACATGTTTATCTTAATTTTAAATTTCTCTCACTTTAATAGAATTGCCCATCTGCGCAGCACTAGTGCGACGTAAAAAAACCCAACCAATCCAACCAACTCACTTTAATAAAGACGTTACCAAATAAAAACTTCGTGTTAATAAAGGTACTCTCCTCTTTAAACTGTAAATAGTTTCTCTAGATTGTTGTTGCTTCAGTCTATGGTGTCACAGTTACTAAGGAAAATAAAATGTGATCTATGGTGTAAAAAAAAAAAAAGAATGGAGTGGGTTTTAACTTCACACTATAGCTATATGAAGTAGGTAATAGGTGAAGATGGGGAATTCTACATTAAGGGTAGTCCGGAGACATGATATCACAATTTTGATAGTATTTAATAGTAAGAATCATTTGAAATTCTTTTTTTAAGTAGGTATAAGAACCAACATCATTTTATAGATAACACACACACACACACAAAAAAAAAAAAAAAAAAATCAAAACACGTAATAACACATATAAAAGTCTTAAACGGATGCATTGAATATCTATTATGTTTCAATAAAATAATTCAGTTTTATTTAACTATATTTTATAATAAAACCTTAATTTAGTACTAGATTAAACATTTTGGAGTATCATTAATCACCAATTCGGATACTGAACACTTTTGTAACGAATCTATAGATTTACAATCCTGAAGTAGATAAAATCTATTTTAAGAATTTTATCCGTAATGAGGTTCTACATAATGAGCACAAAAGATGAAAGGTTTCCAATATGTAACATGAGTGGAGTGAAACCCGTTCTTCAGCAAAGCCAATGTAATGACATATGAAATACATACTGCTTTATGAACCACTTTGTCACTATTATATACACACATTTTGTTATTTCAGGCAAAAAGTTCAGTTACACTTAAAATTCTGATAGCAATTAAAAAAAATATATTGAGGATAATACATTTTTTTTGTTAATATTGGGAATAAAAATTAGTTCTGTCCATTTTTTTTTTGGTGGTAAAAAATACATTTATTTCAGAACAAAATAAACGAATCAAAGTATTTTTTTTATTGCTGACTAATACTTTTCCCCTCCTCTCATGCAATTTTTGAATTCTGTCTCGAAGGAATATCTCGTCTTTTGAGGTTTATCCATGTTAGGAACCAATTTCCAATTTCTAAAAAAGAAATGAACCAGTGAACTATGAAATAGGGTTGCATCCGTCGAAATAATCAGTAACCAGAAGCAGAATGGCGGATGCGATAAAATATCCCACTTGAACATTTTCAAAAAACATTTTTTTACGACTTCTGTGACATAAGGCCGTGTGTTGTCTTGGAGATGAATAAGTTTGTTATGCTTGTATTTTGGTCATTTTTCTCGCAATGCGCAGCTTAAACGAATCATTTTTAGCCTATAATGGAATCGTCAGGTTGTAGCAGCTCATAGTATACAACTACTTTCTTGTTTCATGAGATACAGAGCATAATCAACGAACCATGAATATTTGCTTTGGTGTTAATGTTAAGTTAGACAGCTACGATTGAATTGTTCTAAAATATCCATTTCTCATCCCTAGTCACAATCAGATCTGAAAAACCCTTTCTTTGTTTTCTTTGAATCAGCTGCTCGCAAGTGAAAAAATCGCTTTTCAACGCCTCTCAGTTTCAGTTCATAAGATACCTGCCTTGCTTTTGATTCATTCCCATGGATAGCAATCGTACAGAAACTGCTTATGGAGTCACTCCAAATAATTTTGCAAGCGCCTCTTATGTTTGACTCGGATCTTCATTTAGTAAAACCACTAATTCTTTGTCTTTGACTTTTTTTCTTTACAGAGCGAGGTTTTACTTTTAGGAATTAAATCACTACTAGCTGGAACCCGTCGAATTCGACGATCACTTTATTAACTGTAATGTTTCAAAAACCGTTGCATAATTATTTAAATGTGTTTCATGATAAAACATCTAATATAATTTACGACATTTCACTAGAAAGTCGGAAAAATGCTTATAAACAGAAATACTGTATATGACATCACTTTCTACAAAGTACTGTCAATGTGACGTCAAGCAGACTTCAAATAAACAGATGCTATCTTTTATTTTCTATTTCGTTTAATACTAAGACTATATGTTAGCTGACCCGTCCGGCGTTGACCGGGCCCATGATACCTTAAATGAACCTTAAATTTGTATTATTTTATACCTTTAACTCGATTTTGTTTGAATTTCTGTTTTAAAATGAAAACATCACGAAAAAAATAATCATTTGTAAAAAAAAAAAAAAAAAAAAAAAAAAAAAAAAACCTTAAACAGAACGGAACTCGGGTTCGTGACCCAGTGCTTACGGCACGTATATGCAAGCCGCTAATACCATGCAAAAATTCTCAAAAATTAACCTTGAACCGAACGAAACTCTGACTCGTGTTACCGCTGCCTGTGGCTGCGGCACCGTATAGCAGGTATGCTACGCAGGCGCTGCAAAATCTACTTTCCTCCACCAGGGAGCGCAGTATGTTGTATACGAACATCACCAATCGCCTTGTATTTCCAAGACCTTTCAAATAAGGTGTCACATGGTGGTGACAACTGCAAAATCCTTTAGTTGCACTTTCCACCACCAGGGGGCACAGTGTGTTCTATAGGAACATCACCAACGGTCAGGAAATACCAAGACATTTAAAATAAAGTGCAACATGATAGGGCCCACTACAAAATCACTTAGTTCCACTTTTCACCACCAGGGGGCGCCCTATATTATATACAAATATTCCCAATCAACATGAAATTTCAAGACCTTTATCAACAACCGCCTTGAATTTCCAAGACCTTTTAAATAAGGTGTCACATGGTGGTGTCAACTTCAAAATCCTTTAGTTGAACTTTTCACCGCCAGGTGGCGCAGTGTGTTCTGTACGAACATCACCAACGGTCAGGAAATACCAAGACCTATAAAATAAGATGTAACATGATAGGGCCTGCAGCAAAATCACCTAGTTCCATTTTTCACCACCAGGGGTCGCACTATATCGTATGCAACAGAAAGTGATTTTTTAGTATTCGACTCTAGTCCCCATATGTACAATTTCTTCACCGTGAAGTAATTTGAAGCTTAGTTAAGCTCGTAAACGTGTTTTTAACCCGTTTCCCAAACGGGTGGGAAACGGTTTCCCCCCGGGAGGGGAACCGTTCGACTTTTTTTTTATTTTTCTCTTCTCATAGCACATCTACAGACCAAGACCTTTTTTTAGACACCTCAACCAAATTTTTACATTAAGTAGTTCTCTCAATATAGTGGAGACAGACAAAAACATGTTTCAAATTAATATATAGATTCTTGAAACGTCGAAATCATTCCCTACATGATTTATCACTTGGTGCATTGTCACCATAAATTTTCACAAGCATCTGTTACACGCCATCTACATTTTTTTCCAATTACAGTAGATAACTAAAACCTCCCGTAAATGACCATAAAATATGACAAATTCCCCGTAGTTGAAAACAAGATTTTTATAAGTAACTCTAAACGTTATAAATTGAATATTATTGATAAATGTTTAACCTTTCTAGAACCACTGAAATCAGCTGTCACTATGAATCCTCGAAAGGGTTCAGAGAAAGACCTTTACAACGCTTAAAAATCTGATTTAAAAATTTAGTGTCTTGTGCTCATCACAGAATTTTCTTCTATGTTATTATAGGGTGGGCGGAAAGTAACTCCCTACTGGAAATATTTTTTTTTCTTTTAAATAAATGTAGTTATGAAGGCAATTTTTTGTACACATTTAGTTTATTGTGTGGCATGATAATTATAAAAGTTACAATTCAATGTGTGCCCCAGTATTTTCTATACACTGTCTTAAACGAACAGGTACGTTTGCTACGGCCTACCGCAAGAACTCATCAGGAACACCACTTATGACCTCACGGATTTTGTCCTCAAGGTTTTGAGGTTTGCTGCGGTACACTTCTTCCTTAGCCCACCCCTATAAAAAGTAATCGCATGGGGTGAGGTCTGGACTACGCGCAGGCCATTCTGAGGAGCCTCGGCACCTATCCAGCGTCCAGTGAGTCACTCATCAAGCCACTGATATATATTAGACATTTGAAAAAGGGAAAAAATATTACAAATAATGCTACACTACAGTCTTCAAAACAAGGTAACTTTCAATGCAATCTACACTTGCGTGGCATGATAATTACAGAAGTTACAATTCAGTGTGCGCCCCAGTATTTTCTATACACTTTCTTAAACGAACAGGTACGTTTGCTAGTCATACGTACGTTTGAATCAATACGTACGTTTGCATCAATAGCTATTCCAAATTCAAAATAGAGAGTTACTTTCCACACACCCTGTATATCGCAGCATAAACTACCAATTAGTATGCGGCAAAATTTAACCATATCTTTTCTCAATAAAGTTTCTACATATCTCTTTGGTAAAATTTTTAACAATAGGTTCTGAGATGCAGCCTTATTGTGAAACTCAAATGGTAAACAGTCAGCCGATATGCACCCAGATAAAGTCAGCATTCTTTTTTATTCTTTTTCGTAAAGTTTCATCTCACTTATCAAGATTGATGCATAAAGTAAAAAAGAAAATTCAAAAGTAAAGTTATAAGTTTATAAAGTTATAAGTTTATAAAGTATAATTTGAGACTAAGCCTTACCGAATAAGGGGAAATTTGAGCTTTGCAGCACCGTCTATCAGCAGATATACACCCAAACTCAATTTGCATAGTTTTTCATAATGGCCATCTCACACATCAAGTTTTACATAATTATACACTATAGAAAATAAGATATAATCTTCCCGTAGACGGTGAAATTCGCATTAACAGCTTTACCTACTGGGCGATATGCACCGAAAATTGATAGAGACCAAGTCATATCAAAATGCTATGAAATATTGTGAAATCTTTTATATGACACTCAGGCGCATAGATACGTACACGGACATGTATTAAAGAGGGTGAAATCGTGTTCAAGATATTTCAAAACGTATAATTCCATCGAAAACTAGAAGTTCTAAATTTCTTACGAATCCTATACTTTCTTGAGTGAATATAGAAAAGAAAGTAATATTTCAAAACTGTCTTTCATGATAATACTCTTCAGTACATTTACAGTTCTTATGGAAATACAGGAAGGAAATATACAAATATTTCAAATCTTAGGATAAATATAATTCTTTTTAAAAACATACCTTTTTCAAAATACGTACTTTTTTTTTTATATGGAATTTTCTTCATAAATGTATTTCGATTTGCTCGAAATTTTGAATTTATTAATATTTGTGTATATTCAAGATTTGCGTACATACTATTTCTTGTAAAGAAATATTCTTTACAAGGAAAGCACTCACACGAGTTTCCCTTGTCCCTGTATTTCAGTAATATAAAGACAGACTGCTGATTACGGAGTAAGATATAACGTACTGTACAATAACCTAATTTACAAACATTTCAAAACTGGTTTATGAACAATTTTATTTTACATATAATTCTGTGTGAAAGCGCTACAGCCCCCCTTAATCTTCCGTTTGAACATAGTACCTACCTTTATGAAGAATTCAAAGCTGTTTTTTAATTTAAAAAAATATTCCAAGTCATTCATGAAACTTTTATCTTCACCACTCTTTGAAATTTACAAATCTCGAACAATCTATTGAAGTGGTAACCTCATATGAGTTTTAAAATAACAAAATTAACTTACGGGTGAATAAAGCACTTCCACCAACTACATTCATTACAAAAGAATTATTTCGCTTAATTCTGGGTAGACCTGTATATTATTTACAATTTATTTACACACCATATTGAGTATTTAAGTTCAGTTATATAAGAAAACACATAATACTACCTCATTGAACTTGCAGCATTTTCTATAAATAACTCCAGCTCCAGCACATTCGATAATTTTGGGTGTCCCTGTAAACGAATGACGAAAGATTTTCATGACACCATATTTCATACGAAATATGCTTTTATGCATAAAAAAATATATACTCATTTCACTTTTTTATTGCAGACTGTTAAATTAAAACTACCAGAAATTCCGCTCTTAGAAGTAAGGAATTTGTATAGATGTCCCTGTAAATAAACGATTTGCTTGATTTCAAGATATGCTGATAACAGATGCACAAACACATAGACTAACAGCTAAAAAACATGATTTTCTGGTTCAGGGGATCTCAGAACTTGTGAATATAACAAAAAATCATTTTGAAAAAAAAATTACCACAAAACAATTCTTTCTCTACTAAATATGGATTAGAGAAAGTAAAAAATAAAAATAAAAATAAAAATAAATAATAATAATAATATCGAATGGATAAACAAGATCATGCATATTAATTTATAATTTTATGGTAAAAAGGAAAAAAAATATTACGTTAATTACAACATGAGAAAAAGGAATAGGATTTGAATTGCTTCATTAACGAAGAGAACAAAAAGGCCGTAAATCATATTTTACATAACTGAAAGTACATTGCAATTAATTAGATTTGCTCAATCAGTTTGGCAATCTTAAAACATCCCATTAAATTTCGAATCTGCTTCAAATATACTTTTTTTTTTAAATTATTATATATATATATATATATATATATATATATATATATATATATATATATATATATATATATATATATGTGTATATATATATATATATATATATATATGTATATATATATATATATTCCTGTTTAAATTTATCCATTAATAAAAAAGGATTTTTCATTCACCATTTTACAGTTCTGCAATAAATTATCCCCAGTTAATTAAAATACATCATTTGAAATGTAAAAGCTATATATATATATATATATTCCTGTTTAAATTTATCCATTAATAAAAAAGGATTTTTCATTCACCATTTTACAGTTCTGCAATAAATTATCCCCAGTTAATTAAAATACATCATTTGAAATGTAAAAGCTATGAAAATGCTTTCTCAAAATCTTTAAGTTAAATAATATTTCTACGTGTTATATTATCTCGAAAATTCAAAAATTAATTAAAAATTTAAATTCTCTTCGCTGTGAACTTTAATTGTTTTATCATTTACACCTGTCATTTATTACACGTAAGCATTATACTTTTTTTATGGAAACATTTGATTTAATAGAATTTTCAATGTAATTCTTTCAGTTAATGTGAAATTTAAGACAGTTAATTAAGCCTGGACAGTTTCTTTATTTAAATTACACACACAATGAATAAACAGTTCATGTTAATTATTTCATACACAAATTAAAATTAAGATTTTTTAAGTTTTTAAAAATTATTAAAATAATCGATATAAATATTTTAAATTGATAATTTTATGAATACACAGACGCCGTATGCATTAGATTTTTAGTTCATTTTGACATATAAACACGTAGTTATAGGAATTCAATATTTAAAAAATTATTATATAGATTGCAATAAACGCATTCGATGTTGCCTTCAAAATCCTGTTTTATATTAACATGGCAAGAGCTAGTTTGCTTATAAAATACATTTTAACATAACATTTTACAAATCAATGTAAAAATGCTATATTAGTTGATAAAAAAGTCCCAAACTTACTTATTATTATTATTATTTTATTAATAATAATTTTTCGATGAAAAAATCTAAAAAGTTTATAATTTTTTAAGCATGGACTTTTGGAGAAAGATGCTTTAGTTTTATTTCAGTTTAAAGATTAGAATAATTTTTAAATAACATTTGTTAAAAAATATTGTTATTTAGAGGACTGATGATTCATAATTTTTTAAAACTTTTATTTTTCAAAATGTAATTCTTGTTTCTTGAAAACTATCCCAAATAATGTCCCTGATGATTAAATATTGTAAATAAATAAGTAATATAATAAATATATTAAATAATAAGTCGTATACGAAATATTTCAAAGTATTTTTAAAATATTAGTTTTTTTTTACATACCTTTTATTAAATGTTGATATTATTAATTAGAGATAATAATTAAATTTTAAGCATATCTGAACACTGAAACACATTGTTAGCACTCTTTATTAACAGTAATTTTTTACTTATTTATTTCGAATTCTGAGTATAAAAAAAGTGACGACTATTAGAGAAAAATAGTAGTTTCTACTAATTCTTGGGAATTCTTATCTAAAATTTTCCATTCTCATATTTTCAAAGAAATATATTTAAGTTCAAAATTTCAGTAATAATTTCTGCTACTATCTGTTCTTTGCTGATAACATCCACACAGACATCCACACAGACAGACACACAGACAGACACACAGACCATTTGCTAAAAACATGATTTTCATATTCAGGGGACGTCAGAACATGTTAATATAACAAGAACTCACGTTCGAAAATTTGACCCTAAAACTATACTTTCTCGACCCTATGGGTAAGAGAAAGTAAAAATATAAGATATGTAATACATAATTTCAGTGGAAAATCCGTCCAAAACTTTTCCCTTGTCGCAAATGTCCATGGTTTACATTTTTCCAAATACTATATAGCCCGTCAGAAGGTATTTAACGGTTAAAATAATCCCTCCCCCCTCCTAAAAATAAAAGTTATAGCCATAAAATAACCAACAAATGATAAAAACAGGGGGTCGTTCCTAAAAAAAAAAAAAAAAAACGGTGGGTGAAAGAGCAAAATGGGCGTCATATTCGGATTCAGGAGGTCATTTTACATAAGACTATGCTGGTGCCAGAAACAATTTTCATGGCGAGCAGTGTATTTTGCTCTGTTTTTATATATGGGGGATCATAATTTAATAATCACTCACTTCAATTTCTTTAAAATTTATAAATTTAAACATAACTCATTATACTGTACAAATAATTAAGATGAATGAGAGATCTATATGCAGAAAGGCTAAAATTGTTTTATTTAAGGAAAAGTTTTACTCATTTCTTGTGTGTTTTCGGAGAACATTTCCTATTTATAAACCTTTTTTTGAAGTCAGTTATGAATAATTGTTATTGAAAAACTTAAATATAAATAAACAAATAAAAATCTATTTCACATCTTTATAGAACAATTAATTTTATTCTGAGCTAACTATTATTATTATTATTATTTTTTACAAAATAGATTTTAATATCAGAAAAGCCACTTGTATTTTTCGAAACAAATATTCCTATCTAGTATAGTAAGTAAATAAACTATGAGAATCTTTTAAGTAAAACTTAGATAATTAAAAAATCTAATTAAAACCTAATTAATTATTTTTATTAAGTTTTAAAATATAATAAATTCCCATAACTTTGTGCTCAGACACTGAAAGAAAAAAAAGGAAAGTTTGAAAGTTTTTAATCGATTTGCAATAAATGTTTATGAACACTTCTTTCTATAATTTATCTATTTTAATTGTATGTTGTTTTTGTCGGATATGAACGGATAAATTACGTAATACATGGTTTGTCTAAAAGTGGTATCAATAATTTTGTTTTGATAAATTAAATGAGCTTATTGAAAAACGCTTTTGTCTCTTTATTCATTATATATTAACCGTTAAAATAATATAAAATTTGGATTCTTTTTAAATTATATGTTTCTTTTTACTTTTTCAGATTGACAAATGACATTCATGGCTAATTATACTTCAATAATTGTGAAGAATGAAGAATCAATATATATATATATATACATATATATATTGAAAAACGATCAGAGATGACCAATGATTGCTCTTCAAATTAATCCCCTTTACTCTACGGTAACACAGGGCTGCACAAAGTAATATCAGCCAACCAAATTTTAGCAAAACAAATAAAAAAGAAAAACCTTATTTTTGTTTTCTAAGTAATAGATATAAAATTTTGAAGAATACGGAGTTAAGTTCAGTACGACAAGACTTATTGTCTATTCATCTGTATAAAGACCTGCAGTAACTGTGTTTCATTCCCTAGCATCAGTTACTACATTCATTTCTTGAAATTATTTTTGATGTAACTTTAGTATAGAAGATTTAATTATATATAAAAAATGTTTGCACGTTTTTTGGCATCATTTTTTTTTTCTAAGTTAAAATGGGGATTTTGTTTAGTACCTTTTGAACCAATTTTCGAATTGAGCTGAAAATTTATATTGCTATATTTTGTTTTGATTAATAAGTGTAGCAATTTTTGATAAATTCTAATAATCCGTATTAAAAATCCGGACAGATACAATGACTGATTTTGAGCTTTATATATCGGGTGATCCAAAAGTCAGGACAAACTTTAAAAATGAATAATTCGGAAACGAATCAAGATACAAAGATACGGTTTTAACCAAACGGATGAAAAAGAAACCGGGTTTTGTGTGGCAACGGAAAAAAAATTAGTTCTGTTGGCGACCAACAGATGGCGCTATAGCGTTTTATTTCACAAAAAGATGATTTACAAATTAAAAAAGTGTTGATAACTTACAAGTCAGCTTAATCACAGTTAATTAGTACTACTACAATAACTGCTCAATGTGCTGTCCATCATTCAAAAGTACAGTTGTGAGACGATTCACCACAGCGTTCACAGGATTTAGTAGCATTTCTTGCGTTATGGCAGACACATTTTGGCGGATGTCATCTTTCAGTGCTGCTAGTGATTCCGGTTGGTCGCGGTACACTTTTGACTTCAAGAATCCCCACAGCCAAAAGTCACAGGGTGTCAGATTGGGAGATCTTGGAGGCCATGCGTGATTAAAGTAGCGACTGAGAATGCGATATTTCGATGCATGTAAGCTTCGACAACCATTATCTGCCGCAGTTGCTCATTTTTATATCGTTTGTTGCTTTGCATAATCCTACATCAAAAATCAGACAGCGCCATCTGTTGGTCGCCAACAGAACTATTTTTTTTTTCGTTGCCACACAAAACCCGGTTTCTTTTCCATCCGTTTGGTGCAAACCGTATCTTTGTATCTTGATTCGTTTTCGAATTATTCATTTTTAAAGTTTGTCCTGACTTTTGGATCACCCGGTATTTTAAATAAAAACAAAAATGTTTGCACTTCTATTCAAAGTGATAGATAAAAATTGGTAATGACGCTGATATGTTTTGTGGCTATTATGGAGTTTATTTTATGAACTTGAAAACAGTGAAATGTAGAATATATGAAAGAATATGTACAGTTTAATAGATGTGCAGAGAAGTCACGCGGTGTTTATATTATGTAATTTTATTTGCTTTATAATTCTTATTCCTTTTGTTAATGATACATGATATAATAAGTAATTTTATATGTTTTTTTTTTTTTTTTTTTTTTTGAAAATCATAAATTATATTTTTCTGCTGTGCTAAACATTATTTTTCAGTTATTTTTGGGATCAATGTTAATTAAATATTTAAATATAAATAAATGCATAAGTTTCAAGGGTGAATAAAATGTAATCGAGATAATAATTTATATTTTAACATAGTCAAAAATAAAATTTGAGATAAAAATTTAAAAATTAATAATAATAATAATAATATTAATAATATTATTTATAAACGATGGTTAATGTCCGACGAAGAAAGAATAAAAATTTGAATTCCTTTAATTCATATCATTTAGTATATATTTACAGAAAAATGTGATTTGAAGTAACTTTCAAAACTAAAAATATAAAAATATACTAGAATAAAACGTAAATATTTAGTAAACGTAAATATAAGTATTCTATTACGAATGACTCCAAATTTCAACTAGTCGTTCCATTTTTGTGTGACTAATGACCTGAAAAGCGTTTGAAGTATGAAGAAATATATTTTTCCAGGCTATTATTTAGAAATCAAACTACATATTTATGCTAATAGATTGTCACTCTGAAAAATGAAGTCATATTTCTGCCATTGTTATTACAATAATTTCTTCTTTCAGACGTAGTCAACAGGACACCATGTCTGAACGAACTTTTGCTTCAGATAAATAACTATTAATATAAGATGTTCTAAGATATAAAAGAATAAATTTAAGAATAAATATTGCAAAATTGACATCAAACCATCTTTCAGTGATTTATTAAAGAAGAAAATTAGCATATGCTTAGAATATATAAGTAAAAATGAAGAGCGAGACTATTTAAATAAAATCTAAATTTCTTAAATAATAAAATCTAATTTTTTAAACGTAGTTTGTATCCGCACAATTAGATACATATCAAAATGTGAAATGGGATTGTTTTTTGATGTTAAAATCGATAAAGCTCATTGATTTGGAAATTTTGATTTAAACTACAGATTTCTATATGTCACAAAATGTGGCAAAAATTGTATTAAATAAATTCAGTTAATTTTATTTTATTAATAATCAGCGGTTATTCGTGAATTAGTTCAAATTTTTGATGATACGTCAGTGGTGACTTCACTATTGAACCTCCAAAATATTTTGGTGTCTGTCGCAGTGGCGGATTTAAGGCCCCCCAACCCCCCCCCCCCCCCCAAAAAAAAAAAAAAAAAAACACTGACATACACTATTGAATATTGCAATTGTAAATTTTTTATTGGTCTAGAATAACACTTTGAAAAATCTTAGCCCCCCCCCCATCAAAAGTCAAGTTCTGGATCCGCCACTGTGTCTGTGTGTGTTAAGTGTCTATTTTTACCCTGAATCACCCAATTTACTTGCGGATTGTACGCATGCTCATGAACTAAACTGAATTAGACTTATGATTTTTGAGGCATATATTGTTTATGTTTCATGTACCATACACAATTTGTAAACACTTAACTATTTCTTGTTATGACCTACGGACAAAATTTCGTTTAAACCCATTTTAACATGATTAAAGTGCCTTCAATATAATAACATTAATGTATGTTATTATACGTTTAAAATCATGTTTTATGTAGAAAAAACACATGCAGAGACTTAATAGTTAAAGTACAGGTCTATTCGGAACTATTTACTTACAAAATGGATTCGATAACGTTATATAATCATCCAAATGGTTTCAATTATTTGTGAGTTACATAAAATTAGCTGTATATTAGTTATATATTTTTTATTTTTGTATATTATGGTTTGTGCACAGAGAAACAAAATGAAGTTTATTTTAAATTTATTTCAACATGGCTACATTTAATTTAGCATGGTGAAATTAACATATGTTAATAGAATGTTTAAATTGATGGTGTTTTTGTAGAAAATGATAGGCATATAAACAGAAATGTAACCATTTATAGTTTATGTAATCATTTGACATCAAATTTGTTACAAGTATTTATGAGCCACCAGGAAGTGTCAGTATAGATTTTTGTGGTATGTATAGTGTTTATGTCTCATGTACAGGAAGCCATAAAAGAAATTTGTACTATTACGGTCTATGAACGATA
Organism: Salticus scenicus; assembly: GCA_963930645.1. Taxonomy (NCBI): domain Eukaryota; kingdom Metazoa; phylum Arthropoda; class Arachnida; order Araneae; family Salticidae; genus Salticus; species Salticus scenicus. Next base: position 88,129,756 of record OZ005649.1, on the reverse strand, counting down.
CTTTTAAAATTGAAATTTAACATGGTTACACTCAATTAAATATAATAAAATTAACATATGTAATTGGAAAGTTTAAGGACTTGGTTTCTGTGGAAAATAATGGGTATAGTATATACGAGTATATGTATACTATACACTCTATAACAAAAAAAAAAATATATATATAGGCATCAAGAAGGAACAATGCAAATTGGACACAAATTGACATGCATGTAGATTTCGATGGAAAATCCAAAATTGTAAAGTTTGGCTGACATTGAATGAGTATGTGACGCTGCATCACAACGTAACTGCGCAATAGGCAGAATATTAAAAATGAGAACTTTTCATTACAGGTCATAAGTTCTTTGAGAATTTTATTCCGTCTAATCAGACAGACACTAACTATGCCTCGCATACAGATGCTCAAACAATATGTGCAGATGTCCGCATTTGAGAGAGGTATGTAGTTGGACTCAAAAAAGCCGGATGGTCTAATCTGCGAACTGTTTAACAAATGGATAGGAGTGATACCACTATTTGATGATATTTGCAGGAATGGATGAATCATGGCAGAACATAGTGCCAGGAGGAAACGGGCAGCCTAGAGAGAGGACAGAACGTGAGAACCTATCAATCATCAGAGCGGTACTCAAAGCCTCAAATTCACCATTATCATCAATACTACGAGCAACTGGTATTTCAGTGACTTGAAAGATAATTAATAAGCAACTCAGAGAAATGGGGTTGAGCTCACGGAGCCTACTATTAAATTTTTATACCGACAAGCACGTTTGCAGTGATATCGATATTGTTCGAACTGGAATGCTACTGAATGGAGTAAAATTGCCTTCAGTAATGAGTTACACTCCGATCTGAGCCCCGACGACCAACGAAGACGCGTCTGGAGATGCCCCAAGAAAGGAGGGGATTCCAATCTGATTGTCGCCAGCCATACAGCCTGACAACAAGGAGTAATGGTCTGGGGTGTCATTTCATTTAATGATAAAACCCCTTTGGTTGCTATCCGTGGCATCTTTACAGTACAGCGGTATGTCGACGACATTCTACGTCCCAGAGAATTCGCCGGATCTCTCTCCTACTGAGAACGTTTGGAACATCATGAAAAGGGTCCTACAACCAGCTCGGGATTTTGTAACTCTAACGCAGCACTTGGACAGAATTTGGCACGATATCTCACAGGAGTACATTTGCAACTGTATCAAATAACGCCAAGCCGAATAACTACTTACATAAGGACCAGAAGTGGATCATTGCGTTACTGACTTGTTTACTTTGTGAAGCCCCTTCTCTTGATTAAATCATCCAAATTTTCTGAAACTGTAATTATCTGTTTTTCTCCATATGTACATCCCATCTACCGATTTTCGTCCCATTCTGATAACTCCTTCTTGGTGCGACTTTTGTTTTTGTTATAGAGTGTATATATACTTTATAACAAAAAAAAAAAAAATGACGCACCAAGAAAAAGTGGAGACAAAAATTGGTAGATGGGAAGGGGGGGGGGAATGGGTGGTCCGAATGAGACAAAACTTGGTAAATGTGATGTATATGTGGAGAAAAACGATTGATTACTGTTTCAGAAAATTTTAATGATTTAATCAAGAGAAAGGGCCTCACAAAGTAAAAAAGTCAATAACGCGTTGGTCCACTTCTGGCCTTTATGTACGCAGTTATTCGGCTTGGTATTAAATGATAGAGTTAGAAGAGGTGCTCCTGTGAAGTATCGTGTCAAATTCTGTCCAATTGGTGCGTTAGATTGGCAAAATACCGAGCTGGTTGTAGGTACCTTTTTATGATACTCCAAACGTCATCAGTGGAAGAGAGATCCAGGGACTGAGCTCACCCCCCATTTCACTGAGCCGCCTATTAAGGGTCTTTGAAGTCACTGAAAGACTAGTTGCACGTAGGATCGACGATAATGATGAATTGGAGCTTGATTCCATCGAAACCTTCAGGTATGTCAATTTGTGCCCAGTTTGCATTAATCCTTCTTGGTGCGTCACTTTTTTTTGTTACAGAGTGTACATACATATGTATCGGGTGTCCCATAAGTCTGTAGACATTTGAAAAATTAAAAAAAAAATTGAAAGATGTGGTAGAATTGAACACAGTTTGTGAAAAAATTATTCTCGTGAAAAGGGATTTTTTTTTAGTAAAGAAATATATATTTAAAACTTTTTTGTCGATAGAGTGCCTTGTACGGATGCGTAATGAGAAATATGCAAATCAGGATCCTGCAAATTGCACGGTTTTACGATTAACGATTATATTTAAAACTTTTTTGTCAATAGAGGGCCTTGCACGGATGCGTAATGAGAAATATGCAAATCAGAATCCTGCAAATTGCACGGTTTACGATTAAAAAAGCTTATTTCCTATTTTTCCTACCACTTGTGCATATATGAAGTTTTAATTGCGATGCTGACTTGATGGATAAAGCGGTATTGGTGAAGATGTTTTCCCTCAGGTAAGAACCTCCGACTGAATTTGCAGTTAGCGGTGCTTTAAATAGTGTGAAAATATTATAATTTGTGGCGATGGCGGACACATAGAATCGAATTTATATTCCTGAAAAGATTTGCATGCAATTATATATAGTTTTACAAGAATTGTGCGATTTGTGCTCGCGTACAATGCCCTCTATCTACGAAAATTTGAACCTTTTTTTTTCTTTTACACACACACACACACACACACAATATATATATATATGTATATATATATATATATATATATATATATATATATACATCCCTTTTCACGAGAATATTTTTTTGCAAACTGTGTTCACTTCTACCAATTTTTTCAATACATACGGACATATAGAAGACTTTAAGCGTTTCTTATATGCTATATAATGTAAAAAAATAACAGTAGATTTTACAGCAGAAACATCTATAAAAGAGTCTCTCTTAATAGATGTTTCCGCTGTAAATTACCTTATTTAACAGCAGAATGTGTTGGCAGAATTGGTGCCAGCACATTCTGATGCGAAATCTACCTTTATTTTTATAATGTGCCTGTGACATTTCAGCAGACAACAAATTATATATATTATATTTGCGACAGATATATATCTGTTCCCTTTATTATATAAATACTAAATATAAATTTTAACATTTAAAATTATTATATTTTAGTTCACATACACACAAAATATGGTAAAACAGTTATTAAACTGTTTCAACAGTCACTTTGTTTTAATCATAATTTAACGCCATATTTCAGAAAATGTTTAAGTTTAAAAAGAAATTATTTAATTCATATATAAATGAAAAAAGAAATGTTGTGAAGTGGAAAAATTTGCTTAGCTTAAAAAAAAAATATATATATATTTTAATTATTTTTTCTGTCAACTGTTAACTGTTTTCTTAACATTTCTACTTTCATTTATCTTAATCACGAAAAGCTAAATATTAAAAAATAATTAAAACATTAATCAAAGCTTTTTTTAAAATACAATGAAATACAGCCTCGGAACTTTCAATTTTTAATTAAAATTTCAATTATTTAAGATTAGAAAAATGTTGAAACGTATAAAATACCTTCATTAAACTTTGGTACTTACGCTGTTAAAAATCTAATTTAATTAAAAACCTACACTTCAATAAATCATGTTTAATCTCATTATTTTGTTATAAATAAAGAATATATATATGTAAAACAATTACGCAGGAATAATTATAATCCAATTTCCATTCAACGCATACTTGTAATATTTCTTAATTTAAATTTAAAATAATGGATTGCTGAGATTATGTTTTTTTATGTTGGGAAAAAATTATTAGATTCGAAATCATATCTTGAGAGTTTTAACTATGATGATTTAAAAGGATTATGTAATCATATAAAAAACATAATCATAATCCAATGTCTCTATTCTTCCTCACTACTTTCTTGTTATTTACACGCGTTCTAAAAGGTTTGCGGAAAATTCTAGGGTAGCACAATTTTTACAAATGACATAAAAATATAGAATATGAGTTGAAAATGTGTTGTTTTCCTCTTGGCTAATATTTTCGGTTGCCTTTATTTTAAAAGTATTAATGAAAATAAAATTTTTTAAATTTAGGTTTTTATTTATTTAAAATATAGCCTAAATATACCTCAACTTAAAATATATCTGTTTTAAAACACTGTGAAATTAAATAGGAAATGGGTATTCTGCTATTTAAAAGTGGTGTTTATTATTGGGATTGAGGTCGATTGATTGCACAGGATCCTAGGCCTGAGGGGAAGTGCAGTAAGTGTGTGTATGCGTGTGTGTGTGTGTGTGGGGGGGTGTTCTAAGGGATCCTTCCTGTATTTAAGCAAGTTCCGCAGGAAACCAAGGCTAGGCCGACGAGTGCGACTTGGGATCGACCCCGTTTCTCACGTTTACCAGCTTGGAGGACAGAACCTCTCGGCCGCCGGTGCGACGCTACTTAAAAGTGACAGTATACTTTTTATGTGTTCTTGTTATTTTTAACTTCTATACTTCAATATTTCTCATTGGGTTTGACATTTTATATTAGTTCTATATGTTTCATTATGAGTTATTTACAACAGCGTTGAACTTTGTGAACAAAAACATAGTTTAAAGTGAATGTGGATACACATTATGTACTTATCAAAAATTACTTTGGTTCACCAAATCACTTGTGAAAATACACCACATGATATTGCGCGTGATTTTTAAAGATTAACAATCTTCACAAATAGTTTACATATGTTGGGATTAAGATAAATTAAAATTAATCAAAATATTCTGTTGTGTCACTCACACGACTTTCTCTTACCCTGAAATTTAATACTAAAAGTACAGATTGGATATTAAGGGTTAAGCTAACGAGTACTGTTATGTAAACCTATGTAAAAACAATTCAAATTAGGCTTCGGAGCAGCTTTATTTGACAAATAATTCTATGTGAGGGGGGCTACCACCCCCTCAAACCCCCGTTTTGTTACTGTACCTACATTTATATAGAATTGAAATCTGTTATTAAATTCAAAAGTTAATTTAAAGTTATTCAGACAAATTTCACACTGACATTCCTTGAAACGTATCAATCTTGATCATATTTTTCTAGAAACAAATATAAAAGATTTCGATATTTTGCTGCAGGCCACTAAAATTTTGTCGTGGAGTACCGTCTGGCAACTATTTACGACATCTTAAAATAAAAATAAGAATAATAATTAAATAATAACTAGCTGGAACCCGTCGACTTCGACGGTCACTTTATTGACCGTAATGTTTCAAAAATCGTCGTATCATTATTTAAATGTATTTCAAGTTAAAACATCTAATATAATTTACAACATTTCACTTAAAAAAAAAAAAGAAATTCGGAAAAATGGTTATAAATTGAAATACTATATATGACATCACTTTCTACAAAGTACTGTCTATGTGACGTCAAACTGACTCCAAATAAAACAGTTGCTATCTTTTATTTTGTGTTTCTTTTAATACTAAGGCTACATGTTAGCTGACCCGCCCGGCGTTTCCCGGACCCATGATAATAACCCTAATTGAACCTTAAATTTGTATGATTTTATATCTTTAACTCGATTTTGTTTGAATTTCTATTTTTAAATAAAGGCATCGCGAAAAAAATAATCAGCAGTAACAAAAAAAATTACCTCGAACCGAACGAAACTCAGTCTTGTGACACCGGTGTCTGCGGCAGCACATACGTGAGCCGCTAATAACATAAAACAAATTCCCAAAAATTAACCTGCAACCGAAAGAACCCGCCCGGTGTTGCCCGGGCCCATGATAATAACCTTATATGCACCTTAAATTTGTATGGTTTTATATCTTTAACTCGATTTTGTTTGAATTTCTATTTTTAAATGAAAACATCACAAATAATAATAATAATCTGTAACAAAAAAAAAAAAAAAAAAAAAAAAAAAAAAATTACTTCAAACAGAACGGAAATCGGGTTCGTATCCCAGTGCCCATTTGCTTGAACTTAACGAAAAGGTTACTGTAGCATCCGTATATGATACACATTTAGAATACCAAGTTTGAACTTTCTGCCATAATTTGTTTTTGAGATATGCTGATAACAGACAGACACACACACAGACACACAGACATGCACACAGGCATACACACAGACACACACACATACACACAGACCATTTGCTAAAAACATGATTTTCGTATTCAAGGGACCTCAGAACATGTAAATATAACAAAAACTCGAAAATTTGACCCCAAAACAATAATTTCTCTACCTTATGGGTAAGAGAAAGTTTTCATATAAATATATATTTATTTAAAAGAATGCTTTCTCATCGTTGTTCTAGAAAGTAGTAAATAAGCCAAATTTTCTGTATTCAAACCAATTAAAAGATGGAAAGCATTCATTGATGAGAAAGATTAAAAGCATGCATTGATGACAACATCCTGCTATATAATAACATACTTTGTCATCAATGAATGCTTTCGATCTTTGTCGTCAATGAATGCTTTTGTCCTTTTAATTGGTTTGAGTACAGAAAATTTTGCCTTATTTACTACTTTTTAGGACACCGATAAAAAAGTATTCTTTTTAAAAATCTTTATTTTTTTTATTTATTTTTTAAATTATTTTTTTTAAAAATTGAAATTAAAATTTAAAACTGAAATTAAGCAGGACGCTAAGGTTTTGAAATCCTTCAAATACTGTAAAGTTTTCTGATATTCTGAGTTACTTATGGGTCACTCACTGGTCACTTATGGGTCACTCACTGGTCACTTATGGGTCACTCACTGGTCACTCACGGGCTACTCATGGTCACCCTTGGACACTCATATTCATAGGGATGACTCTTGAGTCAAACTATAGCAGAAAAGTAGCTCGGTGACAGGCAGAATGACAGACAGAATGACAGAATAACAGACAACCCGGGTGAATAAAAAAGCATTCTAAAAAGAAATACATGATTTAAAACAGATTTGTTACGTTTAACACTTTTCTGTAAAGAAAAAGTATTGTCTCTATTTTAAACAAATTAAATTTGTGTCACTTTGTGGACCTCAGGGGTCTCAAGAGGAAGGGGGCACCCATGATACTTCATATGAACGATCATTCGAATGCACGAAATTTTTTAAATCAATGTTAATGAAATTTAATGTTCTGCGGAATTATTTTTTTTACTGAGATATTTTTGTATTTCCGATTTTTTTTTCTTTTTGCAATATAAAAATAGGTGCTCCGAGTCTCCCTACACTGCAAAATAAAAAAGCAGTACATGGTTTTAAACAGATTTTTTCCATTTAACATGATTCTGCGAAGAAAATGAATTATTTGTATAAAAAAAAAGAAGTTTCTATTACGTGGGGCCCCAGGGGCTCCGGGCGCCCACCAGTGATATCTCATGTGGTAGATTATTTAAATCCATGAGGCTTTTGAAATCCATGTTTTCAGCAACTTTGCTTTCCTCTCGAAATATTTTGGTCTACCCTGACTTATGAAACACCCTGTATATGCATATATATATATATATAAACTCATGTTTGTGAAAATTGCAACACCATGAAGGAATCGTCATAATTGAATGAAATTTAATACACAGTTGAGTGGTAGTGGTACAAATAAATGATTAAATTTTCAAAGCAAACAAACAATAACAAGAGATCGGAATCAGTATTTTGTGTAGCCACCACGCGCCGCAATAAGTGCTGCTACACGAAGTGGCATGGAGTCAAACAAATTTTGAATGTCTGCCTGAGGAAGAGCATTCCATATTGTTTGTATGCGTACCCAAAGTTCGTCTGCAGAAGCAACAGGACGAGGATCACGAGCGAGACGCCGACCAACGAAATCCCACACATGTTCAATCGGCGACATATCCGGGGAATACGCAGGCCAAGGAAGAAGCTGTACCTGCTGGGTTGCAAAGAAGGATTGAACAGTCCTAGCAATATGAGGGCGGGCATTGTCCTGTTGAAATACAGCGCCTGGCAAGCTTTGAAGGAAGGGAACAGCTTGGGGCTGTAGAACTTCACTGATGTACCGGTTGTTGTTCAGATTGCCCACAATTCGTATCAATTGAGATCGCCCATGATATGCTATGGCGCCCCAAACCATAACTCCGGGTGTTCGTCCACTGTGGCGTTCGATAATGCACTCCGGAAGGTGGCGTTCACCGGCATAGCGTCTGACGAGAATGCGGCCATCATTGTTCCACAAATTAAAGCGGGATTCGTCAGAAAACACGACATGCTGCCAATCAGCACACCAGTCTCTATGCTGATTAACCCATTGTAGCCGCAGGCGGCGATGGTTTAGCGTGAGGGGGATCCTGTATAAAGGAGTCCTTGCGCGCAGTCGACGCTGCAGCAAACGTCTACGAATTGATGAAGCACACAATGAAACACCTGTAGCTATTGACCACTGTGCTGCCAATTGTCTAGAGGAAGCTGTACGGTCCGTCCGCGCCATGCGGACCAGGTGTCGATCATCGCGAGCTGACGTCACATTTCGGGGTCCACTCCCGGATTTCCGAGTTGTCCGACCCTCGTCCGTCCACTGCTTCCAAACACGCGTCACTGTGCTGCTGTTACGCTGCACACAAGCGGCTACTGCACGATACGACAATCCAGCTTCACGAAGGCCGATGATTCTCCCCCGTTCAAACTCTGTAAGTTGTTCAAATCTCGCTCTCTTTCGTCGAAGAGGCATAAGTAAAGATTGAGCTAACGTTTACCACTAGCAGATAACCACCGATAACCATACACGCCTCGATACAGCCGTCTATTTATTCGGATCCATCCGCCGTCCAGAGGGCGCTGCTCAGCATACGCATGCGCTACGGATTTGAAATTCTAATCATTTGCATATCATGCGCTACTTTGCATTTCCTGAAAATTTCAGCTCACTCGCGTAAGTCCTTCATGGTGTTGCAATTTTCACAAACATGAGTTTATATATATAAGTGCTATTTCACAATAACTGTTAAAAAATACAGCTTGTCGTGCGCATTATCACGAAATTTTGTCCTATTTTGCCATATTAATAATTATAATAAAACAGGATGACCGCGCCACTATTGAGCAATATGCAAAAAAAGTTGATAAGGATCAATTTATATCAAGGTACAACTACATATACCTTTCTGAAGTTCTGTGTACTGATTCTCAAGTAGGGTTAGAAAAATTTTTTGTCACGCAGAGACAGACGAATGTTCTCGAAAAAATGATCAGATCGAATTTAGGATTTCTGAATGAATAATTCTTACTAAAACTGGAATAGGAATTTTCTTTCAAAATCTAACACATTTTTGTATTGAACATAGAAGAAAGTATAAGCTAGGTCAAAATTATTAAAAATTTTTATAACGTTTTATAGCTTGTTTACTCTTTCCAAAGAGAATATAAAAATAATGAGAAAAGATACAATAATGGAAATAATATTATAGTTGTCTATAACTATCAGATAAGACTAATTAATGCCTTTTCTCCTCTTCAAAATTAATGAGGATGGAAAATGGAACAACTAATCCATTAATGATCACTTTAGCTTGAAGTGAAGGTTTCTTTTTCATGGCCTTTCAGTGCATTAACAGTTTTTGTAGGCTCTTATACCTTTTTACTGATGAAAGTGGACTGCGTAGAGAATATTTTATGAGTGTTGATAGCTCCTAATTACATTTTAAGTAGAATTAACCAATAAAAGTAAAAAAAGATACATGTGATAGAAATACAGTATGATCTTATATTTTATTATGAACATTAATTATATTTATTAAATTTAACTTTGTGATTTTTGAAAAGTATTTAATGTACATAAAATTTATTTATTTAGGGTTTTTAATTTTTAGTCAAAACGTTCAGTAGAATGTTAGAATTTGCAAAACATATAGTTTTTTATATACTTTTTGTTAGTTGGAAGGTAATTAGAATAATAAAATTTCGTTAATTAAATGCATTGTACCCGAGATTCTGAAAGGTTTTAAAAGTTTTTTCCTACGAAATTATTTAAAAAGAAAAGTTTATTATTTTTAAAAATTATTTATTTATTTAAATTATCAAACGCACTATATTCGTAATGTCTACGAAATCGCAATTTAACTTTAAATATTGTAACTATGCACTCATTGTTGATTATTTGTTTTATTTTTGTTTAATCGTTATGAGAAGAAATTCCTCGCAATAGAAGAATGCATAGAGGATAATGTTGCCTTTTCCGAAACTCCCGAGTACGTGGAGAATTGCACAGTGTATTTAGTCTGATAAATTCCCTTATGCAAGACAGAGAGCGGCAATTTAAGACGCAGGGGTCACAGGGAACCCTTGTCCGAACAGAAAGATTTCTTGCCGAAAATTTTCCTGACGCGACTATGGGCGGGATAATGCATCACAGGAGTGTATCAAGAACCAAGCAAAGAATTGTTTCCCCTTCCTTATGTAATCCTAGTAGATTTTAGTTGCTCAACATTTTCGAAGTTTCTTTTTTTGATTAGACTCTTTGACTATGTTGCCTTTTATCTAAAAAAAAAAAAAAAAAAAAAAAAAACTAATGTGAAAGGCATTACGTTGGAAAAAAAAAGAAATCCATTTCTTCAAAGATACCTTAAAACACGATGCAGCAAGAAAATTCCATAGGGTTATACTGGGAGGAAAAAACAGTGCTACTGTGGGATATACAGACTTAACGCGAACAGACGGCAGAGAACAAGCAACGGGAGGAGGGAAATAAATGAACATTAATATTTTTTCAAATATTAAAATATTTACAATGAGAAAAAGGAAAATATTTTTGTATGATCTAGAACAATTTCAGTTTTCTTTTCTTCAAGCAGATGAATTTTAATTAGCGTTTTAATCAAACTTTCATTACAATTTCATTTAATATAATTAAACATTAATAAGTATTTTATACAAGAAAATAAATTTTATCACTCTATGTCTAATATTAATGTATACCCTAAAAAAAAAAAAAAAAAAAAATGTGTCGTGTATTTGTCTTTTTAAAAATTTCACATTTGCTTTATTAGATGTAAACTGAAAATATATTTTTAATTTAACAAGGCATTTGAAAAATACAGTTTATCCCATTCTTTTATTTTTACTTCTTTCTTGTAGTGTTGAATTATGAAATAATATTAGGATATAAAATCACACACGATGGTTTTAAAATATTTTATGAACTTACTCATCTGATACACTCTAGGAATATTTGTTTCTAACACTAAAAAAGGGAAGGGTAGTAAAACTGTTAACTTTTGAATATAAAGAAAAGCTATAACTTTTACTACCGTAAATAAAATTTTGATGAATCACTCTCCTCAATTTTTTCTGAAGCCATCAAAATAAGGAACTTGGGGTTTATTCACCCTGAGGAAATAAAACTGAAGAAATAATCTTGTAGATGCTGCAATTCTAATTTCAAAATACCTACCAGAATTTATTTTTCTCTCTTTAAACGGATTTGTTTTTCTTTAAAAATAAATAGAAGAATTAACTCTAAAATGTCCCACAAAGATTTTTTTTCTATTTGGAATCACTACAAGTTTCACAGTTATGCATAATAAATAATAACTGTAATAATGATAACATTATTTTAAAAATTGTCATGAATAAGTAAAGAAAAGAAGCATTTAACAAAGTACAGAGGAAATCAGTTTTAAAATAGTATACATTTTAAAAGGAAAACTGAAATAATTAGTGTTTTTTTATAAATTATGAATAGTAATTTTATATCTTATTTATTCATTTTCATTTAGAAATAACGCACTGCATTTTTTTTATTATTTATTATTTTTTAATTTGATTCTAATGAAGTTTAAGAGAAAAGTATTTCTATGTGCAGTGCAGTATATGTTCTCATTCATGCTACTTATTAGACTTACTGATGAAATTATGAATGGGGTATCCTACCTTAGAAGTTTCTTGAAGATAAGAATAGTTGTTCAATATCACCATTTTTTTTAATTGTTTATTTCGTAGCTGCCAAATCTCCCGTATTTTATGGTAGATTTACTATTAGTATTATCTGGAATTATACCTTCACTGAGTAAAATTTAAAGAGTAAGACGTTTGGTAGCATAGTTATATTACATCTGTTTTGCAATTCATTGAATAAACGTCAAGTTCTAGACAATATTTACTGGGAAAATATACTTATTAGGATACCTTTCACCACAAGTCTGTAAATGAAAAGAACTATTTTATTTGGATGATTGAATTTTCGATGCATCGAGGTCGAAATTTTTACTTTTGTGAGAATTTATCACTTGTATTCTTGAATAATACACTCACTACTATAATGTTTTAGGCAACAAGCAAGGGTTGTCTAAAGTGGAAAGAAACTTTATGTGTATACTTCAGTATTGACAGAAGTATATAATTCCCTAATTAAATCAAAAAGATTGTTTGTTACAAGAAAATGTATGAGTAAATGAAGGTTCTAGTGCCTTGAAGCATGAATACACTATAAGATGCTGCTGGGGAAAATGTTCATACAAGTTTGGTGTGTTAATCTACGTCACCGCATTTTACAATTGCTACTGTATGCGCTCCTCTATTTAAGGAAATGTCTAGGCTTTCTGACTTGCAATTCCAACTGTTTTCAAATGGTTTCGATTGGTCAAAAATGTAGAGGTAGGGCAGATCATGGAAAGGTCATATAAAAGTATTAATCACGCGACACGCTTGATGTGTATGGTCAACTACTGTCTCATTTAAAAATGTCATCTGGAGGTCTTATAAGGAGTATCAACACAAGTGGCTTAAAAATAGATGTCACGAATGTACCGTTAGTTATCATAATATGAATGAATGCTTTAAGTCACCGGGTGTCATATGTAGTATAGAATTCCATACATTTGCATCACTTGCTGGAGCCGTGTGTCATTGTAAAATGAAGGTAGAATTGAGAAATTCAACATGGGAAGCCTCTACATATATTTATAATTGTCATCACTGTTGAATTTAAATATCTATTTGTCGCTGAAGACGACCTAATTCCTTATGATTGTGGTGCTTTCACGACTTCAAACGGAGACGATGGACAGTCAGTAACATTGGTAATGCAAAAGTTCTTCAGGAAGGATCCTTGTGATTAAATGGACAAAAACAGAGACAAGTAGAGGAATTGCCGTCTGTGTGATAACAGAAATGATGCAGTTTATACTGAGTGTGCGTGTCTAATCATGTGACGACTAGCTATTGTTTTGCTAAGAGCATCCTGTACTTTGTAACTGTGCTTGTATCTCCTCAATTATTCAATATTCTCTACAGTAACCGCCACAAAACCCCTTCAGTAAAGTCAGATTGGTCTAGATGACGTGCTGACACCTCAACTTACATTATTCGCATGGTACTTTTGCTGTAAAACTCTGACAGCTGATCATATTGCCTTCAGTGTCAGACTGTCTGAGAAATGTAGCGGAATTCTTAATGAAAAAGCATCTTTTCGAAACAGACTAAGTTATAGAAAAACTTATCTGCATATTTTTTTTTTGTTCTATAGTGGCATTTTGAAAAAAAAAAAAAAAAAAAAAAAAAAAAACAGAAAAAACCTCTGACACTTTATTTCTAAACATTTACGCATCTGTGAGATAGTTATTTGCATGTTAGGTTTCATTGTGATACGACAATTTACAGCAATTCTTATGTTTGAATATTTACAGCAAAGAGTCTAATTTTCGGAATATTTTATTGTTGCAAACTGTGTGTATAGAAAGTTCTCTTTCTGGAAGAGGTGTTAATTCTTTTTATGTTTTCTATTAAAAAAAAAAAAAAAAAAAAAAAAAAAAAAAATGGTAAGTCAGCGTATATGAATTAATGACCTTACAAAAATGAAATAATCGCTGTTAATTTTTAAACCAAGAGATTTAAAAACAATATTCAGGTAAAAAAAACAAAAAAAAAAAAAAAAAAAAAACCTGTAACATGCTAAATTTAAACACCTATGCGTATGTTAAATAGCTTGTTATTATTGAGCCATCTTCTGTAATTTTTAAAAATTAAATAGAGGGTGCTGTCGCCCTTCTTGGCAAAATATCATTAGATATTTTGCCTTTTCATAAAGTGAAGTGAAAAGATTTATTCTTTAGTAGTTGATAAGTTGGTTGGGCTGGTTGCTGCGAGATGTTGCTGTGGCCTGTAAGAAGAATTTGTAGTCGACTAATGTAGTCAAAAAATTCTATTATGTTCTTTTTTTTTATTGCGAGGGAAAACCCAAAAGGGGTTTGTATACAATGTAAATATTTATTAGTACATTTGGAAGTCGTCTGCGATTTCCTTTTACTTAATTTAAGTATAAAATAATGATTCCGGAGTAATTATATATATATATAAGTGACGTTCGATCCTGTTTTTCTGTTAAAAATATATTTTAAATTCCGCTTGAGCATAACTAAAATATTAAAAATTGTTACAAGAATAATTTTTGTGTCTGGATTCGAAAATTGTACTAATATACTCAGAGGCACGCGTTATCCAAATTATGCCACCATGATACGCAACCAAGGACGTTCATATGATAGTACTTGCGAATAGTACTCTAGTACTTGCGAAACCAATCACAGTTACAGTAAAACAACCGATAATATACCTAAAACTTGATGTATAAAATTATATTAAAATTTATGTGCAGATGTTTAGAATTATTTTGTAAAATGCATAAAAAAAATTTGAAAATCACTGCCAATGATTTTTGGAAAAGATTTTTTTTTTTTTTTTAAACTGATATTTAACAAAAAACAAACTACACTAAGGGACAAAAGAAAAAGCTGCCCTGCAGAAAAATTTACTTATACCCTTTTTATTTGTAATATATTCAAAACTAATCATTGAAACAAATGTCACTGCCAGAGTGCATAATACCAAAGAGATAAAACAATAATTCGCTTTTTTTTACGCTTTTTTACGAAGTACACAATAAAAAATTACACAAAACCGTCTTTTTGAACATAATATAATAAGCAAATACTTTGTATTCTATTATGTTTTATTATATGAAATAAACATGTTATATTTTAATATATGAAATTATAATTATTTAAACCTTATAATTGTTAGGTTTAAACAAGCACTAATAACGAAAAAAAAAAAAAAAAAAAAAGTCAGTACAGGGTGATTTTACCATTATATGCAATTATAACTTTAATGTGTAACGGCATAGTATTCTACAGTTTTTTAACATAATCCTCAGAAATCTCACTGTGCTAAACATAGTAGGTATTTTTTTATAATTATTAAACTATAAGTAGGCTGCAAATTTTGAATTTTCCCCATTTTATTGACAAAACGTTTTCGATCAGATTGAGATCAAGATTATTTTAAGATACGGTAAGGACGAAATCATACGATATTCTTTGTAGGATTTAACCTAAGATGAAAAATTAATGGTTACTTAGAGATTTATAGGTGCTTATGAGGATGGATACTTAACCCTTTAGTAGTCGCTAGAGACACGCCACCTATTACAGATTGCGATCTTTTTATTTAACTCCCACCAATAATTTTAAGAAGTGATGTCATCGACGTTCCTTCGATTTTATTCACGTTTTATGTATATCAAATGCTACTTCTAAAAATTTTTGGTGGCTATTGAATAAAAAAATCTGGCAACGCTGAAGGATGGGCGGCAAATCGACCAACTAGCGACTACTAACGGGTTAATTTTATCAATTTCAATCGAATAAATTTACCTCAAATGCCGCGTGACAAGGTGCATTATCATCTTGAAATATTGATTGTGGAAAAGTCTGAGATATCTCCGAAATAGTCGAATGGCTACTCAATTTTTTTAGTGTCCATATTTTATTTCGAGTATATTCATCCCTTGAGCATTAAAATTTGTCTGATTCCTTGAAAAGTTATACACTTCCACACCGTAATTTACGGAAAATGTTTCATTGCTTTAAAAGTGCAAATTTTGTCAAGTCAATTACTTCTTTGTCGTCAGACTAGCTTGTTTCCGTCAACTCAAAATAAGTTAATCTTGACTCCACAGAGATAAATACTGAAACCCAATAATTAACTGATAATTTTTTTAATTTTTCGTTCCGCGGAAATCTTGTTTTCTTAATTCATTTCGTTAATAATAATTTTTTGAATATGTTTTGAACTTTAACTCTACTTTGTTAATCGCCTCTGCACTGTTTTTTAAGAAATAATTTTGCTAAATACTTTTTCTGAAACTATTATAAGTTCAGAACATAATACAAACCGACTTTTTTTTTAACTTCGTCTTTTTAAGTTGCAGTCATCCTTTTCGGATGACCAACGTGGCCGCCTGGAGACAAATTTCAAATTTAGGTAGCCAAAAAATTGTATATCTTGCTAAAATTACTCATTAATAATTTTTTAACATTTAATTATTTTTTCATCTCACGCTTTATACTCTTTTCTTTTTAAAATATATACTTTTTATGGTATCATTGACTGCCCCTTTATTGAATTTTAAAAATTACATTTCAAAATTGCACCTTTCCTAACTACTGTTTTTTGTTTTGAATATTTAGAACAATATAAATTTTAGTAATGGGCGACGTAACAAAATACGTTCGAAAATTTGCATTTTAAACAATAAAATAGGCGGTATCTTAAAGAGAAAAGGAAAATATGAAGTGAGGCTTTTTTTTTTTTTTGTCTTTTAGTGTATGTACATGAACACCAAAGAGTTTGTTATTTTACATTGATGATGATTTATTGATGATTTGTTATTTTACATTTTATGTGAATCATGCCTAAGAAAAGAGATTTAAATAGAAAAAAAAAAGCAGTTATGCACAAATTGTTCAAGATTGTTCAGTTACAAATTAGCTTTTGTAGCTATAAGCTACTTTCTTCTTTCTTCTTACTATTTTTTGTTTTATTATATGAGACAGCTTTAAATAGTACATATGTACATTTTTAATCAACTAACTTCGTATCTAAATATGCTATTTTATCAATGATTTCAAGCATAATTTTATGCAAATAAAATGGATTCCGTTAAAAAAAAAAAAATTGTTAAGTAATACAAGTGTCTGAATTTTTGAGTGTCTTAACTGTAATTTGTTCAAACTTCTAAGTGTCTAAATTATAAAGTGTCTTAATTTCTAAGTGTATGATCTATAACGTGTAATTTGAGAAATGTCAGTTTTACTCAGACACTTACCTAGTTCATTTATAAAAAGATATGTGTTAAATTCAGTCGTTTATGGTGTCTGAAGTTTCGCATATTTACGAGTTTCACACATTTT
This sequence comes from Salticus scenicus, assembly GCA_963930645.1. Taxonomy (NCBI): domain Eukaryota; kingdom Metazoa; phylum Arthropoda; class Arachnida; order Araneae; family Salticidae; genus Salticus; species Salticus scenicus. The sequence goes on along the minus strand of OZ005649.1, from coordinate 88,112,578 downwards.
TGTGTCTGAATTGGTATTTCAGAAACATTTCTGTCTGAATGTAAGACGCTTCTATTTACCGTGTATGGTCTTAATTTGTATATATATTTATCCACGTGGGCTTTGTTTATTAATAGTTTATGTTGCATAAATAAAAAACTTTTTGAAAATCACAAAAAAACTCTACATAAGTATTTATTTTAATTAACCCTTTAACGGGCTGTGGTAAATATTCTACCACAAAGCCATCAATTTTAAAATGGAGAAGGCGTGGTAAGCTACTGGTACAACGCATGCCGTTTTCACTCTGCTAAAATTCATGAAGGAACAAAATGAAAGAACAAGGGTCACACTCTGTGTTGATTCCTTTTTTTTCTGAAAATCTTTTTATAAGGCTGTAGTAATTAATTTCGCCAGAAAAATAGGTGCTTAGAATAAACGGTAGGCGTGGAAAGGTAGCTTACCACGCCTTTCTCATTTAAAATTAATTTATTGGGCGGTAAATACACTTATCTCGGCGTTATAAAACATTAAAAATCAAATTAATTTTACCTAATAAGCTAAATGGAATTCATTTCTTATTATCACTCTCAGTACCAAAAATACTTTAATATACCGTTACTACAAATAAACGGCCCGTTAAAGGGTTAACACCGTAAAATACCTGATCTTAAACAACACTTTTGCTTATCCACTTTTAAATTGCGATTGGAGAACATGTCTGCTCGTCTTTTTTCTTATGTTTTGAAATTGTAAGATTTTTTCATACTTAATTAATAAGAAGTGGCAACATTATAATTTAATTTTACTTATTACCATCTTTATGAATTCGTTTAAGTTTTCCAGAATATTTAATCTCTTATTTGAAAAGCTTTTTTTATCACTCGCTTATAACAAGCAGTTAATTATTCAATATCTTTTTTACAGGAACGTGCCTTAAGGGAATATTGTTAAAATAACTGGGTCATAAAAGAAAATACCGAGACATGTTTTACAGAGAACGTTTATTTTAGAGATATCTTTTTAAATTAGCTCGAAGTCATTAAGAATGGCTTTGGTAACTCAACTTACTTAAGTGAAAGGAATTGTTTATTGTTGGATATACGAAAGAAATTTTAATATTTGCTTTCTTAATAAATTGCTGCGTTAATCATATTTAGCTCTTACTGAATGTTAGTTAAAATTTTCTAATTTTTCAGTTTACATTATTATTTTTTTTATGAAAATATGAACATTCATTAAAAGACTTGAATAATAAGAAATAAAATAAATGGAAAGCTATTGAAATATAAGGTGGAATTTTTGTTCGAAACGTATTTCATTTATATAATAATTGTATTTTTTTAAAATTGAATATCTATACTTTCAAGTTTAAGCAATATTTTCAGATAAGAATAAAATGTTATTTATTTATCAAGAATATTTAGATTATGTATGAATAACTTTTTTTTTTTCTTTCTCAGAAAGTAGGTGCTTATGAATTCTTTACTATCTATCCGTATTTTTGAAATCGTACACAGTAGCACAGCAGCTGCTTTTTAAAACATTTTATTAAAGAGATTACAGTTCTAAATATATTCAAAAGTGAATACGTAGCAAAATAACAATGTTATGAAAAACAAAATATAAACTATTGAACGATTTAATGATTAAATAATCACAAAGTTGCTGAACTGATTTTTGTGTTGTAAAAATAGTTTTGTTAAAAAAAAGAAAAACTATTCAATCCACATTAACACTTATATAAAAAATTATATGTAATATATATATATATATATATATATACATATATATATATATATATATATATATATATATATATATATATATATACATATATATATATATATATATATACATATATATATATATATATATATACATATATTAATTGAACTCTTGCATGCAGTTTCAGAACCTGGAAATCAATACTACTAGTCAAACATACAACTGATGTTCCTTATACTGTCACACTCTTTTTTTTTTTTTTTTGATAACATAATTAGGAGCGTTATAAATAAATTTATTAACACAAACATTAGAGTTTTGAAGGTGGATTTAATTTTGTTGTATTTGTCCGAGGTCATAAAAAATTGAAACATATTAAAAATTATGTTGATAAAGCTTGAGTGTTTACGCTGACCATTAAGATAAAGTGACTATGTCTGTGATAAAACACATAAATGTATCGAAAAAATAAATAAATGAAAAGAGAGTAGTATTTTATTCCTGTGAAGGACATACATTACACATAATCATAGAATAAGAGGAATACAATTTTTGTTACTATTCTATATTCCGGATACTTATATAAGTTCCAAATTTCTTAGACTTTATGTTGAGGGGAAAAAGAAGAAAGAATCTCAATTCCATTAGGATTAAATTTTTGAATTTATATATTTAATGAGTTGACATTCTAATAACGATATTTCAATTGTTAATTAATGTTTACAGTATGTTGTTGATAAAATTGATAATTTGAAAAAAAAAAAAAAAAAAAAAAAAAAGGAGGTTTGATTTATAATAATATTTAAGTCCATTATTTGAAGATTTTTTGCGAACTGGTGTTTGGGAGTAAGGCCGATTGACTGCATTAAGGTCCTAGCCTGGAGGGGGAGTGTCCTTTCTAAGTGGTTCTAGCCCATATTTACACAAGTTTCAGAGAAAACCACGGAAGACTCCCAAATGGCTAGGCCGACGAACGCGACCAGGGAGCGAACCCGGCACCTCACGTATACCAGCTTTAAGAGCAGAACCGCTCGGCCCCTGCTGAGTCTTATGCAAACTTTTTGAGCCTTTGGCCACCAAAAGGTAATAAGATTGGTGATCAAGGAATTATTTAAAAAAAAAAAAAAAAGACTTAAGAAACCTACCAATCACTTAAAAGAATTGGTGAAAGCAGAAAACTGGAGAAAATGTCAAATTGCTGGCGTAAAATAGAAGCATATACTATGTAAAATGAAATACGTAGCAACGTAACTAATACTTTGGAATTCACCATTTAGCGAAATTAAAACTTTTTTTTCTAGTGTAACTTACTTATTCAGGATTTTATGAGTTGCGTTTGCATAAGATGTAATATCGTTTGTGTTCTGTTACAATTTCGATATACAACTTATATATATCTAATACTTTATTACGTAATGACAATTGCTGTTTTTCTGTTTATTATAGACATTCTCAATGTGTAAAAATAAAGGAATGTTTAGCGAAATGTTAAAACTTCAGATTTTTAAAAATTTACGGTGTTCGACGAATATTAACAAAATAAAACTCAATTGTGTTAATTAAGAGGATTTTATTATAATGATGTATTACCAATTTTCTACGCATTACATAATCATGCAACTGCACACAAAACGATCAGTTTGGTTAAGTCTGCTAAGCTATATTTTATGTGATTTTGATTTTTTTTTTCTGAAAATGTCGATAGAATTATAAAAAGGTGTATAAAAGTTATTTTATTAGTGTCTTCATGTACTCATTCCATAATTATTATTTCAAATAAAGTGGTTTTCAACTGATTTATTTATTTTTTTTATTTGTCATATTGCTAAATAGTAAATTATGTTAGGTTAATAGATATATATAGGAAATATTTAACGAAGGAATGAAATTAAATAAAACCCCAAAAAACACAGCAGTCTTCATCAGGTAGGTCCCTCCGTGTAGGGGTAAAAGAGAAGTTTCTGAAAGGATAGTAGCAATCAGCTAATAACTATCCTTAGCCCCCAACTTCTCACCAAACAGAAAACCACCTTTAACTGAACAGAAATCTGACAAATCTGAAAAAGAACAAACCGAAAGAGAAAAACACTGGAAACATTCGGTTAAAAGTTAGGACGTGTAACAGTTAATTTGCAAGGTTTTTCTTAGATCTTCAAGAGCTAAAGACCTTGACTGTAGGGTTTCTTTACTAATCTTTTTTCCCTTTCATGTGTTCGCACAGTTTAAAAGAATTCACACATTGCAATAATGATAATGATTTAAAATAGCTCTTAAAGATCTAAGAAAAACCTTGCAAATTAACTGTTACACGTCCTAACGTTTAACCGAATGTTTCCAGCGTTTTCCTCTTTCAGTTTGTTCTATTTTAGATTTGTCAGTATTCTATTCAGTTAAAGGTGGTTTTCTGTTTGGTGAGAAGTTGGGGGGCTAAGGATAGTTATTAGCTAGCTACTACACTTTCAGAAACTTCTCTTTTACCCCTACACAGAGGGGTCTCCCTGATAAAGACCTCTGTGTTTTTGAGGTTTTATTTCATTTCATTCATTTGTTAAATATACTCTATAACAAAAAAATCGACGCACCAAAAAGAAGTTATCCAAATGAGACGAAAATTGGTAGACATGATGTACATGCGAAGAAAAACAAATGATTATAGTTTTAGAAAATTTGGATGGTTTAATCAAGAGAAACGGCTTCACAAAAGTCAACAAGTCAGTAACACATTGGTCAACTTCTGACCCTTATGTAAGCAGTTATTCGGCTTGACATTAAATGATAGAGTTGACAGATATGCTCTTGCGAGATATCATGCCAAATTCTGTTCAATTGGTGCATTAGACTGGCAAAATCCCGAGCTAGTTGTAGGATTCTTTTCATGATGCGTCAAAAGTACTCAGTAGGAGAGAGATCTGGCTACTTTACTGGCCAAAATAATGTTAGGCAAGCAGGAAAACAAGCAGTAGAAACAATCTCTGTGCACGAAGCGCTCAATACCGCTCTTCGAGCGGTGAGTGGGGGCTGCACCCTATTCAATCTCTGTGCGCGGGCGAGCATTATTATGTTGAAATATACGGTCAGGACTGCGTGATATGAAGGGAAACACAACAGGACGTTAGAATGTCGTCTGCGTACCGCTGAGCCTTAAAGATGCCACGGATGACAACCAAAGGGGTGATGAAATAAAATGACATTCCAGACAATCACTCCTGGTTGTCGGGCTGTACAACTGACGACAGTCGGGTTGGAAACCCACCTTTTTCCGGGGCGTCTCCAGACTCGTCTTCGCTGGTCATCGGGGCTCAAATGGGAATGACACTAATCACTGAAGACATTTCTACTCCATTCACTGACATTCCAGTTTGAACGATCCCGATATCACTGCAAACGTGCTAGTTGGTATACAAAGTTTATTAGCTGTCCGCATAAGGGGCTCCGTGAGCTCAACCCCATTTCTCTGAGTCGCCTATTAATGGTACTTGAAGTTACTGAAGTACCATGTGCACGTAGGATCGATAATAGTGATGAATTTGGGCCTTTGAGTACCGCTCTGACGATTGGCTGGCTCTCACTTTTCTGTCCTCTTTTTAAGCGACCATTTCCTCCCTGACGCTGCGTTTAGCCATGGTTCATCCATTCTGCCAATATCATTTAATAGTGGCATCGCTCCTATCAAATTGTCAAAAATTCGCAGATGAAACCAACTGGTTTCTTTAAGCCCAACTACACTATTGTTTTTTCTCTCTCAAATGCTGTCATCTGGGCAATATTTTTGCGCACCTGTATGCGAGGCATAGTTACTGTCTATTGGAGTAGACGGAATGAAATTCTCGAAGAATTTATGATCTGGAATCAAAATTTCGCATTTTTAATATTCTGCCGATTGCGCAGTTAAGATGCGCTGCAGCGTCACATGCTCACTCGATGGCAACCAAAGTTTAAATTTTGCATTTTCCATCGAAACCTGTATGCATATCAATTTGTGTCCAGTGTGTATTACTCCTTCTTGGTGCATCGCTCTTTTTGTTATAGAACGTATTTCATATATTCAATTTTTGGATTTCCTTTTGAAGGAATTTCGTGCATTGGTTTATAATTCCCCTATTGTTTTTTCTAATCTTTAAACTTTTATTTTAATTTTATATCATATACATACTCTTATTACAGTAGTTTCTTATTAAAAAAAAAAAAAAAAAAAAATTGTTTAGCTAAGCGCTTTTAGCGCTAGCTTTCTCTATTTTATGTTTTATGACAATAATTTTTAATTTTATATCATTTTATATTACATACATATTCGTTTTAAAAGTTTCTTATGTATATATATATATATATGGAGTGTAAAACACCTATTTTATTGGTCTTACAGTTTTTTAATGCATTTTCGTTTACTAAATGGTTATAAATAATGATACAAACTATACAAGAATTTAATATTACGTACAGGTAACTTTAAGTTGCTCAAAAAGAAAGATATATATGTCTTTAAATTATTGATAGTTTTCGAATTACACTGTTATAAATAATATTTTAAAGGCTCATCAAATGAATGGTGCTAAATAGGCATTTTTAGATGCAACCAATACGTTGGTGGTAAGTATTAGCATTTCAGTGATGCATACTACTGAGATGGTTCCAGTAAAATAGTGAAATATCACACCAAAATATTAGTTGCAGCTAAATGGAGCAATTTTTTCGTGAAATATAGGATATATTTCTTAACAGTGTGTTATGAAAGCTAAAACAAACATAAATGGTGATATCAAATACGAGTATAAAACACATCGTTTGACTTTTTTTACGGAATATTTTCTTCTTGCATATTAATATATTTTATTATGCATTGTTTGAGATATTTACTCTTTTTATCGTTACACTTTTTTAAGGTAAACAAAGCATATAAAAATACATTTGAAATTTCGTTGTAATTGTATAAAATTATTAAATTTAATCAATAGAAATATTATAGTAAAAAAATATTTCAAAAGAGAAAATATAGGCTTTTTCTGAACATTTAATTGGGCCGATAGACAGACATGATATAAAGGGCGGAAAATGTCACTAGATGATCTTTATTTTTTCTACCATTAGTAAAACACACTTACTCCAACTTGCAAAAATATTTAAACGAAATAAGTAACGGTATCACACCACAAAAAATAACACAAAATAAATTTTGTAAAATTTTTAAAAAAGTAAATATTTTAATGGTTCTCAGGTCGTTTTTGGCATATTTAGTAAAACATTTTTCATAAACTAACATAAAAAATGTATACTTTTATGATTAAAAGAAACCGAGCTTTTTTTTTTTTTTTTTTTTTAAATTTATGATTTTAATATATGTTTTCGACCTCCAGTAAAGGGTCAATTAAAAAATATTTTTTCATTTAGTTTTCTGTTTAATTTCAATGATTATTTTCCTTCTCTTTATATGATTCGGAAAATGCAATTCATTTGATAAAGAAAATAACTTGGTCAGTTTTACTGATAATTGTTTACTTTTTATTTTTATATTTACAAGATATTGCTTATCATTTTTTTAAATACAACTATAAAGACTTAGAAACTGTATAAAGTTTGAAATTTTCTAATTTAGAATTTATGAATTTTTCACGGAATGGCATCCTTGCTTCATTAAAAAAAATTTTTTTTTTTAATTACAGCTTTTAAGTGCGGAAATGCTTAATTTCACCGACAGTCAAAGACCACTTTCTTCTATGGGGAAATTTGTTTTCACAATTACTCATTACCTAATGTACATTTTAAAATTCCATTTTCACTTTCAAGAAATTCACAATCGTTAAATTATAACTCGTTTTCGAAAAACTGTTTTTTTCAACGTTTTAAACATTTTATTTTCTTGCTAAAAAATACAAAAAATGTACTTAATTATTATTATAAATCAAAAATAAGTTAATGAAAATCAAAAATGATAAAATAAAATAAAATAAAAATAACAACGGTGCCAATTTAAATATTGTTAAATTTCTAAATAACAAAATGGAAAAAAAAAAAAAAAAAAAAAAAAAAAAAAGTAATGGGTAATTGTGGAGACAAATTTCACCTTAGAATAACGTTGACCTTGACTGTTGTCGAAAATAAGTATTGTACGCTGTTAAAAAATGGTTGCGAAAATAAAAGCCGTTTGATGATAACACTTTGCGCTCTGTATACAAATGTGTATATTATTTATATATTCTTCAAAGCGAATTATCCTCCATCCTCCATTTTTTTTTAAGACAATAAAATTAACATTGATAGCTTGCGGTCATAAATTATTCCATTCTTTTGGGAAATAAATGAAACTTCTTTTTTCAGGTCACTGTAATATACGATGATGTATGTTTTTAAAACTTACCTTATTTTTGCTAGGAAATCATAAAAAGAATTTTCTTTCAAAGAATTATGGCCTAGTACAGTTTATTGAAAGATTTTTATAAAGGAAATATAAATCAGCAGCTTCTCTTTTATTTCGGTATTTCATACGAGTTTGAATAGGCATTGAATAAACGTGTGTAGAATAATGCTACCTTTTTCTTATGAACAATTTATTTACTTTTGATATTGAACATTAATCAGAATGGCAAACATGAAAAGAAAAAGAAATTTATGAGAAATGTTTTTTGATAAGAACAGTTTATGATTATCCGTATAATGTAAAATTTAATGTATAGAGATATATTTTATAATGTTTTATTCCCACACATAAATATAAAAAAATATTTCTTTTTTTCTTTTTTTCTTTTTTATTTTTTTTTTAACAAAAAAAGCTATTTTTTTTCTAAATTATTTTCAATCATTTGATCTAAAAAATTATGTTTAATTAATTTAAAATATCGACCATGATTTCCTTTTCTTTAAATCTGGATTGAAAAAAAGCTTTATTTTCTAAATGGGGTACATTTAAAAAAAAAAAAAAAAAAAAAAAAAAAAAACTCTTGATCTTATAAAAAAACATTTAATACAAATTATTCTTTCGCAGATTTCACGAACCTAAAGTTACCATGTTGCAAACAGAAATGAAAGATTGGTACACTTTCATATTTATATTGTGAATGCATAAATCTTACACCAATTTTCAAAATTCTACTTAAAACGGTAAAATTTGGTTAAAAAAAATCTGGATACTTTTAAAATAAAAATTAAGAATAAATAATTTATTAGTCTTAATAAAACTTGATCATGATTAACCCTACAGTTTTATGTTTTCGTAAAATTTTAATCTTTATATAAAACATATTCATAAATTAGATTATTTTTACACTTATAATAAAAATGCAGACTGACATTTAAAAGCAATAAGTAAAAAACTTTGAAATCGAAAAAACTGGCAACAGTTACAGTAGGCAGCAAAAGTATTCGAACACTAAACTGCTATATAAAAAAGTACAGCCTTGTCGAATCCTGTTCTTAGTCGGTCTAAGAACAAGATTCGACAAGGATTTAATTAATAAAACACTATTAAGTGTACTTTTTCATATAGGAATTTTTGCTAGTGCTCGGATACTTTTTCTACCGACTGTATTTCGGCTAGAAAGGAAACAAAACCCTTCGTCAAGCAAACGAAGTAGGCACGAGTGCTGCAGACAAAGCGGCAACTCAGTCGCTAGTTTTTTGCATTTTATGGTGTTTTTTCCAAGTACTTTACTTATTATTTTTACACTTCTCCACTTTATCGCAGGTGTAGCAGTTTTAGTCAGCCACTTTCTTTTCTTTTCTTAGTGTTATTTACAGGAATTATTTTTTAGAAAGACTTTATGAGTGCTTGATACTAGTTTTGTAATGTTTATTCAGGTGAAATTATTGTTAGAAATGTTGAATAATGAAATTAATATAAAGGAAATGTGCTAAAAAAAATGTATTTTTAAAGATTTTTTTAAACATTTGTTGGAAATCAAATAAATAAAAATCTTTCTTTTTGAAAACAAAAATTTAATTCCTTTATGTCCAAGTAAAATAAATATTTTATATATATTTAATAAAAACAAAACAATATAGTGAAATGGAGACATTCATTTGATTCCAAAATCTAATGAGTTTCTGCAAACAATAAAATATTCTAATTTCTAAATTTGCTCTTTCAGGTTTAATATTTTTCTAAAAGACGGATAGTTTTATTCCCAAACAGCAATTCCTTTCTCCAGAATTTACTGCTAGATTATGAGATTAAACTTGATTTGAACGAACAAACCGTGTTGTTCTTTCCCAATAAAGGAAAGTGCCTGAGATTAAGATAATACGTCTTCATTCGTCCAGAAAATAAGATCCAGAAATAGGGCGATTTTACAAACACATATGTAAAATAGGTTCAAATAATTAACTCACGGCCAAGAGCGGATTGAGGTGAATATAATACTTAATCTTCTGTACAAAGATAGGAATATATGGATATAAACATGTTTAGTAATTGTAAATTAAACTCTTTTTTTTTTTTTTAATGAGACAATTAAATTAAAATACGCAAATAAAAAGAAAAGTCAACTTATATAAATGTTTTGAAATTGATCTGTCTTTTTTTTTTTTTTTTCAGTATTAAAAACAAAATTTTATAGACATATATGTATGCATATATGTGTGTATATGTATGTTTATAAAGTTTTGTTCTTAATACTGATTACTGATTAATTTCAATTATTATTTTTCAAATTCAGTTCTCAGTTGCAGTTTTATTACTTACTCTGTTATATTTCAACATCACGTTTGGGTCATACTTTTCAGTATGGTCCATTTCTTCCCGAATTCCTAGTAAAATTTATAATTTTCATAAAGAAAAAAATATGTATATACATTGGATAGTGATGAATTATATTATTCAACACGAACAAAACATTGAATCAGTATAATATTATCATCATTTTACATTTGAAGTTTGATTAGTGTATGCGGAAAATTATACTTTTCCTGCAAGTTGTAAAATTTTTGCAATATAGCTCCATTTGTGAGGAGTTATGAATTATAAATTTATTAGCGTTGCTTTTTGAAATAATATTCTTACACGATAAATCTTGTACGATTCTATGCAATAGATGCTAAGATATAAGTATCACGCATATCAGAAAAAAGATTGGAAATTCCACCAGTAATGCGTCAATCACGAAATTCCCTTTACGTACTAGAGAAGCATTGCATGACAGTTGCATACATACAAAGTAAATGTATCTTTCGATGCTATAAAAACTGAAATGTAGAATTAAGAACACCGTAAACGGTGCGGCATAGTAGATATGTTTTTTTTTTGTGGTGCGGAAAACGAAATCGTTGAGGTATCATCTAAATCTACTAATCACCAATCCATTTCAGCAGCAGTATTTTCACAATCCCTGAAACCCCAAATTCTTTTAATATAGGCCTAACCGCACATTTCAATTCAGCAACTTCCTGTATTTGTAGATCGTTAACGTGTGTGGAATCCAATATTAGTCTGAACAGGGGACAGTCCCCGCTCATCGCTCTTGGAGCGATGTTGAGCGCTTCAGTGTCTCGGGCAACAAGTGTCCGAGACAGAGGGAACTGCTCCGAACGTTTATTGAGAATTCAACAAGCGTTTACAAAATTCGCCAGGCAATGAGCCTCAACCGACAGAGGGCGATAATTTATTTATAGCAGGTGTGCCGGGATTAAACACCACGCGACAGAGGGCACAAGGAGGAATAAATAGTTTTTTTTTTTTTTTTTTTTTTTAAGACTTTGCAATGAGAATTTTAATCTATGATTTCATTAGCTGAGTCCATAAATAAGTATTACAGTTCATTCGTTTTTGTCTTTGAGTTGGTTTAGGAGCATTGATAAAAGTCTGAAAAGTATACCTCTAAAAAGTTCTCGGCCCTTCCAAGTTACCGATATGAAGCAGTTTTATTCCATATAGGCTGAGATATGGTGAGCACACAAATTGTGAAATGTGCTGATAAGCAACATAACATTTCACCTGATATGCACAATAATCTAATAAGCTCTAATTTATATATATGTAAAGATCTAATAAATAAAAAATATCATGATAGTCTTTGAATTATTTTCCGATTTACAGAATTTAAAACATTTGTAAAGCACAATCAGACAGAGAGACATCTTCATATCTATTTAGTAAAATACAAAGGACATAAACTTATAAAAAACTGTGTATCTAAAGTTTTTATGAAATAAATATTTTTCCAAAACGAGGAAAATAAAATATATTCATGTTATAGAATTAGGTAAATAAGGTGAAATTTGCACCTTTTTTTTTTTTTTTTTTTTTTTAAAGCGAAATGTGATTTGTTAGATGCTTGCAAAATATCTGAAAAAATTTCATTAATTTTTTCAATGATGTATATCAGAATGTAAAACGGCAATACAGGTAATACCTTTTTTTTTTTTTTTTTTTTTTTTTTTTTTTGAAATTGCATATTCTAATATTTAAAGTTTTTATTAAATAAATACCTTTCCTTGCGAGGAAAAATAAGTGTATTTATGTTATAAAATTAAGTTATTAGGACGAAGTTTGTATCTAATTTGAGGAAAATCTGATTTGTTAACGTGTGTAAAAATCTTTATGAAAAAATTCGGAATATTTTCAGTAAATGTTTGAATGAATCATATTAGAATACAAAATGGTAATAAAAGTAATACTTTTTTAAATGTATATTCCAGTATATGTCTCCGTATTTATCGCTTCGCAAATCCATAATAAATACAATAAATAAAAAAAAAAGTTCCATCTGTCATAATACTTACCTTCTGAAGCTACTAAAATTATTTTTGCATCCTTTCTCTTTAAACTGGAAATGGACTAAAAATGAACATCGGAAGTATGTGAAAACAAATCGGGTCTAAAGAAAACATTCGTTATTTAATTTATAAATATCTATTAAATATAGTTAAAAAAATATTTTTATTTAATCATCGTTTTCATAAAAAAAAAAAAAAAAACTGCATTGAAATTGGACTATTCGTTTGGAAGCTACAGTGCTACAGACATACACCCACATGAAGGTTTATACCTTATAAAATTCTTTTTTTGGTAGGTGTTAAAAATAGGTAAATACTTTAATTCGTTCAGCTGTCAGTACAAATATTTTAAGTAAGTAATATATACAGTTAATAATTTCAGCAGAAAAATATACTGGAAATTTTTTAGTTCAAGTTGTATGCAAAATTACTTCTTAAAGTAAATGAAGGCATACATATACATTTTAATAGCTAATATTGATTTAATTAAATATTGGTGGGAATATATATTGTATAATTTGTCTCAAGTAAAAATTCTCATTTTTAATTACTATCGAGATATAAAACAATTAAAACGAATATATATATATATAGAGAATAAAGTTTGGGAATGTAGATGATTTGTTTTAAATGAAAACTATTTTGACTTTACAGAAATTCTCAATAACATTTCAGAAAATTTACAGAAATTTTTTAAAGTGTAATACGGAATTTTTCAGAATGCATATACGCATCAGACTAAATTAAAAATTGATTTACTAAACTTAAGTAATATAACTTCTCTCCAATATATGTATGACTTATTGGTTAAACATAAGTATAAATTTTTCGGACTGATAGTATAATTTAGATTGTTTTCGAAATCCTCATACAAACTAAAATAATTTTTCTTTTTTCTTTTTTCTTTCTTTCTTTCGTTTCTTTCGTTTCTTTTTCTTTCTTTCTTTCTTTTTTTTTTTAAATCAAAATACACATATTTTTACATCTTCAAAATTATGTTTTTAAGGTTGTCACAGGTTATCCAATTCAGTTTATATTTTAACGCAAAAAAAAAAAAAAAATATATATATATATATATTTTGCTACAAATACCTCTTGGCATTTACTTTATTTTAATTTTATTTTGAGCAGTGTATAAAATAAAACTTAGCAGAAAAGAAGTGATTATTATTATATATATATATATATATACTTTAATCTTTTATCCACAGAATAAAGTCAAGAAATGACATTTCAACCTCTCGAGGTTTCATTTCAAAAACATGTGAATATGACAGGTTGTTAAATCGACAGAAAAATGTGCATTAGGCAGAATTTTTGAGTCAAGAATGCACTTATAACTTTCCTCAAGACCTTTTTTATTTAAAGATTGTTGAATATTTTCTCTCTTTGCTGTAATATTCTTTTATTCTTAATTCTTTTTGTTGAAATAATTTTTCCTTTTCTTTTTTTTGTCATATATAATATGAAAAGTCTGGAATGCAACTAAAGCACAAGGTGAAGATTTTTGTTATATATTATCTTATTGTGTTGAATTTCCATTGCATGAAAAATTTAGTTTGGCCCAATATTTTCTTACTCTTATATTGAACTAGCTGAATTCGATAAATACTTAAGGGGATATGGAACGTTATAGACTGGTTTAAAAATTATTGACTTGGGAGTTACTAAATTGTTAAATACATTAAAAAAAAAAAAAAAAAAAAAAAACTTACCAATGAATTTACAAAGTAATAACTCAATACATTTATAACATTTTTGCAAACTATAATTACAAAAAATCGTGTAAACATATTTAAAAGCAGCCAGCATGAAATATTTTGAAATTAGAAAAAACATTAATTTATTAAAAATGTATTTATTTAACGAGAGGTTTTTAATGCGCTTAATATTGATCTATCCACTGCATATATGTGATAAATTTTATAATTTTAAGTAATTTACATAGATGATTTGCCATCATCACCATTCTTTTAAATAAAGCTCTATGTAAATGTAAGGGTTGTTTGTCATGTGGTATTAACATCTTTTTTTTTTAAAATGCATTTTTTCTTTCTTAAACACAAGCCCAACTGGTTTATTTCCTCATCTCACAATTAATTGTTGTGTGTAAAGAAGAAATATGTATACTGGAGTATCATTTTAAACGGTAGGAAAGCCTTATGTACAAACATGTACATACGCACATACGTAACTACACTCTCAGAAATAATATACTCAACTTTGACGATTAAGACATCCTTGGGCTTAATTTCGTTGTTTTTGACAACCATTTCGTCAAGCGATCACGTGATTTTTGAGGAAACGTGAACTCTCAAATATTTGACGAAACTGTTTACTCACAATAGCATGTGCTAGCTTTCATTACCGGTATATTGGTTTTTTTCCTGTGTTGTTTCGACTTTATGTTACAATGACTTTTATTTGCCGGCCTGGTGGTTCGGTCAGTAGGGTTCTGCCTTCTGGATTCTCAGGCCTCGGTTTCGAATCCCGGTGCGGGCATGGATGTTTGTGATGTCCTATGTTTACAAAATATTGTGTGCGCTTGTTTCTTTGAATTTCTGTAAAAATATGGATCAATTGAGACATAAGTCATTGTAACTATAGGTCTCAAAGCTGTCAAATAAATGTCCAAATGACTTTTATTTGAGAAAAAAATTCAAGGGGAGGGGGGCACAATCTAAAAAAAAAAAAATGTTTTTTTAATAGAATTCTGTTAGCATAGTTTTAAAGTTAAAGACAAAAATGCTTATTAGAATTTTTCAGTGGGGGGGCAAGGGGGGGGGAATATGCCCCATTGTGCCGACGCCCATGGATGTATTAAAGATACTAGCAGGCTTTGCCCGCTTCGCTGGCCACTAAATTTAAAGGAAACTCTTTTCTATATAGCTTTATAAAAATAAAATAAAATAAATAACTGAAATTGTTCAAAAGCGCGCTCCAGGTCCCTGCTGCATTCGGCAGCGATTTGGTCATCCACTGTTACACAATAATTTACCAATGTGACAACCACTGTGACAATAGTTTACCAATGAGCTTCCATTTAGGTGCTTATTATATAACAGTTTAGAAATAGAAAGTATCGAAAAAATTGGAGTTTCCCTTTTATATTTGAATCCCAGTTGCATGTGAACAACACTATACGTGTTGCTCACATGTAACTCGGACTGGACTCAAATGTAACTGGGTTTAGACAACATAATATTTGCTTTTACGTTATTTCATATGTTTATTTTGTTTATCCAATCAACCATTAAATGACAGCAATTTCACGCCAAATATTACAATATGCTGTGACCGGCTACATCTGTCGCATGAGACAATTAATTTTTTGTGTTTATATATAATTTATGGGTTGTAAACCTGATAGTACAGCCTTAATATAGTTCTCTTTGGCGGCTTTTGAATTTTTGTCACCATTTTAGACTTAATCCCTTGTAACAATATGCTATGAGCGCTATTTCTGCCGTATTTTAGACAACTAATCCATTTTATGGTTATATATATTTCCTATTAAACATATTTTTATTTATTTATTTAAATATTAATTTGAATTTTTCAAATATTTCTGTTCGACAGCGTGCAAGTGCAGTAACACACAGAGGCTCATTTTTTTGTATGATAAATTAGCATAGTGATTATTATATATAAAAATAAATAAATAGGTAAGCATTATCGTGTTACACAACTTTATTATGTCGCTCCATTGGCGGGTTTTGAATTTTTGTCGCCATATTAGCGATGGATTTTTTTTTTTTTTTTTTTTTTTTTTTTTTTTTTTTTGTATGAAAAGGGGAAGATTATTTTGCTAATAATTTTATCAGACTCTTTTTTGTTTATACATAAGAATCCTTTATATTCTGCTTATTTTTTTAATGGTTTTTAGGTTTAAAATAGTGCTTGTTGAAATAAATTTCCTATCTTTAAAACTGCATTTGTTCTGTAAATTTTGTGTAAAAATAAATCATTTATGTTTTTATATATTTGATGCACTACTTAGATTAAAATGGCTGTTGCTATATTAAACTTCTTGTCGAAAAACGTTCGGTGTACTTCAACACCAAAATTAAAAAAATCGCCCAGCAGGATCTGTTAATGAAACTGATAAAATAAAAATATGGTTCATAGAGTTTAAATAATCTATTTAAAAAAACTTTTAAAACCCAAATTAGTAATGTATTGTATCACATACATAGATATAGTAATAATATATAGATTGAGCATTGGGGAGAAAAAAGTGATTCCTTTTCACTCGGGAAAAGACGGCGATTTTACCAAAATATGGCAGTCTTTCCCCGAGTGAATACGCACGGGAATACACACGAATGTTTTAGCAAATAAAATTCATGAATAATTTATTTACTAAAGGTGAATGAAAAGCTCCAGATATAGTTTCAAATTCATTCTTCTTTTTTTCCTTTTTTCCTTCAATACCACTTAATGGCTGATTCCAAATCCTTTTTTTCGGCATCAAAAATCTTTGCACGATAATATGGGGATGATAGGGGGTGATATATGGGGATTATTATATCTATGATCACATAAATCTTTTCGGAGATAGAATAAAACTTAATTTGAAAAAAAAAAATAATAATAATAATAACTTTTGTTTATTAACCAAAATAATTGATGAAATTTGAAATGCAAGTTGGTCTTGTGGGGTACAGGCTGTATATTATATTTTTGTGTTCGTGAGAGAAAATTTAAAAGAATTTGAAGACTGCAATTTTTAATCCCACTTAAAAATCATGTGACTTAATGTGAAGCAGATTTTTCATTTTTTTTCTCCTAACGGTTTCCATACAATCTTCTGCTGTTGCCACCTAAAATTCATACTTTAGTTAATTTTAAAAAATCTAATTGTCCGATTGATAAGCTGTTTAATGCATCGGATTTACAAAAATTTTCCCTTTCATTTGGTATCTTATTTGTAACGATGCGACTGATATTTCTAATTTATTTTCTAATCTTTCTGATTTATTTTCCTCATTTTAAATAAATGAACGTTTTTTTTTCTTTTTATTATTATTATTATTATTATTATTATTTTGTCGAAAAAAAAATTGGCAACAATTAAATTATGGATAAAATTTTAAAATTTAAATATCTTATTTATCAGAAATTAGAAGGTTATTATTTTCACATTTTAATTAATTAAGAAAAAACTAATCATCCGATTGATAAGCTGTTTAATGCATCGGATTTACAAACATTTTCCCTTTCATTTGGTATCTTATTTGTAACGGTGCGACTGATATTTCTAATTTATTTTCTAATCTTTCTGATTTATTTTCCTCATTTTAAATAAATAATTATTATTATTTTGTCGAAAAAAAAATTGGCAACAATTAAATTATGGA
Source organism: Salticus scenicus (assembly GCA_963930645.1). NCBI lineage: Eukaryota > Metazoa > Arthropoda > Arachnida > Araneae > Salticidae > Salticus > Salticus scenicus. The sequence continues at coordinate 88,094,810 of OZ005649.1, read as the reverse complement.
TAAAATGTTAAAATTTAAATGGCTTTTTAATCAGAAATTAGAAGGTTGTTATTTTCACATTTTAATTAATTAAGAAAAAACTAATCATCCGATTGATAAGCTGTTTAATGCATCGGATTTACAAACATTTTCCCTTTCATTTGGTATCTTATTTGTAACGATGCGACTGATATTTCTAATTTATTTTCTAATCTTTCTGATTTATTTTCCTCATTTTAAATAAATAATTATTATTATTTTGTCAAAAAAAAAAAAATTGGCAACAATTAAATTATGGATAAAATGTTAAAATTTAAATGGCTTTTTTATCAGAAATTAGAAGGTTATTATTTTTGCATTTTAATTAATTAAGAAAAAACTAATCAAAAATTCGAAAATCTGACTTCGATGTGCACAATGACCCTTCGGGGGGCACCTTTGTGTTAAATCTCGTGACTGTCCGAGCTACCGTTTTCGAGATCAGTGAAATATACACATATTGCTCACTTAATATTATAAGATATATCGATTTAAGCCAGGGGTATACTGATCTGGGTATATAGAGGATTTTATATTTCTGTGTCCTCTGACTGAGGCTTTTTTGGTGCCCTCAGTCGACGACAGTAGTCATGAAATTTAATCATGGTGCAAGAGAATAACCTTAATCAAATCACATATATTTAAAGCAGATGAATATTTGGACATCATGTGAATATATATAATAATTTCACATATGGTATTTGTGGAAGTAAAATTACATGTTATCAAAGAACTACCATTCAGTGAGAACGCACCTCAGCTCATTCACTTTTTCACTTTTTAATATAGCCTTCAGGAGAATATTATACAGTGTTAGGGAGCGAGATCAATGTTTCTTCTTCACAAGGTTTCATTGTTTGTTGTTTTGTTATTTGTTGCATTATTATTTATTATTTGAGTATGGATAAATATTATGCGAATAGATGATGAGAAATTTCACTTATGCGTGACGTTGGACACACGCGGATATATACCAACTTAAAAGGACTCTTAGTTCTTTTCAATAACTGACAGTCTTTTTAGGTGTAAATATAATTTATTCAAGTTGAGATAAACTACGTAAATAGTTGAGATAAACTACGTAATAAAATGTGATTTTGAAAGCTTTTTTTTTTTTTTTTTTTTTTTTTTATCGAACCAAAAAGAAGTCATTGAAAAGGAAAAAAAGTCTAATATCTCATTAGTATAGTGAAATATTTGCTGGAGGAAAACATTAATCCTGAGAAAATTTTGTATTTTACCTATTCAAGGGTATTCAACGGATTTTTAAGCGTATAAAATAACTTTATTTATTACAAGCTCTTTACAGCAATGTCGTAAACTAATATGAGTTCTTCACAGTTCTGTTTCTTTTCTTTAGAGAAACATCACATTCGTAAAATTTTCTATTTAGTTTTTAGTGCGATGCAAAATGTGATCTATATCTACAGTTATAATATACATATTTCAGTGTAATTTATTTTCTGAAGTATTCAATTTTGAGAAAAATATCAGTCAAGAGGAGAGAATAGAAATTATAATACCTAATCAAATAATGTAACAAACATAAAAAAAAAAAATCTCCAGTTTCTTAAATGAGTTTAAATTACGATTTCATTGTTTAAACAAAAATCAAAAATAAATGTACTGCAATCATAACCTCTGTACGATTCATTGCCTAGTATTCCCCTGTCTTTATATGGGGAATACTAGAAAAGCATGGGACATTTAATTTCGAAAAGTGTCAGGGAGCTCCACATTCTTGGACTTAGAATTTCAAGGGTATGCCGGTAACATGTAATTTCAAACATTTCTTCTTAACAAAGAAGAAGCAGTAATCAACCGCATCAATAGTCGAGCATGGAAATGCCACCTACCGGCTGATATGTACCTAAAATTTAAACAAGGTGGTAGGTAAAAATATTTATGAATTATAGAGCTATGGCTATGAAAATTTGCAATACATGTTTTCTGGGGCGAGGAATCAATTGTGTATATATTCGAAAGTGTAAGAAATTAAAGCATAGTAGTTCCACTTTTCGGCCGATATGCACTCAAAAGGGAAACTACAACAACATAGTGCCACCTGTTATCCAATATAAATTTTGAAATTTTAAAATAGACCTAGAACCATGAAAAAAATTGTATATAGTTTTAGCGTATGAGGAATCGTTTATATCTATTTTCGAAAATGTGAAAATGTTAGGAGGCCAAAGACGGGCGCTAAGTATTAAAAATATATATAGTAGAGCTATAGACGTAAAAGATCGTAATTTAGGGTTTTGGAGGGTAAGAAATTGATTTTGCATACTTTCGAAAGTGCAAAAGATATTAGAGGGGGGGGGGGGTAGATGAGGGGGAGTTAAAATTTATAAAATAATTTCAACGGTCTTAAAGGTTTATATTTTTGAGGATAAGGAATCAATTGGGTATATTTTTGATAGTAAAAATTATTAGAGAAAAGAGCTGGAAGAGAGAGAGAGAAAACATAAAATAGAGTTATGGACTTGAAAATTAGTGGCATAGGATTTTGAGCAGTGATAGATTGTGCATATTTTCGAAAGTACAAATTGTATCAGGGGGCCCCATTCGGCTGATACACAACCAAAAGGAAAATTGCAGCAAAATTACGCAACCTGTAGGCCGATATACATTTTAAAATATTAAAATATTCATAGAGCCTTGAAACACCATATTTAAGATTTTTCGGAACGAAGAATCGATCGTGATCGTGCGTACCTTTCATGAGTTAGTCAATAGGAAAGTAGATGCAAGAGGAGGGGGCAAAATTAACATTTAAAAGTTTTTTGGTATCATGAAAGAATTGGCCATACTTTAAAAAGTGTAAAATTTAGGTTTTAAATAAGAGTTTTCTACGGCCACAATTTTTAAAGTTCGTCTTCCCGGTAAGAGATCCAACTGTTTCAGATAAAAAAAATGAAAGAGGGCGCTGCAGGAGCCACTGAGAGGGAATGTGTTACAGTTGGAAATTTTAAAGGTGTTTGCACTATAAGCAAATATTGTAAGTCCTCGGCAGTTTAATACGAAAAGCTTTTCTATGACCGGAAACGAAATTGTCGCCGAAGATGGCTAGCATGAAATAACGCATAGTGGCTTTCCAAAATAAATAAATAAATTATAAAATTATTATTAAAAATAAAAATACAGTAAAAAATAAAAATTAAATTGTGTTTTCAGTTTTGCATTTTTTTTTTTTTTTTTTTTTTTTTTTTTGTATTATTTTACTCACATATTAAAGTCTATGCAAAATTTTATTTAAAAGGAAGATGTTTGGAGGACAGCTGTGTTATTATGAAGTACAACAAGGTTGTTTATTGGGTTATAATTACATTTGATGAACATTGTACAATTTTATTTAATTTTTAAATTTAATTTTGTTACTCTAACCAATGAATTGCGTATTTGAAATGTAATTTATAATACAAAAAGTTTATTTTCTATAAACACAGTACTTCTCAACTTTTAATTTTCCTTTCATTACATGTGACTCATGTACATTTCTTAGAATCTGTGAGATAATTTTCTCGATATTTCTATACTTACAAAATAATTTTTATTTATTGTATAATTATAAATGTTTATTAATAACTATTTTATGCTTCAACCTATCATTGTGTACTACATTAACTTCTTTTGATTAATTCTTTTTTTTTTTTTTCTGGAAGAATAATTCCATCTTATTTTCCTTTATATTAAGTATTTGGATAGCCATCAGTGAATATATTTTGATTATTCACCCTACACTTCTTTAGAAACCCTACACTTCTTTTTGACTTTTAAATTATCCGAACAGCCGAAAGCACCAATGTCTGTGTTTAAGGTATCTGATGGTTTATATACTACTTCATTTCAGATTTAATAATTTTGTTTATACTTTTGCTTATGCGAAAATTCTGAATTGTGACGTTCTTTTGAACAATATATGTATATATATTAGTTATATATGTAAATACACACGTATCACCTATATAAATAAAGCAAAGAGTTTGTCGGCGGAAAATATCCGACAACTCCAATTTTTGGTTGGTTTGGATTTAACAACTTTGGTGATGAAAGTCGGTCATTTAATTATAGCATAGATGCTATACTTTTTTAAAAGAGCTCTAAAAACTGTTCATTTCTTTTGTAAGGTCACTATACACATCCAGTTATTAGATTTAAATATACTACGTTGCAAAGTTTCACAACGCGATATCATTCGAATGCTTTTATCTTAAAACAAGAGTCTAATATTAAACAAAAAACAGTCTAATGTTAAAGAAAAATGAACAACTTTTCAAAATCAGTTTTCAAGCTCTAAGAGCTGAAATTTTTAAACTACAGCGTACTTATTTCCCATACATAATCCATTAAATATGTAAACAATTGTTGATTCATTCTTGAGAATCATTTACATAAGACCATAGAGCATTGTTGCAAAACGAAAGAAATATTTAATTTAATTTAATTTGTAATATGTTGACTTTTTGACCTTAAAAGGAAATTTTAATTATGTTACAAAGTCCAAAATGGGATGTAAAAAATAAATAGCGATTCAATTCTTTTGAAAATTCATTTAAATTTAGTGACCAGCCCACTAGTAAATAACAAAAAGAAAAGCTGAGTTAATATATATATATATATATACAGGAAAAAACGTATAGCGTATAATTCATGAAACAGAATTGATTTTTTAAAATATTCAAATACCTTCATTAAATATACTCTTTTTCAAGTCTTAAGCTTTCAAATATTCAAATGACATTTATCCCCAAAACATAACTAGTTTCATAGTTTCATCTTATCTAATTATTTTTTATTCAATGTTTTCCTTTAAATTCAATATTTGAAGCTGAAGCATCATAAAGGTTTCTAAAATACGACTTTCAATTACATCGCTTTCTCTAAAACTTTCAGTCATCTTTAATGAAATAAAATTTTGATTTGTATGAACAATTCCCATTGTTCTTTTCGTATGAAAGAGAGAGAAAGGGAGAGTACACGAGATTAAGCTAATACGTATTCATTCGTCCAGAAAATAAGATCTGTATAGAAATCTGACGATTCCAGTACAAACACGAACAGGATAATTAGCTAACGGTGGAAAATGTAGTGAAGTGAATATGATCCTGTATTATGTATAGAAAATTGATACGTACATATTAATTATGTATACATCAAGTCGAAAACATATTATACTTCATCCTATTAATAAACGTTTTGGTTTTGAAAATTTGAATAATAATAATATTATATTTACGTTTAATTTTTTTTTTTTTTAATTTATAATAGGATTTCCTGAATAATTTACATTCATATTATTAAGATAATTACTCAATCATATATGATAGTTAATTTAGACTTAGTATAGTCTGAAAAATTTGATCTCATATAATTTAATGTTTTTAAAACTTGATGAGAACGTCAATTTGGAGTATACAGGGTGACAAGAAAAAAATCGCGTGAAAAGTTTAAAAAAAAAATGTAAAAAAAAAAAAAAAAAAAAAATATATATATATATATATATATATATATATATATATTACAAAAAAAAAAAAAAAAATATCTATATATATATATATCTATATATATATATATTAAATTTATTAAACAACTAGCAGGCTACGCCCGCTTCGCTAGTCACTATATTTAAATGAATTTTCGAAAGAATTGAATTAATATTTATTCTTTTACACCACATTATAGACAAAAAGTATAAAAAAAAAAAAAAAAAAAAAAAAAAAGGAAAGAAAAAAAGAAACTGAAATTGCTCGAAACCTTGCTTCGGGTACCCGCTGTCTACGGCATCTCTTTTCCCGCCCGCACTGCATCAGAGGTCTAGGTTTCCCATGCCTGCAGAAAGATCTTTTTCGGGCACTTCAATCTGGATATTTATCGACGACAGGGGGGGGGGGGTCTGCTACTATTTAAGAACTACGATTTTAAATATGACTGTATCTCAGCATCTATTAAATATTTTAGTTTTGAACCATGTATTTTATAGCCCATGCTATTTACACTATGTTACGATTTGATTCCGACCAATGTAATAAAATAAAATAAAATAAAAAGTAGATTCATATATATATAAACAAATAAATTTTAATCATTTTAATCCTTTTTACTATGCATATACTACCATTTTCCCCGATAGATACTGTAAATAAAAAATAAAAAAAATCTGGTGTGACTCCACTCGACTTTCCGAACATTGGGTAATTAACAATTTTGTAGATAAAGTAAAGAAAGAGGAGTTGTTAAACAAACAAAAGAGAGAAAACCATAATAGAGTGTTTCGGTATTTTTCTCCATGTATTACACGATGTTTTATTTAACGTTACTGAACTTTGATCCCATAGATCATAATGATAAAGAATTATTCTTTGTGTCCCGGTAAAAAACTGTAAATGCTAGATTCACCAAAATGTATACAGTTGGTGCAACTGTGACCTATAACATGTGTACAAATTTTTTGCTCAGATTAATAAGGCGTTTAGACGCTATCACACTTTTAAAAATTTCGCCCCATAAGCCATAATGATAAAGAATTTTTCTTTGTGTCCCTGTAAAAATACTATAAGCGCTAGATTCTCCAAAATCTATACAGATTGGGTATCTGTGACCTATAATATGTGTATAAATTTTTTGCTCAATTGAATAAGGTGTTTAGATGCTATCGCACTTTTAAGATTTTGGTCCCAAAGGCCATAAAGATAAACAATTTTTCTTTGTGTCCCTGTAAAAAAACTATAAGTGCTAGATTCACCAAAATCAATAGGGTTCGTACAATGTTGACTTACAATATACGTACCAACTTTCAGCTTGATTGAACAAAGCGTTTAGACGCCAGCGTGTTCACTCACAGACATACACACATACATACATACATCATCGCAAAAATAGTGAAAACGGATTCAGGAGACCTCGAAACGGTTAGAAACATCAAAATCTCAAATTCGTATTTTTGAGATGATTACAATACTTTCCTCACTATAGTGTTCGGAAAGTAAAAATTAATGAATAAATGTTTTTTCTTTTAAAGGAATTAACTAAAAAATGAAAAATAAGAAGTTGTTCCACTATAAAAAAATAAACATAACTATTATAAATACGTTTTTAAATTTAAAACTAATTATACTTAACTTTTTCTACTGCGTTACGATTTTATTTTCAATAAATATAACAAAAAAAAAAAAAAAAAAAAAAAAAAAAAAATCGCCTTCAAATGAATGTATTAAATAAAAATATGTTGCGTAATAGCCGTTGCTAAGATACGCAGACGATTGAAGCAAAAGAATAAATCTATGAAAAATGAAAAAAAGAAGCCAATATTTAAAATCGGAAAAACATTAATTAAAAAAATTCAAATTTGAAATTCGAAAAAATCTCGATGAGGTGCCCACCTGCAGGGTCCCAGGTACCTATATGCCAAAATCTAAAATTTTAATATGTTTAATTTTTTCTACTGTATGTGGATAACTATTTAATTTCAATAAATACTAGCAGGCTTTGCCCGCTTCGCTGGCCACTAAATTTAAAAGAAACTCTGTTCTATATAGCTTTATAAAAATAAAATAAAATAAATTACTGAAATTGTTCAAAATTTCGCTCCAGGTCCATGCTGCATTCGGCAGCGATTTGGTCATCCACTGCAACTTGGGCGCTTGTCTCTATTACCTGCGACAATAGTTTACCAATGAGCTTCCATTTAGGTGCTTATTATATAACAGTTTCGAAATAGATAGTATCGAAAAAATTGGAGTTTCCCTTTTATATTTGAATCCCAGTTACATGTGAACAACACTATACGTGTTGTTCACATGTAACTCGGACTGGACTCAAATGTAACTGGGTTTAGACAACATAATATTTGCTTTTACGTTATTTCATATGTTTATTTTGTTTATCCAATCAACCATTAAATGACAGCAATTTCACACCAAATATTACAATATGCTGTGACCGGCTACGTCTGTCGCATGAGACAATTAATTTTTTGTGTTTATTCATGGGTTGTAAACCTGATAGTATAACCTTAATATAGTTCTCTTTGGCGGCTTTTGAATTTTTGTCACCATTTTAGACTTAATCCATTGTAACAATAAGACTTAATCCCTTGTAACAATATGCTATGAGTGCTTTTTCTGCCATATTTTAGACAACTAATCTTTTTATGGTTATATATATTTCCCATTAAACATATTTTTATTCATTTATTTAAATATTAATTTGAATTTTTCAAATATTTCTGTTCGACAGCGTGCAAGTTCAGTAACACACAGAGGCTCATTTGTTTGTATGATAAATTAGCATAATGATTATTATATAAAAAAATAAATAAATAGGTAAACATTATCGTGTTGCACAACTTTATTATGTTGCTCCACTGGCGGCTTTTGAATTTTTGTCGCCATATTAGCGATGGATTTTTTTTTTTTTTTGTATGAAAAGGGGAAGACTATTTTGCTAATAATTTTACCAGACTCTTTTTTGTTTATACATAAGAATCCTATATATTCTGCTTATATTTTTAATGGTTTTTAGGTTTAAAATAGTGCTTGTTGAAATAAATTTCCTATCTTTAAAACTGTGCATTTGTTCTGTAAATTTTGTGTAAAAATAAATCATTTATGCTTTTATATATTTGATGCGCTACTTAGATTAAAATGGCTGTTGCTATATTAAATTTCTTGTCGAAAAACGTTCGGTGTACTTCAACACCAAAATTTAAAAAATCGCCCAGCAGGATCTGTTAATGAAACTGATAAACTAAAAATATGGTTCATAGAGTTTAAATAATCTATTTAAAAAAAATTTTTAAACCCAAATTATTAATGTATCGTATCACATACATAGATATAGTAATAATATATAGATTGATCATTGGGGAGAAAAAAGTGATTCCTTTTCACTCGGGAAAAGACGGCGATTCTACCAAAATATGGCAGTCTTTCCCCGAGTGAATACACACGGGAATACACACGAATGTTTTAGCAAATAAAATTCATGAATAATTTATTTACTAAAGGTGAATGAAAAGCTCCAGATATAGTTTCAAATTCATTCTTCTTTTTTTCCCTTTTTCCTTGAATACCACTTAATGGCTGATTCTAAAGCTTTTTTTTCGGCATCAAAAATCTTTGCACGATAATATGGGGATGATAGATCTATATATATTATTATATCTATGATCACATAATTCTTTTGGAAGATAGAATAAAACTTAATTTGAAAAAAAAAAATAATAATAACTTTTGTTTATTAACCAAAATAATTGATGAAATTTGAAATGCAAGTTGGTCTTGTGGGGTACAGGCTGTATATTATATTTTTGTGTTCGTGAGAGAAAATTTAAAAGAATTTGAAAACTTCAATTTTTAATCCCACTTAAAAATCATGTGACTTAATGTGAAGCAGATTTTTAATTTTTTTTGTCCTAACGTTTTCCATACAATCTTCTGCTGTTGCCACCTAAAATTCATACTTTAGTTAATTTTAAAAAATCTAATTGTCCGATTGATAAGCTGTTTAATGCATCGGATTTACAAAAACTTTCCCTTTCATTTGCTATCTTATTTGTAACGATGCGACTGATATTTCTAATTTATTTTCTAATCTTTCTGATTTATTTTCCTCATTTTAAATAAGTGTACGTTTTTTTTTTTTTTTTTTTTTTTTTTTTTTTTTTTAAATTATTATTATTTTATCGAAAAAAATGGCAACAATTAAATTATGGATAAAATTTTAAAATTTAAATGTCTTATTTATCAGAAATTAGAAGGTTTTTATTTTCACATTTTAATTAATTAAGAAAAAACTAATCATCCGATTGATAAGCTGTTTAATGCATCGGATTTACAAAAACTTTCCCTTTCATTTGGTGTCTTATTTGTAACGATGCGAGTGATATTTCTAATTTATTTTCTAATCTTTCTGATTTATTTTCCTTATTTTAAATAAATGTACGTTTTTTTTTCAAATTATTATTATTATTTTGTCGAAAAAAAAATTGGCAACAATTAAATTATGGATAAAATGTTAAAATTTAAATGGCTTTTTTTATCAGAAATTAGAAGTTTATGATTTTCACATTTTAATTAATTAAGAAAAAACTAATCAAAAATTCGAAAATCTGACTTCGATGTGCACAATGACCCTTCGGGATGCACCTTTGTGTTAAATCTCGTGACTGTCCGAGCTACCGTTTTCGAGATCAGTGAAATATACATACAAATATTGCTCACTTAATAGTATAAGATAAGTTGCTCACTTAATAGTATAAGATAATAAAAAAGATTTCTTCCTCAAATGAATTTAAATAAATAATTGTTTAATAGCCGTTGCTAAGATACGCAGACTTTTGAAACGAAAGAAATTTCTGAAAAATGAAGCATTAAAGGCAATATTTAAAATCGAAAAAACATTAATTTAAAAAATTCAAATTCGAAATTCGAAAAAAATTCGATGAGGTGCACACATGCATGGTCCCAGGTACCTATATGCCAAATTTGGAGGCTCTGCGATTAGTAGTGTGAGCACCAGAGCGCAGATACACACACAGACACACAGACACTTCTCTTTATTTATATAGATTATATTATGAATGTGCCATTATAATCAATTGTTTTCTAATTAATTTTAGTCGGGAAAAAGTTGTCTATTGACAGACATTGTGGCTCATGTTATGGCAATCAATTTCTTAGTAACTGTAAAAGTGATTTTTTTTTTTTTTTTTACTCCTTAGGTTCTTTTAAAAATGCTCTTGATACGACAACCTTCCTCAGATTTGTTGCTTTTACAAAACATTTTTACTTAAAAAAAAATAAAAATAAAAAAATAAATATTCCATCCTAAACTGAAGAAAAGTAATGACAACACTTGAGCTCGTGTAAAATAAATTTCGTTATTAGTACTAATTCTAAGATTCTAAGACGGAAGGAGGTCGCTCACCACTATGCAGCGGTTTTGAGCGTTTTTAACCTTTAGAGAGGGGCTCCAAAGTCACTGTGGAGATTTATTAGTACTAATTAATCAAAATGCTTGGCTAAAATTCATACAGACGATTTTAAAATATTGTATTCTTTTAAATTGTGTAACGTAAATAATATTCTTGGCCGGATAAATTGTAGATAATTTAAAAATTATTATTGCAGCACTTGCGAAGCAGTCCAACAATAATACAGGAACTCTTCAAAAAATAGGCATTATTCAAACTGCAGTTTACTTTAATTTTATTTAAATATTTTTTAAATATTAAACATCAGTAGTGACCATATAGGAGAGTACAAAACTTAGTAATTTCAGAGTTATTACGAAGTGGAGGGGGAGCCGAGAGCCCCAACAAAAAAGTCTTGATAGGTTACCTGATAGAGTTGAAGTGACACTCCGATTTCTTCATTAATTTCGCCGAAGCTCTAATCGAAGCCAAATTCAAAATAGTAGAGAAAAAATGGTTGTAATTGTGTTACGTATAAACACATACAATTCTTGAATCAAACGGTTATTGTGACAGCCAATCCTCGCCATAAAATGATTTCGTTAGAACAAGAAAGTTTTTAGCACATTAATGTACCATATTGTGAGACAAGGAGTGCACACATGATGACTAACTGCATTTGTTTGCAACATGAAAAGAAACCGAATTAGAAAAATGTCATAACATGCTATTGTAGATCTACATTACGTTAAAGAAAGAATGATACAAGATCAAATGTTTTGATAGAGTTGCCATTAGCAAAAGGTATACATATGGGAAGAGGGAAGATATAAAAATTCAAAGATCGCACTGCATGTGAAGTTATAATTTAGAGGTCATAATACGATAATATATATATACATAAGGGTCCAAAGGTTTCCCCCCCCCCTCTCCTAACTGGAAAGTGAGACGAAATTTTGAAAAATGGTGAAACACATATTTAATAAATTCGAGAGGAACCTCTTTTGGTGAAAAAAGTTTGGGTCCTCGGGGTGGGGGGGGGGGGGGCTTCAAGAGTGGGAAACTTTAAAATTTCAAGTGGGAAGGTATGTCTTGTGATACATCCCAGAAAACGTCTCTTCAAGACAATGAATTGATGTAAATAATTTCGCCCTACGATGATTATTAAAGGAGATAGATGATATTTTAGATTTTTTAAATGTGGATTTTATACTTATGTATCCCCTTTAATAATCACCACAGGACAATTTATACTAAACTCATTGTCTTGTAGAGATGTTTCTCGGGATGTATCCCAAAACCTACCTTCCCATTAGGAATTCTAAAGTTGCATCCCTAGCAGTACTCCTACAACCCCTAGCCCGGGCCCAAATATTTTTGGACAAAGTGTGTCTTGTGATGCATCCCTGAACACGTCTCTTCAAGACAATGAATTTGCTATAAATAGTTTTGTCATGCAGTGGTTATTAAAGGAGATACATAAGTAAAAAATCCACATTTCAAAAGTCTAAAAACTCATGTATCTCCTTTAATAATCAGTGTAGGGCCTATTTATATCGAATTCATTGTCTTGAAGAGACGTTTCCAGGGATGTATCACAAGACATACCTTCCTATTTGAAATCCCTCCCTAGGGGCCCCCTACCCCCCCTACGGGCCAAAACTTTTTTCACCAAAAGAGGGCCCTTTCGAATTCTTTAAATACGTGTTTCGCCATTTTTCAAAATTCTGACTCATTTTCGAGTTAGGAGGGGGTGTGGGGCTTTTGGAACACCCTGTACATATTGAAATATGTGATAATTGACATCTCAAAAGGGACGTTTAATGATTGGCATTCTTTATAAAAGATATGATTTAGTCTAAAGGTTATAAAAAAAAACTTTTATACGCAAAAAATACTTTTTCGCTCTAAAAAAGTAAGTAAATTTGAAATGTAACCTATCATTCAATTTTATATTTTATCACTGAAAAATATATTTATGCAAAAATGGAAAATGTTTGCCGATCTAATCTTTCGGTTCTACAGAAATGAAAATTTATATATATTGGTTAAAATAGAGAATATTGAACATTCTTTGTTCAAGTATAAATTTAGTTTTTCTGAAAGAAAGTTGATTTACATTTTGATCAGATATGAATGATTGAATAAGAGAAAGAAATCCATCTTTTACATCTCAGATATATGGTCGCATTCTACTATGAAAATAAGAACGACACGAAGACTATTGACAAATGATGCTATAAATCGTACAGCCTTTAAAAGCTGTGTTAGAATATTGAGCATATTCAGTTTGAGGAATTTCACATAAAGAGTTGTTATTCAGTTTTTCAAAATGTTAGACATATATTTTATAGTTTTAAGATGTTTCTTTCTTTTTTTAAAAGTAAATTTATTAGAAATATCTAGTTTTTGGTAATATAAATTTTAAATTGTTTTAAATATTTTAATTAAAAAAAAATTGTGCAGTAGGTTAAGATTAAAATAACTTAAAAATTTAAGCTTTCAGAAATTTTTCTTTGAAATTTTATTGGCTGGACGACATACTTATATTTTAAAATTTACAATATATATATATATTCTTTCTTTTTTTTTTTTTTTTTTTTTTTTTTTATAAATACCTATCTGTTAAAATTTTGTTGGCATGACATTGAACAGTCTTATGAATATTTAATAAAAAAAAAAAAAAAATAGAGATATTTATTTATTTCATATGCATTAATAGATTTCAATCGAATAATAATAATAAAAAAAATATATAAGCCCATATCAGTTCCTGTGAAATAATAATAAAAATAAAGAAAATTTACAAATATTAAAATATTTTTTCTGTCCCTTTTATTATTGGGCCTGGTTCAAGGTAAAAAATAATAATGAAAATTTTTTGTATCAAGTCTTTGATAAATGTAATTCGTACCCGCGTGCTCTCGCATTTTCCAGCTATATTGTTAAAAAAATTAGATTAGATAGTGTTTTTTTTTTTTTTTTTTAATTGAAATTTAATCAAAGAAGTTCACTTTAAAATGAAACTCACAAAGATAAATGCAATAATTTACATACAGTAGTTATAGTCAGACTCAATGTACATTCTACATAATGAATTATCTACAACATTTAATCACCCGCAGTATTTTTCACCTACGATAAATAGTAAAATTTCTTACAATGTTCATCATGCATAAAATAAATTACTGAACGAATTTCGTGGCGTAGTGTTATTTTATTTTATTTTATATTTTATGCCATTTAGCAACATGCGTTTAACTTTAAATATGATTTATGACAAAACTAAGTTGCATAACATAATATTATTAAACTTGAAGCATATCTTAACATGTTTGTTTTAAAATATAGTCATAAGTAATGAATATGCATCATTATATTTATTTATTTTATGATACTGAAAAGAATGTTTTATTTGAGTTAAAGCATTATTTAAAATATTTTTGATAAGTGAATTTGTTATACTCAAACTGCTTATATACAGATAAATTTTGATTAACAAATAAAAAAAGAAAACGAATAAAAACGAAAAAAGAACACACAGCACAATTTAATGTGTTATTTCGTAAACTATCATAATCTGAAATAATAAAACAAATATTTAAGGCGCTGACCTTAGAAACAACTTAATAGTTATTGCGACTAAACGAGAGTAAAAACCTAATTCTTAACTGCAACCTCAAATTTTAACACTGTCAGGTTTAAGAAATCAACGATCTTGAGGTTTTTGTGCCTTTTCGGCAATGAAATACTCTGCATGAGTTATATTTTAAACCTGTGTGGCAATGATTATGTAACAACTGCGATAGAACTTGCCACGAAAATTCCCTTTCAAAAGGGATTACTTCGCTTGTCTTGAGTGTTGCTGTGAGAAAATCACATATTCTTAAATTAACATTTAATCGTCTCACCTTAGATATATTCGAATGTCCGATTTGAATAAAGAATCAGAGATCTTCAAGTTTTTGTGCCAATGTAATACTCTGCATCAGTCAAGTTTTAAACCTGCGTGGCAACGATTACGTACAAATTGCTGTATAACGTAACACGAAAATTCACTTTTAAAAGGGATTGCTTCAATTTTGTTCAGTGTTGCTGTGAGAAAATAACACATTAACTTGTTATTGTTTTACCTTATATATGTTTCAATGCCTAATTTTAATAAACAGATTTAACAAAGTGAAAAATAGAAATCCGTAATTTCTAAACTGAATTTATCACTAATATTATTATTTGTATTCCTGTTCATATCATCCACTTTTCAAATGTATGAACATTTGCAGATTTACGATTATGATAGTAGTCGCAGATTGAATTTCAGTAGCTTAAGATTAATTTACAATGGAATGTTTAATAAACCATATGCGTTTAGAAGTGACTAATTTCCTAAAATTTTATAATTAATTTATTGAAACTACTGATTATAAATGTTATATTTAATACAGTTTCATTTTAAAACTGTCTCTAAATACTCTCTGCGTGGTAGTTATTTTTCATAACTATTATATTTATGGAATTAAAATGTTTTACTATTACTTTAATGGATTATGATTTATTATATCTACGAATTCTCCCAATCTATCATAAACGACACACTTCAGAAAGTTTGTATAAAAACTTGATAACTCTATAAAAATATCTGAACTTGGAACAGTAGCATCAATCTACAATAGCATATTTTTGAATATATAACAATTTGCTTATTAATATTTTTTTACCTGCATTATTCGCGTAAATAACTTCAAACTTTAAATTCTTCTCTCCACAGCTACTTTTCTGCCTAAAAATTATTTATATTCGTTTTCTAACGCCCTTCTTTTACCCCAAAATAATATAAAAATTTATGAACCTCTAGTTTTAATTATTAACTGTAAACACAATATTAACTGATAACAAAATTTAAATAGTAGACAGTAAATTGCGAATTTTAAATAAGTTGCTATTACTAATGTGTCGGACATGCGTTCTTAGGAAAAAACAAAAACAAAAAAATAAATAAATAAAATAAAGACATAAATTACGACTTAACTTTAATTATTTGATCCTATTTAAGCAGATATATTTTCTTCAAATTCTTTATTGTCAATGGTATATGCAATCTATCTGACTACAAAATTATATTATCTGTATTTCATTAAATTATTTCTCAGAGTGTATTATTGAGACCGAAACAATAAAATATTTGTAAGCAGTCCCTATAGATAGAATATATCCCTATAGATAGAATTTTGTTCACTTTTACTTAAGGTGATTTTTGTTCAACTGATTTAAAAAAATAACGTGACTTGGGATAATTTTAAATTTATCTCACTTTAGGAGACATTTGGAATGTTTTTCATTCATTTTCATTGAAGGATAGCATAAGAAAAATTCTATTATTCTTTTGTAAATGCAATACATCCATTCACTCAATGATTTTTTAGTTTTGTTTCTTCATAAGAAATTGAGCTCCAGTTCATTATTGGTGCCTGAAACATATAAAATATGTATATTTGTACAAATATTTTTCATTTGTTAAACGAGAATTCACAATGCTTTAATAAATAGATTTACAGAATTTTAAATGTATTCATAAATGATATTACAATATCACAATAAAAATTCATGCTACTAGAGCTAAACATTTATTATAAAAGGAAAAAAGATGTAAACACAAGTGTATATTTTATCTTTTGATTTTTTTTGCATATTTTTTTTTGACTTCATCTAACTCATTTTAATTCAGTGTTTTGATAATCGAATTTTTTATGTATAGTCATTATATTTTCTTTTCATATAATCCGCAGATAAGAAACACGTGTTTTACAAAAAATAAATAAATAAATAAATAAATAAATAAATAAAAAAAGAAAATAAAAAATAAAAAAATCATTTGATAATATATAACAATTCAGTATGTTGTCGTACATATATATCATTTTGAATAATTTAAAATTCCTAATGCAAAGCTGATGTATCTGAACTCAAAATAAAATGCAAGAACATATAGTAAAATGTGTCATTAAAAATATTTTTAATGTATTTTTTTTTCAATTATTTCCAGACATTTACCTGAAAGCATTATACAATTGTGAAATAATTTGTGAAACTATATAATAGATTTTATCTTCACCCATATGGATTGCAGAAAAAGTGAAGGTACATGCTAAAATATAAATATATTCAAAAACAAATTGCTCAATAAACTAAAAGGCGATATGTTCGAAGAGTAATATTCTTTATATTTAATATTCTACTTTTTTTTAATGTGTAAAAGTAATTTTCGAATATTGCAATATAAAATTTGCTATTTACTTTATGAAATATAGAAAACCATATATGGATATCTTTACTCAACTATTTTAAGTTAATGTTTAAATGTGAAAAGATATATTTTAGACACATTATATATATATATATATATATATATATATATATATATATATAATTAATTTATGGAAAGAAAAGAGTTGAAGGCTAACTATTATTACCGATAATCGTTGAAATGAATATAAAATTTCAGTTATTTTTATAAGATTCCTCCCTTGTATGTATATGTATATATATATATATATATATATACACACACATACATATATATGTATATATAAATTTGAGATATATTTCAGAAATATCAATTTTGTGGTCTGTAAATAAATTTTCTTTCAACTGAATGCAGGTTTATTTAAAGAGGACTTGTTATTACAAAATTTGTTTCAAAAGATAAAACTAAAATGCATTTCTAAAGAAGACTCTGTTTATTCTAGATATTTATGGGATTTTCTTTGAAATACACAAATTTTTAAAACAACTTATCAATTTTTGAGATAATAATATGAACTTTATTTTGTGGATAGTAATATTTGAATAGAAAATGTAGCAAATGAAATTGAAGAATGTATTTTTGAAGCAGATAAGAGAATTCGTATAATACGTCAATATTTGAGTTAAATTTAAAGGTATATTTTATTATAACTATATTTTATTACGACGAAATTTGTTCTTAAATAAAGATATGTAACGTTACAGAAAATTCGGCATTACTTTTTTGCCTTTTACTAGCTATTTTCAGGAAACACATAAACTTTATAAAATTTTGAGACGTATGCAAATTTAAACTTAATAGAATATTTAAATACGAAAAAAATATATATTCTGAAGTCTAAAATTATATGAGAATGGAATATTATTTAAATTTCATCAATTCAATTTTATTCACAGTTCGTATGACACTTATTGAATTAAGTGTCATATGATGCGATGAAACTTATACACACACACACATATATATATATATATATATTTATTTATTTATTTATTTATATAGATATAATATATATATATACATAAATGGCCATGAAAAATGAAAGTAACTTCTTTGTTTTAAAATTATGCAAAAAGTACTTAAATATTTTCATAAAGCAGACAAACAAATTAAAATGGAATATTTTTTTAAAAATCTTAATTAAAAGAAAAAAGAACCGTGAACAAATATTTTCAATATACTTCATATTTGATGAGTAATTAAATATTTTATAGAAATATCTAGTATTAATTTACGGATCAACATGATATTTTAAAATTTTGCTGTAATGAAATCCCTGTAACATAACAATACTGAGAATTTTCGTACATAACAGAGTTTTTCCATAGAGTATACCATAAAAATTTTTTCATTAACAAAAATTATCTAGTTTTCATACACCGGGACGAAGTAGAAACGCCCGCAATGTATGTGACGATATTACTTCTCAGCCATGGAAGAACAATTTGCTCTGTCACTTAGACTTTCTCAATTCTGCTTTAATATAATTTTTCTGTATACAAAACATAAAAATATGTAAACACCAGATGAAATCTGTGCCAGTGTTCACAGATTTTATCTAGCTATAGAAATAATGTTTCGTTTGACGTATTGAGATGCAATTTTAAACTAGATTTCTGTAGTTTTAGAAAGCGTAACTTTTATCCAAAAACATTTTTTATTGATTATCAGATTATTTTTAGAGGGTAGAAAAGAGCAACAAGATTAAAAAAAAAAAAAAATAGAGTGATAAATGGTAACCCTAACATGGTCCAACATGAGTCATGTGACATGAATCTTCTATGCGTTGGTTCCCTTAGTAACAGCTTAATTTCAATAAATTTCTATGGCAACGGTTTGGAGAATGTTCTTGGCTAAGTCGTAACTACCAATGTTTTTGTTTACTTATGCAATTTAATAATTTTTTGTTCTAAATGATCTTAGTTTTTATTTTACTTCTTTTTATTTCGTGTAATCGAAATTTAACCGGCAAAATATTTAAAAACAGCTGATAAATTATTATTTGTTATTAAATTTAGCTCTTTTAAAAGTTTAACTTTCCTTTATAAATACTTTCAAATATTGTTGGGAAATGATAAAAAAAAATAATAATAAAAGTATTTTATTATTTATTATAATCTGAAGTATGTGAAAAATTATTTTAATTTTTTTCCGATAAAGGACTGTTGTGTCACCTAATAATAATAATAATAATTTGCCGAATTAAAATTTTATATACCAAAATAAAGGGGCCAAACATAGCAATCTATTGGTTCATATCACGTGATTCATGTTGAACTACGGAAAGCTAATCCTTTATCCATTGAATCAGCACTCTAATTTATTTATCTCGTTCGAAAAGAGTAATTTGACACTGAGTTTAAATGTTTTTGATTTCGAAAAAAAAAAAAAAAATGTGCATACCATTTCGATTCTCATTTGCTTTTCCAAAGAATTTTTATTAAAATTTCATTTTAAAATTTAGAGTTTCTAAAATGTAATTTTAATGGATATGTCACTTGAAAAGTATTTACTATAGCTAGAAAAAAATTCAGATATTACAAAGACACTAATTTCACATGTTAACAAAGGAACAAATTTCAGGATTGTTAAAATGTAGTAGATTCCAGACTGAAACATACTGAAGTCTGAATTTATATCAGAGAATGATCTATGCAAAGATTAAATACTGACACAAAAGCCATTTTAAAGCTAACTGCTTTTAGGAAACGCTACTGTGATGGTCTTAATGCTAGAAGAATAGCCCCTTTTTTACTCTCAACATACACGCAGAAACGTGTGCGAATACACCAGATTTAAATTGATTGGAATTTAGTATCACATTTTTATATAATTCTGCTTTATTTATCAATTTTGTCATCATTCTTTTTTAGATACGCTTTTCGATAATAAAATACAGCATTATTTTTGTTTTTTATTGTTTCCTTTTTTGACATTGAGAAAAATTCTGTAACTGACATCTAGAATCTAAGTTGGAGCTCTAGGAAAAATAGTTCCATGTCATCTTTATAAATTCTAGTCTCCTTTGAAAGCGAGTCCTAGAAACCCCTATTAGAATTCTAGAGCGTTTGCCTATATTCTCAAGGGCAAAGTTATTTAAAAATCTTTGCAAATAAATGCGAGTACAAGAGGCGAGTTTCAGCAACTATAATCTTGGTTTATGACCAATTCTAGATAATCAAGCGAGAATTTCTCGCAATACAAAAGATTCAGAATATTCAGAGTATTGTTTCACCAACTAGAAATGCGCAGACTAGAAATTCTCGATCATTTCATCTATTCAATTTATTGGCGTGCCTTATGCACATAGCTCGGAAATCTATATTTCTAGTTAAGGGATTTAGAAAATGACCACTTATTCATACTAGATGAAGGCGGTGTATTTTTTTTCTCAGTGTGTCTGGCTATAGAAATAATATTTCGTTTGGCGGATTGAGGTGTAATTTTAACTAGATTTATGTAGTTTTAGAAAGCATAACATTTATGCAAAAATATTTTTTATTTATTATCAGATTATTTTTGCAGGGTAGAAAGGAGTAATTTGACATTGAGTTGAAACGTTTCTTATTTCGATAAAAAATGTGCCTCATTTCAAAAGAATTTATATTAAAATTTCGTTTTAAAATTTAGAATTTCTTAGATGCAGTTTTAATGGGTATGTCACTTTAAAGGTATTTATTCTAGCTAGAAAAAATTAAGATATTACAAAGACACTAACTTCACACGTTTATAAAGGGACAAATTTGAGGAATGTTGTGAAGTAGTCGATTCTAGACTGAAACATGCTGAAGTCTGAATTTACCTCAGAGAATGATCTCTGGAGGCCCTGCAATGATTAAATACTGACATAACAGCCCTTCTAAAGCTAAACTGCTTACAGGAAACGCTACTGTGATGGTCTTTATGCAAGAAGAATAGAGTTTTGTTTACTCTCAACATACACGCAGAAATATGTGTGAATACACCATATTTAAATTGGTTGGAACTTAGCATCACATTTTTATATAATTCTGCTTTATTTATCAATTTGTCACCATTCTTTTCTCCCATACGCTTTTCGATAATAAAATATAGCATTATTTTTGTTTCGTATTATTATTATTATTTTTTATTATTCTATTAAGCATTCACTCCTCGTTTTATTTTCTTTCGTTTGTATTTTTAAACTATAACATAAACTAAATCTAGGCTAAACATTTGAACATAAGTGTCCTTACATGATTTAGCATTTCTCATGGATCAGAAAAATGAAAACTACTCGAAGAGCCCCCAAATAATGTGCCTTAAATGCTCTTGTAATAAACCTTTAAAGCTCCCAAATGTTTAATTTTGAATAAAATGGTAAATGAAAAATCATTTTTCTATCATATTCAATATAATTGCAACTTTTCACAGAGTGTTTCTTTCATCAAAATAAAATTTTTATAATCTTGAGCTCGTTTATTTAGAAAAATCTTGAGGTGAATTCGCTAAATTACTCAATATTACAGGGTATCAATAGTTTAATTAACAGTACAAGGAGCTTGGTAGTACTTCTGATTGGTCTCGGTGGGTTTGCTCTTGCACTGACATTACAAAATAAAAATAAAATTCAACAACAAATCCAACAAAATGGAAAAAAAAAAAAAACTGATGAGAACGATGGCAAAAGAGCTTAAAATCCGCAAGCCATCCGTACATGACACAATTAGATATTAGCCGAATTTTGGCTCATATCGAATACAAAAAATAAATATAATTTTGACAGAGATTACAGAGAACAAAAGACTTCTAAAAAGGTTCAAATATGACCGTTACAAACAACTAACTTTTTTACTATCAGAAATTATTTTCTGTAGAAACCGTTTTGAATCAGCAAAAAGGGTCGTCACAGACATCTTTTCTGATCGTGAATGCGTTTGCGGTATTGAAAGGAATAGCTAACTTAAAGCAGTCATAGTTTGGGCAACACTAACTGCTGATGGCAAGGGCGATCTCGTTTCCACTGACTGTGAATTAAAAATAAACAAAATTTTTTATTTAAATAATATTTTAAGGAAACAGCTACCTTTTAAATCAGCTCTTCTTTTCATGCAAGGTCATGTACATTACATCAGAATGGACCATCGGTGCAGAAAGAACATCGGTCTTCAAAAAGAAGCAACAAAATCTGCATTACTTTATCGGAAAAAAAATTGGATACTCGCTGAATTTTAATGTTCTTGAGCATGAAAATATCTGAAATTCATGATTTGTGCTATAAAACACTATTCATTCTAGTCCCTCAAGAAATCTTCCTTGAACTACGGAGGAAACTATGCAAAAATTACCTACAACATGCAGCTAACTTATTACCAAACAGATGGAATGGTTATATAAAGTCAAAAATTGGTCGATTTGAAGAATGTTAATTCCCATGTTAGTTTAGTTATATCTATAAAATATACGATCCACATTTATATTTGTTTTATTTGGCGGTTCTCTGTTGAAGATATGTTTAACAACAGAACATTTGGCCCGTCGGTATATTTTATGTACGGATCAATAGTTAATGAATAAAATATTTAAAATCAAATGTAACACAATGATGTGATATAAAATATTAATTCCATAATTAATCATAAACGTTTTCTTTAGTTGTATATGCTTCCTAAATTTTAATAAGTTATTATTTAAGTGTTGATATAAGTAAATAATCTAGTGTGTCACTCACACCACTTTCTCTTACCCTGTAATTTAATACTATAAACATTGGTTGGAGATTAAGAGGTAAGATAACGAGAACTGATATGTAAACCTCTGTTAAAATAATTCAAATTATGCTTCGGAAGAGTTTTATATGATAATTAGTTCCGTGTGAGGGGGGCTGCCGCCCCTTCAACCCCTCGTTTCATTACTACACCTACGCATATATAGAATTTAAATCTGTTTTTAAAATTAAAAGTTAACTTAAAATAATTCACGCAACTTTTCACGCAAAATTCCTTTTCACAACTTTTCACGCAAATTCCTTGAAATTTATCAGTCTCGATCAAACTTTTAAAGTATCAAACTTACATTAACTTGAAAATACAACTTTTGGATATCCTGAAATTATTCTTTTTTAAGTTACTCTAAGAGACACAAAAAAAGATCAAATGTTAAAAATTTGACTTCGGTAATCAAGAAGACTCAAAACGTGTAAATATAGCAAAAACAAGTGATGACTATTTAGCTTTAAACAACATACATTATTTACCGTATGTTTATGAGGAATTCATTTTAAACCCTGAGCGGCTTTCCAGGACATGATAAAATTTTATAGTAAAGCACTTCCATTAACAATAAAAAAGAATGTTACCGCTTGAATATTTCAGCCAGGTATATCTTTTGAAGATTATGTACAGACCACATGGTGCACCTAAATATTATCCTACAGTAATAACGCACAGCGAAACCTGAAATACACTTTCATTAATTTTCAGCAATTGTCGCACTATAATCGTTTATATATATTCGTTTCATTTGTTTTAATGCAGTCTATAGCTATTAAACTCTACTTGCCTGCAATTTCCCACGTGGAAGTAATGCATTTGGATTTTTTTGGCGTCCCTGTACTTTCTGCTACCCTTTTTTTGAGATATGCGGATAACAGACAGACACACAGATAGACCAACCGCTAAAAACATGGATTTTGGATTCAGGGGACCTCAAAACATGTAAATATCATAAAAACTCGCTTTCGAAAATTTGACTCAAAAACAATACTTTCTCTACCTTATGGGTAAGAGAAAGTAAAAATACAAAATGTGTTTCTCTGCTACGTAAAAGTGAAACAAATAACACAGTAAGGTGTTTGTAGTAATTTTATCATTCATTATATAACGTAATTTGATTACGTGAAATGATTATTGCATCATTTTATAATTATATGTTAAATTTTAAATTCTCAATTAATATTCTGAAAAATATTCGAAACTCATCTATTCGAATAAAATATTTTCAAATGTAAGCACATCAGTAATATTTAAAATACTTCTTATTTTATTAAATTTAAATCAGCTCTATCTAAGATGCCGTTGTTTAGTTTTTCACTTACTTATAAAAATAATAAATATATAGAAAACTGATAAAAAAAGCAAATAAACCTATAAAAAAAAAAAAATAAACTAGTTGGCATAGGTGAGACTCTGCTCAGTTCCTCATCATATATATATTTTCATAAATTTCTAGAACAGGACATTTTCTTAACATAGTTATCATGTTAAGAGAAATGAATTTGACCAAACGCTTGACACAGCGACAGAATGAAATTCCCGCCTAATAGGCTATCCGCCGTTCACTTCGATATATTTATATTATACTAATCTATTAATTTATTTTATTAGGGTAAATTTCGTAGTTTAGTTTTCATGCTACTATTTCCAATGCAACAATCCTCAAAATGCATATTTACATGGAAAATTTTCAATTTTGTTATGTTGATAAAATCTTAAATAACGAATAGCTTACGAAATTTTCCTATTAGAATATTTGTAATCAATCATGTTCATACGAGTATCATAAATGTCATTTTGAAGTTGTCTGATATATTTATGATCCTCAAAATTTCCGTTTATGCTCAATTTTCTATTCTTATGCCATTTTAAGAGGATCGAAAATTCCAAATAACTTACGAATTTCTTAAATCAGAAAATTCATGCTCTATGGAATTCATGTCAGTATCCTAAATAATGCTTCAAAAGTGGTCTGACCCCTTTACGATGAAAATATCCCTCAAGATTGACGTTTGTGTGAAATTTTGATCTATTCTGCCATGTTAAGAAATTCGTAAATTTCTAATAACTTACGAAATTTTTATATTGGAAAATTCATAGTCAGTGATATTCATGCCAGTATTCTAAATAATATTTAAAAAGTAGTTTGGCATCTTTACGAGGAAAATATCTCTAAAAATTGACGTTTATGTGAAATTTTGCCCTATACTGCTATGTTAAGAAATTCGTAAATTTCCAATAACTTGCAAAATTTTCAAAGTAGCATATTTATAGCTACTGATGTTCATTCCGGCATCAAAACTGATATTTTAAAACTGGTCTGAAATTTTTACAGTAAAAAGTTTCCATTTAATGCACGTTTAAGTGAAATTTTGTGCTATTCTCCCATGTTAAGAAAATTGTAAATCTATATTAATAAAATCAGACTTTTGTCTGTAAATTTGTCGGAATCGAAAAATTTTGCGATATCTTCACGTTTTACACCCCATGAAAGCCGAAAATGACTTCAGAAAATTTTGCCTGTGTGTGTGTGTGTGTGTGTGTGTGTGTCATCGTGTCCGTCGCTTTTTTTGTCCGGGCATCACTTAAGAACGGCAGGACGGAATTCAACGGCGCTTGGCAGGGATTTAGGTCTTCGCCCAACTTAAAATTATATCTATCAACTTTTCAGAAATTCCCCCCCGTTCCCCCCTGGGGGGTAAAAGACTAAAACACGTTTGTCCGGGCATCACTCGAGAACGGCTGGACGGAATTCAACGGCGCTTGGCAGAAACTTAGGTCTTCACCCAACTTAAAATTATATCTATAGAAATTTTTAAAATTCTGATTAGTGTTTAAATTGTGGGTAAAAAACGCCTGCGAATGCGCCATAAATATTTTTTCACTAAAACGCTTTGAATGGAAAAATAAAATGCAAAAATAAAATTTTAAGATAAAGACTTTTTTTATTCGCGTGATTCGCACTACAAATTATGAAAAGATTGAAATGTGCCATCTGAGTTTCATACTTTAGTTAATTTTAAAACATCTAATTGTCGTATCGAAAAACTGTTTACATCCCAGGATTCAGAAAAATCACCTCTTTCATTTGGTACTGAATTTGTAACGATAGGTCTGATACTTCTAATTTGAGGAGCAAACATTCAAACCGTGTTTTCTCCTTCGAATGCAATTTTTCAGAAAACACAAAAAACTGATAAATTAAAAAATAACCCTTCTTAGACCCTAATTATAATTTTTTTAGTTGTATTATTGGTTACTAGGAAGATCTGTAGGCCTACTTTACCTAATAAACTTAGAGTTAATTAGAAAAATGCAATTGAAATTTGGAGAAAGCATGTTTTGACCGAAACACAGAGGAGAAAACATGTTTTGAATGTTTCCAATGTGGAGAAAGCATGTTTTGACCGAAACACAGAGGAGAAAACATGTTTTGAATGTTTCCAATGTGGACAAAACATTTTTTTAATGAAAAAGTATGTAGCTCTAATATTGATGAAATAACATTCTTAATGTAATAAAGTAATTAACAGAACAGATTTTGTTATGTAATTATAAAATTAAATTAAATATTTACGCTTGAAAAATCATCATGCAACTTGTAGGGAAGAACTAAAATTTTTAAGCCAATTTGAAATTTAAATTTTTAAACCAATATCTTCACTTAAGCAATTTCATGCTTCCTCTGTTTCTTCATATTCTAAATGAAAGTTATTAGTAATGATATCTTTATACCATTTAAAATAAGGCTGATTTTTTCACTCTTCACCATACAGTAATTGTAAAAGTTTGTCTACGTCATTCTGATGCCTTTAAGTTTGAGATGAATTCTCTTACCTTGTTTTTTTTTATTAATGCTTAAGTGGCTTTTTCTATCACCTCCTCTCTTTTCCTCAATAGGTTCACCAGCATGTACCTTAGTAACAATATCGGCTAGCATTGTACGACCTATTTTAGTTATAGCCAAGAAATTGTTTTTACACACAGGAATTCTCCTACCACTGCTACTAGTAATAAAATAAGAAGCAGAAAATGCATGCTGTAAGCCAGATGATTGCGATTTATTTTGGGTTGGGTTATTAGGTCTACGTCGAGTTACATTTTTTGTAACAACCAATGAGGCTATAATAGAATCTTGTCGCTGTTTGTCCGGAATTTCGTAAAGTCTATCCCGAAACTTCTTAACGTCATTAGGTGTAACATCAGTGCATGAAAAAGTATTAATAGAATGTTTGCATTGAGCATAAATGTTGTTATCTAAAGGTGCTGAATATCGTTTCTTTTTCGCTTCTTTTTTTTTTCCCACCAATTCTCTGTCTTTTTCTAGTTCCATAATTAGAAGTACTCACTAATACACCATCTATTAATTCTTCCATTTGAAAAAAATAAATAAATAAATAAATAAATAAAAATAAATAAATAAATAAATGATAATAATAATAACGTACACTCCTCTAAAATGAAAAAAAAAAACAAGATAGAACTAACGAAAAAACAAACATAAAAGCTGGTGCATGTACGAGTCACGCGACCAGAAAGAGCAGTACTGACTGGCTGGCTGGAGAAATCACAGTTTGACTGAAAACAGGCTCTGGAGGAAACACTGTTTGATTGAAACCCTAACTTTCTAAGAGCATTTATAATGTGATAAAAATTATTTTGGTTTAAAATAATAGTATAATTTTGTGCTATTTAATGTTGAGTTCACAGAAAAATCACTAACTCATTTTTTTTTATTTTTGGAGAAAACACGGTTTGAATGTTTGCTCCTCATTTATTTTCCCCTTTTTCCGTTTTTCCGTTGCCACTTAAATTTCATACTTTAGTTATTTTTTAAAAATCTAATTGTCGCATCGAAAAACTGTTTGCACCCCTGGATTCAGAAAAATCACCCCTTTCATTTGGTATCAAATTTATAAATATAGGTCAGATATTTCTAATTTTTTTACCCTTTTTCCGTTTTCAACGAGGATTCGTTGGTGATTTTTTTAATTTTTTTTATGAGGAATTTGCACGTAGATAAATATTTTCATAGAGATATTTGGCATTAGTTTAATATTTTTATTTAATTAAGCAGTACTTTTCTTTCCTGCAGTAAAACAAAATATTTTGTTGTTATTATGTACCTTATGAGGTTTTTTTTATATGTTCTCCCATTAATTGTAAATGATTATAATTTGGATTTTATTAAGATTTTTTATTTTTATTTTCTAAATATCAGAAAAGATTTTTTATTTTATTTTATTTTATTTATTTATTTATTTTGTGTATGGAACAGCTTTAGAATTGGATCCCTTTGGCAAAATTTGAAATTCGGAACCGACGTAGCTCGGACGTTTCTCGCCAAGATCTTTAATTGCACAATTGAGATAGCCAATTCAGTTCATCGCAAAAATGGCTTAAAATATTTAAATTCTCCAAAGGTGTCCCATACTAAAGCTGTGCTTTTTGTATTTATTTATTTGTAATATTTTCTATTAAAGACTTCTGTGGTCACGGAATTTGGTGCGTAAATTGTTTGTTTGCATCCGGCACTTATTGTAACTGGATTTCACGAAATTTGAAATCCCCCCCTCCTTCTCGGAGTCGGAGGGCTAAACGGTATAACTTCAGTATAACCCAACAGCTGAATTTGGCGATTTTTCTTTGGCGCCGTTTTGAAGGATAACAACGTCGTTCTGGACTGTTTGCGATATAATATGGCAGCCTAATCTGTTGTTTATTTTGGATTTATGATTTTATGTTTTATGATTTAGATTATGATTTTATCATTTATCATATATGATTTATGATTTAGCCATAATCGCCAAACAAAAAAATCGCCAAATATCGTTGTGGGGTTATACTGAAGTTGTTCCCAATAAACATGTGTAAAAACATGTTTTTCCGTTTGAATTTGCTTTGAAATATCTTAGAATGGCGAATTTTGGTGTGCGGATATTGATTAAGTGTACGCATTATGTACATTAGTGTGATTTTGCAAAACTTCGAACTCACCCGCTGACAGTGGAGACCCAGACTGGATCTTGATTAAGTGTACGCATTATGTACATTAGTGTGATTTTGCAAAACTTCGAACTCACCCGCTGAGGAAGGGGAAGTAAGGAGTGGGTAAGTTGTGCCGAAGACAGTGGAGACCCAGACTGGATCTTGATTAAGTGTACGCATTATGTACATTAGTGTGATTTTGCAAAACTTCGAACTCACCCGCTGAGGAATGGGAAGTAAGGAGTGGGTAAGTTGTGCCGAAGACAGTGGAGACCCAGACTCCTCACTTTGCGAACGAGAATACCGCTACCAATCACAGCGAGAACTTAGGTTATTAATAAAGATATGGGATTTTGACAACTCATTTAAGTTTAATGTCCAGCGAAGCGGGCAAAGCCTGCTAGTTTCTTATAACTTACAAAGTTTTTTAATTCGAATGTTGCAAATGAATAGGGTTCTTGCCAGTGTCGAAAGTAATATTTTAAAACTGGTCTGCGACAATTTGTTCTTGAGATATCGTGTACACAGTCTAACAAACTAACGGACTAACGGACTAACACACTAACAGACACCCTACAGACAGACACCATACAAATTTTGTCATTTTCGGATTCCTCACACCTGAAAACGTGTAAAAAAGTAAAAAAAACCGAGGTCGAAAATTTTCACGATTACCTAAGTTCCCCATACCTATAGTACGATGGGGAACTAATATAAAAAAAAAAACCGAGGTTGAAAATTTTCACGGTTACCTAAAATCCCCATACCTATATAGTATGATGGGGAACTATAAAATGTTTACATTTTTTCTATTTGTTTATTTGAACTCAAGTAATCGAATGGAAGATACTAAATTCATTTTTTTTTTTCATAGAAATAATCCATAATAAAAGTTGTATGTGTTTTTCATGGGGAAAATATTTTTATAGGAATTTACAAACATTTGACTTTTAAACGTTTGACTTTATTGTTTATGTAAAGTTAATTTATAAAAAAAACGTATAAAAGTTTATTGCACATAAATAGATCTCCGAAACTTCAAAATTAAAAGTTAATAACCAGAGAAATTATGTTACTGACTGATGTTATACTGGAATGAAACTTAAAAAAAAAAATATACTTTAATTTTATAATTTTAATTTTGAAATGGATTAAAACAGAAAATTAATTTAAACTATTTGAAACAGTTTTTTTTTCTAGAGTAAAAATAAACTAAATTTCAGTGAAACTGTTTAATGCTCTAAAAATATTCTCTTTCTATGAGGATCAACCTCAGATCATACCCGTGCCTTAACACTACACCACGATTTCATGGACAAAGGTATTAAATAGCCATTCAAAACCAATCTCATACGAAAAGAATAATAATTATAAGATAAAAAAAAACCCTTTTATATGCCATGTTTTAAATTTTCTGACGAATTACAGAGCTCTTATGGATGTGCATAAAATTTTTAAAGTGATAATGACATCAATTTTTGTGAGATGCATAATTTAATTTTTTATAATTTTTTAACATTCAGGTTTAATTAAATGCATTTATTTTTATGTCGAAAAGAAAATGAACTTGTAATTTTTTTTTCAACAATTAAATTATAGCTAATATTTTAATGGCTATTTTAACGCTATTAGGGTGTTATTATTTTCATATTTTAATTAATTATATGAAAACTAATCAAAAATTCGAAAATCGGACTTCGAAGTATTGTGTTGTCAAGTTTCAAATGTCTAGTTAGTAGGGAAGTTAGTTAAAATTCGATTGCAAGATTTGTACCGAACAAACAAACAAACAAGAATAGAAGTTAATAAAAACATGGTAATATTATTTAACAATTTTTATTTTAGCAGCAATCATAGATTACTAATACAATATTACTACATATAATTTCTATTCCAAAAATAGACCTATCATCAACAGTTGAAGCCATTGTAACTTTCTATTTCAGCAAATAAAACATATAAAATTTCAACAACCATTTTCATTGAATGACTACTACTGGAAGTCAAACACAAATATTCACACTAAATACAATCATGGGAATGCAATAGACTTTCTTAAAATATCCGTACTGATTTAAAATTAGGAAAAACTTTTGAAAACAAATCTGTTGTGATAAGCAAAGATTTTAATTGCACACAAATTAATTCTATGTAAGTTAACTGGTTTAGAAAAATAGTTATATTCGTACACGCAAAACTGCAGAGTTTCTTTAATAACTGCGTGTTTCAAAATCAGAATGCAAGTAGTTTGTCTGGGTATTTATTATTTCCGATGTTGATTTTAATTATAAATAAAACATTATAACTGGCACTTTTACGTGAGTTTTTATGAATTAGTTTTAATGAATATAATATAGCTAGAAGATAATTTTAGACTTAAATAAAGTTATACATTGTCTTTCACCCTTTAATTTTAGTTCTTCATTAACAATTCTTATGTTGTCAAATCTCATGCTTTATTATCAAATGTATCTAAAACTTTTGTTATATTTTTCAAAATAATTTTGCACTTTCACGCTTTGTTTTACTAATCATCAAAAGTCCTCAATAATATTTAAAAAAAAAAAAAAAAAAATTACGTAATGCATGAATTATATATATAAAATACAATTTCATGTTTTATTCAAAATATAACCAATAGATGACCAATACATTACGCATTTTTGGCTCTAGCATATAAAAGAGAATTGGAATTTTACCAGAAGTGAGTTGATTGTAGAAAATTCAGTATGACTGGGAGGGAGAAAGACTGAAAGATGGCGCGAAAGTTATTTATTTCGAGAAATTTTCCTCAAATTATCGCTAAAAATATTGAGTCACATTTTACGTATGCAAATTCGCTCACACGTTTTAAGCGAGCTATTTCGGATATAAAAATATGACAGAGTGTTATAAAACACATTTTTTCCGGGAAACTAGATTAAGGAAAAGAAAAAAAAAAAAAAAAAGCCCTCTTTCCTTTTAGAAATTAGTCACGTTAATGCCAAATAAAAATTGTCGCGGAACAAACAAAACTCAGAAAAGAACCCATATATTAAATCACGCAAAAATAAAGCTTAAACATATTCATTTTTTTTTTTATTTTAATATAAGCATTCGAGCTTTACCAGGAAAAAAAATATAAAGTAACATTTCAACCTGACTGATAACAAAGAATAAAGGAAGCATAGTAATAATAATAAGGGAAAAAATACAAGCGAATTGTAGCTCTGAAAAGCTTTTTATACTTTATAAGTTAAGAAAAACATATTTCAGCTGCTGAATATGCAAATTTACAGAAATCGTAAAATCAAACCGTGCTATTGAATTGACGTCATGCGATGCCGTCAGTCAGCAAATATAACAGTGGGTTTTGCTGTAAAAAGTCGGCATATCCTGGAAGTCATGGATTTGAAAATTGTCTGTTTGTTATTTGCTGTCGTTTTGGCCCTAGCATTTGCTCAGGAGGAAGGGAAATCTGAAGGCGAAAAAAAATGCAAGAAGAAACATGGTCCTTTTTTTGAATGTGATGAAATTAATAAAGCCATGTGGGAAGAAATGAAAAGTAAGTTTGTATTTTTACTTACCCCGTTTTTTTTTTTCTTTTTTTTTTTTTTTTTAATTCGTAAATGCCTGCAATTTGCCAGTATTATTATTTAAAAGCAAAACGGTTGAATTGTATTTTATATATTTTTTGAAATTATTTTCATCTTGTAAACTAGTATGTTGTGGCCACCACATGACTTTCTTCTATATTTTTCTACACAAATTCACTCAGTAAAAATAATTTATTAAAATTATTATTTAAAAAAATTATCTTCCATTATAATGCAGACGATTTCCATATTAGAGAAGTAGTATAACACTAAATATCCAAAAAGAGTCAATTTTATTCTCAATATTACACATTTTTTTTTTAATTAAAAATGAAAAAAAATCAATTAATTTATAAATTATCGCAGATCGATGGTTCAACCATTCGTTTTAAAAGTATTGGCGAGCTCTTTTGAAAGATACCCATCATGAAAATTTACTCCACTCGAGGAGGGAATTCCCCCCCTCCCCCTCAGGGGGGAAGGGAGGCTCCTACATACACAATTTTTTTTCCCAGTTGACTATCTCTATTACAAATAATCCTTTTAAATTTCATAATGATTATTAAAAAATAATTCTCTTTATGCACATTTATACAAAATTTTGTCCAATACCACCACGTTAAAAATTTAGAAAAAGCGGGATGGCAACGCAAGCTGTTGGACAATTTTTATCAAAAGTTGATAAGTACTAATTTATGTCAATGTGTAACTACATACCTCTTTGTATGAAATTCTGTGCAGTAGTACTTGAGATACAGTCACCACAAAACTTTGTCACACCCACACCCACAGACACAGACAGACAGATATTTTCTAAAAATGGTCAAATCGTGTAAATCCATCAAATACCCGAGGTCGAAAATTTTTACGAATCCAGTACTTTCCTCTACTGAATATAGAAAAAAGTAAAAAATATTTCTTAAGTTATTTAGTTTGTTTCCGGTAAAAAAAAAAAAAAATATATATATATTTCCATGAGGGAAATATGTATTAATTTCTAAAGCAGTAACTTATTGATAAAGTTTTCATGATTTAGTTATTAAATGTGCTATCATATTTTCTATTCTTCATATTTGTTCAATAATATCTTTTTTTTTTTTTTTTTTTTTTTTTTTAAACTAATCTCGAAATGTCATGAATCTAAAATATTTTTTGGCGAGGGTGAAAAAAAAAAAAAGCTGAATATGTAAAGCTAGCTGGGATAGGTTGACAAAGATTTTTTAAAGTCTTTAGTAATTAATATTAAATTATTATTTATGTGTAGCATTAGTTACTTTAAGACTAGAAACAACTAGTTGGCATAGGTCGACTTTGTTCAGTCCCATATCATGAATTTGTTCCTCTAAACTTTTACTGTAGAGCATATTGCATTTAAGTTAAGTGAAATAAACTTAATTGATCAACTGGTACGGTCACATACAAGATTTCCCGACCCATTAGGCAAGACCTACAATTACCCAGCTTTCACATATTTATCTTATCCTAATTAGCTGGTTAACTTTAGCAAGCCATTTTCTTATTTCAAACTTCATTCAAGTTTCTACTATTTTTATTTCAATGATCCACATAATGCAAGATTATGTGAAACATTGCCCTATTATGCCATGTTTAGAAAATCGTAAAATTTCGAATACCTTACGAAGTTTATAAAGTACAGTCACCCAAAAAAAAACGCCACCCCCCACCTAATTTTGACGTAAATTATCGTAGAAACATGCGACTGGTACCAATCAGTTTGTAATAACGTCTAGTTTATAATGTTATAGTTAGATTTTACTTAGGGGGTCGTCTATATATTAAATCTGACATCAACTTCATTTTTTTCAATGGTAACCCCCATTTTTTATAATTTATTTGAATTCTTTGGATCAAATCATCACGGAAAATGGTATAGTTTATATATTTCGCTCAATTTTTCATAGAGTTATAAGCTGTCAAAGTTTGGGGGTGCTAATGTTAAATGAATGTGACAAACATTAAATCATATCTTCCGAAATAATTATGATATTTAAATTCTGTTTTTTTTATTCGTTAGAATGAACTAACCCAAACATATTCCATGCAAATTTTTGCTAAAAATACATTTTTTGAATTATGAAAATTATTAATAAATTCATATTTGAAAAAATTATGAATTATGACCTATGTTAATTTTTGCACGAATAGAACGGGCATCATCAAAAACATGGGTTTCCAAATTTACAGCTCGTTCCTAACATTATTTTTTGAGTTACAGTGACATTTCACTTTTTATTTCTGTTAGGGGGCCGTCACTTGTTATAATCTGTATCCTCTATAAGTAAATGCTTGTATATAATTTGACGGAAAACTATTTTAATTTACCTTTATGTTATTTTTATTCTTTCCTAAGCAATATTTCGATGTTTATTATACAAATTGGCATATTTTTGTAAAGTTATCACAATGTAGGCGAGGGATTGTGAAAGAATTTCAAAAGAAAAGAAGCCCCGCCTCTGATTCGCTGAAACACTATTTAAAAAAAAAGACAAATTTGCATATTCCTATTTGACTCTATATGTGACGCTGGTATGCATAAATCACAATGGTATTTACTACATCGATTATTGAAGACAAAACTTAAATGATTTAATTACAAATATGCAAAATTATTTTGCTTTATATTATAAAGTTTTAGAAAATTTGTGAAAAGGCGTGGCTATTTACATTAAGCCTTGATATGGAAGCTATGTTGCTGTTTTTCGATGCTGCGAAATTTACAAAATATATTTGTGTTAATATACTATACAGATAGAAGAATAATTATATAATATCAACAAATCTTCTTTAATCAATATGTTTATATACATTACTGTATGGAAATGTTTATATATGAATATTGTATTTATTTTTAATGAGAGATATAAACACAAAATACTAAAAAAAAAGAAGAAAATGTGTTATAAATTTTTATAAATCAAGCAAAATATATATGCATACTTGCCAACCTAACCCGTAACATTGTTAGTTCCCGCCCCTGTGTGTACACAATTTAATTTTTAGAGTAATTAACTTCAAATACATTTACGATTAACTCATTGAGCGCCACGCGAATTCTTATGGAAATCCCATTCAGGCCACACGTGCTGCTTAGAAGCGTGTTATGTTTATCGAGTTTCAATAAACCCCATTAGGCCTTAACGATATAATCCTATAAAAATCCTATTAAAAAAAAAAAAAAATCATGAAGTAAATTTTAAATAAATTGTCAGTAATTACTTAAAACTATGTAAGTTCTGTAGTTTTATATCATATTTTACACTGCCGGCTGACTTAGCCTAAATGGAAAGATCAGTGTCAGCCACCGATGGCTGACACAGCTCTAAAAAGACTGATGTGAAAAAAATGTACGGAAAGGGGCGGGACCAGTAATCTTCCGGGATAGGTTGACAAGAATGCAGGACTGCCAACCATCTCATTAATAAGCGTAGACTTGTTAACGCCCCTTGAAAATACGCCCCTTTTCCCACACCACTTTATATTTAGAGCAATTCTCTCCAAATAGTGTTACGATTAAATAAGAATGAAATTACTCTAAAAAATTACTGGTGTACAAAAAAAGGCGGTGACTAAAAGTACTACGCTTCATAATGAGATGGTTGGCAAGCATGCAAGAATGTATATACATAGAGCAATGCCAGAAAATGTTCTTTATTTTTCATGAACCAGATGAATGGTATTTTTTTTCTGAATAGTCTATGTATTAAATATAATGCTGCTTTAAATACCCTTTAAATGAAAAGTTTTATTACATAAAGTAATTTTCTGGCACTCTACAGCTCCCAAATGACACACAATACAAAACCCCGCCTTTTTCCAGTGTTTAAAGGGTATTAACGTTTAATATGCTTTATATTCGTTTTGATCTTTCCTTCTCCTCCTTATCTTCTTCTTTTTTCCTTAAAAAAAAAAAAAAGAGTTATGTAACATTTTGACCTTTTCAAGTGAAGATTTAGATTAAGGGTAGTCAGCTTTTCTACACCCACCGTCCACTTCGGCATCTGTGTTAAAGTGTAGAATTTTAGAACACCCCATTAAGTAGTAGGATTTATTATTTTACATATTAATTTGTTACACATTATAAAATATAAAAGCAAAAGAATATCGTGGAGATTTATGTAAAAGTTTTTATAATGTCATGAAAAAAAAAATAATAAAAATTAATTAAAAAAAAAAAATAAATAAAAATAAAAAAAATCTGTTTTAATATTTAAAAAAAGTCAATTAAAGAAAATGAAAGTACTGCAGTATGAGAACAAACACCCATTGTCACTGTGAAACGGCCGTGGGAACCAGGTAGAGTGTCGCCGTTTCAGACAATTATACGGCAGCTTGAGTTAAAATAATTTTGAATTTTCAAACAAATTTAAAACCATTCATCTTTTTTTTCTTTTGATAGATATTTTAATATCTATTCAAGCTATTTAATTTTCTTCGTATGAAGTGAACTATCTGATGTTTAATCAATAGAAACCAATAAAAATCTTTTAATTCATAAACTAACTCAGAAAGTTCTGTGAATTAGTCATTTTTTTTTATTTTATAATTAATATTTCTGAAATTTTTTTCCGGTGTGAAACTTAATAAATAATGTATACTGGGTGGTAGATCGTGATTTATATTTTCTAAATGTATAGACGGACCCCTAACACATTTTCACGTGTAACTCTATTTAAAATTGATTTAAGGTATATAAATAGGTATGTTTTTCGAACCGCCTTGATCTCAGAAATCTGAATATGAAGTCAAAAATAGGGGTTGCCATTGAAGAAAATGAAGTTAATGCCAGTTTTAATATGTAGACGACCCCTTAGGCAAAATTTAACTATACCGTTATAAACTAGACGTTATTACAAATCGATCGGTACCAGTCAAATGTTTCTACGATAATTTACGGCGAAATTAGGTGGGGGGGGGGTGGCGTTTTTTTTTTGGGTGACTGTACAATGGTTAGAGACAGTAAATCTCATGCCAGTATCATAAATGACATTTATAAACTGGTTCTACCTCTTCCAATGTAAAAATATAGAAAATCCGTAGTCAAATATTTTTACGAATGTTTCACACACCAATAATATAATAGAAAACTTTAATTTATAGCGCCATATTTCAAGTTGTTATTACAATCAAGTTAACCAGGTGCTTTTTCTCTTTGTTAACACTTCCAACAAGGTTGAAAAGCGTTAATGACTTCGATTTGTCTGTCTGTCCACGCTCTAACTCCCGTAAATACTCATAGAATTTCTTCAAACTGATATATGTTATTCAAGTTTATCCTCGGATGTTCCCTATTATAAATAGAGTGAATACCTCTACTGGTTTGTGTACAGGGACAACTGAAAGTATTCCAAAACATTACGTTCTGTGAGAGGTATATCTATAAACCAAATTTTAATAACTTTACTTCACACGAATCTTAATAAAAAAAAAAAAAGTTATTTATATGAACAAAAGAATACATTCCATACAATACAGTGAGATTAGCAATAGATTTACAGGATCACACAAAAATATTAATTTACATTAAGGGTATTATTGGAATTTTGATGTAATTGCATTTTCGCTTATATTAAACGTTTTTATCACTTTCTAATGTTTTTGACACTTTGCAAAAAGGTTGAA
Organism: Salticus scenicus; assembly: GCA_963930645.1. NCBI lineage: Eukaryota > Metazoa > Arthropoda > Arachnida > Araneae > Salticidae > Salticus > Salticus scenicus. Next base: position 88,056,635 of record OZ005649.1, on the reverse strand, counting down.
AAGAGTGAATGACTTCGGTTTGTCTGTCTGTCTGTTCGTGCTGTCACTTCCGTAATTATTCATGGAATTTCTTGAAACTGATATATGTTATTCAAATTCATCATCGAATGTTCCCTATTGAAAATGGAATGAATACCTCTACTGGCTTGTATATAGGGACACCAGAAAGTATTCCAAGGCATTGTATTCTATGAGAGGTATTTATATGAACTATATTTTAGTTCCTTTATTTTACACAAATTTTAATGAAATTGAAGTATGTTATCCAAGTGTACTATCAGATGTTTGCTATAGAAAATGCAGTTAATACTACCACTGGTTTGTGTACAGGGATACCTGAAAATGTTCCAAAGCATTGCGTTCTATGATATGTATTTCTATAAATCAAATTTTGATAACTTCACTTTGTACAAATCTTAATGGAATTGAAATATGTTTCAAATAAAGCTTTGTACAGAATGTAGTATGTTTAGCATTAGATTTACAGTGCCACACAAAAATATTCAGTTACCTTGGAGGCTTTCATTGGAAATTTGTTGGAATTGCATATTCGTTTACATTAAGCGATTTAACAGTTTTAACAAAGTTTAAGTTTGAACATGATTTCAATTTGTGTATCGATCTGTCCGACTGTCCATCTGTCTATCTGTCCATCTTCGCACTTGTAGCGTCCGTAAATATTTCGAAAAAAAAAAATATATATATATGGCATTCAAATTCATTATGGAATGTTCCCTATTTATAATGGCAATAATAGGTCCTGTGCAACTGATTTGTACAAGGGATACCCGAAAACTGTCAGTGCGTTGTATTTTAGGATAGACATAAAAAAAAAAAAAAAAAAAAAAAAAAAACATTTAAAGAACTTTCTACTATAAAAATCATAAAGAAATTGACATTTATTGTTAATATGGTGACATAATATTTTGTATAGTATACGATTTTGTTAACCTTCAGATTTCCATGGCTACACTAAAATTCTCATATACATTAAGGGCTGCATTTAGAATGCAAGGGCTACGTTTTCTTTTGTGTTAAGCATTTTTAACACTTTCTAACAATGTTTAAGAATGATTAGGAATTCGATTAATCTATTAATATGCCTTTAAGAACTACTGTCTGTCCGCTGTGTGATAACACAGGCAAAGAACATTGAAAGTATACGCCGCAACAATTATGTACAGTTGGAAAGTATTAATAATCTATGTGTACCGTATGATTTTTAGTTATTGTTTTCTCTCCGATGGCTTTTTTTATAAAATTAACATAGAATATTATGTCTGTACAAAGTTTTAATAATAAAAATAATAATAAAAAAGAAAGAGACAGTTTCTATAATTATAAACGCTTTCGAATTCTGGTCAAACGTTACATAGTTTAACTCTCAGTGTATTCTGCAACAGGGACAATAACTTAAAATACAATGAAAATTTTGAAAAATATTTTCATATTTTTTCTTTATTTTGAGGATGAAACATAGAATAAATTGCTTTTGAGTTGTTCTTTTTATTGTTTAAAAACAACAAGTCTAGAAAAATAAATGAATGAATAAATAAATAAATAAAAAATAAATAAATAAATAAATAAATAAATAAAGCCCTGAAGTTTATTTTTATTTTTTTAAGTAATAGACATGAAATTCTGCGCAAACAGTAATAAATTTAGTATGACAGGTCTTACTTTAATCTAGTTTTTCCTATGAAGGCATTTAGTAACTATTAATACCCGAATAAACTACTACGTTAGAAACGCCAAAGAAAAATATTTGAGATGCATACAGCTGTTTCGGTAGCCTTAAGCATACCGTCTTCAGTGCAAAAAGATTGCACTTTGAGCAGTTTGAGTCCTGGTAGCACAAAAGATCTGAATGTGCTGTTGCAGTAGAGTGGCATTTATACTGTAGTTTCTTCTGGCCGTTAGTTTTAAATACAGACCTTCACTATGCGCTGTTACAGGCGTGTAACCTAGTCCTGATATTCAGCGAATATTCACAGTGTTCAATAACTCCATAATCTACATAGTCTCCACAATACTTCCAATAGTCTGACTAAATCTCACTTTGAAAAACTCCTCATGCTTCTGTAACAACAAATTGTGTTTGAGCAATACCTTCTACAATAATTACTCCTATTTGAGTTTTACGTCACTAAAGAACGGCCGATTCCATCCAATCAACAGTTCCTGTAATATCTAAATAATAAGGATTGGATTGGGTTCAGTTCGGAGAGATTGTTGTAGTAGGTGTTGGTTTGAGCAGCCTCTAGAAGAACATTGGCTGTCTAGATTACCGATTCTGCTGTTGTTGAGACATTGTATTTAAATTTACAATATATTCAACGCACGTCAAATGTTTTTAATATCCTCCTTTGTAAGGAACGCCGTATGTCACTTTTCATTCCTTATCTAATCCACGTAGTTTTCTACATCACATGTAATATTTATATATTCTCAACTTCCTAGAATTATAATTCTTTAATCCCTTTCAGTTCATTTTGTTAAAAATATGGACGATCAAATGGTTGTATCTCATCGATCTCATAATATACTCTAACTGCTTTTAACATTGTATACTTAATAAAAATAATTTAAAACACATTAATATAAATAAGTAATGTAATAATTTTTATGATAATCGTTACAGATTTTCCCGAGGAAGAAAAATGCGATAGGAAGGACCGTGTAAGTATTAAAAATGCTTGCTTTTTTATATAATTTTAAAATTACAAATTAGTGTTTCTTTACTACATACAACACAATTTATCTTTTAGGTTTGTTATACATTGCAAAATAATAAGAAAATAATAAGTAAATAAATAAATAAAAGGTGTAAATTAATAAAATTTTACAATTAATTACTTGACTCTACATGCTTCGCTAGTTACTCTTTTAAATGAATTCTCAGAATTCCATATCACTTTTAACTATAAAATCTAAAGAAAAAAAAATAGAAACTTTAAAATATAATTTCAGTGATATTGCGTCAAAACCTTAAACTGGTTTACTACTGCCTTCAGCAGTGTCTTTCCCGTTCGCACATACTATGTCCAGATCCATACAATCCGTGGCAGCACCTTACCAGTGTGCGCTGCGAGCAGAAATAGATGTATTTGCACACGTACTCGGTTGGGTTCCCACTGCTTGCAGCAATGCTCTACATGCGCCCTTTATTTTAAATTTACATTTTCGGAGGTAAGTGAAACCAATTCCCAATCCCCAAAACCTAGGAATGCGTTTTTTCTAGTTTATAATTCTATTTTATATATTTAAAACTAGCAAGATTTGCCTGCTTCGCTAGTCACAATATTTAAAGAAAACAACAACAACAACAACATTTTAAATTACTTTAGGAATAAAAAATAAAAAAAAATCCATTGAAATCGCTTAAAACCTTGCTCTGGGATCCCGCTGCCTTCTACAGCGTCCTTATCGCCTGCGCTATATCGGCTCCAGTTCTTCACTGCTTGCATTTGCGCCTTAACCTAACATTTCGATTTGGGTGTTAACTGGATGATAAGTGGCGTTGCTATTATTAAATAACTACTATTTTGGACAGATATTTTTCGGACAGATTAATATCCCCATTCCATGATAGCAGGTGGCAGCACGATGGCAGCAAAATATAATCTCTAAAGCTGCAAAAGTTTAATGATAATGAAAAAAAAAATCTAATCAAAATTTGGATAATCGTGCTTCGAAGTGCACCAGGAGAGGTCAAAATGCACCTCCATCTAAATTTATATAGTTCCGCAATAAGCCGTTTGCCTGCAAAGCGACCAACACACCTCTAACAAGGAGAGGTCAAGACAAGGAAAATTCAGATCGAATCGGAATTGCGCAGAATTGCAGTATAATATGAATATAGCAACATATTAAAGCAGTAGCGCGCACTAGCTATACAATTTCGAGAAAAAAGCCCTTAAAGATTTAGGAATCTTTAAATACAAGTTATTTCGAATTGAGTCATTGCTCTAGTGGCGTACTCGGCAGAGTAAACGGTTGTCGCTCAGACGACACGCGTTTGATGCTACTTACGGAGATTTTTTTCTTTAGTCTTAAATTTTTCTTTTGTTTTTTACTATCTTTCATAATTCAATTTAAAATTTGAAAATTTAAATAAATAATTATTTAATTTTCTTGAATTTAAAAGAAAATACATAGGTAGGTATAGAGTTTTCTATTTGTAATATTTATAATTTTCTATAACTCAAAAAAAATTTGTTTTAATTGTAAAATAAAGGGAACTTTTTGTTTAAATTATTTATGTAAAAATTTAATTTAATTTTTACTGTATTTTATAATTTAAACAAAGCTATTAAATATAGATAAGTTACAGAAAATTATAAATATTTCAAATAGAAAAAGATAACTATATAACTTACACTAGCTGGCTTCACCAGCTAGCTGGCCAGAGACCCAAGAAAATTTTTACCAAAAAACAAGCTCTCGGGCGCCTGCGACGGCAATCGTAATTTGTTCTCTCTAAAAGTCGCATAATATAAAAATATTGAAAATTCAAATATTTTTAAATAAAATCTTAGGCGCCTGCGGCGCCAATCATAACTTGTTCTCTGTAAAAGTGGCTTAATACTAAAATATTAAAAATATAACGATTTTAAATTAACTCTTGGGTGCCTGTGGCGCCAATCGCAACTTCTTCCCCTATTCTTAGAACATTTGTATCGCTCTTTTATTTTTTAAGAAATAAAACACGTAAAAGAAAATATATAAGAACAAAAACACTTAGAGATGATAATAAATTTGTTGTTGGGTGAGTACACTGTGGGATATAAAAGTTTAAGGCTGAATAATTATGTTATTTTTACAAATTTATAACTATACATATATTTTATAAATCATCAGACATTTTAATAAATCATCACATTTAAATAACTTTCTACTGCAATGCTATAAATTAAAGAATTTTAACTGTTAATATTAAAATATATTGCAGCAAACAAACAAAAAATGTGCTACCATTTTATAAACGCATAAGAAAAACTTATTAACACATTAAACGCATAAGAACAGTGCCTGAATTGCATTAGTCCAAATCGAAGCTGAAATTTAAATCTTCTGCATTTTCATTAAAACGGTAATCCATTTCTGTAGTTCTTGAATGGTTTAAGATATCTTTCCAGACGATATTACGAGTATGGCGTTGATTTTCTATCGGCAAAAGTACTTTTAATGATGTTTTTCGTTTAACTCTTGAAAAAGCTACATAAAGCATTCCATGCATAAAAACTGGTACTCTCAGATCAACACCTACAAAGTCAAAAGTTTGGCCCTGTGATTTATGCACTGTCATAGCAAATGCTGCTTTTACAGGAAACTGATGTCTAGATATTGCGCAACCAAGTTGACCTTTTGATGATTGAAGTGTGATTCTTGGTATATGTACATCTCGGCCACAGTGTTCACCAGTTATTATTTTTGCTTTAATAATATGATTGCACAGCTCAGTAACAATTAATCTTGTACCATTGCAAAGGCCTTCTGATACATCTATATTACGCATCAACATAATAATAGCATTTTTTTTCAGTTTAAGTTCATGAGGTGGTAAATCGGAATTTTCAACAGAATTTAAAAAGTCAACAGTAAATTGAAGTCCTCCTTCGGGTTGGTTATTTATAGTATCGTAACTGTGATAAGTTTTGTACTCTCCGGGTAATTTCGAAATAATTTCAGTATTTAACCTGTCAACATCTTTGTTAAGAGGAGCAAGTATAGCTCTATTTTTCATCTCTTCATAATTTTCATTGACAAAGCAAAAACCAAAAACCTCATCAATGAGATTTCCATTTGAAATTATGTCTTCGGGTAGCTCTATCTCATCTAAAGACCTAATCGGTAATTCTCCATTACCAACTTTTAAAATATAGTTTCCAAAGTCTCTTTGTTCTGGATGAACCCGCATATTCTCATCCAGTGAATAATTCCTAAAGTTACATCAAAGCACACTCTTTTTAATTGATAAGTCAATAAGTTCTTGTTTATTCGCTCGCGGTTGAACTGGAAGACACTGTCTGAAATCTCCTCCTAAAACCATAATTCTTCCACCGAATGGCAAAGTTGCATTTCCAGTTTTACGCAGAATTTCGTCCATTGCATGCAATGCATATTTAGGAAGCATAGGTGCTTCGTCCATGAGAAATACTTGAACTTTAGAAAGTTTTTGAGCTTTACAGGAGCCCGGTTTGATTGTGGAACTTGACTCTGGTGAAAGGGCCACCTTCAATCCAAATGTTTTGTGTGATGTGCGTCCTCCAGGAAGTAGAATCGAAGCAATGCCTGTAAAAGCATACACTGCACATTAAAGTTCCCTCCTCGCAGAAGGTAATACAAAGTCTTGTATATGAAAGTTTTTCCAGTACCACCAGGTCCGTCAATAAAAAAGCAATTTGATTGAATATTCTCATCATTGACTGAACGAAAGATAGCATCCACAATTTCAATTTGTTTTCCTCTAAGAAGTTGATACATTTGTTGACCAATAGCTGCTGATTCATTGACATTTGACAATTCTTGATTCGATTCAGTTTCATAATCATCAATATCATCAAATGAAAACTTTTCAACCCAATATTGAAAGTTTCTACCTTCTGTCGCTTCTGAGTCGAGTTTATGGGCAATTACACGGTATGCTCGCTTGATAGAATCTTCAATTGAAATTCCAGTTCTTTCACCTTCATGAATGAAATCTTCTGCGAGATCTTGCTTAAACATTTCCCACAGCCGTTTTGGGTTTTCTGGTGAGCCTAGAATCAAAATCTGTGTAAAAAGTGTTCTCATTGCCCTTGGCAGTTTTGAGCTTGCAGATTCGGACAATCCTTCAATCCATTGTTGGTCATCATAGCATAATCCTCGTGCTAGACAAGCTTGCTTGTATGTCGCATGTTCAATATTATTCACTGTCAGTAAATCCTTAAAGCTGGTTGCATCTTTTACATGATACAATAACAGTCGTAAGTGATATAATTCAGGCTGTACAACAAAATTGACATTATGTATTCTTCCAATAACTTTTATTTGTCGTACTCTTTGAATCCATTCACTGTTTCTTGCATCCCATCTAAAGTGTTCAGGCATTTGCCAGTAGTAATAATAGATTGGCTCTTCCTCCGTGTCTCCATTTGATTGTCTAATTTCATGTTCTTCCTTAGCCTTTTTATTGTGCTTGAAATATGCTTCCAGAGTCGAACCTTTTTGTCCTGTATCAGCTAAATGTTCCTGAGCCTGATCTAAATTTACAATTCTGTACTGGCCAGGAAGGTGAATTGATAATCGTAGCACACTATGACTCTTCTTTTGAATTTCATTTCCAAATAAACGCCAACATGCCTCTGGTGGAGTGATGCATCGACCCTCAATATAAGTATTTGCTTCATTGTACATGATTTGTCTTCCTCCTTCAACAACTTTAAGTGAAGCACAATCAAACCCTTTATATATGTACTTGTATAGATACTTCACAGCCATAATGCTTCCAACATATTCAACGTTTATACGACAATTGTACTTTTTCAGTAAATATGCATTATAAGGAACAACATGACGATTATCTCTTGTTATGCGGCTGCCATCAACACTCTTACGATACACTGCACTTTCATGAGAGAAATCTCGACTGTGAGGGTCCAATTTGGGATCATAACGCCTTCGATAATTTGGTTTTGCATTGTCTGCCAATGAAGATGCATCCTCAAATGATTTTGGAAATTGAAAGCGGCACTTCATACGTCCACTTTTATTTACCCTGCATGCAGCGTTTGGGTTCTGTTCGTCACAGGGGTTATGAATCATCCACTTTATTACAAGTTCTCTCAGATCTGTATCTTCAAAGTCGGGAATCTCTGCAGAAATGAGATCATCCAGTTCTTCAGGATTATGAATCTTGTCTTGAGAACACATAATTAGAAGAAGGTGAATGTGAGGAAGACCTCGTTTTTGAAATTCAATTGAATATACATAAGCAGCAACTTTTCCAAATATCTGCTTCTTATCAAAATCTTCAATTATTTCATCAAATTTCAATTTTGCAACTCGAGTTACAACATCTGGTCGGTCTTGAGGAAGTTGTTGTATAAAAGATCCATTTTGTAACTGAATGTGCAAAGCGTTTTTTATTTCAGGCCAGTTTGCATTACATGTCATTGTTATGAAGAAATCTGGAGAACCAAGACGGCGAACAATTGCCATAGCATCTTCAAATTGTTCAGTATAATAGCGTGTTGACCCTGGGAAAGATGATGGGAGAATGACTTTCTCTCCAACTGTAGCTTTGTTTTTTTCTACTAAGTCGTTTATCAAACGTGTGACTTCTGTATAATTATCAGCAAGAATCTTCTTTTGATTTTCTTTAATCCACTGAATACGATCTCTTTCGACCCTAATAAAAGTGTCGACAACATACTGTTGAAAAAGTCTGCCACCAAAATGCAATGCATTAAATTGTATTTGTCGCAAGTCATGACCTGTAGAATTCATTCTTGTGGACAAATAATTTATTACTTCAGGTCGAAAAGCAAGTCTGTTCTGAGCCAACTCAAGGCGCGTTGCATGATGCCGCGAAGAATAAGGTGTAGCCAATGGTATATCAAGCGAAAAACCATCCGTACCCTGTGGGTAAAACAGTGGATAAGTGAATGGCTCAATACGTTTATCAATATTTTTTAGAATAACAATTTCCTTGTTTCGCCGATGTACAATCATTTCATTTTCTGGGAAACTCTGATCGGCATTAAGTGTGAAGACAGCGCAAACTTCATTAATGGATGGTGTATTAAATCTTCTGTAATCACTTTCCTGAGGAATTCTGAACAAAAGTTGAACTTCAGGTGCAGATAATCCTTGTACAGTAGCTTGCTGTTCAACTTCATACTGAACTTCTCGCATCATCATATAACCCTGTGCATAACCATTCTGTGCCCTTAATACGTGCTCTGAGTTCACGACTTATTCCATAATTCAGAGGATGATGTAATCGTTCGTCAACAGCATTATCAGGATCCAAAAAATACATCTGACCGTATTGAGGTTTTTCAAATTCTCCATGTATGTCTTGAGTCGGTTGAGCAGCCAAGTTCATTTTGTGGTATACTTGTCCACATGCAATAAAACTGTATATGCCATGACTGTTGATGGTTCTGTCTTCTGACACATTGAAAGAAGAAAAAGCAAAACAGGAATTCAAGTTTCTGATTCTTTTATGAAATTCTTCAGCAAGTGGATGGCAGTGCAAAAACAGTCTTGCTAACTCGTTCGCAAAATATGGTGCTGGCAGTAATAATCGTCCATGAAGACAAAAATCACCAAAAGAGTCTCTATGAAGACGATTGCAAACACGTTCCTCTGGAAAATGTGATGCTTTACAATGAACGCATTTCACATTGAATTCTCCTAAAGTACTATAGTTCACATCTCTACAAACTGCTATTTTGTATGTTGGGCACCGATTTCGCAATGCCACTTCATATCTTGCTTGTCGACGTCTTTTCTCTTCTAGGCGTTGTCGTCTCTCCAGTGTTCTTTCTGATGCCCTACGCTGAGAAGCTCGCTGTCTTAGATCTTCAAGTCGCTGGATTCTGTCTTCCGTGCTCTCCCTTGCTCGATGCCGAAAAGCTTGCGTAGATATACTCTCAGAACGTTCCTTTCTGTACATCTGTCCGATTTCCCTTATATTTTGGCGACATTTTAATTTTGATGCACGGATAGGCCTAGCTTGATATAAGGAAGTACGATTAATTAGTTGGTCTGCATTTGAAGTACTTTGTTCTTCTGGATTAACTGGTATCACATCATTTGATCGTTTCATCTTAAGAATATTTATTTAAACTTTTTGATTTCTAAAAACTCGTATTTAAATTTTAAATGAAAGTTGTTTTTGATTTTCTTGCATATAACTTGATGCCACATATCACTGTTTCAGAGTTTTTAAAATGAACGTGTTTAAATATCATCCTTTGAAATAAAATGTTTATGTTGTAGTTTGATTTTAAAGACTTACTAATAACTCCCTGTTTAAAAGAATCAGAAGGTTTTTTAATTTATACTAACTCAATCACAAAACAAAAAAATTTTTTTATAAAAAAGAACAACACTTTCGTTTTCACATTTTTTAACCTCAGACTCCTCTCAGTTCAGTTCGTATTTATTCTCAGTAAAGTTGAAAATGTTTTTTCAGTTCAGTTCGTATTTATTCTCAGTAAAGTTGAAAATGTTTTTTTAGTTCAGTTTTTTAATTATTATTATATCGTCGAAAAAAAAATTGGCAACAATTAAATTATGGATAAAACATAGAATAATAATAAAGGAAGAAGGAGCGTACGTGTTTATTATTATTCTATGGGATAAAATTTTAAAATTTAAATGGCTTATTTATCAGAAATTAGAAGGTTACTATTTTCACATTTTAATTAATTAAGAGAAAACTAATCATCCGATTGATAAGCTGTTTAATGCATCGGATTTACAAAAATTTTCCCTTTCATTTGTTATCTTATTTTTAACGATGCGACTGATATTTCTAATTTATTTTCTAATATTTCTGATTTATTTTCCTCATTTTAAATAAATGTACGGTTTTATTATTATTATTATTATTATTATTATTATTATTATTATTATTATTTTGTCGAAAAAAAAAATTGGCAACAATTAAATCATGGATAAAATGCTAAAATTTAAATGTCTTATTTATCAGAAATTAGAAGGTTACTATTTTCACATTTTAATTAATTAAGAAAAAACTAATCATCCGATTGATAAGCTGTTTAATGCATCGGATTTACAAAAATTTTCCCTTTAATTTGGTATCTTATTTGTAACGATGCGACTAATATTTCTAATTTATTTTCTAATAATTCTGATTTATTTTCCTCATTTTAAATAAATGTACGGTTTTTTTTTTTTTTTTTTTTATTATTATAATTATTATTATTTTGTCGAAAAAAAAAATTGGCAACAATTAAATCATGGATAAAATGCTAAACACGGAGTAAAAAGACAGGAGAAGAAGGTAACGCTGAAATTTTGTGATGTTGTTTTCTAATGTTTACAGATGGCGCCAGCGTGCAATCCTTCCTTCTCTCCAGCTTCCGCAATGTTATTCAATGGGGAAATGTCTCGTTTTAATTATGTTTTAAAAAATAATTTCAAGCTGAAAAAATTTCGATTGAAAGCAAATTTCATTAAATAGAGTATTCTAACCAACATGTTTTTTTTTAAGAGCCATTTTATACTAATTTTACTTTGAAAGAAAGCTTTTAAAAAATGACGATTCTTTTGAACCGAAGCTAGCTAAAACAGACAATTGGGAGGAAGGAGAATGGATGAAATTTTGTAAAGAAAAAAAAATAAACTTACTTTAGGTGCAGAAAACACGAACTCGGACTTTATTTTTCTCCTAGGGCTTTTTTTTTGTTTTTCTTATCACTATCATAGCCTGTTTTACAACTAGGAACGAAGCATTTATTTGAAACATCTGAATTATGCAGTTTTAAGAACTTACAAAGAAATTAAATTGCTTAAAATAAAAAATTTTAAATGTACTCCAGCAAAATTCTATTGAAAACAACAGTATATCCGCGCCGAGGTAGGGAGGAATGACAAGTGGCGCCCTCAATATTTACCAAAAATTTAGATCACAGTTTCGTAGCTTTCTCCCATTGGACCTTCAACTCCTATTAATATTACTCCGTGATGCTAAAATTTAAATGTCTTATCAGAAATTAGAAGGTTACTATTTTCACATTTTAATTAATTAAGAAAAAACTAATCATCCGATTGATAAGCTGTTTAATGCATCGGATTTACAAAAATTTTCACTTTCATTTGGTATCTTATTTGTAACGATGCGACTGATATTTCTAATTTATTTTCTAATATTTCTGATTTATTTTCCTCATTTTAAATAAATGTACGGGTTTTTTTTAGGACTGAGGGCCTATTAGTCTCAGACAGCGATTTTTGCGTTGTCGTTTTCGATAGTTGGACATTTGTCGAAATTATTTTCGATAGTTGGACATTTATCGAAATCTAAAATTTATCGAAAATATGATTGAATAATTTGAAAGCGATGTTATAATTGGGAAGAAAAAAAAAACTAATAGCCCTCCGTCCTAAACTAAATTCTGCTTTTGCCAGAATTTCATCAAAATCTTTTTTTTTTAAGAAAAAGAAAAGAAAATTTATACAAAATCGTTACAAACGATATCAAAAAGTTTTTTTTAAATAATTTTGAATTAGGAAATAAATAGTGCGCGTGCAATAATTTGAAATAAAAATAAATAAAAATATGAATTTAATGATTTGATTTTTATATAAAACACGATCGCGTGCTATCTTAAAAAGTAGATGTAAAATTTAAAGTTTAATTTTCTTGGCAACAATTATAAATTAAAATAAATAATTTAATGAAAGTTTGTTCTTTAGATATACGCCCGTGTAAGATGTCAAAAAATATACGACAAAGTATTATATCTCTTTATCTTTTTTTTTTTTTTTTTTTTTTTTTTTACTTAAAATGAATCAGATTATGATTGTGAAATAATAATAATAATAATAATAATAATAATGAAGTAAATTAAATCATGTATCTTTTATACATTAAGAAACACTTTCCATTATAACTGATATACAATTTGCAGATTTTTATGCAAAAATGTGTAGTGTGTGGAGTAAACGGTAGATTTAAATAAATGTGGTGTTAGCGAATTTGTTTGATTTTCGATACATTTGGGTATGCTTTCGAAGCTAATAAATAGCAATAATAACAAATAAACAAACAGTCGTGCGCAATTCCCATGCAAAGAATGCCCCCGAAATCAGTAAATATGCATGAAACGAGATTCGTGCGTAAATGCATTTGTTTCTCGAGAACTGCGTGTCTGATTTCAATGTTTTTTTTTTTTATCCGAAAATTCATATTTTTGACATCATATTTAATAAACTTTATATATAAAAAAAAAATCTTACTTCTTTTTCTTTCAAAAAAATTGGTGATATTAGTCTGAAACATTGGATGCCAAATTGCCTAATTTAATAGTAAATCAATTCCCACATCGAGTAAATGTAAAAACTGTCATATGATTCCATTTCTATACTTTAATCCAGTATTATAGAAAGTATAGCACGTAAAGAAATAGGAAAGTTTTAGTTTGCGAAAAAAACCCTGCGAAGTTATTCTTTTTTATTCGAGTAATGAGTTTCTTATAATTTCAGTAATAAAATAGAATTTAAATTTATTTTATTATTATTATTTTTTTTTTTTAACTTTAATGCAAATTTAGTTTATTTTTTTTTTTTCAAATTTTATATTTTTAAGTATAATATTGAAAAGACTAAAATCCCAGTATAAGAATATATTCTGTGTAATAGAGTTGGATTGGATGGGTTTTTACATTGCACTAATGCTGCGCAATGGGCAATTGGCGACGGTTTGAGACTCACCCTAACAGGTGGTCTGGAGACATGCCATCACAATTTTGATCCTCCACGAGGGATGTAATAGTGTTGGAGATGATTTAAAAATAATGTAATGAATCTAGAAATCGTGATATTTTTTCTTATTTGTCTTGAGACAGTATTAAATTATGATTAATATGAAAATTAACTATAATAAATAATTTATATTGGTTTATGAAGAAGCTTATAATAGCAAAATTTTCAATAAAATTACTTATTAAAACATGTGCTTGAGACTTTATTAGATATTAAAAATCTGGTGTGAAACAACCACACGACTTCCATTACCTACTATAACAAGCATTATAAGTACTTTTTAGAAATAATGTGATTATAGAAGACATAAAATTGACTAAACGAAGAAGACACCTAAAACTTTCCCGGTAAAAGAAAACTGGTACACGTATTAAGAAATATAAAACAGAGTTTACATAGCGAGTTAAAAAATAAGAAATCGGTAAGAGCTACTTTTTGAAATACCTATTTCAGAAATCTAAAACTGACCTGCTCATTAGGATTACTATCAAATTTTCTGTAACAATTATTAGGAAAATCATTAGAGCTGTTTTTGAGATACCTACTTTTACCAAAACTTGAGATACTCAGTTGTTGACCGGAAAAAAACAGTTACATACAAAAGGATACTTGAAAGAAGGTTAATATGGCGAGTTTGAAAAAAATACGTACAGCCGTTTTTAATGGAACGCACTTGCAAGACGTAAAATAGAGGTATTTATACAGGACGCCGATCCATTTTTCTGAACTAACCAACTAATTCATACAAAGGGACATCTAACAGAGTATTTATATAACAATTTTAAAGAAAATAGTTTAAGCTGTTTTTGAGATACAAACTTACAGTCCCATTTCCGGTTTCCGATCTCCTGTTACCGGGTTTCAAATTTCCACCAAAATTTTGAAAATTCATCTGTACATCAAACCTGTCTCAATTCTGAAATTTCGTAGTTTTGTCTTTATTAGTTTCGGAGATATGATAGATAGAAGACCCCCCCCCCCCCCCACACACACACACTCAAACTGACCAATTCCAAAAACCACTTCTTTGAACTCAGAACACCTTAAAACATGTAAATCAGGTGAAAACTCGAAATCGAAATTTCGGCCCGAATGAATGTAAAAATGCATAACTGAAGTTGGATAATTACATTATTGTAATCTAAGGCAGGCCGCACACCAAAGAAACAAGCGCGACTTGGACGACATAAGAGACAATCCCCAGCATTGCCGCTAACTTTCACTTTACTGCATACGCACACCAGAGAGACAAGCGTCATGTCTTATCAGTCGAGCGTGTGTCTCCCGTTTGTCGCTCGAATCGCGCATGCTACAACCTTTCGACACGTCGCTCATGTTGCAACATGGCGGCGATAGAGATTTGACAACTGTGGGTAAATTTAAATAACACTGGGCTCAACGCAGTCGCTTTTTTCAATACTAATAACTTTAATAGAAATATTTAGTAATCCTTTGCAATATTTTTCTTTGATTGCATATTACGAAGATTGCTTTGTATAAATAATAGTATTAAAACAAAAGTGACTACCCTGAGTCCTACAATGACAATACCTAATTCAAGTTCGTGTAATATACAGCAAACAATCAATTTAAGTTCAGATAGAAAGGGAAAACATATTAAAATAAAAAAAATTCGGATGAAAACAAATTATAGAGAAACAATTTTATGCAATAACCTCCATTATATATTAAAATTTCGCTCTTGAATTTCATCCGTTTGACCGTTTCCGATAAAAGAAACAGAACACGATTACTAGCAAGGGATGCGTGGCTTAGGGGTAAAGGGTTGAACTTGTGTCACAATGGTACTCGGTTCGACCCTCGCCGGAGACTTTTTTTTTTTTTTTTTTTTTTAAGTAGAAAAATAATTTAAGAAAAAATGTAATGATTGAATTCTACAATTTTTTTTTTTTTTTTTTTTCTTTTTTCAAAGATGTATTCTATAGAAAAACAATAAAAAGAAAAAATAGAGAAAAATTATTCATTTAAAGGGAAGAAGATCAAATATAGGAATTTAATACAATGTTAATAACATCTTGGAAATTATTGGGTTTTGCATCATTTTGCAATTTTTTATTAAAAACGGTTCAAATTTAAAAGCAACGTTTTCAACTGGAAACTATTAATTTAAATTTAACAATAAAGAAAAAATATATAAGGTGCAATGTAAAATTATTTTTCTTAAATTATTCATTTATTTAAATTATAAAGAAAAAAATAAATAAAAACACTTTTTTTAGCTTTAAAAAAAAAAAAAAAATAATAATAGTAATAATTTTGTAGAATATTTGTTTGCATATCAATAATAACTTAATTAAAGCAGACAAGCTTTGTTTTCTGCTAGTAACAGGATATAAAACATTAAATAAAAATGTAAATAAAACATTAACAAAATAAAGGAATAAATAAATGAAATATAAAATTTATTTTCCCCTAAATTATTCATTTATTTAAATGATAAATAAAATAATAATTTTTTTAAGTTAAAATACTTTAATAATTCAACAACGAAAGATTAGTTTTTAAATTTAATAATTATTTTCTCTTAAATTATTCTTTTATTTTTATTTTAAAAAATTAAACATTTTTTAAATAAGAAAAATTAACTTTTATTTTATTCATTCATTTAAATGAATATAAATTAAAAAGTATATATAAATAAATAAGTAAAAAAAAAAAAAATTGAAAAAAAATTGAATAAATAAATAAACAAAAAAAATATAAATAAAAAGTGCGATATAAAAATTATTTAAATTATTTATTTATTTAATAATAAAGTTTTTTTTTTTTTTTTTCCAGGTTGAAATAAATTTTTTTAATAATTTAATAGACTATTTATTTTTACACAACAATAGTAACACAATTGAAGCAAGCGATCAGCTTTTTCTATTAGAAGATGTTTATCAAATGTTAATTATAAATTTAAATAAAACATTAACACCCCCCTTCCCCGACAAAAATATGAAAATTACTTTCCCTTAAATCACAAAGAAAAAGTAAGTGTTTTTAGTTAGAATATAATATTCGATTAATTTAACAAAAAAAAAAAAAAAAAAAAACTTTTTTTAAATTTAATAATTATTTTCTCCTTAATTAATCTTATCTTTTTTTTTTTTTTTTTTCTGTTTTACTTGAAATTATAATAGATTTAGAAATTATAATCTCCTTATATTATAATAAATAAAACCTGAAATCTCAAAAGTCAACAAGCACACGTGATCAAAAACGCTTCCTTCGCAGGATGTCTCTGTCGTTTCGGTGTGAGTATGAAACTCGAGTCGCTTGCGCCGCGTCTCCAATTCACGAGACGTGTCGCCTATGCCGCTGTCGCTTGCCTCTTTGGTGTGCGGCAGGCCTAAGTGCGTGTGCAAATAATTGAATAAAATAATTCACTAAAAATGTAATTAAATTAAAAAATATTAATTAAATCAAATTAATGTTTAAAAAAAAATAAATATTTATGAATATTGTTCGTTTGCACACAAATATATCGAAAATTGACAAACTTACGAACACGTTATATTTATATTTATATGAATATGAATATAATAATAAAATATATAAATATAATAAATATAAAAATAATGAAAACAATTAAAAACGCATATATAAATTTTCAATAGCAACGACATTTTATAGTTTATTTTTAATTATTATTATTTTGTCGAAAAAAAAAAAAAATTGGCAACAATTAAATTATGGATAAAATGTTAAAATTTAAATGGCTTTTTTATCAGAAATTAGAAGGTTATTATTTTTACATTTTAATTAATTAAGGAAAAACTAATCAAAAATTCGAAAATCTGACTTCGATGTGCACAATGACCCTTCGGGGGGCACCTTTGTGTTAAATCTCGTGACTGTCCGAGCTACCGTTTTCGAGATCAGTGAAATATACACATATTGCTCACTTAATAGTATAAGATACATTTTGAAGTCACAAAAAATCAATAATTACTGTTTATTCACTTTTTTTAATTTTGGGTTTAATTATTCAGAAGGTTAAATTTTACAAACATCCATCCTTACAATCTTTCAACTGCAGCTTTAATAGCAAAATAAGTAAATAAATAAACTAATCAAATAAAAATAAAATAAATAAATATACAAACAAAACCCTGAATAACAAAAATTAAAAAGCAGCAATAACAGATATAAAAAATTAAATAATTAAAAAATAAACCGAAGTGTAAAATAGTTAGCAGGTGTATATAAATCTTGGTTTGAGCTTCCTGAGTTGGTTTTAATATGTATAAATTACGTAACTATTCTTAGCTTGTTAATGTTAGAGAGCAGCGAAAACTTTATTTCGTGCGCAGAAGGATAAAATACAAGTCGTTGTCGAAGAAAAACGCATATTGATTGATATTTAAAATCTACATTTAAAGATGTCATATATTTGGAACATTTGTTTTCCTGTAATAATTTAGTAGCATCGGAATCCTGTACTATAATTTTTTCAAGAAGGTATATTGATTGGAGAATTAATTATTTAATTTGTTTGGATAGTAATTATAGATGGAATTAAAATAATTATTTCTATTATATTTTTAATTTCTGTAAAAAAAAAAAAAAAAAGTTTTTTTTTATTTTTACTTTATTTTATATTTAAAACAGATTTTTTTTTTTTTTTTTTTTTTTTTTTTTAAGTTATAAAAATTTAGTCTATTTTTAAGTTATAAATATTACAAATAGAAAATTTATTTATTTAAAAAAAAATAATAATAATTACTTACTAACATTTTCAAATTTTGAATTAAATTATAAAAGAAAGTAAAAATAAAAAGTTTAAATTAAATAAATAATTAAAGAGGGAAAAAAAATCCCCGTATTTAGCATCGAGTCCAAGTCTACGTGACATCTGCTTTCTCTACCAAGCACGACACTAGAGCGTTGACTCGTTTGCGAAATAACTTGCATTTAAACATTACTGAAACTTTAAAGACCTTTTTTCTCAAAATTGTGTGTCTAGTGCGCGATATTGCTTTAATATGTTGCTACCTTCATAGTAGTATACTACAATTCTGCGCAATTTCGTCCCGATCAGAATTTTCCATGTCGCGATCTCTCCTTGTAAAATGAACCTTTTTTTTTTTTTTTTTTGTCTTATGTTTTAGGATACTATAAAGACACTGAAAGATTTTATTTTATCATTTAACACTTTTTCTATTAATTATCTGCAAAAATTAACACATAGGTCTTTGGAGGATAGAACCCATGAACTTCGAGTCATTATAACGACACTATATCCAACTGAGCTAATGGGCCACGGAATGAAATTTAAATTTACTTTTCTATCTCCAGACCTGATTATTTCAGAAATTTTTATATATTAAATTAATAATAATAATAATAATAATAATAATAATAACATTAAAAAAAAATAATAAATTTGGAAATCGGACTTTGAAGTGCATCGGGAAAGATCAAACGGATTTCATATAAAATTCTGTTTGTCTATGGTCAGCCGTTTTCATACAAAGTGACGAAGATAGACACACACACGCATCTTCTTTTATTATATGTAAAAATACGTGTGCCATCTCCCTCAATAGTTTTACAGCTTCGAAAATATGCGTAATCGACTCCATATCATCCAAAACATAACTACATGAGTTTTCAAAACTCAAGTTCTATTTTAAAAAGTTTAAATATATCTCCCTGTCCCATCCCTCCTACTGATTTTATAGTTTTCAAAGCACGCATAATCGATTCTTT
Source organism: Salticus scenicus (assembly GCA_963930645.1). NCBI lineage: Eukaryota > Metazoa > Arthropoda > Arachnida > Araneae > Salticidae > Salticus > Salticus scenicus. Next base: position 88,037,414 of record OZ005649.1, on the reverse strand, counting down.
ATACCAAAAATCTACTAACAGGGTTTTCCAAACACTAACATCGTTCAAAGAAATTTAACTATCTGTCTTCCTTATATCTGTAACCAAATTAGTTTTGCTGCTTCGAATGTATGCGCAAGCGATTCCTTAACACCAAAATCAATTAAGTCATGTTTTGTAACTGTTAGATCAAATAAAACATTTAAACACTTGCCCCGTCCTCCTCCCCTAATAACTTTTTAGCTTCGAAAATATGCGCAATCGATTCCTCACCATCAAAAATCTATTAGCACGATTTGTCTAACTTTCTTCTTTCTTTCTTTCTTTCATTTTTTTTTTTTTTTTTTTTTTTTTATTAAATATAACTTTTAATTAAATATAAACATTAAGTAAGTATAAAATTCTCTACTTTATTGCCAATTTTTCCCAATATATACAATATATAACTAGAGTTGGCATTGTTACATTTCAATTTTAGCCATTTAAGGGAATTTTATATCGCAGCTTCTTAAGAAAAAAAAAAAAAAAATCAAATTTGATATGCGAAATGGCCATTATTAAAACTAGGCCTAGGTAGTAAGAAAATTAAAATTGCGTACGTAACTCGGAGTTTCTAACCCTGAACTGTATTTAAGAATTCAAGAATTTCAAATTTCGCTTTCTTGTCTGCCATCACCCTAACAGTAATATTAGAGTTTTAAAGTAAATACAATTGTTTTCTTGCTTTCTTAAACTAGTAACACGATTTTGCTGGCTCCTAGTGCAATTATAAGACATTTAAAAGTAAAATAAATTTTAATTATATTAATATTAATTCTGTTATAAAAATTAAAAATAAGCTTAGTTAAAAAAATTACTTAAGTTTAATATTTAATAATTCTAATTTTTTCTACTATATTGCCATTAGATTTTAATAGATTCAGGGCCTTATTCACCAACTTCTTAACACTCGGATTAAACCATGGATCAGCAAATCCGAGAATTAAAGTAGCCGGTAAACAGCGGATTTGATTGATCCGTAGAACAGAGGTTCACTTTCTGCTTGGCGAACTTCCGTAGCGAGAAACTGCCTATCCTTGTAAACATAACTTAACAATTCTATTATGACGCAGTATGGAGAGATTTGATTGGTTTATTTGTTTTTTATTGATTTGAGTGTATTTTACATTGCACTAGAGCTACATTATGGGTAATTAGGCTATATTTAATTGGTTCATTTGTTTTGAGTATATTTTACGTTGCACTAGAGCTACATTACAGGAAATTAGGCGATATTTGATTGGTTCATTTGTTTTCAGCGCATTTTACGTTGCACTAGAGCTACATTATGGGAAATTAGGCGATATTTGATTGGTTCATTTGTTTCGAGTGCATTTTACATTGCACTAGAGCTTCATTATGGGAAATTAGGTGATATTTGATTGGTTCATTTGTTTCGAGCGCATTTTACGTTGCACTAGAGCTACATTATGGGAAATTTTGGTCTTAACATGCGCGATAGTGATTGCCGCGGAGCCGAGTTACGTGCGTTTTCAGATTCATAGCTTTATACAGCCATGTTTCTTTGTTGGTTCATATACTTTAGGGGTATGTCCCAATTCATCCTCCGTCATTACAGTGGTCGGATCCGTGAAGCTTTAAATTGCTCAATTAACTAATTATGCATGTATTTTTTTTTTTCATTTTTAATTAATAAGTACTAAAAATAAAATTTGAATAATAAATAGTTTACTTTCTATAAATTTTAAAAAATTATAATAATGCGAATAAAGTAAACGTTGTCTGTAGAAAATGGGGATATTTGGTTGCCGTACTCATTGCCCACAACGTAGCACTAGTTCGACGTAAAACTCACTCACTCAATCACTTGTTGGTCAAGTTTATGAAAACTAGGGAATATTCCCCTCCACTGAAATGTAAGTGTTAATGAAAAATTCGAAACGATATGTGTCTGGAGAAATGAAAGCGTATCATTTAATAACTTGAAAATACGTTTTTTATTTTATTTGTATATTCTCATAATTTTTATACCGATGTGTTTCGATTCATTTGAATACGGTTTTAGAATCCTCGAATGTTACGAATTAACTGAGTGCGAAGTGAAATATTTGATGTGTGATTTACGTATTATGAAGTCAACAGAAATTTCAAAATGGAAAAAAAAAAAAAATAAATAAAAAAAAAATAAATAAATAAATAAATAAATAAAATTCATGTTGCATATATTGTAAGTTTTCATGCTTTTTAAATTACTTTTAAAGTTATATTTTTATTCTGAATTTTCATTTATTTAATTACGTTTATTGTGTTGTTGCTCTTAAAATTAATTTGCTCTTAAAACTTCGATGACAAAACGTGCATTTTGTTAAGTATTTGCTTATTTATTAAAATATTGTAGTTAAAAAGTTAATTAACCATCGCCATTTTATGAAATTTCTTCGATAATTTTATTTAACACGTTAATCGCCATGTCAGTCATATGTGTCTGACGCATTTTTAACACGCATTTTTAACTAGGAAATAACCCTAAAAGGAATATGATATACGCCGAGTAATTATTAACACGTTAATCGCCATGTCAGTCATATGTGCCTGACGCATTTTTAACACGCATTTTTAACTAAATTGTCTAATAAAGTTACCATGACCCATGTGAAAATTTTTCTGATATTATCGTGGCGATTAACGTGTTAATTACGTTAAATAGTCGTCTGTATTAATATTTCTTTCATTTCGAACGTAAACAAACGTTTTGTAAGGTTGCCATAAGATAAATTCATTTCCTTGGTTCGTTGGCGCACGGATAATATCGCCAAAATGTAAACAAACACCAGTGAACCTCTGTTCTACAGATCTGCCGCGGATTTTTGTTGGAGAATACCGATTTTTGTATGATCGAGCGATTACCACTGATCCGAGGTTTAATCCGAGTGTTAAGAAGTTAGTGAATAAGGCCCTCAATAAATTAAATGATATATATATATATATATATATATATATATACATATATATATAAATAACATTTTTCTCTCACTTCTAATATTGAGATTTATAAAAATATTCTGGGAGTTTCAAATACTTAAAATACTAAACTATTTGAACTTAAAGTACTGAACTATACTGAACTATTTCTGAAAATATTACTTAGTAGGATATTTATAAAAAAAAATTCTTGAAGTTCTACATACTAAACTTATGTAAATTAGTTTTTAAAGTATAAGAAATCCTATTGAAATATAGAGTTAACATGAAGTTTGCAAAAAATTTTATTGTCTCTTTGTCTTTTCAATTCAATACATAATTATAGGATTTCTTGAATATGATAAATATTATATAGGTTTTTCCGTTTTTCTGTACGAATATTGTCTATTAAAAATCGTATCTATATAATAATTGATTTGTGTATAGGGATACTCCAAATTATTTGAATATCGTTTTTTAAACAATTCATACACTGTAAACATGAATGTCTTAAATTCAGTTTTAAAAGTGTCTTAAATGGATGCTCATTTTTTAAGCGAAAAAAGAATGTCTTACTTTTTAAGCCCTTTTTTTGCATTAGAAATTAAGATATTGCAAGTGTCTTAAAACGCCGCCATGTTTTAGGCTTAAAAACACCGCCATGTTAGGCTTAAAAATACTACCGTTTTTAAGACTTTTTAATAAATATATAAATAGATAAATATGGCGTGCGATTATGTTTTTCTGTTAAAAATATATTTTAGAATTGTTTAGAGCATTAATGAAATATTTATATAAAAAAAGAAAGAAAGAAAAAAAAAGTCCCATTTTCCGGCGTTGGGATTCAAACACACACTGTCCATAGAAACCGAAACCTCGAGCTAAGCATCGTCGGAGTGAAGCATTTAACAAACACGCTCCCGCCGAATACAGCAATACATGTTTTTATGCTATAATATACTGCAGTATTCGTGAAACTAATCGCAGTGTTATGTTTTATTTCTAATTTTTTGCCATAAAACTATTGGTAGTATGGTATCTTGAACTTAATAAATATTATCTTAAATTTCATATTTAGAGGACCAGAATTTTTTAATAATGCATAACAAGTATGTGAAGGTTTCATCCCTCGATGATAACGATTTCTTTCCTTAAAGTGATATTTAAATAAAAACGAACTGTAATCATGAATACAGGAAAATTTGTAGTTTTACATTTAGATGTAGGTGAATCTGTGAAAGAAAAAAGTTTTTAAATGCCGAATAATAAGAAGAAAGAAACAAAAATATGCACAAATTATTCATGATTCTTCACTTATAAATTCGCTTTCTTCTCTACAAATTACTTGCTACATTCGTCTTCACACTTTTTCTTTTAATATATAAAAGCTTTAAAGACAAAGGATTTTTTTTTTTTTTTTTTAAACAAAATAATCTTTGTGTCTAAAAATGTTGTTTATGAATTGTACTTTTTGTTTTGCATTAAATATAACAAAGGTAACACATGAAATATATTTTACAGTTGGTATAAAGACTGTTTTCAACAGAAATTGTTTGATTAACATTAACGATTTGTTTACAGATCCCCGGATAAAATTTTCGCGGACAAAAAATCGCGGAAAGATCGCTATGAGTTTAGTTAATCTAAAAATTAAATTTTCACTGATACTTGGTTAAATTTCCTGTCATTCTCTTCACCTATGTATTTTCTATCTCATTTCTATCTCAATACTGTTTTAGAATTCTTTTTAACTGATATATGTCATTCATTTGCACTATAACATGTTTCAGTTAAAAATAGTATATACAACACTACTAGTTTGTGAAGAATTCAAAAACATTATAGTCTATTGGAAGTATTTCATTTAAGCTTACTTTAATATCTTTCGAAACAGATATATTCCTTACTATTCATAAAACTTAAATATTCAAATTAACAAAGCATGTTTCCTATAAAATATGGCATAATTAGCATTATGACTTCTTTACAGGATAAGACCAAATGAATATATTACACATCTCAGTTTACGTTATATGATATAACTGAAAATTGCAAATAGTACATTTCAGTTGCGTTAGATGTTTTCCTTTTTAATTAATAGGTCTGCGTAAAAACGATACATTTTTTTACTTTCTTTCTAAAAGTAAAGTTACAAAATAAGCTTTGTGAAATTTATCAATAATAATTAAAAATAATATCTACTTTAAGATGTTATGACGGCGGTAAAATACATTGAAAATTAGGTGATGTAACATTTAAGTACTGTTAGAAAATATTTTATAATTTATGCAAATGGCATGACTTTTCTTCATCGTTTATTTTCCAATTAAGATTGAAAAAAAATTTTAAGTACAAATTTACCAAAAGTCTTAGTTTAAACAACTTGTATGATTGAATTATTATAATGTCTGTTTTATCAAGATTATTATTATGTTTCAACTAAATAAGATGCTAATTTTTTAAAGATTTATGATTGATTTTGTTTTCTGATTATATAGAAATGCAAGTTTGAAAAAATGGTAAAAGCAAAAAATAATTTGAAAGAGAAGGGAATAAAGCCAACAAAAGCGTGTTTTGAGCAGCATAAATTAATCTACAACTCTGAAGATTAACCTGAAACTTTGAAGCAAATATGTGGATACTGAATTACAGAATGTTTAAATAAAATATAAGAAATGTTAATAAAACATATAAATATTCTATATAAAACTTTTCTGAGTTTTCATTAATAAACACACCAAGAGGAAGTGTTCTATTAGAATAGGTGAGTAAATTTTCTGTTTGAAACACGAGAAATTTATTTATTTATTTATTCTTCAAATCGACATAAGATAAAAATTGTCTTTTTTAGAGTCAAACAGTTGCATTGCGCACTTCTGCTCAAAAGTTTAGAAAGATTTGCAAACAATCAGTTTTTTTTCAAATTAAAAACTTATCTCTCAATGAAATGTTTTCAAACATTGGGTATTTAAAGAACTGGATTTTCCTCATTTTTTACAGTGAAGATTGGTTTAAGACAACAATTAGGAGGCTGGTAACAAATTGAGCAAAGTTAATAATGTTTGTGATCACCCTGTATCGTTAAGTGAACGAAATGAACTGTAACTTTAGATATGTTAATATAGACACAGTTCAATTTGTGGAGGAATTTGCGTGACAATAGTATATTAAATAACGGAGATAAAAGCATTTATTTTAAAACTCTAAAAAAAATTAACATGTTTTTTATTTATAATATACAGAGTTTTTAACGAAAATTATTCCCACTTTCAGATAAGTTGGAAAAATAAAACTTTTAAAACAATATACCGCAATCGGAATACAAATATCTCATGAAGTATGAACATTTTTATGAAAAACGTTTTTATTGCGCATGTGCGAAAGTTAAAACATTTTTTATTGATTAAGTTGAAAGCTAGATGTATCGGGCAACTTTTATAAAAGTGTATTTGAATAGAATAAAAATTAAGCGAATTGTATGAAAAAAAGACGAGCTAGATTTTAGATATTTTCTAAAAGTTGAAAATTCTTAAGGGGTTTTTGACATGCCACGTAATTAATTTGAAGATCCAGTCATTTCAACTACTTTCCAAAGGTTGTTTTTTCGGAAAACCCCCTTATAATCTCACAAATAATAGTAAATAAACAAAAATATGCTAGAGTTACAAGCTTATAAGGGGTTTTTCACAAAAAAGTAGGGGTGAGTGGGGATGAATGGGACATTTTTCATGTTTTTACTGATAATGTTCACCATATGTAATTCAGAAATTTGTAACATTGCTCATAAGTACACTTCAGTAATCAGTTACATATAAACATACTAACTTTAATAAAAAGTTATCATTTTTAATTAATAATAATTTTTCTTTACATGCATGTGCATTGTCCCATTCATCCCCACCTATGGGGATGTATGGGACAGGATTGGGGATGAATGAGTCAGGACTGGAATTAACAAAGAAAAGAAAACAAAACGGAAAGTAAATAAATTTTTAAAGTTAAATTGGTTAATGTGATTTCATTACACACTAGAAATTTATTGAAATTAACATAAACTGCTGTATTCACTCAAAATACCGTCTAAAGGCAAGAGTCCTTTAGTTCGCACAGTTCCTAGTGCTCTAGGCTTTAGTAATTTAATGTAATAAGATCTAATGTAAAAATAAATAAATAAATAATACACTAGAAAGAGATAAATCATTCTAATGGAGTACAAATTATCCAGATAAATTTTTGTTTTCGACTGATCGGGAAAAATCAGCATTCCATTCTGTATTACATTAATAATCATCAGGATTTATTTAATTAGCATGATTGAAATTGGGATTTTAATCAAATTATTATTAGTTTATTTATTTAATTTTTTTATATATTGATTTAAGTTGCATTGAATAGTCTAACTTATAATTTTTGTAATCATAATTATTATAAACAAAAATCAGAACCATAGACCTATTATAAGAGTGGACGGAGCATTCCATTATTAAGGGAATACAAGAAAAGGTGCAAAGATAAAACCACGTGAATGTTGAAAAAGGTTACCCTTTTCTACATTTATCTCGTTATTGGCGATTTTTTGCTTTCAATATAAATATATATATTATTAAAAGATACAGCAAGCAAAACTAGTGTAAAACACTACAGCTACTAAAATATATTTTTACCTTGTTATTAACACTTTTGAACAAAGTTCAAAAGTTTTTATAACTTTGTTTGTCTATATTCGTTTTAACTCTCGTAAATAATCATTCACATTTTTGAAATAATATAAGATATAATATAGTTAAACTAATTCAATTTAGAGAAATAAGTATAGAAATTATAAGCATTTTATAAAAATAATTACTTAAAAAGAACGAAATAATAAAATATTAAAAAGAATCTTACCTGTGAAATAAAATCCTTATTTGACATAACTTCTAGGGTTTTAAAGTACATCTAATTACTATTTCTAGCTATAAAATTCTTTTTAAATTCAAAACAATCTAACTTTTAAAGTGAAAATTTTTTTTAAAAGAACTTTCAAAGAAAAAGGAAAAATATCGTCTGCTTAATAAAAAGTAGAAAAGTAAATTTCAATATTGGCTAGCTTGGCTTCTGTAGATGAACAATCACGTGACCTTTTTATGAGTTATCTTTGCACTCAAAAAGGTTGCCATTGTCCCGTCCACTCTTATAATAGGTCTATGATCAGAACAATTAATTTCAATCTATTTTTCTCTAAACCTATAGTACTTTTATAATTCCATGTTATAACTACTGAACTACAGGTTATAAAAATATTGAAAATCTATTTAAGACTTGTTTTAATATAATTCTTCTGTACAATTTTAAATTAGCACATAGTGGGGAATGTCCCATTCATCTTAACCACTCTCCTCTAACCTACCCCACTCTCCTCTACATTTGGAGCGTGGTTGAAATAATTGGATCTTCAAATTAATTACGCGGCATGCGAAAATCCCCTTAAGAAATTTTAACTTTCGGAAAGTATCTAAAATCTAGCTCATTCTTTTTCGTACAATTCGCTTAATTTTTATTCTATTCAAATGCACTTTTGATAAAAGTTGCCCAAGTAGTTCAACCTAGTTTTCAACCTATGCAATAAAAAATGTTTTAACGTTAAAAACGTTTCTCATAAAAATGTTCATATTTCATGAGATATTTAAGATATTTGTATTCCGATTGCGGTATATTGTTTTAAAAGTTTTTTCCAACTTATCTGAAAGTTGGAATAATTTTCGTTAAAAACTCTGTATATTATAAATAAAAAACATGTTAATTTTTTTGGAGTTTTAAAATAAATGCTTTTATCTCCGTTATTTAACATGCTATTATCACGCAAATTCATCCACAAATTAAACTGTATCTATATTAACATATCCTAAAGTTACAGTTCATTTCGTTCACTTAACGATACAAAGTGATCACAAACATTATTAACTTTGCTCAATTTGTTACCAGCCCCCTAATTGTTGTCTTAAACCAATCTTCACATAAAAACATGAGGAAATCCCAGTTCTTTAAATACTCAATGTTTGAAAACATTTCATTTAGAGATAAGTTTTTAATAAAAAAAAAAAAAAAAAACTGATCGTTTGTAAATATTTCTAAACTTTTGAGCAGGAGTGTATTTTATCCAACACAGGTTACAGTTTCTAATAAAATTTTGTGTTCTTTCTGCTTATTCGTGATTCACTAGAAAGTGGAAAAGCATAGTACACAACGCATAGATTTCGATATCTGCCACTCAGACAGCATTGTTCATTTTTAATAACATGGTCGTAATAATAAGAGTAACTCAAGATTGAATATATATTAAAAAAAAAAAAAAAAAAAAAAAAAAACATATATTCAGTTAATTCAATTTAATGCATAAGACAAAATGGAAGATAAACTAATGAAAATAAACTATACATTCTTTTATTAGAAGAGAGTAATATTGATTTGTAAAATAATTAATATATATAATGACCCTCATCTGTCATGAACGAATCCGGTTAGTACCGCTTCAAAACAGAAACTTTTGGCAGCCATTTTTTTTTTCCGTTTGTTTAATTCAACTTAGGAAACATACATATCATTTTCATACATGTTTTGTATCGCACATATTCTTATTTATTTCCTATAAAACCTTGAAAAACTATTCAATTGTAATGTTTAAATGTCTAAATTAAATATAACGGTTCACTGGCTATTATAAACATGAACCTATAAATAGAATTATGTAACTTCATGATTATAAACAATGCAATACCAAATAAAAACAAACGAAAACTGTTGCCATTCAGAAAATACAAATTCCAAATGGACAACTTTTTAATTCCGAATGAACGACTCTTTGACTGTTTCATTAAAAAAACGCTTAAAATATTTCTAAAACATATTAAAGCCTTAAAAATCTTAAAATATTTGTAAAAACGCATTAAAGCCTTTAAATATTTTTATCAAACTTCATTGTTTGTTTACATTGTAAGGTATGATTGGCGTCGAGTTTAGTACGTAAATGCCGCCAGTTGATTTTAGTTTTGAAATTAGTGTAAAAGGATAGTTGGGATAGAATGTTTGGTTGGGCAAGTAAAAGTCACCAGTTGAAATGAGTATTGAAAGTAGTAGGAGTCTAAGGTGATAATGTCGAGTCAAGGTAACATGTTCGGTTGAGAATGAGAAAGTCCCTTCCCTAGCTGGATCCTGGATATTTTGGCGATGTTGTGGGTGAGATAGCTGGTTGGAGGTATCGAGTAGAGGTGAATTTGGGTTAGCATGGAGTGTCTGTAGTTATTGGATAGTTAGTTAGAAAATTTGAAAACAGGATCTACGATAGTCTTAAAAAAGAGTATTTTGGTAAAATGAAGTGAATCGTTTTTTCTTATTATGAGGACTTTAAATACGCAAGCGAAGTGATGACGTCACTTGTCGTTCGTGGATACAAGAGAAATATTTCCTATGTTAAACGCCCAATGGATTTTTCGTAAAAAATTATAAAAAATCGAGGGAAATTATTTCCCGATTTTAATCCCCATATTTAGGTTTAGATATGTATTAGTTATGATGTGCATGCGTTTGATTAAGTTGTTTTTGTTCTAAAATTGATAAAAATTTGAATTTTAAATTTCAAAACTCTAGATAAAAAAAAAAAAAAAAAAAAAACTTCCATATTCCATTGAAAACATAAACACTTCATTTCAAAGGATGATATTTACACAATAAATATCCAACTAATATACTAATTAAAAGGAAAATGATAAATATTCTATCATAATTTGAAGTGAAATTTGTTTTCAGATGTCTAAATAAAGTATCTGATATAAGATACTAATATGTTGCAGCGGAATAGATTTGATATCGGTCATCCTTGGCAGAAAAAATAATATATATATATATATATATCGCCAAATTATTTGGCGAATATAATTTAATTCCTTTCAAAAATCATGGTTATTTTAAAAACTTATATTAAGAGAGTAATGAATAATATGAAACAATATTTCGCACAATACATATTACGAAAATATACATCTGGCATGTATATTTTCGTAGTACGTTTTTGATCGCCAAATACAAAAACGCCAAGGACAACAGAGTTTTGAAATTTAAAATTAAAATTTTGTCAATTTGACAGCAAAATAACTCAATCTAACACATGCACATGATAACTAATACAGATATACACCCAAATATGGGGATTAAAATCGGGAAATAATTTTCCTCGATTTTTTAATAATTTTTTACAAAAAATCCAATGGGCGAATAACATAGGAAATCATTTTCTTGCATCCACGGACGGTCAGTGGCGTCACACTTCGCTTGCGTATAGAGCACTTAATGGAACACTGGGATGTGTTGTTGCTGTTGTGTTGTCGGGCCTATATTTTTTGTCAACCAGCAGTTTTTTTATTGTCATTCATATTTATTGATCGGGTAGTTTTTTTTTAATTTCATAAAGAAAATTATAAACTATCGAAACACATTTGATTAATAAACAAAAATTGAAAATACAGTTAAATGATCACGTGGTAACCATCATGATCTAAACATTGTTTTCAAGATTTATCGTTCACATTCCGTCATTTTTGACGGGGTTATATACTAGTAATAATAATAATAATAATAAATAAATAAATAAATAAAATCCTTAAGCCTATTTTATTTTTGTAAGTAGTAGATATAAAATTCTACACAAAACACAGAATTCAAATTAGTATGGCAAAAGTTATTTTAATCTATTCTGTCATATAAAGTCATGCCATTACTGTGCTTCATTATATAGTATGGGTAACTATATTCATTTTTTAAAATTTCTTCGTATAGTTTTAGCATAGGAGCGCTATGGTGCCTTTTAAATTTTTTGGTCATTTTTGTGATGTATTAAAATGGCTATCGTAATTGCTGATTACATTTAGGGATGAATCATTCAAAATGGGGCTTTGTAATCCCATTTTTCTTATTCTCAATTTTTAACATGGCAGTATAGGACAAAACATCTTATAAATGTACATAATAAAAATTATTTTTTTACGTATGATTAGAAAATTATATGCGAGTTATTGATAATAAACTAAGTAGTAATAAACTACACTGTCGAAAAAATGCAACTTTGCTGCCAGAAATTCTCCGTAATTTGAGAAAAAAGTCGTAAATTACGGAAAAATTATGTTGAAAAAATGCATTCTTCTGTAATTACAGAGAATTTCTGGCAGAAAATTTGCATTTTTTTTAAAAGTGTAGGAAAATAAGTGTGAGCATGTAGGAGCATCGCTTCCCCCATGTGTGTGTGTACGCGGGGGGGGGGGGGGGGGAGCATCCCTCGGGGGGGGGGGGGGGATAACATTTCAAAAAGGGTATCTTTTGAAAGAACTCGTTAATACATTAAAAACGAATGGCTGAATCGTAGACCTGCGATAATTTAAAACAAAGTTATCTTATCTTATCTTTTTTTTTTTTTTTTCATTTTTATCGGAAAAAAAAGAATGATTTCTTTTTATGTTGGCAGAAAATAGACTTTCATTTAAGAGCTCTGCCGGTTTCGAAAGGACGTGGTCTTTCTTCTTCAGGGGAAAAACACATGCCTTGCAGGCAAAAACAAGACTGCTTTTGTCCCCAAAGCAGTAGCACGTGTTTTGAACCTGAAGAAGAAAGGCCACATCCTTTCGAAACCGGTAGCGGGTGTGTGAAATGTTTTTAAGTTTAAATATTTAGTTTTATACTACTGTGAGATAGAAATCACCTGGATTCAAAAGGGAAAATAATTTTAATAAATAACAATTTAATAAATAATTTATACTGCATGAATTTTATAAGAATTTATAGAAGAAAGTTTTGTGATGGCCCCAACATACTACTTTTTCCTTCAAAATTAGTGAGGTTAGAAAATGTAACAATTAATCCATTAATAATTGATTTATATTTAGCTTCAAGTGAATGCTCCTTTTTCATGACCGTTTAACGAATTGACAGTTTTTGTAAAAGAAAATTTCTTACTATTTTTTTTACTAATCATGGTGGAATGCGTACAAAATATTTTCTAAATGCTGATTGAACTTAATTAAATTTTAAGTAGAACTAATAAATAAAAGTATAAAACGGTACAGGAACTAACAATTCTTAGTAAATAAATAAAAATATGTTAGAATTATAGAGCCTATAAGGCTTTTTTCACAAACTAGAACGTTTGGAACCTGGTTAAAATAATTGGATCTTCAAATTAAATTCGCGGCATGTGAAAAAAACCCCACACAAAATTTCAACACTGGGAAATACATAAAATCTAGCTCGTTGTTTTACCGACAGTTTGCTTAATTTCTACTCTTTTCAAATGAACTTTTGAGGGAAAAAAAATGTCCGATATATCTAGCTTTTAAACTATGTAATGAAACTTTCCCCATCTTTCGTACATGCGCAGTAAAAAAATGTTTACTGTAAATGCTCTTTTCTTAGCGAATATTTTACGTGAGAGTTTTATGTTTCCGAATAATCTTTCTCTAATGCTTCATCATTGTTTCTGCAAGTGTACAATTTTATGAAAATTCATCCTAATTAGAAACAAAACAAAACAAAATCAAAAATATTTGAAAAAAAAAAAAAAAAAGTATCTGCCTCAATAATTGCGCAATTCCTACAAAATACATGCAAATATAGTATGTGCAACAATGTGTTAAAGTTACAAACCATTTGTAGCTTTTTATTGTACAGGGTGATCCGAAGATTTTGCTCTTTTCTTCAATTTGTGGTTGGTCCCTTAATTGTACTCTGGACTAAATCGATAGTAGAAAATGTGAGTTTTTAAATGTGCTTTACATGTTTGAAGTTCTAGGCAATTTTGTGAAGTATTGTTTTAGGAAAAAAAAAGTGAAAATAAAACTAAATATTCTAATAATTGATCATCTACTGTATTTTTATTAAGTTTTAATATAATATAATTAAATATTAATAAATATTTTATTCAGAAGTAAATTGTATCACTTTATGTTTAATATCAATGTCTATCAATAAAAATTTGCTCAGGTTTCATTGTCTTTTAAAAAAATTAAAAATCCCTTTATTAGATGTGGGTTGAAAATTTATTTTTATTTTGACAAGGAATTTGAAAAAGATAGTTTATACTATACATTTTTTTTTTTTTTTTTTTTTTACATCTTTCTTATAATGTTGAATTATGAAATGATATTAGAACATAAAGTCACACACAATGGTTTAAAAATGTTTTATGTACTTACTCATCCGACGTACTCTGGGGATATTTTATTCTAACAATAAAAAAGTGAAGCATAGTAAAATTGTTAACTTTTGAATATAAAAGCTATACATTTTATTACCGAAAATAAAATTTTGATGAATCACTCTTCTCATTTTTTTTAAGTCATCAAGGGAAGGAAACTTGGGGTTTATTCACCGTAAAGAAATAAAGCTGAAGAAATAATCTTGTAGATGCCGAATTTCCTTTTTTTTTTTTTTTTTTTTTTTTTTTTTTCAAAATACGTAATAAAATTTATTTTTTTCTCTTTAGCACTAAACCTACCGATACTTCATGTACACCTATTCCTACCACAGCGGGTCAAGTGATCCGTCTTTAAAATGTTATATATATTACTATGTATAGCCAAAATATATTATATTATTTAGCACAATTTGGTACATGAAACATGGACGATGTGATAATGTTATTTGCAAGAAATTCTGACAAAATGTTTAAAATGTATCATTTGACCCGTGGTGGTAAGTTTAGTGTTAAGTGGATTTGTATTTCTTTAAACGTAAATAAATGAATCAACTCTAAAATATTTCTCAAAGTGATTTTTTTTTTTCATTTGCAATTACCACAAGCTTCACAGTTAAATAACAATGATAAAATTAGTATAAAATTTATTATAAAAATGTAAATGAAAGATGTCTAAAAGTTCAGATGAAATCATTTTTAAAAGATTGCACATTTTAAAAAGCAAACAGAAACAATTAATGGTTTTATAGGTTGGATATAATAATTTAATATATATTGAATATATTAATCAAACTGAAATAGTTTTTGCTTTTATAATTTGGATATTGACTAAAAACTATTTAATCTACATTAACAATTATACAAGAATTAGGAAAGATGTTAAAAGAAATTTGGAAAATATTTTTTAAAATAAAACTTTCATTTTGACATTGTTGCATTCATGCCAGATAATGACTACTATCAAATAGCAGACATAGTCAGAAATAATTTTGGTATTAAGAAAAATTGCATTAAAAAAAAAAAAAAAAAAAAAAAAGATTAATTGATCACCTATATGCAGCTTCAGAACCTGGCAATCAAGATTATTAGTTAAATATTTAACTGTTGTTCCTTACACTATCACAAAATGTTTTTTTGGATAACACAGTTAGGAGCGTTATAGATAAATTTATTCACACAACTATTATAGTCTTAATCACAAACATTATAGTCTAACATTAAAGATGTATTTAATTCTTAAGAGCCTTGAAGATGGATTTAATTTCGTTGTACTTGTCCGAGAACATTAAAAAAAAAAAAAATCGAAACATATTAAAAATCATGTCGACAAAGCTTGTGAGTTTACGCTTATTATTAAGATAAAGTGGCGGTGTCTATGATACATAAAACAGACAAGTATATTGAAAAAAAAAAAACTTATTAGTGTGAAGTAATATACAGTACATGTAAGAATACAGAGTACGTAAGCAAAGAATAAGAAAAGTCTATAATTTTTGTTACTGTAATATATTGCAGATATTTTTATATATTTCAGATATTACTATGGCGATGGAAAAATAATGATGAATCAGTATTAAAAATCAAACTTTTGAATTTGAACAATCTCAGATAACGACATTTCAGCTGTTGTCAAAAGTTTCCAGGATAGCAGGAAGCTCATTGAATAAATAGAGTGTATTGTACAAATACTATTTTTTATAACAAAGAAATACCAGAACAAAACTTTTAAAATAAATGCCATTAGAATAATGACTTTCAATGGTAAGTTATTGAAAGAATTTTCGATATGATAAATATGGAAAGTATAGTCCATGCCTTATTCAAAGCCCTTTTTTCTACAAAGCCCTTTTTTTTGTGCAAAGTAGGTTGCTGAAAAAAGTGCTCATAAAAAAAAAAAAGGGTAGGGGGTGGGGGAAGCTTTAATCTATGGCAATTTTCAAAATCCATTATTTGAAGACTTTTTGAGCCTTTGACCATATTAAGTTTAAAAAAAAAAAAAAAAAAAAAGTGGTTATGAAAATATTATTTCTAAAACCAATATTTAAGAAACATTCTGGTCACTAAACTTATTGATGAAAGCAGAAAAATGAGAAAAATGGTAAGCTAATCGGCGTAAAACGAAAGCATATATTTTGTAAAATATTTCAAAATTAATCTTGAATGAAATATTTAACAACTTAACTCAACTATTGACATTCATCAGTTAAGGAAATTAAAACTTTTTTTTTTTTTTTTTCAGCAGAACTTGTTTATTCAGGATTTTATGAGTGTTGTTTTTATAAGATATATATCAGTAATATCATTTTTGTTCACTTAAAATCTCCATATACAGTTTCAAAATTATCCAAAATTTTGGTACATAATAACAGTTATTTTCTTCCTATCTATTGTTTCTACTGTTAATGCGTAAAAGTAAATGAATGTGTTGCGGAATGTTGAACACGCATAGCTTCACTCTTGTGATAATTATGGTGTCAGACGAACTCCAACAAAATAAAACTCCAAGGCTTTTTCATTGCAACCTATTTCCAGTTAGATCATCCAATTTCCCCATCATGCAACTGCTCAGAAAGTCACTAAATAAATAAAAAAGACAGTCTAATATATATATATATATATATATATATATATATACAGGGTGGCCATAATTAAACTGCAAGTGTTCAAGGGGTGCTGGAGAGAAAACTACTGGGAATATTCCAGTGAAATTTGGTACCTACACGTTTCAGAACATGCGCAAATCAAATATGCCTGCCTTTTCCCCCTGATTTTTCCACCAGTATATTTATGTAACAATTTTTTATATAATTAATCTCGCAAACTTACTACTAAAAATTCCGAAAGATAAATACTGGTGGAAGAATCAGCGAAATAAAAATTTGCCTGTCGCTGCCCTAATAAAGTACTTAATTTGCCTTTTTTACGGAATATTTTGTTGTTGCATATTAAAAGGTTTTGTTATGCGTTCATTAAGATATTATCTTTTTTATCGTTACACTTCTTTGAGGTAATCAAAGTAAATAAAAGTACATTTGAAATTACATTGTAACAAAAAAAAATATATATATATTAAATTTAATCAGAAGAACTATTATCTAAGAAATATTTGAAAAGATAATGTAAAGGCTTTTCCTGAACATTTAAGTGGGCTTAAAGATAGGCACACATGGTAAAAAGTGTTCAAAGTGTCGTTAAAGATTTTCTCGACTTCGGCAAAAAGGGCTTCAATTTCAACTTGCAAAAGTATTTAAACGTAATAAGTAAACGGCATGCCGCAACCCCCCCCCCCTTAAAAAAATAAATAATAAATAAATAAATGTAAAATTTACAGAAATCTAAATATTTTAACTGTTCCCAGATCGCTTTAAGCATAATATTTTTTTCATACTAACATAATAATAATAATAATAATAATAATAATAATAATAATAATAATAATAATAATAATAATAATAATAATGTATCCTTTTGCGATTAAAACTAACCGGGTTATTAAAATTTGTGATTTTAATATATATTTTCAACTTCCAGTTAGTAACCAGATGGAAAAAAAAAAAATATATATATAGGTAATTTTTCTGTTAAATTTCAATGTTCTTTTCTTCGCTTTTTATATGATTCCGATAATGCAGTTCAAATTTAAAAGAGAAATAAATTGGTCAGTTTTATTAATAATTGATTACTTTTTATTATTTTTACATGATGGAATTTATTATTTTTTTAAAGTATAGCTGTAAGGACTTAGAGACTACACAAAATTTTAAATCTTGTAATTTTTATAAAATATAATTTATGAATTTTCCGCAGTATGGCATCTTTGTTGCATTTAAAATATTTTTAAATTAGAAATTTGCACGTTTAAGAGCAGGCAGTACATAAACTCATCGACATCCAAAGTTCATGTTATTCTATGGTGAAATTTGTTTCCACAATTACTCAGCATCTAATTTGCTTTTTTTAAATTCCTTTTCCCATTCAGAAAATTTGTAATCGTTAATTTATTGCTCGTTTTCGAAAAATTGTTTTCAAATTTTTTTATATTTTATTTTCTTGCTAAAAATGCTAAAAATGCACTTAATTTTTATTGTAATTTAAAAATTAAAGTATTGAAAATTAAATAATTAAATTTTATATTATTAAAAAAATAAAATATTGAAAATTATTTAAAAAAAAGTGTTAATTTAACTTTTGGGAATTTTCTGAATGTGGAAACGGAATAATAATAATAATAATAATAATAATAATAATAATACATTCGGTTATGAGTAATTTTGAGAAAATTTCATCTCAGAATAAAATAGGCCTTGACTGTCGTCGAGATTAAGTATTGTAGGCTCTAAAAAATGATTGCAAAAATAAAGACCGTTTGATGAAAGCTAGCTCCGTTTTTTTTTTCCCAAGCGAATTACGCCCTCCCCCCGTCTTTTTCAAGACGACAAAATTAGCGCTGATAACTTTCTGTTATAAATTATTCCATTTCTTTGGGAAATAAATAAACCTTTTTTTAGGTGACTGTAATATACGAAGATGTATGTTTTTAAAACATACCTTATTTTTTCTAGAAAATATTAAAAACAATTTTCTGTCCAAGAAGTATAGTCTAATTCAGTGTACTGAAAGATTTTTATAAAGGAAATATAAATCAGCAGCTTTTTTTTTCCCCATTTTGATATTTCATACGAGTTTGCTAGCTATTTAATAAACTTATATAGTATAATACTCCCTTTTCCTGTCAATAATTTACTTTAAATACTGCGCATTAATCAGAATGGCAAGCAGGGAAAGAAAAAAAAAATGTATCTGAAATTGTATTTGATTATCTGTATGATGTAAAATATAATATATAGGTATATTTTATAAAAAAAATTCCGCACACACACACAAAAAGTACAAATGTTTTGTTTTTTAAACACAGAAAGCTTTTCAAGCATTTGGTCTAAAAAATTATGTTTAATTAATTCAAAATGTTAATCAAGATATCCTTTCCTTAAATCCGGCTCGAAAGAAAATTTTTGTTTTGAAAATATGGTATGTGTTACTAAAAAAAAAAAAAATCTAAAGTATATTTGGTATAAATTACTCTTTCTGAAAACTAACAAACCTAAAGTTACCATGCTGAAAACAGAACTAAAAGATTGATACATTTTCTTGTTTAAATTTTGAAAAAATTGATCTTATATAAATTTAGTAAATTCAATTTTCAGACCATTAACATTAATTGTATAAATTATTTTACTTAAAAAACGATAAAATTTCCTATACATTGGAAAATAAAAGATCTTTTTGAAATTTCTCGGCTCAGTTCGACTAATTTTTTTTTTTTTTCTTTTTTGCAAGCATCTTAATTAAACCTAGAGGGATTTGTAGTTAAGCGCTACATTCGGAGACATACAAGTGAAACTTATCACTAAAACTATATATTGCCAAGCTTTGAAATCCTGAACGAGCTAAATATTTTTTGGATGCATATTCAGCAAAGGCTTTAGATAATAACAGGAGACTTGGCGTTGGAATATTAAAACCCGAATAAACTACTACGTCAGAAACTCCAAAGAAAAATACTGGAAATGCATACAGCTGTTTCGGTAGCCTAAAGCGTACCGTCTTCAGTGCAAAAAAGATTGACGTAGTAGTTTATTCGGGTTTTAAAGGCTTTAGATGTTTGAAATACAGGGGAATGTCTCCAATTATGGACACGGTTTTCCTTTTGCGTTATAACTTTTGATAGAGTGGATATTATGCAAATATATGAATACCAATGAACAGCTAGGGCCCTTAGTTAACGTTTGCTGAAGTAACTTCACTGATTCCGTCAACCAGAAAAAAGTTACCACCAATTTTGTGAAGCGGTCATTTTTGGCCATAAATAATTGAGTACCCAATTCTGGCACACCAACAAAAATCAACTAAAAATGGAAAAATAATAAGAAAAACCACCATAAATACAGCAAATAACAAAATTTATTAATTTTAAAAGGTTTTGGTGGCCAAAGTAACGAGAGAAAATGGCATTTTTACAATTTCATTCGTCATCTGCTTCGTCCTCCAAATCAGAAGTGGAATGCTTGTATGTAAAATAATTTGCATACATATTGGTACACTTCAAATGCACCAGACGATCACACTCGTTGCATTTGATTGAGTTGGCTCTTGTTAGGTGTGATGGCAGGCTCTACAAACAGATAATATCGAAGTGGACATCATCATCAGATGGTGGAGACTTCTTTATTTTAGCACGCTTGGCCGGCAGTTTGGCAGGTGGAGTTGCTTTTTATTTTCCAGCATTCTTTTGGAAGGACATAGATGCTGTGAGTAAGTCCATATTCTTGTAAGTTGATTTTATTGGTTTATTATCATTTAAATAATCCTTAATGGTTTTAACCAGCACATTAAAATCCATTTTATTTAGATCGGTTGATTTTTCCGGAGTTGACCAAAAATGCCTAAAAATGTATAAAAACAGTAATAAAAAAACATGTTATGTCGACATAAACGACGATATTTGACAATTTGTAAGTCAAACATACGCTTTAAAAGAGAAAAAAAAAAAGGGGGGGCGGTGCCTACAACGGTTACATGAATGCGACCACAACTGGGAAAAGCAGCCATTTTTATAATGACATAAAAACAATTTTCGGTCCATATTTTGGCTGCACTCGATCCTGAATCATAAAATATAATGATTATACAGCATGAATGTGCATTACACTCACAGTTTTGAATTAATTCACTTCGATTTAGCGCACACTGAAAATATTCACAAATTACTTTTGTGTTGTTGTTTTTTTCAGATTTTTTTTTTCGGTGCTTGTACTTATTAAGCAAATGTGTCTATTAACTTCGGTGTGCACAAAAACTACGTACTTTCAAAATACACGTTTGGCAGTACTCGAATCCACCATATCTACTTTCTGTTAAAAAAGGTAGTGGGGTGCCCATAACAGGGGAGAAATTCCCCTGTAACAAGAATTGTGAATGCATTTATTTGCGTACAAATCCAGTTATATATTTGCGTATTTAAATACAGTTATTCAGGATCATTTTAAAGATGCTGAAAATTTAATTTTGCTATAGGATTCTGTATTTTTTAAGGCAGGAAAATCGCCAAGTATGATCTAACGTATTTATGCAAGATTTCGTCGCCACATTAACAGATTTTCATCTGCAACACTGTACATATATAGGAAAGGTAATTTTCCCCTTATTTCTTTCCTCCCAGTTCAGGCATATGTGACGAAATCTGATATTATAATTTTGGACAGATGAGGAATAGTCCTCATCTGAAATTATTGCAATTAACGGGATCGAAATAGGCTAGTTAGAAACCATCTACTAGGATTGTACTTCAGAAAAGTATTATTAGTGTTTATGTTTTCATGAAATTGGCCAATATTACATTCAAAAGTTGGTATTTGCTATTCAAGGCTCCAAGCTCAGATCTTGGAGGATCTAGAACTATATATTAAAATGATCCTTATGTGTGTATACATATTTATGTACACGTAATATGAGTGCAGGCATATATAATTTATATTAATTTCAAATTATGTGTATCAATTTCTTTTTGTAAAATATTGAATTTTTTTTCTTTTTAATTTTTTGAGTAATTAAAAATACATAATTTATGAATTCTAATAAAACTTGATCAGAATGTACCCTGAGACTTCATTTTATTATAAAAACTGTAATTTTTACATAAAACATATACATAAAAAGATTATATTTATACATTTCTACTTTTTCGTTTGTGTAATATATTTTTTTTTCGCCACTGTAAGTTTCTTTTATTGGTCGTAGCATTAGTGCTATTTATAAAAATCCTCTTTTGGGTAAAGTTTATGAATGTTTGATATTAGTTTTAGCTTATTTTTTCTGGTAAATTTATTGTAAGAAATTTTATGAAATGAAATTAATATAAACAAAATATATGATGATTGAAAAAAAGGTGTTTTTTCTTATGGTCTCTTTACACAAAATGTAAATAAAGTAAAATAAAATAAATATAAAACCTATTAACTTATTTAAAATAAAATAATAATGCTTTAAAGTTCAAGTAAAATGTATTTTTATAAACAAACCAATCTAGAGAAACAGAGTCATTCATTTGATTCTAAGATTTAACGTCTGTCCTTAAACAATAAAATATTTATTTTTAAATTCGCTGTTTTAGGTCTAATATTTTTCTAAAAGTCGGATTATTTTATTTGTAAGCAGCAATTCCTTTCTCCGGAATTTACCGCTAGATAAGGAGATAAAATTTAACTTGAACGAACAATACGTATTGTTCTTTCTCAATAAAGGAAACTGCCTGAGATTAAGATAATACGTCTTCATTCGTCCAGAAAATAAGATCTAAAAGTAGGACGAATTTACCCAAACACATATGTAAAATAGGTCCAAATAATTAACTGACGGTCAGGAACGGATTGAGGTGAATATAATACATAATCTTGTGCACAAAGATATAGATCTATGGATATAAGGATGTTATGGATAGTAAATATGTTCGCTGATTTCATTGGTTAATTTTTTTATTGTATAAATATTTTTCCTATTGTAACATAAAATTTGTATCAATTTTTTTTTTTTTTTTTTTTAAATCACAAAAAAAAAAAAAAAAAAAAAAAAAAAAAAAATCTTTCAAAATTGATAAAGATGAACTTAAAGATATGATATTAACAATATATATTTTAATTATAAAAAAGGAATAAATAACTTTCAGCATATCAATCTTATAAACTTTAATAAATTTTAAATCCAACGTTTCGGCTAAATTCCTTCATTAGCCTTCCTCAGGGAAGAATGATGTTAAAAAACACATAAACATAGAAAATTTAAGTACATGATACCACAATTACAACTTCAAAACATTTAACAGATGATTACACAAATTGTAAAAATATACTATATACATTTTTAAAAATATGCTAAAACACTCAAAGGAACATGAAACATGATCACCACAAGACAAGGATAAAGAGCTACTAAAGCAAAGGTTAAAAATATCAAAATTGCGGGGTTGCCAGAACTAACTTAAAGCAGGGTAACCATAAATTAATTTAAGCCCAAGAAATGAAGCCAAATTGAGGGGGGGTTTACGGATAAGGAATCGTTACAAATTTCTGATTTTCTTTTAATAATTTCGAATGATTCATAAAGAAGTGCTTGGTTTCTATTGTCAGTATTGTAAATTATTTTGGCATTTTCAAAATCGGGGTCAATGGGATTAGTATTATAATTTCGTGAAAAAGCTGTGTTGGGTCTATTATATTTTAAATCTGCAATATGCTCCTTCATTCTATCACAAAAAGGTCTATTAGTCATACCTATATAGTAGTTAGTTTTATTATCAACTTTATATGGGATTTCATAAACACCAGATTTTAATTTGGGGGGAGGAGGATCAAGTTTTTTAGAAATTAATGAATTTAATTTTAAAGGAGCTTTAGCAACCAAATTAACTTTTTTATGTTTAAATAATTTAGATATTCCTTCATGAAGAGATGGCAAATATTGAATTTTCTTAAACTTACTATTAGAAGATTTATTATCATTAGAAGATGAAGAAGGGGGAGGAGGGGACATAATTTTATAAATTAATTTATTTATAGTCTTGATTTTATAACCATAATTATTAGCCAAATTATAAATAAAATCGATTTCATGGTCTAAGGCCTCAAGGGTAGAACTATGACTAAAAGCACGTTTAATCAGAAATCTAAAATTAGCTATTTTATAGGACCAGGGTAAAGGATAATTGCTATGAAAAGTATATGGAATAATATTGGGCTTCCTATAAACAGCAATTATCCTTTACCCTGGTCCTATAAAATAGCTAATTTTAGATTTCTGATTAAACGTGCTTTTAGTCATAGTTCTACCCTTGAGGCCTTAGACCATGAAATCGATTTTATTTATAATTTGGCTAATAATTATGGTTATAAAATCAAGACTATAAATAAATTAATTTATAAAATTATGTCCCCTCCTCCCCCTTCTTCATCTTCTAATGATAATAAATCTTCTAATAGTAAGTTTAAGAAAATTCAATATTTGCCATCTCTTCATGAAGGAATATCTAAATTATTTAAACATAAAAAAGTTAATTTGGTTGCTAAAGCTCCTTTAAAATTAAATTCATTAATTTCTAAAAAACTTGATCCTCCTCCCCCCAAATTAAAATCTGGTGTTTATGAAATCCCATATAAAGTTGATAATAAAACTAACTACTATATAGGTATGACTAATAGACCTTTTTGTGATAGAATGAAGGAGCATATTGCAGATTTAAAATATAATAGACCCAACACAGCTTTTTCACGAAATTATAATACTAATCCCATTGACCCCGATTTTGAAAATGCCAAAATAATTTACAATACTGACAATAGAAACCAAGCACTTCTTTATGAATCATTCGAAATTATTAAAAGAAAATCAGAAATTTGTAACGATTCCTTATCCGTAAACCCCCCCTCAATTTGGCTTCATTTCTTGGGCTTAAATTAATTTATGGTTACCCTGCTTTAAGTTAGTTCTGGCAACCCCGCAATTTTGATATTTTTAACCTTTGCTTTAGTAGCTCTTTATCCTTGTCTTGTGGTGATCATGTTTCATGTTCCTTTGAGTGTTTTAGCATATTTTTAAAAATGTATATAGTATATTTTTACAATTTGTGTAATCATCTGTTAAATGTTTTGAAGTTGTAATTGTGGTATCATGTACTTAAATTTTCTATGTTTATGTGTTTTTTAACATCATTCTTCCCTGAGGAAGGCTAATGAAGGAATTTAGCCGAAACGTTGGATTTAAAATTTATTAAAGTTTATAAGATTGATATGCTGAAAGTTATTTATTCCTTTTTTATAATTATAAAAGCAGCATATATAAAAAAGTGGAATAAATATATCTGAATATATATTTTCTTAAAATATTACTGAACATTAAAACTTATATATTGTGACCGTCAAAAACGTCCCTGTGTAATTACTTTTTACTTCCATTACCCTACTACCGTAGGTAATGGAAGTATTGTATTCGGTCTGAAAATTCGATATCGGGTTTTCACCTGATTTACGCGTTTTAAGGTCCCCTGAATCCAAAAAAGTGGTTTTTGGCAATTGGTCAGTGTGTATGTGTGTGTGTGTGTGTGTGTGTGTGTGTGTGTGTGTGTGTGTGTGTGTGTATGTATGTGGAGAATCTTCTGGCTATTATAGTTCAGAAACTAATAAAGATAGTGCTACGAAACTTTAGAATTGAAATACGTCTGGTGTACAGATGAAATTTCCAAATTTTGGTGAAAATTGAAAAACCGGAAGTGGGACATCGGAAACCGGAAGTGGGACCGTAAGTCCGTATCTCAAAAACGGCTCTAACGATTTTCTTCAAACTTGCTATATAAACACTTTATTAGATGTCCTTTCGAATGATATAGTTGGTTAGTTCAGGAAAATTGATAGGCGTCCTGTATAAATAGCTCAATTTCAGGCCTCGCAAAGGCGTTCCTTTAAAAACGGTTGTACGGATTTTTTTCAAACTCGCCATTTTAACTCACTTTTAAATATGCTTTTGTATGTAATTATTGTTTTCCTGTCAATAATTGAGTTTAACCGGAAGAAGACATCGGAAACCGGAAGTGGGACCGTAAGTCCGTATCTCAAAAACGGCTCTAACGATTTTCTTCAAATTTTCTATATAAACACTCTATTAGATGTCCTTTCGAATGATATAGTTGGTTAGTTCAGAAAAATTGATAGGCGTCCTGTATAAATAGCTCAATTTCAGGTCTTGCAAGCGCGTTCCTTTGAAAACGGCTGTACAGATTTTTTTTCAAACTCGCCCTATTAACTCACTTTTAAATATCCTTTTGTATGTAATTATTGTTTTCCGGTCAATAATTGATTTTTTGTAAAAGTTGGTATTCCAAAAACGTCTCTAACGATTTTCTCTTTAGGTCACTTTTATGCTTTCTGATCACATTATCTTTCAAAAATGCATATAATACGTGTAATAGTGGGTAATGGAAGTCGTGTGGTTGTTTCACACCAGATTTTTTAATAAGTTAAGAACTTGAATTTAGACATTATAAAAGGCAAAATACACGCAACAATTATTTTAGGTCGAAATAAAACGCAAACCTTCATCAGGTGAATAAAAAAGGCACGAGTGTTGCTATTAAAGCGTTACCCAGAACAATTGTGAGTATTTCTTGCATTTTATGATGTCTAATTTCAAAGGTTTTAACTTACTTCTTTTTAACTCAAGCCCTCAAGTGTATTTTATTACTTAGTCTGTATTTCAATAGCATTTTGGATCATACTTGTCAGTATGGTCCATTTTCCCCCCAAGAGATTCTGACTAAAATTTGTAATTTTTAATAAAGAAAGTATTCAGTAGTAATTATTTTGTCATTTAACATGAAAAAAAGTTTGAATCAGTATACTATTTAATTATAATTATTTTCCGTATCAAGTTTGATTAATTTACATACTATGGGGGAAAATTTTGCTTATCATGCAAGTCGTAAAATTGTTGTAATGCAGCACCGCCTGTGAAGGATATGCATTTTAAATTTATTATCTCAGGTTTTCTTAATAATCTTCTTACATGGTAAATTTTGTATAATTACAGATGCTAAGATATAAGTATCACGGAAATAAAAAAATGTTTGGCTTCGAAATTTCACCTGTAGAGGGTGAAGTATGAAAATCCTTTTGTCTACTAGATGAGCATAGTTTTTATGATAATAAATTACGTATAAAAATGTATCTTTTCATGCTATAAAGACTAAAATGTAGTATTAAGAACACCGTAAACGCTGCTGCATACTAGAGGTATTTCTTTTTAATGGTGCGAAAAAAGAAACCGCTGAGCTACCATCATAATCTACAGATCATAATCCATTTCAGTAACATTATTCGTCACAAAGCAACGAAAACATAGCTTATAATAGCATAAGCCTAGCCTCGCAATTCAATTCTCCAACTACTTGCATTTGTCTAGAATTAACGCCTAGGGAATTTAATGTTACTCTCACAAATACACCTCTAAATGTTTTGAAAAATGTTCAACCATTACAAGAAGTTTTATGTTATCGAAATGAAAAAGTACATACAGTCCAACGAATGTTATTAATTCACAATATATACATGAAAAAAGAACTTAAGTGGGAAGCAGTTACAAGAAAAAAAGAAAAGAAAAGAAATTAAAAGAAAATATCTTAAGAAAAGATGTTTTCAAATAATGTGGGGTAAAATAAACTAAAGAAAAGAAAACGAAAATATGGTTGAACTTTTGAGTTACCTTCATCATTAACCACATAAGACCAAAGCTAAATGTAACTTTATATTAGCGAAATGTAACTTTTCTAAGACAATGCGCAATCAAATCATACATGTAAGGATAGAACTCTTAAAATAGCTTATTAGATTCATTACAGCTGTTGCATTAAACTAAAGCATAATAAATAATCTAATGTGCTATTCACACGATTTTCTCTTAACCTGCTTTCAGATACTATAAAGATCGATTGCATATTACGTTTTAAGATCAATAAGGTAAGATAAGAAAGTTCAATCTACTTTAGAAATTATCTAAAATAGGTTTAGGATCAGTCTTATTTGACCTATAATTCTATGTGAGGGGTACTACCGCCGTCTCAACTACCCATTCAATTATGGTGCCAACATTTATTAAAAAAAAAAAAAAAAAAAAAAAAAAAACAAGGCTGTTAATAATTTCCCTTTATACCTGTTAATCTTGATGAAATATTACCGGTTAGAAATCTAATACGAACATCGCAACACCAAATTTGAATTACCAACAGTATAAAATGATGAATAATCTTTCGGGTCTGAACAATATGAATTACCAACAGTTATTTATTTTTAAGTCATGCTGATAACAAATATACAAACAGATCGATAGTTCAAAAATTGGACTTCGCAATCAGGGAACCTCAAAACGTGATATTAAACAAAATTTAGAGATGAAAACAAAACTTCAAAACTATTTTGTTTGCAGTATTGATATGAAAGTTAATTTTTCTTCCTGAGCAGTCGACATAAGCAGTCGACAGAAAATATAGCAAAGCACTTAAATCAATATCATTCAATTGAAAGTAACGTTTGGCTCAAATTTGGTTAGCCCGTATATTGTCTATAATCAATATGCAATATAAACAATATTGTATATTTAAATTTAGTTTTACATGAAAAACATCTAACACAAACTGAATTACAATTCCAGCAATATCCGAGTATCGTTCCAATATTCCAAATACTTTGGGTAGTCCTGTAAACGAGACATAAATGATTTACATACCACAAGAGAAAGTAAAAAAAAAAAAAAAAAAAAGCAATGGAAGTACATCTTCTATATAAATAAAGAGAAGTGTCTGTGTGTGTGTCAGCGCTCTGGTGCTCAACTACTAATCTCAGAGCCTCCAAATTTGGCATATACCTGGGATCCTGCAGGTGTGCACCTCATCGAGATTTTTTCGAATTTGAATTTTTTGAATTTAATGTTTTTTCGATTTTAAATATTGGCTTTAATGCTTCATTTTTCACAGATTTATGCTTTTGCTTCAATCGTCTGCCTATCTTAGCAACGGCTATTACGCAACTTATTTTTATTTTATACATTCATTTGAAGGCGATTTTTTTTTTTTTTTTTTTAAATTTGTTATATTTATTGAAAATAAAATCGTAATGCAGTAGAAAAAATTAAGTATAATTAGTTTTAAATTTAAAAACGTATTTATAACAGTTATGTTTAATTTTTTGTAGTAGAACAACTTCTTATTTTTCATTTTTTAATTAATCCCTTTAAAAGAAAAAAACTTTTATTTATTAATTTTTTTTATTAACTGTATTTACCGGGAAAAATGGTAGTATATACGTAGTAAAAAGGATTTAACTGATTAAAATTTATTTGTTTATATATATATATATATATATATATATATTTATTTAATCTACCTTTTATTTTATTTTATTTTATTACATTGGTCGGAATCAAATCGTACTATAGTGTAAATAGCATGGGCTATAAAATACATTGTTCCAAACTAAAATATTTAATAGATGCTGAGATGCAGTCATCTTTTAAAATCGTAACTCTTAAATAGTAGCAGATCCTCCCTGTCGTCGATAAATATCCAGATTCAAGTGCCCGGAAAAGATCTTTCTGCAGGCATGGGAAACCTAGACCTGATGCAGTGCGGGCGGGAAAAGAGCTGCCGTAGACAGCGGGTACCCGAAGCGAGGTTTGGAGCAATTTCAGTTTCTTTTTTTTTACTTTTTCAGTTTTTGTCTATAATGTGGTGTAAAAAATAAATATTAATTCAGTTCTTTCGAAAATTCATTTAAATATAGTGACCAGCGAAGCGGGCGTAGCCTGCTAGTTTATTAATAATTTAAATAATTATCATTTTCTATAAATGAATCAAATAAAAAATAATACATTTGTAAAACATAACACTCGAATGGTAACACTCTTAATAAAGAAAAATTGTTGTTCTAAGAAAAGAGTTTATCCGTAAACACTTCTCATATCTCTATATATAATGGTAAAATATTATCGATTCGCTCATTCATTTATCAACGTCAAGTCCAAATTGCCTAAGCTAAAAAACTGTCGTTTGGATAGTTGATTCTTTTCATGACGTAGGGGTTCACTAGGAGCGGATTTAATTAAATTTAATCCTTACGGTGTTGAAAGGATAACTCGAAGTGTTTTTAACCTTTCCACCGTACCTGTGCAGTGATTTCCGTTAGAAGCTTGAAATTTAGCAAAATGTCCTCTCTCACGTCCAAATTAAGATAAAAGATAAGATTTTCTAAAATTTAGTTCTCAAGGAAGAGAAAGGGGGCGTCTAACAGTTCTACACTTCCTTCGCACAGGGAGAATAGCAGTGATTTAAATTTTATAAAAGCTTTAAATTTAGCAAAATGTTTCTTCTTAGGCCTTAATTAACGTAAAATATTAGAATCTTACGAAATTTAACCCTTATGGGTGTAAAAGGGGTGTCTAACATTCTACCCGTTCTTCGTACGGGGAAAAACGCAGTGCTATGCTGTGGAAGCATGAAATTTAGAGAAATGTCTCCTTTTAGGCCCTAAATAAGGTGAAATATGTGAATCGCCCGAAATTTTACACTTAAGGGAATAAGAGGAAGAGGGTGCTTTAGCATTTCTATCCGTTTTTTACACAGGGAAAATCACAGTAGTTTCCAACAGTATTTTCCAACGGATTTGAACAAAGCTTGGTCTTCATCAGAAATCAGAATAAACTAACTCTGATCAACAGGTAAAATTAATTTTTCTTTTTTAATTTTTCCCTGTGCAAAAAACGGGTAGAACTAGTTTACTGCTAGTCTCTCTATATAAATAAAGAGAAGTGTCTGTGTGTCTGTCTGTGTGTGTGTCTGCGCTCTGGTGCTCACACTATTGATCGCAGAGCTTTCAAATTTGGCATATAGGTACCTGGGACACTGCAGGTGTGCACCTCATAGAGATTTTTTCGAATTTCAAATTTGAATTTTTTAAATTAATGTTTTTTCGATTTTAAATATTGACTTTAATACTTCATTTTTCATAGATTTATTCTTCTGCTTCAATCGTCTGCGTATCTCAGCAACGGCTATTACGCAACTTATTTTTATTTAATACATTCATTTGAAGGCGATTTTTTTTAAAATTTGTTATATTTATTAAAAATAAAACCGTAATGCAGTAGAAAAAATTAAGTATAATTAGTTTTAAATTTAAAAACATATTTATAACAGTTATGTTTAATTTTTTTATAGTAGAACAACTTCTTATTTTTAATTTTTTAATTAATTCCTTTAAAAGAAAAAACTTTTATTTATTAATTTTTTTTATTTACTGTATTTATCGGGAAAAATGGTAATATACGTATACATAGTAAAAAGGAGTAAATTGATTAAGATTTGTTATATATATATATATACATATATATATATATATATATATTGACATATATATATATATATTTATTTATTTATTTTTTAATCTACTTTTATTTTATTTTATTTTATTACATTGGTCTGAATCAAATCGTAATATAGTGTAAATAGCATGGGCTATAAAATACATGGTTCAAAACTAAAATATTAAATAGATGCTGAGATACAGTCATCTTTAAAATCGTAGTTCTTAAATAGTAGCAGATCCCGCTTGTCGTCGGTAAATATCCAGATTGAAGTGCCCGGGAAAAATCTCCCTGCAGGCATGGGAAACTTAGACCTGATGCAGTGCGGGCGGGAAAAGAGCTGCGTAGACAGCGGGTACCCGAGGCCAGGTTTGGAGCAATTTCAGTTTCTTTTCTTTTCTTTTCTTTTTTTTTTTTCAGTTTTTGCCTATAAAGTAGTGTAAAAAAATAAATATTAATTCAATTCTTTCTAAAATTCATTTAAATATAGTGACCATCGAAGCGGGCGTAGCCTGCTAATCTATATAAATAAAGAGAAGTGTCTCTCTGTGTGTGTGTGTGTGTTTGCGCTCTGGTGCTCACACTATTGATCGCAGAGCTTCCAAATTTGGCATGTAGGTACCTGGGACCCTGCAAGTGTGCACCGCATCAAGATTTTTTTGAATTTCGAATTTGAATTTTTTAAATTAATGTTTTTTCGATTTTAAATATTGGCTTTAATGCTTCATTTTTCATAAATTTAATTCTTTTGCTTCAATCGTCTGCGTATCTTAACAACGGCTATCACGCAACTTATTTTTATTTATTATATTCATATGAAGGCGATTTCTTTCTTTCTTTTTTTTTTTTTTTTGTTATATTTATTGAAAATGAAATCGTAGTGCAGTAGAAAAAATTAAGTATAATTAGTTTCAAATTTAAAAACGTATTTATATCAGTTATGTTTAATTTTTTATAGTAGAACAACTTCTTATTTTTCATTTTTTAATTAATTCCTTTAAAAGAAAAAACTTTTATTTATTATTTTTTTTTATTTACAGTATTTAGCGGGAAAAATGTTTGTATATACATAGTAAAAAGGATTAAATTGATTAAAATTTATTTGTTTATATATATATATATATTTAATCTACCTTTTATTTTATTTTATTTTATTACATTGGTCGGAATCAAATCGTAATATAGTGTAAATAGCATGGGCTATAAAATACATGGTTCAAAACTAAAATATTTAATATATGCTGAGATACAGTCATCTTTAAAATCGTAGTTCTTAAACAGTAGCAGATTCCCATTTGCCGTCGATAAATATCCAGATTGAAGTGCCCGGGAAAGATCTTCCTGCAGGAATGGGAAACTAGACCTGATGCAGTGCGGGCGGGAAAAGAGCTGCCGTAGACAGCGGGTACCCGAAGCGAGGTTTGGAGCAATTTCAGTTTCTTTTTCTTTTTTTTAGTTTTTGTCTATAATGTATTGTAAAAAAATAAATATTAATTCAATTCTTTCGAAAATTCATTAAAATATAGTGATCAGCGAAGCGGGTGTAGCCTGCTAGTAATAAATAAATAAATTTTAAATTAATCAAGGATAGTTTGACAGGGTGAGAATTAATTGACATGTGAACTGTGAAATTCGATGCATGACAGTGAAATATCTCAATTGATATGCATATTAATCTTTTCAGCTCTAATTTATACATATGCAAAGGTTTAATAAATATAAAGTATCATGGAATTTTTTTAATTATTTTCTTATTTGCAGTATTTAAAACATATGTAAAGTCCATACGTTCAGAGAAACATTTTTAAATAATTTTAACATCTATTTAGTAAAGTACAAAGCATATAAACCCATAAAAACTGCATCCCTTAAGCTTTTACTAATTAAATATTTTTCAAAAACGAGGAAAATGTTAGATATTCATGTTGGATAATTTAATAAGATGAAATTTGAACCTATTTTAACTAAAATCTTAATTGTTAAACGTTTGTAAATAAATCTAGGAAAATGTTATTAAATTTTTGAGTGATGCATATCAGAATGTAAAATGGCAATAAAGGTAATACTCTTTTTCACATATCCCAATACTTAGAGTTTTACTGAGTAAATATATTTTCTTGCGAAGAAAAAGACGCATATTTATCTTATAGAATTGAGTTAATAAAACATAGTTTTCATCTAATTTAATAGAAATCTGATATGTTTAATAGAAATCTGTAGAGCTGTTCATGAAAAATTTGGAATATTTTTAGTAAATTAAAACAGGAATGAACTACTACGTCAGAAACGCCAAAGAAAAATTATTGAGGTGCACGCGAAGTGAATATAGTGACCAGCGAAGCGGGCGTAGCCTGCTAGTAATAAATAAATAAATTTAAAATTAATCAAGGATAGTTTGACAGGGTGAGAATTAATTGGCATGTGAACTGTGAAATTCGATGCATGGCAGTGAAACATCTCAATTGATATGCATATTAATCTTTTCAGCTCTAATTTATACATATGCAAAGGTTTAATAAATATAAAGTATCATGGAATTTTTTTAATTATTTTCTTATTTACAGTATTTAAAACATATGTAAAGTCCATACGTTCAGAGAAACATTTTTAAATAATTTTAACATCTATTTAGTAAAGTACAAAGCATATAAACCCATAAAAACTGCATCTTTTAAGTTTTACTAATTAAATATTTTTCAAAAACAAGGAAAATGTTAGATATTCATGTTGGATAAGTTAATAAGATGAAATTTGAACCTATTTTAAGTAAAATCTTAATTGTTAAACGTTTGTAAATAAATCTGGGAAATAAATCTACGAAAATAGAAATAAATCTACGTCGTTTCTGACGTAGTAGTTCATTCCTGTTTTAATATTCCAACGCCAAGTCTCCTGCTATTGTTTTTAGTAAATGTTTGAATGAGTCATACAGAATATAAAATGGTAATAAAAGTATAACTTTTTTTTAAAAACATATTCTAGTATAGGTCTCCGTATTTATCGCAAACCTATTAAAACCAGAATAAAGATAGTGCCATTTGTCAAAATACCTATATTCTGTAGCTGCTCATATTATTTTTACGTTCCTTCTCTTTAAACGGAAAAATAATTAAAATCGGAAGTATGTGAGAACGAATCGTGAAGGATTTCAATGCATGTTTCCTCATATCATCTGTTAACCAGCTCACACCTGTCATGACGTCAGATGTGACGTAACTGTATTACGTAATCAACAGCGCATCTTCGCTTCTCTGAGAGAGAGAGGTTTATAAGAGTCTGTACGAGAAAGCTTTGCTAAGCGTGCGGCGAGAAATGCCCGCATTATGTTATTCTACTTTTCTATGTTATTAAATGTTGTGATTGTTTAAAAGACTCTGCTTTTCACTCTGTGGACCCATTTATACCAACAATGGTTATGGGCCCAGAGACACGCATCTTACTGCGGACTTTTTAAAAATTTAAATTAACATTCGCTAAAACGAAAGTGCGACTTACAGTTAAGCCTAAGGGCTGAAATCGAAAGTATTTTTGATTCTATTTTTATAAAGAAGCTACTATAGCTGATTAAATATGTCGCAAGTATTAAATATAGAAAAGTTATCCAAAAATAATTTTGACACCTGGAAGCTGCAGATAGAAGCTGTTTTAATCAAGAATGATCACTGGAGTTATGCTAACGGAACGAAAATTAAGCCCGATGAAGGCGCCGAAGGTGAAGAAAAATGGCTCGAAATTGACCGTAAAGCTAGAGCCGATTTAATCCTAGCAATTACCCCAAGTGAGTTGTGTCATATTAAACATTGTACCACCTCAAATGAAGTATGGAATAAATTAAAAGAAGTTTACGAATCGAGAGGACCGGCAAAGAAAGCCACCCTATTGAAGCAGCTACTCTTTAAGAAAATGTCTGATAGTGAAAATATGTCCGATCACCTAAATACTTTCTTTGATATAGTGGACAAGCTAAAAGAAATGGACATTCACGTAGCCGAAGATTTATTATCAATTTTGCTCTTATACAGTATTCCTGACAGCTATGAAAATTTCAGGTGCGCCATAGAAGCAAGAGATGAATTGCCGCAGCCTGAAGCTCTAAAAATTAAAATGATGGAAGAATATGAGTCAAGAAAAAATAAAAAGCATCAAGAATCATCAAATGCGTATTTTACAACTCACAAGAAAAATCTTCCTGAAAAGAACAAAAGAGAAATCTTAAAGCCTGTGCAGAACAAGAACACGTATGGCGAAAGAAATTATGCAATCTTCAAATGCAATTACTGTTCAAAAGTAGGGCATAAAGCCTCAGAATGCAGAAAGAAGATCTCAGACAGAAAATTCACTTCATCGAATAAATACAAAGATAGATCTTTCATGGTTGAAGATAGTACAGAGTTCACGATGGCAGCCAGTAACTCTTTCCAAGAACATTCCGAGTGGTGTCTCGATAGCGGTACGACATCACATATGGCTCATGACAAGAATTTGTTTATAGATTTCGAACCTAGAATTGGATCATTTATAAAATTAGCTGTAGATGAAACAGCGGAGATCACAGGTGTTGGAACAGTCAAATTAAAAGTTCCCGGTAATCACGGTGTAACCAATTTAAAGTTAACAAATGTTTTGTGCGTTCCAAAATTGAAATGCAATTTAATGTCTATATCAAAAGCTACTGCAAACAACTGCCGAGTTGTATTTACCGAAAAATGTGCAAAAATTACGGAGCAGGACGGCTCTCTAATTATAAGTGCTACGAGAAAAGGTGATTTATATTTTTTTCAGCCGCAGGTGGATATCGCTGCAACAACTCAGGTAAGCAACTTTCATAAATGGCATTTAAAATTAGGACATTTAAATGAAAAAGATTTAAAACTATTAAAATCTGAAAATATGTTAAGAGATTTAAATTTTAATGAAAAAGATTCTTTAAAAGATTGTAAAGTATGCATTCAGTCTAAACAAACTGTGAAACCATTTTGTAAAGAAAACAAATTTTATAGTAAGGAATTATTAGAAGTAGTTTATTCTGATTTATGTGTCCCTATAAATGTTAAATCCCATGGCGGATCACGTTACTTTATTACTTTTTTGGATGATAAATCTCGTTACATTGAAGTAAATTTTCTAAAAACAAAAGATGAAGCTAAGTACGCATTCCGGAGATATAAAGCAGCAGTCGAAAATCGATTAGGAAAAAAAATTAAAATACTGCATACTGATAATGGATTGGAATATTGTGGCGAAGAATTCAATAAATATATTGAAGAATGCGGTATTAAACGCGAATATTCCTCACCAATGACCCCTCAGCAAAATTCTAGAATTGAAAGACAAAATCGTACATTATGCGAAATGGCGAGGTGTTTATTAATGCAATCAAACCTTCCAAATACATTCTGGGCTGAAGCAGTAAATTGCGCTGCATATATTAGAAACAGGTGTCCCACTAAAGGAATTAAAGAAAATAAAACCCCTTTTGAATTGTTTTTCGGTTATAAACCAACTGTTAACTATTTTAAAATTTTCGGACAGAAATGTTTTGTTCTAAATAAAAAATCAAAAGGAAAGTTTGAAGCTAGGTCGCACGAACATATATTCGTTGGCTATTCAAATGAATCACGCGCTTACAGATTATGGAATAAGGATATCAGAAAAATTGTCATAAGTCGTGATGTTCGATTTATAGACGAATTTGAAACAAATGATTCAGCCACTACTGATCAATTAGAATTAATTTTTCCGTCTGAGAATAAATGCAATGATTGTAATATTAAAAATGAAACTCCTATCCCTACTCAAACCGCAGACATCCAAAGGGGGGAAAACAGCGGATCGATTTCCTATCCCTCTGAATTCAACGGAGAAAGTTTCTCTTTTTGGAAAGGGGGGGAAGCGAGCCACTCGCTTTCTGAAGGGGGGAACGTAGAAGATGTGAGTGGAGGGGAGGAGAGTGCTCACGATATATGTAAACAAGAGGAAAGGATTAATAAAAACAATCCTATTTTTAAACGTGGTCCCGGAAGACCTAAAAAAAGTAAAAGTTGGAACTTTCAAAACTCTCATAAGGAGTGTATTACAGATACAAAATATAAAGATGAAACTTCTCAATTAGCTGATAACTCATTTAATGAAATTAATCCCAGCGTGATCGACGCGTTAAATGGAGATTATGCTAAAAATTGGGAAAACGCGATGAAATTAGAATATGATTCTTTAGTTAAGCAAAACGCTTGGGAAATTGTAGATAGACCAAAAGATAAAAAAGTAATTGGGTGTAAATGGGTTTTAAAAACAAAATTCAAACCAGATGGTCAAATTGAAAAATTTAAGGCCAGATTGGTTGCCAAAGGGTGTTCACAGAAACAAGGTATAGATTTTGAGGAAAATTTTTCACCAGTAGCCAGATTAAGTTCTATAAGAACTGCAATCGCGTATGCTATCCAGAATGGTTTCACAGCATACCAGTTAGATTTCATTATGGCATATGTTAACGGAATGTTACATGAAGAAATTTATATGGAGCTTCCTGAATTTTTTGAAAATGATATACACGAAAATAAAGTGTGTTTATTAAAAAAATCTTTGTATGGCCTTAAGCAGTCAGGAAGACAGTGGTTTAAGAAATTAGATGAGAAATTGAGAAAAATGAAATTTAACCCTTTGAATTCCGACAAATGTGTCTATTACTCAAAATATCCTTTTGATGCTATTATAATCGTCTATGTCGACGATTTAATTTGTCTCACTAAAAGTGAAGAGCACTATTTTGATATAAGAAATAAATTAGCAGAATCTTTCAAAATGAAAGATATGGGCCTTCTGCATTATTGCTTAGGCATTGAATTTAATCAAGATAGGGACAGCATCACTATAACACAAAAGAAATACATTGAAGATTTACTAAATAAATTTAATATGGAAGATTCTAGAGTGGTGAATACACCTTTAGATAGCAGTGTAAAATTAACTAAACAAATGTGTCCAAATACAGAAGAAGAGAAATCATACATGTCAAAAATTCCTTATAGACAATTAATTGGTTCTCTTATGTATCTATCGGTTGCTACCAGACCAGATATCACCCATGCTGTAAATTATTTAAGTCAGTTTAATAACAATCCAGGAAAACCTCACTGGATAGCTGCTAAAAGAATACTAAGGTATCTCAATGGCACTAGAAATTTAGGAATTGTGTATTACAGAGACGATAAACCATTGACAGCATTTGTTGATGCCGATTGGGCATCGGATATAAATGATAGAAAATCATATACAGGATACGTCTTTAAATATGCCGGTGGACCTATTTCTTGGGAATCTAGAAAGCAGCGAACCGTTGCTCTATCCACAACAGAATCTGAATATATGTCTCTGTCTGAATCCGCAAAAGAGACAATTCATGTTAGAAATTTCTTAAAAGAATTGGATCCTGAAATTGTATCAAGTCCTACTGCAATCATGTGCGACAATCAATCTGCACTGAGATTAGTAAAAAATCCTGTTTATCACAATCGCTCTAAGCACATTGACATTCGTCATCATTTTGTGCGAGAAGTTTACAATAATAAACTAATAGACATTAAATATATTTCATCAGATGAACAACCTGCAGATATTTTAACAAAAAGTTTAAATGCATATAAACATGAAAAATGTTGTGATATGATAGGACTTAATACTCAGGACTGATGAACTTAAAAATATATATGTATATATTTAAACTGTGTTTTCATTAAGAAATTAACTGCTTATATTTTACGTATTTTATTTTATTATATTAACCATAATTATTTGCTTATAATTCTATTTCTTTACTAACACATATTCTGTAGCTGCTCATATTATTTTTACGTTCCTTCTCTTTAAACGGAAAAAGAATTAAAATCGGAAGTATGTGAAAACGAATCGGGTCTAAAGAAAACATTTATTAATTAATTTATAAATATCTATTAAATATAGTAAAAAACTCTTTCTATTTAATCATCGTTTTAATAAAAAAAATACACCACTTTGAAATTGGACTTTTCGTTTGGAAACTACAGTAACTACAGACGGACAGACACACACGCAGATAAGGACTTTAACCGTATACACATTTTTGTTTGGTGAGGTGTT
This sequence comes from Salticus scenicus, assembly GCA_963930645.1. Classification (NCBI taxonomy): domain Eukaryota; kingdom Metazoa; phylum Arthropoda; class Arachnida; order Araneae; family Salticidae; genus Salticus; species Salticus scenicus. Next base: position 87,998,188 of record OZ005649.1, on the reverse strand, counting down.
AAAAATATTGAAATACTTTAATTAATTCAAACGTAAGTACAATTTTTTTCTGAAAGCAATATGTACAATTAACAATTTCAGCAGAAAACTATTGGAAATTATTTAGCTCTAATCGTAAGCAAAATTACCGCTTAAAGTAAACCAAGACATTTATAGTCCGGTCAATTTAGACACAAAAACAGTGATCAAATAAAGAAAATTCCGACAGAGCCAAATTTCCGTAGAGACCTTAGGTTCACCACAAAGAATAAGGTGTCAAAAGTCCCCATCGGTCCCATGTGTGCTAAGGGACTTATTCGGACCCCAAGGTCAAAATTTTGGGTTTTTTAGATTTTTCTCGAAAACGGTAAGTTTTATCGAAAAAGTCTTTTAGAGTAAAGTTGTAGATCTCAAAATTCTCTATAAAAATGTTCCCTATGATTTTTTCTCTAAGACCCACCATTTCTACATGCGTGCTAAGGGACTTATTCGGGCCCCAAGGTCAAAATTTTGGGTTTTTTGGATTTTTCTCGAAAACGGTAAGTTTTATCGAAAACGTACCTCAGAGTAAAGTTGTAGATTTCAAAATTCTCTATAAAAATGGTCCTTATGATTTTTTCTCTAAGACCCACCATTTCCCAGATATTGCGCTTGTAAGAATCACGTTCTACATAATATGCACACATATGCCACGTATATACATATTCAGGTACTCAAGCAAGTAAAAATGCCTACTTGTGTCTCTTTCATGTATACATTATACTATTCTAAGAAAATATACTCTCAAAAGACCGCCAGTCCCTTACAGTATCCCCTCTACTTGTATGGCCTTGAATAACATCTGGCTATTCTTTTGTCCGTGTGGTGTCGTTCACGTACCTATTTCTTTTAGTGTTAAACGTGCAGTTCGAGTGAATATACGTATTTATTACAAGTAGTATTTGATGGCTTTAGTGACACAACAAAGAACATAAAAGCTGCAGAACAACGTCGTCGTACTACAAAAACATCCTCAGGTTCCGACATAATGTTTGATGAATTTATGACAAATCCAGTAAACCAACAACAATTTTTTGCAAACATTAATAATAAATCTCGATTTATTTCTATGTTGAGTAACAAATTAACTGCTGAAAATATTGCCGTGAAACAAGCTCCGAATGACGCCGATGTCCTCATAATTGAAACAGCAATAGAAATATTTAATGCAAGAAACACAACTATTGTAGTGGGCGAAGATGTTGATTTGTTAGTACTACTCACTGCAAGGACTCCATCTGATAAAATTATTTACTTTCTGAAACCTGGAAAGGCGCAACAACGCACAGAAATATATTCTTCTAAAAGTTTATCAGCTTATCCAAAATGCCAAAACTATATTTTATTTTTACATGCGATAACCGGCTGCGATACTACGTCAGCAATGTTCAGAAGGGGCAAAAATTCAGTATTAAAATCATTTGAAAAAAAAGATTTGATTGACTGCGCAAAAGTATTTACAGAAATTAATTCTCCACCTCAAATACTAATTACTGAAGGAATTCGGTTTCTTCTTGAGGTTTATGGAGCTCCAAAAAAAAATTGATTGCATAGATAAGTAGAGATATTTAACATTTGTAAAAAATACACGAAACAAAAAGCAAGTACAACTATCTTGTCTTCCTCCAACATCGCCATCTGCTATTCAACATTTGTTTCGAGTATACTATCAAGTTCAGACATGGCAAGGCAATCAACTGAACCCTGAAGACTGGGGTTGGAAATTGATAAATAATACTTTGGAATCGATTAAAACTTTACTGACCCCTGCTCCAGAAAAACTACTTAACTCTATTTTTTGCAAGTGCAAGAAAGGTTGTAATGCCAAATGTGGCTGTAAAGAAATAGGGTTGCAGTGTTCTCCAGCGTGTACCAATTGCCAAGGTCTATCGTGTTCGAATGTTCAATTAAATACAAGAGAGGAAGATTCATGTGATTTTGATGAAGAGACAACTGATTCATCTTCATTTGAACAATTTTTGAACATTCAGCAACAGGAAGAAAAAGAAAAAGAAAAAGAAGAAGAAAACATGATTGTTGAAGTTGAGTATGAAAAGTATGAGTCAGATTAAAGTAACAAAAAAACATTCGAACGACAGTTAAACTCAATAACCAATATCAATAATCTTCATACTATTAAATAACTATTTTTCCTGAAAATAACGTCATACAGGTTCGTGGAATAGGCCTACCGGGGAAATCACGTTAAAAAAAACGCGCCGAGTACACTACCTCACAGGTGGTGTGGAAATGTGTGCATATTATGTAGAACGTGATTCTTACAAGCGCAATATCTGGGAAATGGTGGGTCTTAGAGAAAAAATCATAAGGACCATTTTTATAGAGAATTTTGAGACCTACAACTTTACTTTGAGGTACTTTTTCGATAAAACTTACCGTTTTCGAGAAAAATCCAAAAAACCCAAAATTTTGACCTTGGGGCCCGAATAAGTCCCTTAGCACACATGTAGAAATGGTGGGTCTTAGAGAAAAAATCATAAGGACCATTTTTATAGAGAATTTTGAGATCTACAACTTTACTCTGAGGTACTTTTTCGATAAAACTTACCGTTTTCGAGAAAAATCAAAAAACCCAAAATTTTGACCTTGGGGCCCGAATAAGTCCCTTAGCACACATGTAGAAATGGTGGGTCTTAGAGAAAAAATCATAAGGACCATTTTTATAGAGAATTTTGAGATCTACAACTTTACTCTGAGGTACTTTTTTTTTATAAAACTTACCGTTTTCGAGAAAAATCCAAAAAACCCAAAATTTTGACCTTGGGGCCCGAATACGTCCCTTAGCACACATGGGACCGATGGGGACTTTTGACACCTTATTCTTTGTGGTGAACCTAAGGTCTCTACGGAAATTTGGCTCTGTCGGAATTTTCTTTATTTCAATTGTCCAAATTGACCGGACTATTACATATCCATTTTAATAGCTAATATTATATAAATTAAATATTAGTGACAACATATGATTGGTTTTTATTAATAATAAAAATGTCCATTTTTAGTTAATATCGAGATATAAAACGATTATAAAGAAATAAAAGTATATAATAAAGACTGGGAATGTAGATTATCTATTTTTAAATAAAAAATTTTGTAACTTTAAAAAAAATCTCTATAACATTTCAGAAAATTTACAGAAATGTTTTACATCGCAATTTGTAATTTTGTCAGAACGCATGTACACACCACGATAAATTAAAAATTATATATAACACACACACACACACACACACACACACACACACACACACACACACACACACACATATATATATATATATATATATAAACATACATTGTTATATATATTTATATATAACAATACGTAATATAAATTAGACAATGTCTTATTTATGAAACAGTAAGTATAAACTTTTTGGACTGATAATATAATTTAGATTGTTTTCAAACTCTTAAACAAACTAATTTTTTAAAAAATCAAAATACACATATTTTCACCTCTTCAAAATTACGTTTTTAGAATTGTCCCATATTAACCAATTCAATTTATATTTTAATGCAAAAAATATTTTACTATAAATACCTCTTGGCATTTACTTATTTTCATTTTATTTTGAACATTGTATAAAATAAAACTTAGCAGAAAAGATATAAAATGCTTTTTTACTATAATCTTTTTATCCGCAGAATTAAATCAAAAAATGACATTTTAATCTCTCGGGGTTTCATCTTAAAAGCATGTGAAGTTGACAGGTAGTTCAATCAACAGAGAAATGTACGTTAAGCAGAATTTTTGAGTCAAGAATGCACTTATAACTTTCCACAGGAACTTTTTTATTTAAAGATTGTTGAATGTTTTATTTCTTTCATATTCTTTTATACTTAATTCTTTTTCTTGAAATCATTTTCCTTTTCCCCCATTTTTTTGTCATATATAATATGAAATGTTTGAAATGCAACTAAAGCTTAAGGTGAAGATTTTTGTAATATTTCATGTCGTTGTGTTGAATTTCCATTACATGGAAATTTTTAGTTTGTCCCAATATTTTCTTAAACTTGTAATGAACTAGCTGAATTCTATAGATGTATAAAGGAATTTGGAACGTTATAAAGCATTTTATAAATTACTGACATAGAATTACGAATTGTTGAATAGATACGCATTGATATCTTAAAAAATTGCATCAAATTTCAGCATTCAAACATAAAAATATTTTAAAAACTAACAAATGAATCCACAAAGTAATATTGAAATACATTTAAAATATTTTTGTAAACTAAAAAAATGAAAAATCGAGCAATCAGCATGAAATATTTTAAAACTTATCAAAAAAATTTTATTAAAAGAAAAAAAAAATATGTAGTTATCGAGAAATTTTAACACACATAATATTGATGCATTTCAATGTATAAAGGGTTGTTAGAATTAAATTTCACCTATTTAAAAGGCTCTAGATCCATTTATATGATTCAAACGAAACAAATTTTTACTGGTATATAGTTTAAGTGATGGGATCTGCGAAAATTCAAAAGAAAAATAGTTAAAATTTTCGTCTGTAGGTAGAACTGCGCCAATATCACTGGCGAGTTTTGCAGATTTTTTGTAAGAAACAAAATCAAGAAAGTTTATTTCAGAGTTGGCAATTTTTGCAAGTTCATTCTATGATTCTTGGTCAATCCAGACTAAACAAACAAAATTTATTTTGTTTTTTACAAAAATCTGGAAAAATTGCCTTAGATGATGGCACAGCGCCACCTATTGACAATAATGTTAAGTATTTTTTTTTTTTTTTTTTTCGAGATTCGTAGAGAGAAAATTTTGTGTTACATTCTAATGAAACTTTGCTTCGTTTGGAACTATAAAACCAGCTCTAGCGCTTTTTGAATAGGCAAACAATAGTTATAACAATTCTGTATATATGCAAAATTTCATAATTCTAATTAATCTTTATAAATGATTTGCCATGTTCACCATCCCCATAAATAAAGCTTCACATAAATGTGAAGGTTGTTTATTAATAATGTAACATTTTTTAACAAACTGAAGCATTTTCTTTCGGCAGCATTTTTTTTTTTTTTCAAATACTTTTTATCGGACAGTTTATTTTTTTATCTTATGGTAAAATGTCGTATGCAAATGTGAAATACGTATAATTGAAGTGTTATTCTAATTGGAAGGAAAGCTTTGTGGCATAAATATAAATGTAAAACAAACAATCGTATGAAACTAATGCATAACAAAAATGATATATAGTAAAATTTATCTAAATGTTGTTGTAAAATGAGGATGAATATACACTTTATAAGAAAACACCGTATATTGTAATAACACGCACCGACTTTTCGGGGTAGAAGTAAGTATGATCTTTCATCATTCGGAGTAATTAGGCACTGTTGCAACATGAAAACAACAGCGATGTATTAAGCCAATTTCGGTTCAGAAACATTAAAAAGTGTAGATTTATTAAAAATATACATGGATTAACATCAGGCCCATGCTGGGCAGGAGGTGCAGGGGGATTTATCCTTCTGCGCCCTCTGACTGAGGCTTTTTTGATGCCCTCAGTCGACTACAGACATTGTGAAATTTAATCATGGTGCAAGAGAATAAACGTAATTAACATCCCATATGTTTAAAAAATAGATGAATATTTGGAATGATGATGAATATATATGTAATAATTGAACACATGGTATTTGTGGCAGCCCAATTACATGTGATAAAAAAAACTACCATTCAGTGAAAACGCGTCCTCAGAGCATTCACTTTTCCATTCTTTAAGAAAGCCTGATCAAGAATATTGTACAGTGTTATGATGGTCCGAGTTCAATGCTTCTTCTTAAAATGTTGTTTGTTGTTTTGTTCTTTAAATGTTCTTTGTTGAAATTCTTTAAATTTTCGTTAAAATTCTTTAAATGTTGTTTGTTGTTTTGTTATTTGTTGCATTATTATTTATTACTAGCAGGCTTCGCCCGCTTCACTGGTCGCTATATTAAATTGAATTTTCAGAAAAAAATAATCATTATTTTTTTAAATCACTTTATAAATAAAAACAAAAAAATTTTCACTGAAATCGCTCTAACCTCACTTTGGGTACCCTTTGCCTGTGGCATAGTTTTTTCCATCCGCGATGCATCTGGTCCCGGTTCTTGCTACCTGCAGAAACGTCTTTCCCGGGCACTTCAGCTTGGGTGTTTACCGATAACAGGTGAAGCTGCTATTATTCAAAAACTACTATTTAAAAAATAGCTGTATCTCAGCACCTATTAAATATTTCAGTTTTTGCACCATGTATTTTAAATTTCTTGCTTTTTACACTATATTACAATTTAATTTTAACCAATATAATAAATTAGAAGAAAAGTAGATTTTCCATTAAAAATCATCAGATTAGGATAAATTTAATAGACTATGAATTTTAATAAGTTTTATTCTTTGTACTGTATTATCATTTTTTCCGATAAATACAATTTAAAAAAAAGAAGGAGTGAGTGAAAGAAAGATATTTTTTTCCTTTTAAAAGAATTAAATGAAAGATTCAAAGTTGTTATATTATAAAAATTATATGTAAACATAACTGTTATATATTTATATTTTTTTTTCAGTGTAAAATTTAATATGCAATTTTTTACACTGTATTACCATTTGATTTCAATAAATATAAGGAATTACAAAAAGAAATAAATTTTTCGCCTTTAAATGAATGAATTAAATAAATAATAAATAAATAGTGTAAGAGGGGTTGCTAAGATAGCCAGACGATTGAAAAGAAAGAACAAATTTTAGAAAACCAAAGCTACTATGAGGTTTTTAACTATAACCGTTAAGCTTAAAACTTTGAATACCTGTACAGAACAAAATGTATGTTTGAAGCACACTCCTATTTTTCAATATACAGATTCCGCTTTACAAGTCGGTTTTTTTGGTATATTTACATCAGCGACACTAAAAATCTTTCTACGCCAACTTTCATGCATATACTTTGAGTGGTTTTGTAAATGCATGAGCTATTCTCAAAAATCGAATTTTTGATATTTCAAGAAAAATCAGGGTCGTTGAAACATGACGAGTTTTTATGTTAGAAAATTCGTTCAAATCTGTTCGTCCAATCACTGTTGCAAGTTTTTGCATTTTACAGTGTTTAATCACAAGCTTATTTATTTATTAAATTAATTATTATTTGGATTAAATCTGGTTAACCTACAGATGTTTCAAAACAAAAAAATTCCGGAAAATGAAAAATGCAATTTTTTCTTTTTACATATTTATGATAAGCTTTGTGTCAAAAAGAAAATTTTGAAATTAGTTTAGCAATTTTCAAATGGAAACATGTAGTGAACGTTAAAGGGTTAAAAGATGAGCACCTAATACTGTTTTGTTAAGTAAATATTTGTCGAGTCATTATCTTGATCTTATGCTGTTTATAAAAAAGTAAATTGATGATAAAAATTGACGGTAAAACTATAAAAAAAATATGAAAAATGTGAATTTGTGCTGCAATAATTTTGCTGGCGATTGTACATTTCTTAGAATCTCTGAGGTAATTTTATATATTATCTCGAAATTTTTATGCTTATAAAATATTGTTTATTATTATATAATTATAAATGCTTATTAATAACTATTTTATGATAAAACCTATCATTGTGTAGCACTTTAACTTCTTTTGATTAATAATATTTTTTCTGTGTTAAAAAAAAAAAAAAGGAATAAACATACGTAATATATATGTATATATATATATATATATATATATATATCCCATTTTTTCCCTTTATAGTAAATTTCGGATTATCATCAGTAAAATTTGGATTATTCACTCTACGACGATTTAGACCTATTTACATTTAAATTATTCCAAGAGCTGAAAGCACAATGTCTATGTTTTTGGTGTTTGATGATTTATGTACTACTTCGTTTCAAATTTAATAATCTTGTTTATACTTTTGCTTATATAAGAATTCTAAATTGTGACGTTGTTTTGAACAGTATATGTTGAAATCTGAATTATATTTAAAATCACATATGTATCATAAATAATAATAAGAAGAAGAAGAAAAAAAATTGAGTTTATTAATTAATTATAAAGAAAAAAACGAGCATATTATTTTAAAAACTGAATTGATTTTCTAAAATATTTAAATGCGTTCATTAAATATACTCATTTTCAAGCGTTAAGCTTTAAAATATTAAAATGGAAGTTATCTCCAAAAACGTAACAAGTTACATCTTATATAATTATTTTTCTTCAATATTTTCCTTTAAATGCAATATCTGAATCATAAAGGTTTCTAAAATATGACAGAAAATTACAAACTCGAAAAGACTCCTTTATTCCAAAATGTGTTCTGTAAAAAACGAACATTATAATAAGAACAAAAGTGTGTCTGTTTTCACCCTCCCAACTTTTCATCCCCTCCGTGGTTTGAAGGGGTGAAGATCTATTATTAGAACTGTACCACGTGACTCCACACCTGTATGTTTTATTCGGAATAGATTCTGATACATTTTCAGTTAGTGTTTAATTTTGAATATGTAAAGTGAGATCATTTCTCGCTCCTTTCTTTTTTATTTTACTTTTATTTTTCCTTTTCATTAAATATACAAGTTAATTTTTAAAGATGGTCTCAAAGTGCTTACTTCACACAAAACTAATAGAATTATTATTTTACGGAGAAGAAACAAATTATAATAATAATAAATACAAACATTGAGCTACTGGTTCACGGGACAGCCGACTCCTCAGAACAGAAAAAGGTAAGTTCATAATTTTCATTACTTCTGTTTTTGAATAAATGATTAATTGCTATTCATTTTATTTAATAAAGCGCTAAGAATGCGCCACCGAGTGCATAAAATTAAATAGTAATAAAATATTATGAACGACTGACCATATTAAATAAATGAAAAATGTATCATTGTTCTTAAGTAACATATTAAAGCTTACCTAGATTATAAATTGTCTGGCTGTCCCAAAGATAAAGGGAAAAGTATATAAAAGTAAATTAATATGAAAATAAAACATGAATATTAAATAATATTATTATTTAACAAAACAAAAGTATTTTTGTTTAAAGTAAAACAAAAGTATATTCAGTGTTTGAAATCATATTAAGAAAATGCAAAATAAAAATTAAATGCATTTATACATTTTTTTGAATTACGAAAATTACGAAAATTCGTGTTTCTTAAAAAAAAAAAAATAAATAAAAAAAAAAAAAAATATCATAAAAACAAAACTTTTCAAAAAAAAAATAAATTCTTCTCAAAGATATAGTATTTACTATAAATAAAAAGAAATCAAAAAATGGCATATTTTAAAGAAAGTCCAACAATTGAGAAATTGAATTCTGAAAATTATTCAGTTTGGAAGTTTAAAATGCAAATGTACCTCATGAAGGACGAATTATATGAAGTCATTACAGATGCCCCGCCAAATCCTATCACAGATATATGGCGAAAAAAAGACAATAAAGCGCGAGCAATAATAAACTTGTTCCTTGATGATTCCGAAATTATACATATTAAACAATGCCAAACAGCACTAGAAACATGGAACAAATTGCGTGATATCCACGAAAGAACAAACTTGAGTAGTAAATTGTACTTATTGAGAAAATTGTACAGTACGAAACTAGAAGAAGGTGGCGATATGCAAATCCACATAAATAAAATATTGGAAATTATAGATAAATTGAAATCCATTGGGGAAGAAATTAAATTCGCGCACATTTCTGCATTATTATTGTGTTCAATACCCAAGAGTTATGAAACCTTGATTATAGCCCTTGAAGCTCGCCCTGAAAACGAACTGACACCTAACTATGTTAGCAGCAAATTGCTAGACGAGTTCAATCGTCGAAAAGAAGCCTCCGAACACAACACAAATTCTTCTAAAGCTTTTCACATAAATAAAAAACAGCAGTATAATAGCTATTTCAAAAAGGAAAATAAATACTGCACTTATTGTAGGAAAGCAAATCATAATAAATCGGAGCGCTGGCATCTGAAAAATAGAAATGCTGATAACACTAAAAACAAACAATTTAGAAATAAATTCAGAGCAACCAATTCCTCACAGTTAGTGACACACAATCATGAGTTGCCACACACACATACACAACAACAAAGCCATTCAAAACAAACGAAGCAAATAACATCACAAACAAAACAAATGGCTTTCACGACTCAAAACGCAACGACGAACAACTTTATAATTGACAGTGGTTCCTCATCGCACATAAGCAACAATATAGACCTTTTCGTTAATTTAGATGAGTCACAAAAATCGCAAGTATGTGTAGCAAACGGTAACACCCTCACTTCACTTGGTTCAGGAGAAATAAAAATTGAATACCTGGATCCAAATAAACAAAAAAGGGAACTAACACTAAGGGACGTCTTGTATGTTCCAGAATTAAAGGCAAACTTAATATCTGTACACAAAGCCACCCAAAATGGATGTAAAGTCACATTCACTAAACAAAAGTGTTACATCTCTATGAAAAATGAAACCATTTTAGAGGGTACAAAAAATAACAACTTATATGAGTTAAATTTGCCCATGCCAATAAACAAATATAACACATACCTGACTGAAGAATGCCAAAATTCTAACTGTATTACTCTATGGCATAAACGCATGGGACATAAAAATTTCAACTCTATTAAAGAACTAAATAAAAATCAATTAGTTCTGGGAATAAAAATCAATAACTGCAAACACGAGATAACATGCGAAACTTGCATCAAAACAAAACTGACTAACACCCCGTATCCAAAAACTGCAGAAAATAGGGGAAAACAAATACTAGAATTAGTACATAGCGATGTTTGCGGACCTATTCAGGTACCAACAATAGGTGGTAAATCATATTTCTTAACTTTTGTTGACGACTATTCTAGGTATACAATGATTTATTTTCTAAGTAAAACGAGCGAAGTAATCGAGAAATTAAAAGAATACGTCAACTTTACCACAAACAAATTTGGAAAGAAACCGGAAACAATAAGGTCAGATAATGGCGGTGAATACATGAGCAAAAATGTAGAAGAGTTTCTTAAAGAAAATGGTATTCACCATCAGCTCACCGTACCACATTGCCCAGCCCAAAATGGGGTTGCGAAAAGAAAGAATCGTACACTAATCGAAATGACACGTACACTTTTATCAGAAGCCAACTTAGACAAAAAATTGTGGGGGGAAGCTTTAAACACCGCCAATTACCTCCAAAACAGACTACCTACAAAAGCCACTACAAAAACTCCTTACGAATTATGGCATGGTAGCAAACCAAATTTAAGTCACTTAAAAACTTTTGGCTGTAAAGCCTATACTTACATTCATAAAAGTAAACGGGGTAAATTAGATGACAAAGCCCAAGAAGGCATTTTTGTCGGCTACGACAACAGCGCTAAAGCGTATAGAATCTACCTGAAAAATGACCACGCAATACTTGCAAGAACAGTTAAATTCATTGAAAATACTATAAACAATTCAGGAGAAAACAATGAAATAAAATTACTCTCAGAAAACAATACAAATGAACACTCCGACACAGAATCGCATATAGGGCGCGAAATTGTCAACATTGACATAAGTTCACCAGATCAAAATATCACTAGTGAACACGACAACACAAATGACTCCTTGAGAAGGTCAAATAGACACAATAAAGGTGTACCTCCCGAAAGGCTTATTTACTTAACAGAAAACTTTGAGGCTAATGAACCTAAAGATTATAATGATTTTCTCAACATAACAAACCCACAAGAAAAACAGAACTGGTCAAACGCAATGCAGGAAGAAATGAATTCCTTAATCCAAAACAAAACATTCACATTGGTGGAACCTCCACCAGGAAGAAAAGTAATTGGGTCCAAATGGACTTATAAGGTCAAATATGACTCCTCAGGCAAAATAGCCAAATATAAAGCAAGATTGGTAGCGAAGGGCTTCAGCCAAAAATATGGCGAAGACTTTCACGAAACTTTTGCCCCGGTGGTATCCCATAGCACAATTAGAGCTTTTTTAGCCAGTGCTGCTCACAGAAACAGACAGGTTCACCATATTGATATTAAAACTGCCTTCCTGCATGGAGACTTAGATGAAATAGGATACATGGAACAGCCTAAAGGCTATATTTCACCGGGAAACAAAAATAAAGTATGGAAATTAGAAAAAGCCCTTTATGGTCTTAAGCAAGCCGCCAGATCATGGCATTTGAAAATCGGTGAAACTCTAAAAGAATTGGGTTTTGCACAAAGCACAGCAGATGCCTGCCTGTTTAGGAAAGATGAAACAAACCCCATACATATAATTATTTACGTGAACGACCTTTTAATATCAGGGTCGGACCAACAAATAGAAGAAACTATTGAGAAACTTAGTGCAAAATACGAGCTCAAAAATCACGGGGAAATAAGTTACTACCTCGGCATCAACATACAAAAATCTAAACAAGGAGAATACTTTATAAACCAAAGATCTAAAATCAAAGAACTCGTAGAAAAATTCAATCTTCAAAACGCTAAGCCCACAAATATACCTATGAATCCTGGGTATCTGGATAATGCCTCAGACGATAATCTACTAAACAACAATACAAAATACAGACAAGCCATCGGATCCCTATTATATATAGCTACTATCTCTAGACCTGACATTGCAGCAGCTGTCAATATTCTAAGTAGACGAAATGAGAAGCCCAGGCAGCAAGACTGGGATGCTGCGAAAAAGATCATATGTTATTTAAAAACCACTGAAAAATTGAATTTGGTTATAAGCGGAAAGGAAAAACCTATACTAACCTGTTACGCCGATGCCGATTGGGCCGGTGATAAATCTGATCGCAAATCGATGACAGGAAACCTATTTTTAGTAGGAAAGACACCAATCCAGTGGACATCGAAAAAGCAAACGTGTGTAGCTCTGTCTTCTGCAGAAGCAGAATTCGTATCAGCCGCAAATGCTGGACAAGAGATATTATGGCTCACCAGGGTACTAGAGGACCTTGATTTACCACAGGAATTGCCCATAAAATTATTCGAAGACAATCAATCAACCATCAAAATGATTGAATCGCCCAAACACACAGCACGCTCCAAGCACATCGATATTCGTTTTCACTGCGTAAAAAACCTGTGTGAAAATGGAACAATTTCTCTACAATATCTGCAGAGTAAATTCATGACTGCAGATGTGTTGACCAAACCTACTCCTAAGCCGATTTTTCTGAAACACCGAGACAATTTGGAACTAAGACACTATTCCTCGTTTGAGGAGGGCTGACAGAAAATTACAAACTCGAAAAGACTCCTTTATTCCAAAATGTGTTCTGTAAAAAACGAACATTATAATAAGAATAAAAGTGTGTCTGTTTTCACCCTCCCAATTTTTCATCCCCTCCGTGGTTTGAAGGGGTGAAGATCTGTTATTAGAACTGTACCATGTGACTCCACACCTGTATGTTTTCATCGGAATAGATTCTGATACATTTTCAGTTAGTGTTTAATTTTGAATATGTAAAGTGAGATCATTTCTCGCTCCTTTCTTTTTTATTTTACTTTTATTTTTCCTTTTCATTAAATATACAAGTTAATTTCCAAAGATGGTCTCAAAGTGCTTACTTCACACAAAACTAATAGAATTATTATTTTACAGAGAAGAAACAAATTATAATAATAATAAATACAAACATTGAGCTACTGGTTCACGGGACAGCCGACTCCTCAGAACAGAAAAAGGTAAGCTCATAATTTTCATTACTTCTGTTTTTGAATAAATGATTAATTGCTATTCATTTTATTTAATAAAGCGCTAAGAATGCGCCACCGAGTGCATAAAATTAAATATTTATAAAAAAATACGACTTTAAAATACATCGCTTTCTCTAAAACTTTCAGCCATCTTTAATGAAATAAAATTTTGATTTGTATGAACAATTTCCCATTGTTCCTTTCAAATGAAGGAGAGAGAAAGGGAGAGTACATGAGATTAAGCTAATACGTATTCATTCGTCCAGAAAATAAGATCTGTATAGAAATCTGAGATTCCAGTACAAACACGAACTGGATAATTATCTAACGATCAAAAATGTGGTGAAATGAATACGATCCTGTTTTATGTATAGAAAATTGATGCGTACATATTAATTATGCATACATCAAGACCCAGCATATTATATTTTGTCCTATTAATAAATGTTTTGCTTTTGAAAATTTGAATAATAACAGTATATTTTCATTAATTTTTTTATTATTATTCATAACGGTCTTTCCTGAATAATTTATATTTATATTATTAAAATAATTCAATAAGTCATTTGTGATAGTTAATATATACTTAATATAGTCTCACAAATTTGATCTTATATAATTTAATCTTATTGAGGCAGCCGTGTATTGGAAGTAAAATTGTTTGAAATATTGATCGTAATTTTTTTTTATGTATAAAAACAGTATTTTAATGTAATGTTTTTTTAGATTTTATTTGTGAAAGTTTCCTAAGAAAGACAACTTTAGAGATACTTTTATTATAATCTTTATTCATAGTAAAAAAAAAATAAATGCTTTACTCTTTTGAGATTTCGAGTTTAATAATCCTGCTCCACATAAAGGTAGATTTTCTAAAAAAAAAGTATATATGAAGCAAAGTTTTATATAATAATGTACTAAAATATTTTCAAGAATTTCGACTGAAACCTTTTACAAGAAAAATTTTCCAAGAATTTGCAGCTATTATAAAGAGACATTGCTGCATTTTTTAAAAGTTCTTTTTTTATCATTAATTTTTATATCAAGGAAAAAAATCTTACTGCTTTTATATATGTTTATTTTAATTTTCTGCATACATAAGTTTGAAACATAATAATAATTAAATAATGATTTGCGAAAATAAAATAAGAAAAATTGTATAAAAAATAACTCCCAGTTCGGAAACTGAGAAAAATAAATGGTCGTTAAAAATAAATAAGATTTCAGAATACCAATGACTTAAGATATATTAAAATAAGAATTCATTTGACAAATTATCTTTTCATAATTCAAATTTTTTCTGAGGGATTTACGAATAAAGATTTTTATTATTATTTTTTTTTTTTTTTAAGGAAAGTTTATAGATGGTGAACGCTGTTTTTTCCACTCTCCTTTTAGCATCTGTTATTATAATACATTGCAGAAATCTATATCTTTATTCTGAAATATTGAAAAAAATTTAAATGATAGAAAAGAATAATTGTGGTGAATAAAACTAGTAATACATACCTATAACTGTATAAGTTACAAAGTAGAAAAATGTTATTTTAACCCTTCACATCATCGGGCTAAATATTTAATATATGTGCAAATCTCGATAGCAATTATCCCAGAAACTGATGACTCAGAGAAGATTTTATTGATTGATGCTATCTTGTAATATTACAGCTACAGCTAACGAAAAAGATCTGTAAAATTTAAATGTATTAAAAAATAAAAATAAAAAAATAAAAAGGATTGTACTATCTTTCATTTCTTCATACCAAAAGTTTTATTTAAAACAAATCACATGTAATTACCCAAAATATAAATATTTTGGCATACGTGTCACCCTCTACACTAGAACGTGTACAACGACATACAGTTTACACAAAGGTTCAAATGTGCATTGATACAGATAGAAGATTAACCATGGTAAATAAAGGTATTTGGTGATGAATTGTTGTTTTTCACTTTCAAAGATCGCTTAGTCACGTCATTGGAAATGGAATTGCGAACAAACAAATGAACATTTTAAGCGTTCTATTTTTAAAATTAATGTCGTCTAGAAGGTAGCTTTTTGTACTAAATCGCTGATATTTTACAACTTTATATTTCCATTTTAACCTTATATCGTACTGCTTTCCAGATATTAACGTTAATTGCGCCGTTTTCAACCAGGTGGAACAGTCAGTGACTCCATCTTGTAGCAAATAACCACTTTGATATACCTACACACCACTTCTATGACTAATGCAGCAGTCGTTGAACAGTTGAAATGGTGGGACCGGAGTTAAGTAGACACCATGTATATTTTGCATAATATTGTAAACGTAATGTTACTGTACAAATAATATCGTTAAATTCCTGTTTAATTTGTAAATATCACTATACAATATTTTTTCTTCCATACATTAAACTCATACAGTAGACACATCTTTTTTTTTTTTTTTTTTTTTTTTTTTTTTACATGACGGTGTAAATATTGTTTTCTACTTATTAGCCATACCTTATAGACAGTTTAGCTACAACCATGAAATCTTTAGAAAAAAAGCTTCTTTCAGTTAGACTTATGAGTTATCTCTTGTCAATACTGAAATTGTGGAATCGACTTGAAGCTTTCTAGTCCTTGCATAATTTATATCGAAATTTTATTATTTACACACATTGTTCATAAATACCAGAAGCATAATTTAAAATAGTTGGGAATAAAATTGCTGTAAATTCTGTACCAAAGAAATTCTTTAAGACCAATTTTCAATTTGAAGTTCCTATTTTTTAAATGAAAGCAGTTCATTAGTAAATACGATGACAGAGTAAACATGGTTTTATGAGTAGACGACCACACTTGAATCATATAGTTGTATTAAAATTTCTTCTAACCACAATTTGATTTATACAAGGCGACCAAAAAAAAAAAAAAAAAAAAAAGAAAAGCACACAGAACAAATATAAAAATAACAAAAAGTCGGCGATGAGAAACATTTACTTTCATACTACAGAGAAAATATATTTATTTTAAATTTATTAAATTACCTATTCTGTGTGTCTGCCATCATCACCAACCATTTTCTTAATATTTTCAGTCGGCAAACAGTTGTTTTTCAAGCGACATCATGATTCATGTTGTCTCAAACAATTTTCGAATAAATTAATTAGTTGAATTATTATATTTTTTTAATCCTTTAGATTTTATTGAAAATGCATTTGAAAAGATAACTGAGATATACAAGGTGGTTATAATTAAACTTTCCCTATAAACGGCATACTACAGCGCAAACGGGTGAATAGAATGCAACGAAATTTGGTATATAGACTGTACACGAGATGCGCTCACGGAATTTCGAAAATAAATAAATAAATAAATAAATAAAAAAATAAATAAAAGATAAATAAAAATAATAATTAGTTCCAAAATGTCCACCAGAGGGCGCCTTTTCCGGAAACACTTTAAATTTAACACAATAAACGACCAAAACGGAATACAGAAACAATATTAACAATCCAGAACAAGAATTATGAGTAATAAAACGTAAAACCGGGAAAAGCTGTCAGTTCCAGGAAAAAAATGGGGAAATTTGCATGCTTGTGAAGAAGAGGCAGCTATATGCAAAACAGGTATTACTTAATGTGGTTCGATGGCAAGGTGATGAGAAACTAGTCAATAAATGTTAATATTGTTTCTGTATTCCGTTTTGGTCATTTATTGTGTTACATTTAAGGTTTTTACGGAAAAGGCGCCATTTGGTGGACATTTTCGAAAATCCGTGAGCGCATATTGTGTATAGCCTATACACCAAATTTTATTGCAAACGGTTAAGTTTGCGCTTTAGGATGCTGTTTATAGAGGAGGTTTAATTATAACCACCCTGTTTTAATTTTTCAAAATATTTTTCCGATAAAAATACACTCAAAAATTGAAATGCTTGGCCTTAACTCAAAATAGGTAAACAAAGCAAGTAGAACTTGCACAAAATGAATGTCATTTTATAAGAACTTTTTAATTTAAAATTTTGCAGAAAAAAAAAAAAAAATTACTGAAGATTTTTAAATATTGTATTTTTTAAAATAAGGTACTTATTTTAAACACCGCACTTTTGAATGTAAAAAACAGGAAAAAAAGCTAAACCATAGAAAAAGCATGGGATGAAAACGAAAAAATCTCACAGTGTCAAGTGTGTAAGAAAAAAAAAAGGCTAACACCGGAAGGAATAAAAGCACAAAACTGACTAGAAAAAGACATCGAGGAGCGGGAGGTAGGGTTGGGGCATTAAACCTATCGTCGAGGATTAATACGTCTCGCATAGCCTTTATACAGATTGATTCAAAAATAGTGTGACAAATTTCAGAGCATCAGAAAATTTTATTAAATTAAGTTTTTTACATGAAATTTCCAATGCGGTTTCCTTTAGCATAGTACACTTTACGTAAACGTTTAGGCCAAGCCAAAAAAGCTTTTTCGGACATTTTTGGGGGTATTTTTCCAACTTCCTCTTTGATTGCTTTTTGAAGTTTTTGAAGTATTCTTACTTTACGTCTACTTAATTATTTTTAAGTATCCCCATAAAACATAATCGCAAGGAGCACAGTCAGGGGATGATGGTAGCCATTTCTTAGGAGGAAGAAAATGAATTTTTTTTATCTTTCAGCCATTTTATAGTTGATTTGCAGTATGACTTGGTGCAGAATCTTGGTGAAAAACAAAGTTTCCTTGAGGGTTAAAGACGTTTACTTTCTTTGATCATGTGCTTCAAAACTTTATTCTGATAGTATTTAGCATCAATTTTAGCGTTTGGTTATTCAAAAATTTTTTTTGTTAATCCTTGAAATGACATTCCCATCCATACCATAACACTTGACGACCAACTTGCTTTTTGCAGAACAGCTGCGTCTTTGCGACGTTTTTCGCGTGAAATATATTGTATCTTCGTTTTGCTAGTTGCAGATGACAGATGTAACAGTGCTTAATTCGAAGTTATCCATGTTTTGTATCTACCTTTGCGTAACATTAAATACAGAGGCCAAGAATGTTTTCTTCGTTTTTCTACGGTCTTTGCAGATATTTGATGACAGACTGGTTTATTCACTTTTTTATAGCAAATTTTCTTTATCTGACTGCAAATTGTCGATTGCGATACCTTTAGTTCCTTTGCTAAAGTTTTTTGAGGCAGAGAATTTTCTCCAGCGATAAGTTTTTTCAGCTTCTTTTTTTTTAACACTTTCCAACAAGGTTGAAAAGTTTTTATGACTTGGGTTTGTCTGTCTGTCTGTCTGTTCGTCTGTCTGTGCGCGCTCTAACTCCCGTAAATATTTATGGAATTTCTTGAAACAGATATATGTTACTCAAGTTCACTACCGGATGTTCCCTATTGAAAATGGAGTTTATACCTCTACTGGTTTGTGTACCGGAAACCCTGAAAATATTTCAAAGCATTGTGTTCTATGAGAGGCATTTCTACGAACCATATTTTCTTACCCTTCTTATACAAAAATCTTAATGAAATTGAAATATGTTATACAAGTTCACTATTGGATGTTCCCTGTTGAAAATGGAGTTTATATCTCTACTAGTTTGTGTACAGGGATCCCCTAAAATATTTCAAAGCATTGTGTTCCATGAGAGGCATTTTTATAAACCATATTTCCATACCTTTACTGTACACAAGTCTTAATGAAATTCAAATATGTTATTCAAGTTCACTATCGGATGTTTTCTGTATAAAACGGAGTAAATACCACCACTGATTTGTGTACAGGGACACACAAAAGTATTTCAAAGCATTGTGTTCTATGAGAGGCATTTGTATAAATCATATTTCCATACCCTTACTGTACACAAATCTTAATGAAATTGAAATATGTTATTCAAGTTCACTATCGGAAGTTTCCTGTATAAAATGGAGCAAATACCACCACTGATTTGTGTACAGGGACACACAAAAGTATTCCAAAGCACTGCGTTTTATGGAGATATTTCTATAAACTAAATTTTAATAACTTTACTAAATTGAAATGTGTTATTTATAAGCACAAAAAAAAAAAAAAATTCTTTGCATAGAATATAGCATGATTAGCATTAGATGTACAGGGTGACAAAAAATATTCAGTTATATAAAGAGCTATTAATAAATATTTGCTAAAAGTGTATTTTCCTTTACATTAAGCGTTTTTAACACTTTCTAACATTTTTAACACTTCCCAACAAGGTTGAAAAGTGTTAATGACTTCGGTTTCTCTGTCTGTCTATCCGTCTGTCTGTCTCTCCGCTCTCTAATTCCCGTAAATATTTGTGGAATTTCTTGAAAATGATATATGTTATTCAAGTTCACTATCGGATGTTCCCTTTTGAAAATGGAGTTTATACCTCTACTGGTTTGTGTACAAGGGCACCCGAGAGTATTTTAAAGCATTGTGTTCTATGAGAGGTATTTCTATAAACCATATTTTCATACCTTTACTGTACACACATCTTAATGAAATCGAAATATGTTATTCAAGTTCACTATTGGATTTTTCCTGTATAAAATGGATTAAAATACCAACTCTGTTTTATATACAAGGACACTTAAAAGTATACTAAAGCGTTGCGTTCTATGAGAGATATTTCTATAATTCAAATTTTAATAACTTTAATTTCCATGAAGTTTTAGGAAATTGAAATATGTTATTTATATGTACAAAAGAATGCTTTACATAGAATATAGCATGATTAGCATTAGATTTTCAGGGTGACACAAAAATATTCTGTTATATTAAGAGCTATTAATAAAAAATTGCTAGAATTGTACTTTCGTTTACATTAAGTGTTTTTGACACTTTCTATCATTTTTTTTAGTGTGAATATAATTTCAATTTGTGTATATGTCTGACTGTTCTTCTGTCCGTCTGTCTGTCTCTCTGTCTGTTTTTCTGCTCTCTAATTCCCGTAAATATTTGTGGAATTTCTTTAAACCGATATATTTTATTGAAGTTTACTATCGGATGTTCCCTATTGAAAACGGAATGGATACCTCTTCTGGTTTGTGTACAGGGACACCCAAAACTTTTCGAAAGCATTGTGTTCTATGAGAGGAGTTTCTATATAAATCATATTTTAATACCTTTAATGTATAGAAACTTTAATGAAATTTTAATATGTTATTCAATTCCCTATCGGATGTTTCCTATGTAAATTAGAGTACGTTTCTAACTGGTTAGTGTACAGAGGCACTTGAAAGTACTCCAAAGCATTGTGTTGTATGAGAGTTATTTTTATAAAACAAATTTTAATAATTTTATTTTCCAGAAAGCTTAATGCAATTGAAATATATTATTCGTATGCACAAAATAGTGTGCCTTCTATGTAATATAGTATGGTTAGCATTAGATTTACAGGGCCACACAAAAATAATCAGTTACATTAAGAGGTATTAATAAAAATTTGCTGGACTTTTGTTTACATGAGCGTTTTAATACTTTCTTATAATTTTAGTGGGAATATCATTTCAATTTGTGCATCTGTCTGTCCGATTGTCTACCTTTCTATCTGTTTGTCCCCGGCTCCTATCATCCGTGAATATCTTGAGAATTTTTTAAAAATGATACACTCAAGTTCCCTATGGAATGTTCCCTATTTAAAATGCCATTAATAGGTCCTGTACAACTAGTTTGTTTACAGGAACAATAACAAAAAAAAAAAAAAAATAAATAAATAAAAGCCAATATATTACGTTTTAGGACAGAATTTTTTAAAGTTATATTTAAAAAACTTTCTACTACAAAAATCTTAAAAACATTGACATGTATTATTAATATTCTAAAATATTGTTTTGTATAGAATATGATATGATAAACTTTCTGATTTACAGGGCTACAGTAAAATATTCAGAGAGTTTAAAAGCTGTAATTATAATCTAACGGCTGCATTTTCTTTTGCGTTAAGCCTTTTTAACACTTTTCAAAATGCCTAAGAGTAATTTTAAAATCAATTAGTCTATCTGTATGTTTTTCAGTCCTTCTGTCTGTTGTGCGATAACGTAGGCAAAGAATATTAATAGTCATTCGATACAACAATTGCGTACAGTTGGAAAGTGTTACTAATCTATGCGTACTGCATGATTTTTATTTCTTGTTCTTCTTCACCAAGGACTTCTTTTCGTCCGCATTTCCTTCCTGGAACTTTTGACTGCCAGCCAAATTTTATTTCTTTTCGAAGTTTAGATAGTAATCCATTAGAAAAATGTCTTTTCTGATTTTTAAATGCTTTATTTATAACAGAATTTGAGGAACCATTCTTTAAAAGCTTTAAAATTTCGTTTCAGGATTGAGGATATAATTTCGGAGCCATAATTTACTGACACTAACAAAAATAGCTAGACTGGTAAGTTAAACGTTTCACTTTTAAAATAAAACTGGTAGTAAAGCGATTAGAACTTACCATAAATAGTTACATGCTTTTAAAATTGGTCACACTAATTAATTTTGAACCAACCTGTATAAAACATGATTTCATCTAAAGGTTACAAAAAAAAAAAAAAAAAAAAAAAAAAAAACTTTTTTGTTTTGAAAATGTACTGGGTGATCCAAAAATCACAGAATATATACATATATATATCATTCAAAAAGTATTGACCTTGCGGTTTTCATTGAAAGGCACAGAAAGGACATGGATATTTTTTTAGGTAATAAAAGATTTAGCAAATTAGTTTAATTTTTCTTTATTGGGCGGTGATTTAATTGTGAAATTACTTTTTTACATTTGCGCAGTGTATTCAAGAACGTAAGTAGATCTATAAATGTTTAATGTGACGGCCGCCAATCATTTATTAGAATGACTGGCAGAAATTGCACATTGGAAATTATTCTAGAAAAATTCAGTATTCGTAATATCTCGTCATTTTGATAAAATGACGAGATCTGCTTAAAATATGAGAGGATATTGCGAATACAGCGTGATATGTACGTGAAAAATGTATTTAATGTATATATATATGTAAACATAAAACCTATTATTTTTTGTACATTTCAGTTAAAACCGCATAGAGCTACAATCAGTACTTTTAAAATAATATATATTTTATTTTTTTCTATAACTTGTATTAAACAGTTTATAAGTAACAGTTAATTAAAACAGTTTATTTTAACAGTTAAAGTAAATTTCAAATGTAACCTATCATTCAATTTTACTTTTTTATCATTGAAAAATATATTAATGGAAAAATGGAAAATATTTGCTGATCTCATCTTTTCAGTTCCACTGAAATGAGAATTTATATACGTTGGTTAAAATAGAGTATATTAAACAACCTCTGTTCAAAATATAAATTTACTTTTTGTGAAAGAAAGTGGATTTGCATTTTGATAAGATACGAAAGACTGAATAATAGATAAAGAAAGGAATCCATCTTTTACATCTCAGATATCTATGGTCACATTTTTCTATGTAAATAAGAACGACAAGAAGACTATTGACAAATGTTGCTATAAATCATACAGCCTTTAAAAGCTGTGTTAGAATATTAAATATATTCCGTTCAAGGAATTTCATAAAAGAGATGTTATTCAATTTTTCAAAATGTCAAACATATATTTCCCGGTTATATGAAGTTTGTTTCTTTTTTGTTTAAGATTAAATATATTTAAAAAAAAATAGTTTTGAGAAAATATAAATTAAAAATAGTTTGAAATAGTTTAATTGAATATAATTTGTGGAATAGGTTAAAATTAAAATAATCTAAAAATTTAAACGTACTGCAGTTTTCCTTAGAAATTTTATTGCCGACATGCTTATAATTTAAAATTTTTTAAAAAATATTTATTTTATTTACATATTTATTTGTTAAATTTAGTTGGCAGGACATTTAAGTGTCTTAGCACATTTAATTTCTTTTTCTGAAAATGCAGTCAATTACTTATTGTATGCTCATTAATATATTTTTATCAATAAAATAATTGTATAGGTTCATATCAATTCCTTTGATGTATTAATAAAAAATAAAATATTTACAAGTAATAAGATTTCTTTCTATCCTTTATATTATTGTACCCAATTCAATGGGAAAGAAAAAGGTTAATGAAAATTTTTTGAAACAAGACTTCGAAAAATTTGATTTGTATGCCTGCATGCCTTTGCATTTTATAGCTGAATTATACAAAATATTAGATTTGACAACTTTTTTTTTAGCTGAAATTTATTTAAACAAATTTACTTTGAAATGAAACGCATAAAGGTTAATATAATAATTTACACACAGTACATTATAGTCGCACTTATTATAAATTCTACATAATGAATCGTCTGCAACATTTAATTACTCGCTATATTTTAGACTCTACGATAAAAAGTGAAATTTCTTACAACATTCATAATGCAAAACATATATTACTAAACATATTTCATGGCTTTATTTATTATTTTTTTTAGTTTATGCCAATTAAAAACATCGCATTTTAAATATGAGTTAGCACAAGACGAGATTACATACCATACTTTCATTAAACTCGAAGCGTATCTGAGCCTGTTTGTTTTAAAATATAATAATAAGTAATTATTATGTCAGTATATTTATTTACTTTATGATACCAACGAATGTTTTATTCGTGTTAAAGATTTATTTAAAACCTTTTTGATAAGTGATTTAGTTATAAGTTAGGTGAGCGAAAGGTGGCCATAGTTAAGCTTTGAGAATTTTTTGTAATTTTCTGGCTGGGGGTATGTCGCTCGATTTTTTTTTTTTTCGTAAAATGCTACACTTATCTCTTACACATATCAAGTATAATTTTGTTTGTAAAATGTAATTTCGGTATTTTTATAATACAATTTGAAAATTGTAGTTTGCGGGCCATATTTGGCGCATTGTATTACAAAGGTGGCCATAATTAAGTTTCGAGAATTTTTTGTAATTTTCTGGTTGGGGGTATGTGGCTCGAATTTTTTTTCGTAAAATGCTACACTTATCTGTTACACATATCAAGTATAATTTTGTTTGTAAAATGTAATTTAGGTGTTTTATAATACAATTTGAAAATTGTAGCTTGTGGGCCACCTTTGGCTCATAGTATTCCAAAGATGGCCCATATATTGAAAACATTTTAAAAATGTGGTTAAAAAACTTTTTTTAAATGTATTTTTTTAATGTTTCAGATTTTTCTTCTTATTCATTTTACTTTTTGACACAAAAGGACTTTCAACCACTTTTTTGTGGAAAGTAGCTCAGGACGTCTATTCTGGGATTCATTGACTTCTTTCAGTAGATCTGTTGTATTCACAATAGTGTGGAAATTGTTGGAGAATAAATAATAATAAGTTTACTTTAGATATTTAAGCAGACATTTTGAAATTTAATCTAATTACATTAATTTGCGTATTTATTTGCTAAGTTGCCCATGTGTTTCAAGGCTTCCCGACATCCGGGCCACCTTGAGAACATGCATACGGTCGCCATTTGCACGGCAGTAAACTTTTAATCTAGTAAATTTATTAGAAATAAGTCAATGTGGTTAAAGGGGAGGAATAAAGTTTTAGAAAACATATCACAGCTCAAAGTTCTAAGAACTTAAACACTTGTAAATTAAAATATCTTCTTACCTGGAAATTAGAACGACTATTCCTCTAAAGGGAAATCACTACATACAATGGCGATTGATCAAAATAATCTCTTCATATTCAGTCACACACCCTATAGATACATGATTTACAATCCAATAGCATCATTTTGTGATTAAAAATTAAATTAAAACTTTTTTAAGGGGGTGGTTCACATTCGGAACATTGGCCACCTTCGGTTCTCCTACATTACTTAATCAGCTTATATAAAAGTAAAATTTGATAGATTAAAAAGAAAAAAAAAATATGTAGAATTTTACAGGTTGTTCCGTAAACTTTCATATCTGAAATAATAAAACGAATATTTAAGGAGCTGACATTAGAAACAACTTAATTGTTATGGAGACTAAACGAGAGCAAAAACCTAAATTGAGCCACATCCTCAAATTTTATCAATATTCGATTTAAAAAATCAACGATCTTGAGGTCTTTGTCCCATTTCAGTAGCGAAATAATCTACATGAGTCATATTTTAAGCCTGTGTGACAGCAATTACGTAACAACTGTGATAACACTTACTACGATAATTCATTTTCTAAAAGAATTACTTTACTTTTCTTCAATGTTGCTGTAAGAAAATCATATATTCTTAAGTTAACATTTAATCGCCTTACCTTAGACATTTTTCAATGCCTAATTTGAATAAGGCATGAACGGTCTTGAGGTTTTTATGACAATCGAATCCTCTGCAGGAATTATTTTTTAAGTCTGTGTGGCAACGATTACGTGACAACTGCGGTTAACGTAACACAAAAATTCACTTATGTAACTGTACAAATATCAAGTTACTCTGAATTTAGGTTGATTTCTTTAGAAATCGGCTTATTGCAATCACTTCGTTTATCTGTCTATCTGTCTTTGATAATGAAAATTTTGTCATCACGATAACTCCCGAAATAATACTCCGAATTGAAACAAATTTAGACTGAACTTATCTTATAAATATCTTGGATGAGTTTGTTAGCCAAGTTGCTCCACCTTTTTGTTTTCAAGTGGCAGACACTTGAAAATTTCAAATCGACATTCTAAGAAGCGTATTTAAGGCCGGATTTGCTTGAATTTAAATGTAAATATAGACCACATAAGTGTCTCAACGAAGTTTATTAATGAATTTTATCCGCCATTTTTAACAAAGTGGCAGATATCTTAAATTAAGTGGGGCCACTGGAAATCAGGTTACCACTTGAAAATTTAACATCACGATAACTTCTGAAATAATATTCCAAATCGAACCAAATTTGGACGGTAAACAACTTGTCTTATATAGTCTTGGCAACGAAGCCCAAAATTTGACAAACAGAAAAAAAATCGTGTAGTTTTGAAATTTGTCAGAGTCATAGCCGCGAGTGTCCTGAACAACATGCTAAAAGTCCCCGCCCATGGAGGTGACCGTGGGACAGGGGGGCATTTAAAGGGGGTACTTTTCAGTTTTTATTAAATATCTTGAAAACTATTGGTTTTAGAGAAAAAATCTCAATTGTAAATTTAATCAGCGTGAAATTTTCGACAAAAATGTGCACTGTGTTTTCTTTGTATGATCAATAGTCTGGAAAATATAGGATGAGGAATTATCACATTTAAAAAAAATGCTTTTTCACAGTAGTAAAATCAAATAAAGACTATAATTAATACGGTTCTGGTAAATTATTTTCAACTTACGTATTAATTATGCACGAAGTGGATGCTTAAAAATAATATATTAGGATTTTTTTTTTTTTAATGTTTTTAAAAGCTTTGTGGCAAGTAGAAGCAAAGGGCATTTTGATTACTAATTCAGATAACGAAGACCAAAACTTGACAAACAAAAAAAAGTGTAATTTTGAAAATGGACACTGTCATAGTCGAGAGCGTAGTGAACAACATACTAAAAGTCCCTGCCCGCGTAGGTGAGCGGGGGAGGGCAGGGAGGCATTTATAAAAAGCCATTTTCAGTTTTTTATTTATTTTTTATTTTTACAGAGACATAAAAGGGTTTCATCGAAGTTTATTAATGAACTTTATCCGCCGTTTTTAACAAAGTGGTGGAGATCTTTGACTAAGCGGAGCAACTTGAAATCAGGCTACCACTTGAAAATTTATAATCACGATAATATCCGAAATAATACTTCAAATCGAACTAAATTTAAAGACGAACTTATCTTATAAATATTTTGAAGGAATTTGTTAACCAAGTTGCTCCGCCATTTTCTTTTCATGTGGAGACCACTTGAAAATTTCAAATTCACATTGTAAAAAGCGTATTTAAGACCAGATTTGCTTGACTTTTCATGTAAGCATTAACTCTATAAGGGTCACAACCAAGTTTATTAATGAACTTTACCCGCCATTTTTAACAAAGTACAGATGTTATAAACTAAACGAGGCTGCTTGAAATCAGTCTACCATTTGAAAATTTATAATCATGGTAACTTTTTAACTTCTGATTCAGTTTGAACCAAAATTGGACAGTGAGAGTATCATATAAATATCTTGGATGAGTTCACTAAGCAACTTGTTCCGACATTTTATTTCCAAGTTGCGACCACATGAAATCAGGCGGCCACTTGAAAATGTGCCATTACGATACATTTTAATATATTAAAACTGATTCAAACAAAAGTTGGATAGGGAACTTATGGTTCAAATATATTGGATAAGTTCGCTTGGTAACTTGTTCCCCCATTTTATTTCCAAGTTGCGACCGCTTGAAAATTTGTCATTATGATAACGTTTTTAATACTGAATCAATTTGTATCAAATTTGGGTAGTGTGGATTTATCATTCAAATACCTCAGATAAGTTTGCTCGGCATCTCACTCCGCTTTTATGTTTCCAAGTAGTGGCCACTTGAAATCACGATGCCATTTGAAAATTTCTTATTACAATAATTTTTGAAATAATGGATTAGTTTGAAGTAAAGTTGGGAAGTGAACTTATTATACAAATATCTTGAATGATTTCGCTGGGCTAGTTCCTCCGCCATTTTGGTTCCAAGTTGCAACCACTTAGACTGTCGCATGAAAATTTGTTATAACAATAACTTTTGAAACACTGCACTAATTCGAATCAAAATTGGGCAGTGAACTTATGCTTCAAATATCTTGAATGAGTTTGCTGGGCAACTTTCTCCATCATATTGTTTCCAAGTGGTGGCCACCTGAATATTTGTTATTACAATAAATTTTGAAATACCTAATCTATCCAAACCAAAGTTGAAAAATAGATTTATCATTCAAATATCTATTATTTCAATCGGAAAGTTTCTCCGCAATTTTGTTTCCATAATGCGGTCACTTAAACGCTTCCATCCGAGAATTTGTTATCGCGATAACTTTTGAAATACTGAATTTATTAGAACCAAAGTTGGACAGTGGACTTACCTTACAAATATCTTGAATTAATTCATTGAGCAACATGCTACGGTATTTTGATCCAAGTGGCGGCCACTTAATTTTTCAACACGATAACTTTTGAAATTCTGAATTAATTCGAACTAAATTTGTACCGTAGACTTATCTCAAAATGCATTTGCTATATTTACTTGCCAACTTGACCCACCACCTTGTTTCCAAGTGCTGGTAACTTGAAAATTTCAAACTCACATAAAAAAGTATTGCTAAACACATCAATATTTCTACCAAGTCCATTAATAATTTGTAGCCACCATTTTGTTTCCTAATGGCAACTACTTGATAAGAAAAAAGAAATCAATCTACCCTTCCGAATGAGCCAGAAGGACTTGTTTACAACTTTATTTATCTGTTCAGAAATGTTTAAACTCTGACCAGAATGAGGAACAGATTGAAACATCCAAAAAACATTTTGGTCCATTTTGAAGCTTCAAAGGACTTTCTGTCTAAGTTAATGACAGAAGACCGAACATGGCTCCACATTTATGATCCTGAGAAAAAAGTAGAAATCAAAAGAATGGTGCCACAGTGGGGCAAAGATAAGATTCTGCTGCTGTACTTCTTAACCCAGGGCTCCAGTATAGCTGGAGAGTATTATGATAACCTTCTAGACAAACTAAAAGAAGAAGCAATTAAGAAGAGACGCCGAGGGAAGTTCATTAAAGGAATACGGTTTTGCATGACAATGTATCTCCGCACACTTCCAACGTAGTTTGAGCTAAACTGAGCACCCTGAGTTGCCAATAGTTTATCATACTGGCTATTCACCGTTATTAACTCCTTTTGAATATTTTATGTTTTCAAAAAAAAAAAAAAAAAAAAAAAACACTTGAAGGGGTAACGTATCGAGGACAAGATGCTGCTGCTGAAAGTTGGTTTCAGGAACAATCAAATGCATTTTATTTTAATCGTCTACAAATGTTCGAACAACGCTGTAAAAAGTGTATCAGTTTCCAGGGAGACTATGTTGAATAAATATATAATTTCATAATTCTCACTTTTTTCTTTCGGGAAAGGCCAGGAACTTTTCGGCCTCCCCACGTAATAGTCACAGATTTTCAGTAGCTTAAGGTTTATATGTACCAGAATATTTAATACACTATATAGGTTTATAGGTAAGTGATTATTTTCTAAACTTTTATGACTATTTTCTTAATACTGATAAATTATAAATATTATATTTCATACAGTTTCATATATATATATATATATATATATATAAAAAGAAGTCTTTCTAAGATGAATACTTTCTAAGTGACAGTTATTTTTCATAATACAAAACCTTTTTTGCATGGAATTAAAATAATTTACTACCATTTTAACAAGCCACGATTTATTACGCCTAGAATTCACCTCAACTATCATGGATTACCAAATTCAGAAAGTCTGTATAAAAGCTTTATAACTCTATAAAAACTCTGAACGTGGAACAATAGCATCAATCTGTAGCAGCATATATTTAAACAACATATAGCAATTTGCTTATTAGTCTTTCTTTGCTTGCACTATTTGCGTAAATAGCTTCAAAATTTAAACAAACATCGTCTCATATTATTTTTGTCTTTTGCTTTATTAAACTGAAAAAGTGGAAACTATTATTTATATTTGTTTTCTAATACTATTCTTCAACCCAAAAATAATATCAAATTTCGTTGAATACATTATTTTAATTACAACTGTAAACAAAATATTAATTGAATATGAATGTTTAAATAGTAGGCATTAAAGTACAAATTTTAAGTAATTTAATATTACTTAAAATTTGCAATGCTTTGGACATGCGCTCTTACAAATATATATATATATATAGTAATAATAAAGACATGGATTAAAACTCAATTTTAATAATATGATTCCATTAAAGCAGATAATTTTTTTTCAAATTTATTATTCTCATTGGTATATGCAAACTCTATGACTATAGGATTATATTCTTTGTATTTCTGAAAGTGAATTATTATGATCAAAACAATAAGATAAATATCGTTACAGATACAATTTTGTTCACTTTTACTTAACGTGATTTCTGTTCAACTGATTTAATAAAATAAGGTGACTTGGGATAATTTACAATTTATCTCACTTTAGAAGAAATTTGGAATGTTTTTCATTCATTTTCATTTCGACAAAAAAAGTCTATTTTCAGGATAAGCATAAGAACAATTCTATTATTATTTTGCTATTACGATAGATATATCCACGCATGATTTTTCAGTTTTGTTCCTTCGTAAAAAAATGAGCTCCAATTCTTTATTGGTGCCTGAAACAAAATAAAGGTGATCCGTACAAACTTTTATTTATTTATTTATTAAATGAGAATTCACGGTGTTTTAATGTATGGATTTACATAATGAATTTCCGCACCAAGAAATAGTTGTCAGAATGAAACGAAATTTTACATAGTAAGCGTATAAGTTGATATAAGTAAATGATTACAAAATCAAAGCTAAATGATCATTTATTTATAGGAAAAATTACAAAAGAATAGAGGTTTTAGTATCCTGTTGGGCCACCTCTAGCGTGAATGGACGATGCGACAAGGGCGGGTTTTGATGCATATAAGTCCCGTATGATGTCTTGCAGCATCTCATTTCACATTTACTGTAAACTCGCCTCTATATCGTCTAAACTCGTAGGTTGTCCAACTTGCCGTCCCAAGTGATCCCAGATATTCTCGATTGGTGATAGATCTGGGAATCGAATAAGCTAGGGAAAGGTGGTAACTTGGCGGAGACAGTCCTATGACACCCTTGCAGTGTGTGGCAGAGTATTGTCCTGTTGAAAAGTGGCACCTATGAGCCCTACCATGAGTGACATCACCTGTGTCTGAAGAATGTCATGAAAGTACCGCTAGGCTGTCATGGTGCTGTGAATCAATTTTAGGGATGACCGTGTGCCGTATGCGATGTCATATCATACCATCACACCAAATGTGGGTGCGGTGTGTAGCTGTAAAACAAAGGCAGAATTGAGGCATATGCCACGGTGCCTCTACACATGTACACGATTATCATCACTGCCCGAACTGAATCTGGATTCGTCGCTGAAGAGAACCTCGTTCCATTCAGTTGCAATTCAATCCCGTCGAAAGCGACATCACTGTAAATGGAGGAGAGGGGTGGGTATCATTGGAAGCACACGTAATGGGTGCCGCGATAGCAGATATCCTTCAGCCCGGCGCCTTGCGATGGTACGGACAGATACAGAGACAGAGGTCGGATAGCTGCTGCATGTATCCGGATGGCAGAGAATGAGACAGTTGGCGATATGCATGAGTTTCGTATGAATGATATGACGTTTTTCTCGACTATTGATCTTCGGACAGCGTCCTGATTCTGATCGCCGCGTAAGAGGCTTTTCTCTTGTCCACTTGTTCCAACACTTCCTCACTGTAAAACCAGAACGCCCTATGTGGCGAGTTACTGGCCGAGCTAACTACTCGGACTCCATCATACCGACGATTCTTCTTGTCTTGGACTCTGACAGCTGCTCATATTGTCTTCGATGGCGGCGTAATGAAATCACCATTTAACGGCCCTCTTCACTCAACGCCGCCGGAAGCCGAAGCTAATGTTTTTCTATGGGAAATTTTTCTTTACAAATAACTTATTAACTAATACATATTTTTGAATTCTGTTTTCACATTCTGAAAATTCCCAACAGTTAAATTGACGGACCTTTTTTAAAAATGTATTTTTTTAATTTTTAATATTTTATTTTGAAATTACAAAATGAAAAAAACTGACACATTGAAAATTCGTATTTTGCAGCTTCAAAATAAAATATAAAAAAATAAAATAATAATTTTTTAAAAAAGGTGCGTCAATTTAACATCTGGGAATTTTCAGAATGTGAAAACAGAATTTAAAAATATGTATTAGGTAATAAGTTATTTGCAAAGAAAAATTTCCCATAGAAAAACATTAGCTTCGGCTTCCGACGGCGTTGAGTGAAGAGGGCCCTTAAAAAGCATCCCTCTGCAACAGTTTAATTAGACCAAACAAGCTCCAATTACCTGTTTATACTCCTAGAAGAACGAAGTTCAACGTCCTCTTATGCCATTAAGCAATGCAAAATCACGCTGAATTTCTAATCATTTACATATCTGCTCGGCAAGTAACTTCATGACAAGTTTCTTTATGATCCCACAATTACTTCTTAGTGAGCAAATTCGCTTCCATGGAGGATCCGCCACTGATTCATAGATAGATGCACAAAAACGGGGAAGAGACATGTTGTGGCTGTTAAGGCCGCACATCAGTCAGATAACTTCCTTTCTCCCTTCTACGTCATTCTATGGGATTTTTTCTTTTGCTTCGTTTAATAAGGATTTCTCATTTAAAAATGAAGTTCTTCGAATTGTGTTTTTTTTAATATTACTCTTTGAATATGTCGTTTTTATGCTTAGTGAGCAATTTTTTGAATTAAAAAAAAATCTGGTGTGTCACTCACACGACTTTCTCTTACCCTGAAATATAACACTATAAGTACGAATTGGAGATTAAGAGCTAAGATAACGAGTACTGTGAAATAAACCTATGTTAAAACAACTAACTTAGGCTTCGGAACAGCTTTATTTGACAAATAATTCTATGTGAGGCAGTACCCCCCGTTTCATTATTGTACCTACATTTATAAAGAATTCAAATCTATTATTAAGTTCAAAAGTTCATTAAAAATTATTCAGACAACATTCACACGCATCATTCTATGAAACTTCTCACTCTTGAACAAACTTTTCTTGTAACAAACGTATGTACTTCAAAATACATCATTTGGATCGCCTGAAAATATTTGTTTTCAATTTACTTTAACAGACGCAGGCAAAGATCAAACTGTAAAACATGACTTTGGTATTCAGAAAGCCTCAAAATGTGTAAATATACACAAGAAGCCAATTAATGAATATTTAGCTAAAAAAAAAAAAAAAAAAAACATTATTTACCATATGGCTTTATGGAATTAATTTTAATTCCTGAGCAGCTTTCCTAGACATGGTAAAATATTGTACGATATAGTATATTATAGTAAAGCACTTCCACTAACAAATAAAAAAGAATGTTATGGCTTAAATATTGCAGTCCTGTATATATTCTGACAGTTATGTACACATCACATGGTGCACATAAATATAATACTATATTAATAACACACGGCACAACCCGAAATACATTTCCATCAATTTTCAAGTATTGTCGTATTATAATCTAGTTCTTTTATGTAGCCCTATAAACGAACAGTGATTCTGCAGGAGACATGTTTTTACGCATACAAAAAATATATATTTGGTTCAGTGCAGTTTATAGATGTTAAACTCTAGTTACCTGCAATTTCCCCCATAGACGCAATGTATTTGAATTGTCTTGGGTGTCCCTGTACACCCAAGTACACCCTGTACCATTTGTTTGATCTCAACGAAAAGCGTAGTGTAGCATCCTTATATGATACACATTTAGAATACCAAGTTTGCACTTTCTGCTAGAATTTGTTTTTGAGATATACTGATAGCAGACAGACACACACACACAGAGACACACATACACAAACCAACCGCTAAAAACATGATTTTTAGATTCTAGGGGACCTAAAAAAGTGTAAATATAACAAAAACTCAGTTTTGAATATTTGACTCTAAAACAATACTTTCTGTACCTTATGGATAAGAGAAAGTAAAAAGTTAACTATTTTATTTCAGAAAGTATATTCAGGACTCTAAGTTCGAATCTCTAAACCAAGTACTTAATTTTATTTTTTCAAAAAATTTCTGATTAAGCTAAAAGGCGACATATTAAAAGAGTGATATTCAAAAAACAGAATTCAAAAACTTTATTTTTAAATAAAATATTTTTATAAAAAGAAGCAACTAATGTCTTATTGGATAACATGGGGATAAATAAAGAGGGAATCTTACTGATGTACAACCTTAAGGATGCGCATGAGTCTCATTCTTTTTTTCTCCGTTCCCATATAATCCTATGGGTTGTTTGTTTCTTCGTATTCAAAGGACATCCCATTCAAAAATGAAGTTTTTCAACTTCTGTTTTTTTTTTTTTTTTAACTTAGTGAGTAATTTTTTGAAAACGAAATATTAATAATTTATTTCATTAAGTAAATGTAGGTCTATAATTTTCAATGTTTAAATTTATATTTTTATGATATTTAAATACATATATATACATAATTTTTTTTTTTTAATTTGCTCAATAAACTAAAAAGCGATATGTTGAAAGAGTAATATTCTTGAAAATTATATAGTATTTTTTGTATTTAATATTCGAATTAGTATTAATTACTTTTTATGTGTAAAAAAATTTTGGAAACCCTGCAGTGTAAACTTTGAAATTTACTTTATAGAAAAAATAATCTGGTGTGTCACTCACACGACTTTCTCTTACCCAGAAATTTAATACTATAAATATAGGTTGGCGATTAAGAGGTAAGATAATGAGTACTGTCATGTAAACCAGGCCTGGTCAACCCAAAACACTTGATGGGCCGCATTGGAAATCTATTTTATTCAGGCGGGCCGCACCATATATACATGTGTAAGTGTACGTTTATGAGTGTAAGAATCATGTATGTATATCCTTGTTCAGGGAGGGTAAGGTGCAGATTCGGAGCTGAATAAATTAATTTAAATTATTTTCATTCTGAAGTTAACAATAGTATAATTAAAAAAAAATTGACACATGTATTAAGAACTACAATAAAAAGAATGATTATATTTCATTACAATAGTGTGATTCTATAGCAATCATAATTGTTGAAAGTTATTTCCACTTCAAAAAGGCAGAACGGACTTCTTAATTTTTATTTTATTAACTTAAGTTGTCAAACTTTAAATATCGGTAGTTTCCTCGCGGGCCGCGGGTTGGCCACCCCTGATGTAAACCTAAGTTAAACAATTCAAATTAGGCTTCGGAAGTATTTTATATGATAATTAGTTCTGTGTGAGGGGGATACCGCCCTCCTCTATCCCCCGATTCATTAGTGCACCTACATTATTATAAAATGTAATTCTGATATTAAAATTAAAAGTTTACTTAGAATTATACAGACATTTTTCACACGCAACATTCTTTGAAACTTATCAATCTTGATCAAACTTTTCCAGGAAAAACGTATATTAACTTCGAAATACAACATTTGGATCACTTTGTTTTAAGTCACTCTAAGAAACACAGACAAAGATCAAACGTTAAAAATCTTGACTAAGGTAATCAGGAAGCCTCAAAACGTGTAAATGTACAAAAAGCAAGCGATGAATATTTAGGTTAAAACAGACATTATTTACCATATCTCTTTGAGGAATTTATTTCAATTCCCGAACAGCTTTCCTGGAAATGGTAAAATATTTTTAGTAAGGCACGTCCACTAACAATAAATAACTACTGTGTTGAGGACACCACATGACTTTCTTCTATATTTTCCTATACAAATTCACTCAGTAAAAATAAATTATTAAAATTATTTAAAAAAAAAAATTATTTTCCATGATAATACAGACGATTTCCATATTAGAGAAGAAATATAACATTAAATATCAAAAAATTAGAATTTATTCTCAATATTATATTTTTTTTTTGTTAAAAATGAAAAAATAAAATCGATAACTTTATTTTAAGTTATCGCAGATCGATGGTTCAACCATTCGTTTTAAAGGTATTGGCGAGCTCTTTTGAAATATACCCATCATGAAAATTTACTCCCTTCAAGGGGGGACTCCCCCCCCCCAGGCTCTTACATACAATTTTTTTTCCCAGTTGACTATCTCTATTACAAAAAATATATATTCGATTCATTTAGTTTAGTGCAGTCTATAGATGTTAAACTCTACTTATCTGCAATTTCCCCCATGGACGTAATGTATTTGAATACTTTTAAGTGTCTTTGTACACGAAGAATTTGCTTCATCTCAACGTAAAGCTTAGTGTTGCATCCCTATATGATACACATTTAGAATACCGAGTTTCGAATTTCTGCTACTATACCCTAAAACACCCTTATGGGTAAGAGAAAATAAAAAAATCGTATTTGCATATCTTTGTTTGTGCAGATCTTAAATATACTATTTCAAATTAATATTTAGTTGTGTATATATACATTTCGGACACTCTGTATATATTTCTAATATATTTCTGTATATATTTCTATATTTTTCGAAAAAAAAAAAAAAAAAAAGTTGAAGGCTAACTGTTATTATCCATAATCGTTGCAATGAATATAAAATTTCAGTTATTTTGAATAAGATTCCTTCCCGAAAATATATGTAATGTGTATACACTTAGAAAGAATGAAAAAACAAGGAAAAAAAAAAAAAAAAAAAAAAAAAAAAAAACAAGCGCACTCCAGAAAAATTGACTTATACCTTATTTATTTGTAATAACTTTAAAATTAATGTTTGAAACAAATAAAACTATTAGGTTTGCATAACACCAAAGAGATCAAATGATATCTATGCACAGTTTCGATTAAGTAATTCACTTTATTACATTCTACGGAGTACTTAATAAAAATCTACATAAAACTTTATTTTTAAACGTAATAAAATAAAAACTAGTTTGCATATGTGGACTCTGCTCAGTTCCCCACCATATTTATGGTCTCATAAATTTCTAGTGCGAGACATATTATAATCATGTTAAAAAAAGGAATTTGACCAAAGCTTGATACAGTGACAGAAAGAAATCCCCGCCTAATAGGCTATCCATCGTTCACTTCGATATATTTATCGTATTCTAATCTATTAATTTATTTTATCAGGGTCAATTCCGTTGTTTATGTTTCATGCTACTATTTCCAATGCAATAATCCTCAAAATTCATATTTATATGAAAAAATTACAATTTCGCTATGTTGATAAAATCGTAAAGTACGAATAATTTACGAAATTTTTCTATTAGAATATTTGTATTCAATTATGTTAAAAAAAATATCATAAATGTAATTTTGAAGTTGTCTAATGAATTTATGATCCTCAAAATGGAAGTTTATGCTCAATTTTGCTTTATTCTGACATGTTAAGTAAATCGTAAATTCCAAATAAGTTACGAATTTTTTAAATTGGGAAAATCATAGTCTATGATATTCATGCCAGTAACCTAAATAATATTTCGAAAGTGGTTTGACATCTTTAGGATGAAAATATCCCTCAAAATTGACGTTTATGTGAAATTTTACTCTATTCTGCCATGTTAAAAAATTCGTAAATTTCCAATAACTTACGAAAATTTTTTATTTGAAAATTCATAGTCATTAATATTCATGCCAGTGTCCTAAATAATATTTCAAAAGTAGTCTGACATCTTTACGATGAAAATATCGCTAAAAATTGACGTTTATGTGAAATTTTGCCCTATACTGCCATGTTAAGAAATTCGTAAATTTCCAATAACTTGCGAAATTTTCAAAGTAGCATATTTATAGTTACTGATGTTCATTCCGGCATCAAAACGGATATTTTAAAACTGGTCTGACATTTTTACAATAAAAAGTTTCCATTTAATGCACGTTTCAGTGAATTTTTGTCCTATTCTCCCATGTTAAGAAAATCGTAAATTTCTAATAACTTACGAAGTTTTTAAAATCGAATGTTGCAAATGAGTTCTTGCCAGTGTCGAAAGTAATATTTTAAAACTGATCTGACCTCTCTGCGACAATTTGTTCTTGAGATATCGTGTACACAGACTAACAAACTAACGGACTAACAGACTAACAGACTAACAGACACCCTACAGACAGACACCATACAAATTTTGTCATTTTCGGATTCCTCACACCTGAAAACGTGTAAAAAAGTCGAAAAACCGAGGTCAAAAATTTTCACGATTACCTAAGTTCCCCATACCTATAGTATGATGGGGAACTAATATACTTTGCATTCTGTTATGATTTATCATATCAAATAAACAAGTGATATATAATATATGAAATAAAACTAAGATTTAAACAATTACTTAGTAAAAATATGTATTCTGCATTAGGTTAATTCCACCTTTATATGGAATTACTGCTTTAATGCCCAATGACATAGTATTATGCAGTGTGAGAAATTTCACTGTGTCAAATATCGTAAATAATTTCTCTAGTTCTTGCAGCGTTGTAGTTTGCAAATTTCGAATCCTCTCCGTTCCCCCGCTTTTTTATAGACTAAAAATTTTCGAACGGAAGGAGATTAGGACTGTTATTTCGAGTTAATTGATCCCTTGAGTATAAAAATTTGCCCGACTGTTTGAAAAGTTATGCACCTCCGTACCATAATGTCCGGAGAATGTGTCACTGCTCTAAGAGTGCAATTTTCATCAAGTCGGTCTCATTTTTGTTGTCCTATTAGTTTTTCTATTCAGATCGAAATAAATTAAACTTGACTCATTAGAGAAAGGCAGTTCAATCCAATAATTAACTAATAATTTTTTTTGATTTTTTGGTCAACTGAAATCTTGTTTTAATTTAATTCTTTTCCTTAATAATGGCTTCTTTTGCAGATCTTTTGATTTTAACTTGCTTTGTTTAATTGTTTCCGCATTGTTTTTGAAGAAAGTATTTTGCTATACGAAAAAGAAAAAAAAATCTAAGTTCTGAACATGATACATGTCAATTTTTTAAACATTTGCTTTTTAACTTGCGGTCATCACGCTTGGATGAGCAACGTGGCTGCCTAAAGCCAAATTTCCAGTTTAAATAGCCAAAAAAGTTTATATCTTGCTAAATCCCATCTCGACAATTTTTCATTAATTTTGCCATCTCACCTATTAAAATATTTTTTGATTTTCATTCTGAAAAACATTTTTTTATGCCTTCGTTAATTGCCTTATCCTTGCCATTTTTCAAATACCTTCTAAAATTACAATTTCCTGCCAATTGCATTTTATTTTTAACATTGGGCTCAATCCTAGAATTTACGTGGAGGACAACGTAATAAAATCTGTACAAAATTTGCTTTTTAAATGGTAAAATTGGCGGCTGCAGAAAAGGAAAAGGAAAATATCTAAGTGCGGCATTTTTTTTTTTCATTTGTCCCTTAGTGTATGTTTGAGATATGTTTCAGAGATATCGATTTTATTGTCTGTAAATAAATATACTTTCAACTGAATGCTGATATATTTAAAGAGAACTTGTTTTTATATTTGTTTCAAAAGATAAAGCCAAAATGAAAAAAAAAAAAAAAATGACCCTGTTTATTCTAGATATGTTTATGGGATTGTCTTTGAAAAACAAAATTTTTTAAAACAACTTACTTTCAACTTTTGAAATATATTAAGAACTTTATTTTGCAAAAAGTAACTTGATATAGGTGATGTAGCAAATGAAATTGAAGAGTGTACTTTTAAAATATATAAGAGTATTGAATAAAATGTCACTATTTGTATTAGAATGAAAAGCAAGTTTTATTATGACTATATTTTATTACGACGAATTTTGTGCTTGAATAAATGTATGTGACTTTACAGAAAATTCAACATTATGTGCACGCACTTTTATATCGTTTATCAGCTTTTATTAGAAAGCAGATAAACTTAAAAAATTTTGAGTCATATGCAATGTTAAACTTAACAGAATATGTAAATATGAAATATATAAGATTTGAAGTCTAAAATTATATGCCAGTGGAACATTATTTAAATTTTGACAATTCTATTTTCTTCACAGTTCGTACGGCACTTATTAAATTAAGCGTATTAAAAATTTATATATATATATATTTATTGACGTATATACATATATATATATATATATATATATATATATATATTACAAAATCGAACGAGAATAATTAAAAGCATCTTTTCCTTTAAAAGTAGGTAGACTTTATTTAAATATTTTCATAAAGCATACAAAAAAAGAACTGTAAAAATAAATGTGGACCATTATTTTGAATATACTTCATAGCTGACGAGCAATTAAATATTGTATAGAAGTTTTAAAACCCGAATGAACTACTACATCAGAAACGCTAAAGAAAAATATTGGAAATGCATACAGCTGTTTCGGTAGCCTAAAGCATACCGTCTTCAGTGCAAAAAGGAATCCTTTTTGCACTGGGACAAAAAGGAATCCTTTTTGCAATGAAGATGGTACGCTTTAGGCTACCGAAACAGCTGTATGCATTTCCAATATTTTTCTTTGGCGTTTCTGACGTAGTAGTTTATTCGGGTTTTAATATTCGGGTTTTAATATTCCAAGTCTCCTGTTATTAATTGTATAGAAATATTTAATTACTAATTTAATTTGCTATTTTAATTGCTATTTTAATTAATTTGCTATTTTAATTGCTATTTTAATTAATTTGCTATTTTAATTGCTATTTTAATTAATTTGCTATTTTAATTGCTATTTTAATTTGCTGCTCAATACGATATTTTAAGACTTTTCTATAATCACACGTTTTAAAGTCCTTTAAGTTCGAAAATCAGATGTTTAGTTGTTGGTCTGTGTACAGCTCCCTCTCTCTATGTATGTACGAGTGTATGTATGTGGGCTTGCAAGACATCATCTAAACGCTTTGATCGAATGAGCTGAAAGTTCGTACATGTATTATAGGTTACAGTTGAACGAACCTTATTGATTTTGTTAAATCTAGCTCCGATAGTTTTTTTTTTTTTTTTTTTTTTTCAGGGACATAAGGAAAATTCCTTTATCATTATGGCTTTTGATCCCAAATTATTTAAAGTGTAATAGTAACTAAATTCTTATTGGATTGAGCTGAAAATTTATATACATATTATAGATCATAGTCACATGAATTGTATAGATATTAGTGAATCTAGTGCTTATAGTTTAATTTACAGGGAGGCAAAGAAAAATTCTTTATCATTATGGCCTATGGTCTCAAATGATGTAAAGTGAGATAATGTCTAAACCCCTTAATTAAATGGAGTGGAAATTAATATACATATTATAGTCAACGTCACACAAACTGTATGAGTTTTGAAGAATGTAGCATTTTGCAGAGACACCGTAATTTTGTTTTATCATTATGACTTATGGGCTCAAATTATTTAAAGTGCGATAGCATCTAAATGTCTTATTCAATTGAGCTGAAAATGTATATACAGGGTTTACAGGGATCCCAGAAAGTAAAGAATTATCAGGCTGCAATAAGGCCATTCGTTATCGCCGGCAAACGGCACGATACCTCTTGGCGGTACCCCTTCCGTATCTTTTGTGTCCGGATGACCGACTGAAGGCTGGATAAATCGGCGTGTGTCCAAACAGGTACAGGCAATGCCGAAAATATTGTCAACAATCAACCGTGACGACCACACGCCAATACCAGCCCTTATAAATACCATCAATGGTCCAATATTAGCAATTGTTAAAATATGAAAAAAAAAAAAAAAAAAAAAAAAAAAATCCCTATAATTAAAAATGAGTTTATATTTTTAACACGCTTATATTAGCTTCACCTGTATGTATGTATGTATGTTTGTTTGTAACTTCTCCTGGAGCAAAACATGATTGCACAAAATCCTTCATATCTCAAACAAAAAAACAGATATCCGTAAAATTTTTGCTTTAAAATATAGCTAATACAAATGTCTAAAAATCGGTTTCTGAAATTTTTGAAATTCGGTCCCCAAGGGGGGCGGTGGGAAGGGGGCAAAACGTGATTTCACATGCGTAAAACGCGATTTCGCATAATCCTATATATCCCAAACAAAAAAAATAGATATACGTGAAATTTTTACTCTAAAATATAGCTAAGGCAACTATCTAAAAATCAATTTCTGGAATTTTAGAAATTCAGCCCCCAGGTGGGGCAGCAAGGGGGGGGGGGGTATGGAGCAAAAAAAAAAAAAAAAATAGAAATACAGTTAGACCGTTGAAAATTGGTACAGATAGGTTTTAAAGGTCTGCAAGTCGAATGGGGATATTTTCGATTGTGTAAAGTTATTAGGAGGGGCAAGAGGGGGGGGGAAGGGAGGGGGGCAAAAAATAAAAATAGTGTCAGATTGTTCAAAATTGGTACATAGAGGTTTTCGATGCTTACAAATCAATTGCGGTTTTTTTGAATTTGTAAAATTATTAGGAGGGGCAGGTAGGGGGTGAGGGGGTAAGGGCCCCCCCTTACCCCCTCACCCCCTACCTTGGGGCAAACCCCCTCACCCCCTACCTTGGGGCAAACCCCCTCACCCCCTACCTTGGGGCAAACCCCCTCACCCCCTACCTTGGTTTTGCCCCATGGGGCAAAAACAAATAGAAATTCAGTTAGGCCGTTCAAAATTGGTACAGATAGGTTTTAAAGGTCTGCAAGTCGAATGGGGATATTTTCGATTGTGTAAAGTTATTAGGAGGGGAGAGAGGGGGGGGCAAAAATATAAAAATAGTGTCAGATCGTTCAAAATTGGTACATAGAGGTTTTCGATACTTACAAATCGATTGCGAATATTTTTGAATTTGTAAAATTACTAGGAGTGGCGGGTAGGGGGGTGAGGGGGTAAGGGGGGGCTATGGGGCAAAAACAAATAGAAATACAGTTAGGTCGTTGAAAATTGGTACAGATAGGTTTTATAGGTCTGCAAGTCGAATGGGGATATTTTCGATTGTGTAAAGTTATTAGGAGGGGCAAGAAGGGGGGGAAGGGAGGAGGGGGGGGAAATAAAAAATAGTGTCAGATCGTTCAAAATTGGTACATAGAGGTTTTCGATACTTACAAATCGATTGCGGATATTTTTGAATTTGTAAAATTATTAGGAGGGGCGGATAGGGGGTAAGGGGGGGGGCTATGGGGCAAAAACAAATAGAAATACAGTTAGGCCGTTGAAAATTGGTACAGATAGATTTAAGAGGCCTGCAAGACAATGGGGATATTTTCGATTTTGTAAAGTTATTAAGAGGGGAAAGAAGTGGGGGAGGGAAGGGGGGGGGGCAAAAAAATAAAAAATAGTGTCAGATCGTTCAAAATTGGTACATAGAGGTTTTCGATACTTACAAATCGAATGCGGATATTTTTGAATTTGTAAAATTATTAGGAGGGGCGGGTAGGGGGGTGAGGGTGTAAGGGGGGGGCTATGGGGCAAAAACAAATAGAAATACAGTTAGGCCGTTCAAAATTGGTACAGATAGATTTAAGAGGCCTGCAAGTCGAATGGGGATATTTTCGATTGTGTGTAAATTTTAACCGAAAACTTACATACTGTAGCTAATTTATGTGATAAATAATAAAATAATAAATATTGCTTAAAAAGCATGCTTTCATAGCACATCGAACTAAAAAGTGAAAAATAAATATAGTTTAAAAAAACTAAAAAACACGCTTTTAAAGCACATCAAACTAAAAAGTGAAAAATAATTCTTAATATAAG
Organism: Salticus scenicus; assembly: GCA_963930645.1. Classification (NCBI taxonomy): domain Eukaryota; kingdom Metazoa; phylum Arthropoda; class Arachnida; order Araneae; family Salticidae; genus Salticus; species Salticus scenicus. The sequence continues at coordinate 87,954,178 of OZ005649.1, read as the reverse complement.
CTGAAAACAATAATGAACGAAAAATACTAGTATAATTGTGAAAAAAGCGTGGGTTGCTCGAAGTACGAAAACTATGGCACAAAGCACCCCACGCTTTTTTCACTATTATACTAGTATTTTTCGTTCATTATTGTTTTCAGCTTATATTAAGAATTATTTTTCACTTTTTAGTTTGATGTGCTTTAAAAGCGTGTTTTTTAGTTTTTTTAAACTATATTTATTCTTTTGCCAAGTATAGGTAACTTTTGAAACATAGCTTTTTGACTTAGTAAAAATATTTTTAAAGTCAATTTAGCTATGTTTAGAAGTTTGCGGATGGTTAATGAATGAAATATCCAAATCTCGAAGATTATCAATGGAAATTATAGCTTCCAGGGCCCTAAAGAACACTAGGGAATTAAATTAGGACGCTTTACCTTATAAACGTTTCACGCATGTAATAATCACAACAACAACAACAACAACAAAATACCCTTCAATACGGTATGCATGAATCTAAAAAATGCACGACATTCCGTATAGCTGAAACTATATATAAACGAATGTAAGCTGAGCGTTAAAAAAAAAAAAAATCCCTGGATACCCTTACCTTGTGCGTGAAAACTAATGTGTCTGCTATATTCTTTTAAGAACGAAGTATAAATTATTGAAAAGCACTAAACACATGCTAAATGAAATTATTCAGCAGCATCCTTCTTCCGAATCCCAAACGAATACACTACATAAGTATGAAAAACCGCGCTTATGAATTTTTTATAAACAGTAAATACAGGCAACAACAACAACAACAACAACAACAACAGCAAATCAATTTTACAGTACTAAATCTTAATTTTATAAAAGCATATCACTTCCATATTAATTTCATTTTTTTTAACCTTCCATTTTTAAAACACAAGTGTTTCAAACATGCATAATAAAATCAAACACATAAAATATATTTACATGCAAATTATTTACTTAAATATTAATATTAGATTGATAAATTAGCACTAAGTACAATATCAAATGAAATTATATATATGAAAAATGCCTATGAAATACTTCACATTCACGATTCCTTCACTTCACGTAATCTTGTTAAATTCCTACTAAAATATCCACGACAGGAATAATTGATGTACAATTATTAATCAAATTAATTCACACTTCTGTTAGTTAGTTTAAAGTTCAGGTACTTCAACCAAAATAACAAATTAAACCAATTAATATAAAATAAAATTGCCTTTGAACTTTTTCTGAAATTTTACTACCACCGCACCATTTTGAAATAATAAACACATGCGCTGCTGAGGTGCTAAACTTCCTAGGCATCCATATAATGTTTAGTTCATGACGTACCTGTATGAAGTCACAGAGGTGAAATATGAGAAGAGAAAACACACTTTGTTCCTAACTTAACTATACCTAAAGTTTCTTTTTATTTCTTGTTTATGGTAGCTAGGTCACCAAAACCATATTAACCAAAAATGAAAGAGAAATCTAGCACCTTGCAATCGCATTTCTAGTAAAATTTTGAAAATAGGTCTTTTAGAGGCCATTTCTAGTGGCATATGTGAAGAAGTTTTACACATGTTGTTAATTTTAAATGCAATTTTTAAAACAAAATCTGAATAATAAATTAATACGTTTTCCATAAGAAATTGATTTAAAAAGAAATTAATTTCGTTTCAAATTATATATTGGTTTACTGAAATCATTTGCATTTCAGTTATTTGAAGAAAGAATTTTTTAATTTTTTTAAAAATACACTTTTCCTAAATTAAAAATTTTAATACGTTTAGAATGTAAATCTAACCCTTTTGTAATAAAGTATCCTTTAATTAAAAGATTAACTCAAAATTCTGACATTAAATATAGCTAATAAAAATGTTCTCAAAGTTTAAAAAAAGAAGTCATTTCAGTTTCAGAATTAGATTAGATTTCTAAAATAGCTGATGCAATAGGTCTTTGAAATTATGTTATGTACATGTATCTAATAATTTCCTTTCCTGCACCTGCCTTGGAGATCGATGGTCTATTGGCAAAACGAATCCGCCAAACACTGCATTAATATTAAAACGTCACTAAAAATTCAAAATTTTCCATTACTTTCAGGCCGCAGACAAAGGATTGGGTTTGGCGATTCTTTGGCGGTAGCTTCGCCAAGAGCTTAGCAGAGTTACCAGTATTTGCTGCCGGAAATCGTACGCGCTACTTGAAAACCCCATTCATTCGACCCCTCCTCTCGGCCAATTAAAGACGTAAAAATTGTTGCTCTCTCTCCCAGAGCCTGATTAAGGGGGAAGCACACATTATTTATACTTACAACCGTTATTTTTTAACAAATACTTTCCTCCTATAATAAACAGAAAATTCTCATTAAAAATTATTTTAAAAGATTTCTGGTGTCTAATAACGGTGAGTAAATTGGATTGTTTTACACCGTTCATTTTTTATAAAAAATATTTCCTCGTCAAAGCGTGGAATTTCTATGACATGAAGTAAAAAATAATTGTAAAAATATTCCGGTGAGAGCGGAGATAATGTGTGCTTCCCCCTTAATCAGGCTGTGCTCTCTCCCTGTCTCTCTCTCCATCATTTATCTGTAGTACATCCTCGAAAGGCCTTTCATTTTATCTAAATACTGGATAATATTAATTTGCTCATTCATGTGACTTTTAATATATTAAATAAAATATTCCAGTTATTCCTTCAATAGCTTTCGAATCTTGTGGTTATTTCTGAACAACGATCTGCTACGGCCAATGATCAGATTCAAAGAATAATTTCAATATTGTGGAAACTTTCTTATGTAAACTATGGTGCCGTGACCAGGATGTATTTGTGTGTAAGTAGGTTGTAATGGAGCAGGCTGAATATTATAATGTTTAGCTTGTAAGCACCGAGTACACGAAGCGACAAAGTTTAGTGTATCTGTATACATTCTTTCCCAAAAATATCTATTTGACAGAAAACTATATGCTTTATTTAATCCAAAATGTGAAAGATGTGAAATTGTTAATGTTTTAGCTTTAAGTGAATGAGGAACAATAATAAGGTATGATAATGTTGAATTATTGGTATTTTGCTTTTTATACATTAATATTTTTGTATCAGGATGAATAAAGTAGTTTGTATATTTTGATCAGGTTCAAAGAACAATTTCAATATTGTGGAAATTTTCTTATAGCAGGTTTGCCAAAAGATGTTGCTTAAACTTCTACACAGATATAGGCAAGAACTTGTAAACTAAACAAAAATGTGTACAGTGTCTGCGCTGTTGCAGAGATGGACATAAATCTACTTTTCTGATTAAAAAAAGGAATCTAATGACGAGCTTTCAGCGACTTGTGAGAATATCCACAAAGAAATAATTAATTACATATAACTACAGTATTTACAGAATATTTAAGAAAATTATTAATTTTATAAAAATATTTCATTTATTTTGGAGAAATCGATTGTTAATAAAGAAAGAATTAATTAAAAACTGAACGAATGTGGTGTACAGTTACAACTAAAAAAATTGATTTTTTTTTAAAATTAATTTATTATTTAAAAGGCGAAAGAATGATACAATACTAGAATTCCTTTAAAATTTAAAGAGAAAATTAATTTTGCCAATTTAAATCATGTGCAATCTTAATTTAGAGTAAATTCTTAATATATTTTGTTTAATACTTATGATATAAAACTAATAAATTTTAATTTTTACTAAAGATTTTATATTTTAAATACATACTTTACTATAGATATTTCTAATATAAAACAGTCGCGTCAGAAAAAAAACAATTCTTGCCGTTGATATACAGTTTAAAATATTTATTGTTTTCTTCAACATTTGGACAATGTTAGATAAATGAGTATGAATGAAAAAATTTCATTCTGAGGTAACTCTTATAAAACCACAACATACATAATATCAAAGAAAGACTAAATTTGTTTTATTAAAGTTGAAACTTCACGTGCAATAGGTCCACGTTTGTAAAATTTACACATACGTTCAATTTTCTTTAGAATAATTGCAATATTCACATACAGCCAAGTGTTTTCATGTTGACAACAGTTTACCTGATATGCATAACTCAGAAATCCTCTCATTATTGTCACATATGCATTAGAGGACCTCTACTGAATATAATGCATTACAATATGTCTAAAATTCTTGTAACCTCATGCATATGAAAGTCAATGCGATCCAAATATATAACCATCATTATTATTATGTACATTGAAATATAATTATCAATTACACTAATTTTTTTAGAAAAATTACCTTTTTCTTAATTTAATTAATTTACTCTATATCAATATTCTTTTATTAATATAACACTTATAGTCAATATTGTGAAATAGTTTTGAAATGTGATGTAATATAATCAGCATTAAATCATTAATCATATTCTTTTACACAACTTTAAAACTTTCTAGCAGAACAATTCAGAATATAACTGGTAATTAAGAAATAAGTACCATTGAAATAATCTGGTGTGTCACTCACACGACTTTCTCTTACCAAAAATTTAATACTATAAATACAGGTTGCAGATTAAGAGGTAAGATAACGAGAACTGCCATGTAAACTTATGCTAAACAATTCAAATTAGGCTTCAGAAGAGTTTTATACGATAATTAGCTCTGTGTGAGGGGGGCTACCGCCCTCCTCAACCACCCGTTTCATTAATGCACCTACATTTATATAGAATTTAATTCGGTTATTAAAAAATAATTCTGTTTTTAAAAAATAATTTATTAATATTATAATTAAAAAAAAAATATTTTTTATGATAATGCAGACGATTTCCATATTAGAGAGGTAGTGTAACACTAAACATCCAAAAAAAGTCCATTTTACTCTCAATATTAAAAAAAAAAAAAAAAATACGATTTTTTTTTCTAAGTTTTTTTTTCGTTAAAATTAAAATAAAATCTATAACTTTGTTTTAAATTATCACAGATTTATAGTTCAACCATTCGTTTTAAAGGTATTCGCAAGCTCTTTTGAATGATACCCATCATGAAAATTTACTCCCCTCGAGGGGGGACTCCCCCCCAGGGGGGGAGGCGAGGCTCCTACATACACAAAAATTTTTTCCCAGTTAACTATCTCTATTACAAAAAATATATGTTCGTTTCATTTGGTTTAGTGCAGTCTATAGACGTTAAACTCTACTTACCTGCAATTTCCCCCATAGACGTAATATATTAGAATTCTCTTGATTGACCCTGTACACGAACCATTTGCTTGATCTTAACGAAAAGCTTACTGTAGCATCCCTATATGATTCACATTTAGAATACCAAGTTTGAACTTTCTGCCATAATTTGTTTTTGAGATATGCTGATAACAGACAGACACACACACAGACACACAGACACACAGACACACAGACCATTTGCTAAAAACATGATTTTCGTATTCAGGGGACCTCAAAACGTGTAAATATAACAAAATCTCGCGTTCGAAAATTTGACCCAAAAACAATACTTTCTCTACCTTATGGGTAAGAGAAAGTAAAAAGTGTATTTGAGATTGAATAATATCTGAAAAGATAACTATTTACAACATTTCAATAGCCACTAATTACATAAATCCAAATTAAATATATGTCAGAGAAATGCAATAAAAATCAAATCAAAAGGACAGTTTCCTAATTTATTTAAACAATGTACTTAACTGCGAAAAACAGTAACTTACAGTGAAATACAATAAACCTAGTTATGAATTCAAAATAAATACTTTTAATCCTACACCATAAAACTTAAAAACGTTTCAGATCAAAATAATATAGTAAGAACCTACAATATGTGAAAATAAAATAACGCCTAATGTAGCGACTACAGCTTTCGAGAGTAAACTTGTTCACATAACATTAAAAATTGTCGCAAAGCTAACTCGACAGCAGCGCTTCCGGACGTGCAGTAGCTGCGGTACCCAAATAAAAGCTGTGAAAAAACTGCCCGAAATTTTCTTTCTTTAAAATGTTATCTGTTGTGTTATAATGTAAACAAGAATTAATTCTGGCCCTCTGTGACATTATAGATGTGATTATTTACTTAAAATTATTAGAGTAGATTTCACTTTAAATATAAAATACATGTATGTTAAAATGATTTTTTGGTTGTCCCTGTACACAAACTAGCTGTACAGGACCTATTAATGTCATTTTAAATAGGGAACATTCCATAGTAAACTTCATCAATATATATCACTTTTTAAAATTTTGAAAATATTTACGGACGCTGGGGGGAGGGGGACAGACAGATAGAAAGACAGACAATCAGACAGTCAGATAAACAAATTAAAATCTTATTCACACTTAAAAATTGGTAAAAATTGTTAAAAACGCTTAAGGTAAACGAAAATGCAATTCCAGTATTTTTTTTAATTATTATTATTAGCTCTTAATGTAGCTGAATAATTTTATGTGGCCCTGAAAGACTAATACTAATCATACTATATTCTATAGAAAACATCCTTTTCTGCATATGAATAACATATTTCAATTTCATTAAGATTTCTGCAAAGTAAAGTTATTAAAATTTGGTTTGTGGAAATACCTCTCATAGAACGCAAAGCTTTAGAATACTTTCGAGTGTCCTTGTACACAAACCAGTGGTGGTATTTACTCCATTTTGCATATGAAATATTTGATAGTGAATTTGAATAACATATTTCAATATCATTAAGATTTGTGTACAGTAAAGTTATTAAAATATGGTTTTTAGAAATACCTCTCATAGAACATAATGCTTTAGAATACTTTCGGGTATCCCTGTACACAAACCAGTAGAGATATTAACTTCATTTTAATTGGGAACACTCGACAGTGATCTTGAATAACATATATTAGTTTCATAAAAATTTCATAAATATTTACGGGACAGACTGACAGACCATAGCCTACTAAACTAGATGCCTTCCACGTGGCTCGAAAACTTGGAAACAATTCAAGTATATATAATCGACGTTTCTTCCATTCTATTCGCCTTTTATGTATACCAAATCCAACTTTTAAAAATTTTTGGTGGCTGTTAAAAAAAAAAAAAAAAAAGTCGCATAAGCTATACAAGGTGGCACTGTCTGCCGCCAACTTTCCGAGTCACGCGGAAGGCATCTAGTTTAGGAGGCTATGGATAGACAAACCATATTCCTTAACATTTTCACGTAATGAATGAAAAATTGAATAGAATAAATTAAGATTTCAATAGTTATATAAATTGAAAGAAGTAATAAAAAAAAATAGTCTTTAAAAATTAATTGTAAAACATATTATTTATCTTAAAATAAAGGAAAATATACTACATATGAATACTTTAAAAATACATGCATTTTTTCCGTTCAGATGTAAATTCTTTCAAGCTCCAATGATATTTTAATTTTAAACATGTAAACAAATTTTATTCTGAGCACGCGCAGTTTCAGCCTGAATAGTTTAGGTACAGCTACCACTAGATGACCTTTCATTGATCAGTGACGTAATCATTACGTAACTACGCTAAACGCTACCCATAGCTTCATTGTGGTGGATACGCTAAATAGTACTTGCTTTGTGTAGCGAGTCCCAAATATATATTCATTTTTCAAAAGGACAAGAGAGATTCTCAATGTAGTAGTTTTTAAAAAAACTGGTGCAGATAAGTTTAAAGAAAACTTTTTTAAAACAGAAAGCGAGAAATATAATAAAGAAAAAATAATAAATGATTAAAAAAGGTAAAAAAAAATGTATCCGCGAAAGTAAACAAAACGTTGTTTTGTATGTTATTTCTATAGACATAAATATAAAGAGGATCTGAAAATGCTTATTAAAAATGCTTGAACACTTAGAAGATTTTTAAAAATAATATTTTTATCTGTAAACATTTCAGATATCAGGCGGGCAAAATGACAGTTGCTTCAAATATGCATAAAGGAATTGCATTTTAGTATTTAAATCATCGAACATTTTCATGAATTTTGAATGAATTTTCAGTTATAGCCATCTATTTAATATTTAATCATAGGATCTTCAATTATATTATTAATAATTGTTTTTGTAAGTTATTCTAGAATAAATATTAAATCTTTAAACAAAATTTAATTAACTATGTAGAATCAATGTAAACTCTGGATATAATTAAGCTCAAAAGCTGGCCAAAATGTATTACTCAATTACACGAAATACAGACAAGTGATATGTGCCCATCCAAACTCTGCCACTATTTCGAGACACAACCTCGCAGAAGCGGTCAACATTATAGGTCATAAGAATAACACTCCACTAGAGCAATATATTGAGCCAATTCCAGACAGTCATTAAATATCTAAAATAAATTACGTCTTAACATACATTTTTGCGATTATAACAGGGAATGTGAGATGACCGATACTAACATTAAACGGTAACTGCTATTCAGTGTTTAACACGAAAACAGACCTGTGTTTTCTTTCCTCGGCAGTAGCTAATAAAAAGCTGATGCAACAGCAACCTAAGATGCTTTGCTTACTTGCTGTTGAAGTATAATAGCAAGACATAAATAAGAGTCTTTTAATACTTCTACTTACACACAATTAATTCGCGATAAGGTAAAAATCTCTTAAAACACCTCTCTATGACTAACATCTACTTTTATTCTATCTATAATATGAAATGAACATTCACCTCCAGAATCGACCATGAAGTCCCATAACAGCAGATATTATTACAAAGTTTTCAAATAAACAAAACTATCTGAAATCAACGAGTTCTATATTTGTAACTTTCTAGTTTTTTCGAAGGAAGGGAAATGATGGAATATTTTTATGATCTTTAGAAAAACAGCCGAAAAAGGTAAAAACAATTTAACCTCACATATAATCATATGATTTTTTTTCTTTTCTACGTATCCACATAAAAGACGTGCACGCTTACATAAAATTTACCGTGATTTTCTTTTCTCCATGTACTTGCAATGTAATCATCAAACTCGCAGAGCTGTTGTAAAAAAAAAAAAAAAAAAAAAAAATCAGGAATTAATTATGTTGAATCTTTTTTTTTTTCATTCAATAGAAACGCAATTATTAATTATCTACAGTATAATAGCGTCTTCATTAATGAGAAAAAAATATGAACATTCACCTCCAGAATCGACCATGAAGTCTCATAACAGCAGACATTATTACAAAGTTTCCAAATAAACAAAACTCTCTGAAATCAACGAGTTCTATATTTGTAACATTTTAGTTTATTCGAAGGAAGGGAAATGATGGAATATTTTTATGATCTTTAGAAAAACAGCGGAAAAAGGTAAAAACAATTTAATCTCATATATAATCATATTATTTTTTTGTACGTATCCACGTAAAAGACTTGCACGCCTACTTAAAATTTACCGTGATTTTTTTTCTCGGTGTACTTGCAATGTAACAAGACAAACTCGCAGAGCTGTTAAAAAAAAAAAAAAAAAAAATCAGGAATTAATTATATTGAATCTTTTTTTTTTTTTTTCATTCAATAGAAACGCAATTATTAATCATCTACAATATAATAGAGTGTTCATTAATGAGAAAAAAATATTCATGCAGTTTTTTTTTTCTTCCAGTAGAAAAGCGATAGATCAACTATTAGAAAAAAACTAATGTGCTGCTATTAGGTAAGGATATTTTTTCAATCACTTGAATGAATCAAAGCGCTTAAAAATTATGGTAAATTCTTTAATGAGATATTAATGTAAAATTTGATCCTTTCTTTCTTTTCTTATTTTTTTCTTTTTTTCTTTTTTTAGTAATATGGTATTATAGGAAATATTTTTGAAGTAAAACTTTTCTTTAAAATTACTTTAACAAATGCGATTAGTGAAACTTAAAAATATGTAAAAAAAAAAGAAATAGTTTATACTAATTACAAATACTGATATGATAAATAAGTCATTATTAATATAAATTGCTTCAAATATAGAAAAGTGAAAAATTGTATTACATTAGATAAAAATATTTACATTCTTCAGAATTTAATAATATTTACATCAAATATACTGATCCCCTTTATTTTATTTTTTTTTTTTTTTTCACTAAAATCAATACTTTATGTGTAACAGAACTTCCTTCTATATTTGATGCGTGTATCTTTCTTGTCAGTTTTTGAACTTTATGAATCTTTAGGTATAGTGAAGAAAGAAAACATAAAAATGAATAATCGAAATTCGATAAAATAAAAATGGTAGATAAAATAAATTTTGGGTTTGGATTTTATCTTACAATGGAATTTTCTTTTTCAGGAATATATTTTGACAAATTTTTAATGTAAAAAAAAAAAAAAAAAAAAACATAAATTATTTAAATAAAATATTTAATTTTTTTTTTTAATTGTTATATGAAAAAAAAGAAAATTAATATAAAACTCCTAACAAAAGATAGATAACATCTCTCTAAATGTTAAAGCGGGTAAAAGAATATGATACACAAACGTTATTTTTTTACAGTTGTTTGTTATGCTAATTTGTTTAGATAAATGTATTTACTAATTTATCTCCTTTGACCTCCAAAAATTAATAGATTTGAAATAAATATATCACACTTAACACAAATAAAAAAAATTCTGAATAAGGAAAATATATTGATAAAAAAAAATTGTGTGCAATGACCACACGATTTCTATTACACACTAATATACATTTTATAATTTTTTTTTTGATGATAGGTCATTTCTATTAAAATTATCCTGCCTCTTTTCAGGGGAAAAAATGCAAAGAGTTAACTACTTTAAGTAGAAGTATTTGAAGTACAATTTTTAAAGGTATATATTTATATAAATATATCATTAGTTATCTTGAACTTTTTATCAGTAATCCTTATCCAAATAAAAAAAAATAATCATCATATTTGCCACGAAAAGCACTGATTTTTCACTTTCTGTTGAAAAAATGAAATAATTTATGATTTAATGGTCTTGTTAATTAATACCCTTGTGCTTGGATAGAGATAATGCACTTTATAAATATAAAATACATCTAACTCTTTTCTTATTATATACATAAAAAAAAAGTTTTAGATTACAGAGTAAATTTAGAATATAGAAATAAATGTTTTATATCTTACATGAAAAACAAAAGAAATTAAAAAAGTATTATTAAAAGTATTTCGAAGATATTATAAAATTAATTTCAAAGAAAAGAAGTTTATTTGACTATTTTGTTCTATTTTATAAAAATAAAAGATTACTGTGTGTGTGTGTCCGTACAGTTATAGTGCCAGCGGCGATGGGCTGCAGACCTATAAAGTTTGATACGCGGGTATGTTTAAAAGTGAGATGTCCAAAATGAAATAAAACTTAAAAATGCAATTAAATTTCGAGATTTTTTTTAAAACGATATTTTCAACACTTGTAAGGATTTTTTTTTTTTTTTTTTTTTTTACAACAGGGGAAAAATGGCCGTTCTGAAGCGTGACGAATCAAAAGTTTAAAATAAATTGCATTTTTAAATTACAATCGTTTAATTATGCCTCATCATATACATTATCTATAAAAAATTTTCTTCGTTATAAAAGAGAATTTATTTTCAGTTTTCTACGATGTATTATTATTATTATTATTCCTTCGTTTTTTTAATTATGAAATGATTTGAATATAAAATTATATTTTTTTAATTATCATTTTTTCCGAAGGAGGCATATTTATCTTTTCAGCTCGAGATTTTTCTTAACTGTCTTATAACAGTAACTATTACTGCAGTATTCACATGAGACATCAATAGAAAAGCCTTTTATCTCAAATTTTCTTACTAATTATTCATGGTCTGTGCCATATATATATTTACAAAGTGGCTAATTTATAACTGCTGTACGGTGATGTTTTCTTTCAATCTTTAAAACAGAATAGTAATTATGTTTAAATTTTCTCATTAAATGTTGTTATACAGAGCGAATCAAAATAACAAGGCAAAAATGACACAGCAAAGGAAGTATACAAAAATAAGAAAGAAATATGAGGTCGCAAATGCAACAGTTGTATCTAGAACCCGTTACAAAAGATAAGTAATACAAGAACAGAAAATGAGAAATATTTTATATTGTTCTATTTATACAGTATTTCCAGACGTTTTGTACACTTACGATCAATTCTACGATATGATATGCTCAAATTATTTTCCAGACGCATGGAAACACACATCACGTAAACACTACATATAGCCCTTGGGGGAGCCTACCCCTATAGGACGCGTCCCCGGGTGGCGAATAGGGGATCGCCTCCATTGGATTCCAATGTGTGCTAGAGAGGAAATAAAATACTCTCCGCGGATCTACAGGCAGAAGTCCAACATCTTCTGAGGCTCTTGCAACCCTTTTTCATGGATAGACATCAACGGAGGAGCTGGTGTCAACTTTACTTTCCCACAGAGTGAAAGCACAAAGCAATTTAAGATCGGAGGACGCAAAATAGCTTTAAACTATACTTGTGAACTCATTGCCATCCAAAAAGCCCTAGATGCGTATATAAATCTTGAAGAAAATGAAGGATCCAAAGGGTTAATCATCTTCAGTGACTGCTCTTCAAGCAATTCAAAGGTGTTCTTCAGGGCTAATTATAAATATACACCGTATACTTCATAAGATTTTCCATTTGAAGAAACAGTGCACCATGCAGTGGATTCCCGCGCATGTTGGCATTACTGAAAACGAGAGGGCTGATGCCTTGGCAAAAGAAGCAAGACAATTTAACACCAGCAGGGTTACTCATGTCACTCTCAGCCATATCAATTCAGTTGCTAAGGCAAAACTCAATGATAGGAAACTCAAAATCAAACACCAAATCCCTGAAATCAGTACCAGTAGAACTCTCACCAGCACTCTAACAAGACTCCGTACAGGACACTTTAGGGGGATGAAGATCCATAAAGACGGGACAAGGACTTACTGCCTCTGCAAAAATTACTCAGACATAGAACTAACCCCCAAACATCTTTTCAACTGTCCCGCTATTCTGGCGCAATTGCAGCAAATAAGTGACAAAGCGTGGGCGGACTTATATGAAGAAAATTGCCTTCAAATCGCTGATGCTGTATATAGGACCTTTGGTCCCATTAAAAATTATTTTCTATCCAAGACACGACACCAACCAACTACATATAGCTTTGAGGACATGCACAATTCCATACAGAGATAACGCGTTACTAATCTAAATGCGTATGACAAAATATTAAGCATCTCCTATATCACAATCGCTCATAAATGTGTAACATCTGTAGAAATATATTGCAAATAATCTGATGTAGAAGTATATTTGTTTTGTTTTTTATCCTTATAATACGCACTAATTTAAACACCTTCTAGCCACACTGGATAGCTTTGTAACTCTGTGTACCAATATGTTTTTTTATTCTTTTTTAAAGCCTGTTTCTTTTTAGGTAACGTTATATTGAATTAACCCTGTGTATTAAATTAGATTGAGTTATTTACTCTTTTATTGTATGGATATATGATGTCGTCACATTTATCCATGTGTCAGATGTTAATCATTTATATATGCATTTATTTATTTATATTTTATTTATATTTATATTTTATATATATGTTATTTATATATAAAATTCAAGTAATGTTCTTCGAAGATTTGTCAAAAATTTAAATATTTAATTAGCAATTTATGAATTGTAAATTTCTTATTTAAAAATATTTACAATGCAAGCTTCGTAATTCCGGCGCTGAAAAATGATGTGGCTTTATCTATTTTATAAAACATATATTAAAACCCTTTCATTAAAGAAAAAATACTTATTTAAGAATACATTAAAACATAAAAAAATACGGTGGCACGTCATAATATTGTGATTTATTAGTGTAAAATAAGTATATATATATATATATACATATATACTTATAAAGGAATTGATCTTCGATCTATTTTTTCTATAAACAAATAATTTTAAAAACTCAAGAAGTAATCTTCTCATTTTAATAATTGAAATCACGTTAATGCTTTGTGAGTGGAAAATAAATCATGTTAAGACGCTTTAAAAATAATTTATAAGCAAAACTTCCAAAACTCTTTCGATGACCGACGGGTAACTGTAAAAGACAATTTATATTATTAAAGAGAAATGTTCAAATTTATTTATTTGCTAAATTAAATAATAAAAAAAAAATAGTATTTATTAAAAAAACTTAAGAAAATGTTAAATATGAAAAATTTCAAATACAGTAGCCGCTGCTTTATAAAATCACTGGTTAATATAATCAGCCGCCTAATCTGATCAAATTGCTGGGTACGAAATCAAATCAATACAAACCACCGCTTTATAAAACCAGCATATTTCTCACCGGATTTTTGAAAAGAAAAAAATAAACAAAATATAGCAAGCCATCCCATTATTATTCTTTGTATAAATTTTACGCCACAAAAAAAAAAAAAAAAAAAAAAAAAAAAAGAAAAAGAACAGAAAAGAAGGAAAAAACCATGTGTTGTAGTTATGAATTCAGAGAATGGATTCTTCATATGATTGACCAATGAGTAATTTTTTCTGTCTTAAAATATTCAAATAGTTTCTAGTTTTTATTTTGAAGAAACTTAGCTGCAAAAGGTATGCAAGCGGGTAGTTTTTATTTTGAAGGTAAAGCGTAAAATTTTGGTAAAGTATGATGGTTTTCTTCAAATGTAAAGTCAAAGGAAGGCGACATCGAAGCTTAAAATTTCTCAGTTTGCTTCATGTAAACATAATAATCAAGATGATATTAGTGCCTAAATTGTACTAAACCGAAGAATGAATCGCAAGCGAAAATGAATAAGGAGAGCAGAAGTCATCAAGGCACTCCATTTCTTCGGATGGCTAGTTGATAGATAGGAGGGCGAAGAATATTTTCTTTTCATATTTAGGTAATGATAATGAATACTCTTTTATTGAGTTCGGACATGTTCGCCGGATATAAAAATCAGCCGCTTAATAAAATCATTTTGATGAAAACAAACGTGATTTTATAAAGCGGCGGCTACTGTATATATATTGAAATTTTTTATGTTAAATGTGCAAACATTTAAAAATTATTCTGAGATTATGTTAGTCGACATGTTCTTGTAAAACTTATTTAAAATAAATAATCAGAAAACATAGCTTTTAAAAAATAGAAAAATATTTTTTTAAGAAGTGTATATTAAAAGCTAACATAATTTTTTACAGTTACTAAGAAATTTAGTCATATAGTTTGTATTTGAACCTTAGAACTTAGGAATAGTAATCCAATGGCGTACTTCCGGGCAAAAGGCTAACACCTTCTCCATCAGTAAGTTATGGTAATTTATCCGAGAATGCCGCCGCTATGATATTATTGGTTAATTTTTACTTTACCATACACACATATGGTAGAAATACTTTTGTTTTTAGGTCAGAGCTTTGTTATATTTTTTCATTTCGGAGTCCCTCAAACCCAAAACACGTGTTTTTAAAAATTGGTCTGTGTGTGTCAGTCTGTGTAATTCTGTTATGAGTATACAGTGCGTGTCGAAATGATAGGTCCACCAGTAAAGACGAAAGTTATGTTGGTAAAAAAGGTTTTATTGTGTACAAAGTACTATTTTATAAACTACATTACTTCATTCAATGTAAAATAATACATGAATAATATACAAATAATAGGAATAATAAGGAAAACAAAAATTTCATGAAAAAGCTGTTTCAAAAAGATAGGTCCACTGAACCAAGCAACAAATTAATGTTGAATTAATAAGAAATTTTTCCACCTTGTTTCAGAATAAGCTCATAAATCCTATTCGGAATGGATTCTGCAAAATTTTGTGAACACTTTTTCTCGATTTTTGACCATTCGGAGGAAATAGACTTTTTCAAGTCTGCAGTACTGTTGTACTACCTTTCGCCTGCATACATCGCTCTTGCGAGTATACCCCACATGTTTTCTACCGAATTCAGGTCGGGGCTGCAAGGTGGCCAATCGATAACATGTACACCATTATCCAGAAACCAATAAAAATTGGACTTTGCAGTATGCACAGGAGCATTGTCCTGTTGGAACATGAAGAATGGGCCCCCAATGTGCTCTGCTTGTGGAAGAAAATATTGTTCAGGCAGGTTTTGATAGCCTGCAGCATTCAAACGATTGTCTACAAATGCTATATCAGTTTTTCCTGCACCTCCGAATCCGGCCCATACCATAACGGAACCACCACCAGCTTGCCTCTTCGAGAATATATGTCTATCGTTACGCAGATCGTGCCAGTAGTACTGCCAGCCATCTGGACCATCCAGGATGAATTTCTTTTCATCACTGAATATCACACGATGCCAATCTTGTTTCCAGGACATCACTTCATGTGCGAATTTCAATCTCTTTTCTTTGTGCTTTTTAGTCAATTTCGGAGCTGCTTTACTCTTCACGTAAACTATATTGCCGAACTTCTTTACCACTCTATGGACTGTAGATTTTGATATTGGAGGGTTTTGGTGTCTGGCCACAGTGGATAAGCTCATATTTCCAGATTTTAACTCCTTTACGATAGTCCTTCTTTGTCGGGGTGTCACTTTTGATGGGCGACCAGATGATTTTTTACTGCCAAAAGCATTTCTAAGTCGCAAATAATTGTTTACAACATTATGTGATCTGTTTAAAAGTTTACCTATTTCTCTATTCGATTTTCCACACGTTTTAAATGCATCAATTTTCCCCTGCTCAACCAGCGGAAGACTGCAACGGCGACCCATTTAGTTTGATTACAACGTGATGTTCAAATCTGCTTAAATACCTCCACAGCAGCCAGCATAATCCCGCAGCAAGACTAAGCAACGACATTTATGCAATTTTTTTGGAAATAAACGTGATTGGTGCAAAATTTCTGAAGGCGGACCTATCTTTTTGAAACGGTCTGAAAATGAAAATTTGCATAAAATAAAAAAGAATTATTTATTTTTAAGAAATGTCTACATAAATAGTTATAACAATTACTGATTAATTATCTCTACCAAAAAAAGGTATTCTTATTCTCAATTAAGCGTCGAAATTTTGAAAAATGCGGGTGGACCTATCATTTCGATACGCACTGTATTTTAAGAACAAATAATCGAAGGAAGTCCAAACTCAGTATTCAAAATCTGTATTATACATGGATGCTACACTAAACTTTTCGTTCAAATCAAGCAAATGGTTTGCTTACAGTACAGGAACATCCAAAAGAATTAAAATACATTAAGTTTATGGTGAAACTTTTGGCATGCACAGTTCAATATCTGTAGGCTGCACTAAAAATATAAAATGAACATATACTTTTTATATGCAGAAAAGCATGTTTCATGTAGAATATTGTATGAAAATCATTCACAACTCACATTCAGGCCGACATGGTTAAAACAGCTGCTATACAGTGGGACAATACTTCCAAATTGCTAGCAGTGCATTTCAGGTTGATATGTGTGTTATTAATATAGATTATATTTAAGTACACAATATCGTGTGCACATATATTATGGAAGTTTTGTAGGGCTGCCAAAAATTGAGCAAAAATATTTTTTTTTTTATTACAGGTAATTGGTGGAAGCACTTTACTACTTTTTGCCATGTCCATGAAAACTGCATCGTAATAAAGTTTAATTATTCATACCCGTACAATATATATATATATATATATATATATATATATATATATATATATATATTGTTTAATTCTCAAAACTTATTTTTTATTTTATTTATTTATTTATTTTTATTTTTTATTTATTTATTTATTTATTTATTTATTTATTTATTTATTTTTTTTTGGGGGGGGGGGGGTAAAATTACGTGTTTTGAGGTTCCTTAAATACTAAAGTAAAGTTTTTAACAGTTGATATTTGTGCATGATTGTTATCAGCGTAAACTATAAATAATTTAAAGATAAAAAGAAGTTTTTATTTACCACGTTTTTAAGTTTTCTGTTGAATCACATAAACTTGGCAATTCTATGTATTAATAAATACTTTTTTAAATTTTTTTTGTGAAGTATCCCATCAACTAGAAAGAAAATGATCAAATGCGTAATAAAGAGAGCAATTATAAGAAATTTACAAGCAAATAATTATTGAATAAAAGTGTTAAAAGAATACATTGCCATCGTGTTCTGAGCACACACTAAAAGTTTCAAATGTCTAGCTACTTGGGAAGTTAGTTAAAAATCGATTGCAAGATTTGTACTGGTCAAATAAACAAGAAAGCGAGTTGGACAAAGAAACAAGAAAGTGAGTTAATAAAAACATGGTAGTAAATGCATTCAATCTAAATGTTGTACTTTGATATTCATATGAGTTTCTTTCTTGAAAAGTTTAACCATAGCCTCCTAAACTAGATGCCTGTCGCGTGGCTGGAAAACATGGCAACAGTTGAATCGGTAGACAGCGCCACCTGGTATAGATTGCACGACTTTTTTATTCACCTCTCACCAATCATTTTAAGTCGTGATATGTGATATATATGATCGACGTTTCTTCGATTCTATTCGCCTTTTATGTATATCATACCCCACTTTAAAAAATGTTTGGTGGCTATTGAATTAAAAAGTCGCGTAATCTGTAACAAATTGTGCTGTCTACCGCTTCAATTGTTGGAGCAACGCGACAGGCATCTAGTTTAGAGGGCTATGGTTTGACCGTGATTTATAAGTTGCAAGGAGTGGTACGAGTGAAAGTCGTCTGATTAATTTGATAGAAACGTTTAAAACAATTAACAGCCTTGAATTATATATGCGTTGAATTATATATGAATATCCATGTATAACATCTCTTATGCGAATGAATATTAATGGAGATATTGTTAGTCTGCATTAAATAAATAAAAAAAGTACGACATAAATGGCTGAAGACGCACATAAATGTTATTTTAGCTATATGTTTAACAAAAAAAAAAAAAAAAAAGAAGAAAGAAAGAAAGAAAGAAAGAAAATGAAAAGAAAAGAAAGGAAAAGTAAATAAAAAGTGTGATCTGAAGAAATTTCTTATCATTATGCACATAAATAACGTGAAGTTATTGTTTTTATTTTATATGGAATAAATTCCTAAATTTATTCCATAAGTTAAAATTTACCTAGTCATACCCAATCATACTTTATATAAAAAATTTTTGCCACATATTCACTCAAATATCTTTCTAGGTATACAATAACAGCTTATATTTGGATCTTATTAAATGCATCCCATTTTTTAAACGAATTAAGATTAGTCTCTCATATTTTTTACAGTAGAAAAGAAACGATAACCTGAAATTTACTCCTGGCACGTTAAATCTAATTATATGCATGCGAACAGAATAAGGATGTATTTGGAATAAAAGGAGATTTTCGAGTATTAAAAAATCTTAAGAGAAGAAAATTCTCGACAGAAGGAACATTTCATGAAATTAATGAAAAAAGAAATATTTTTATGCATATATATATATATATATATATATATATATATATTAAATAATTAATTGTTTAAAAAGTTTTAAATTTAATACAAGTTGTACAGATACTTTACAATTATGTATTTTATTTATCTTCAAAATTTTTAAGTTGTAAAATATTAAATGTTATGGAAGAAAAATATATTTAATTTAAAAAATAATTTCACAAAATCAAAATTTATTATCCGGCGATAAATCGAAAAATATATTATATAAATCTTTCGCTCCTATTGAACGAGTTAATTATACATACATATATATATATATATATATATATATATATATATATATATATACTAATAATAATGATGATGATCTATTAAGCATAGTAGAAGCCAAGCAACAGATACAAGATCACTGAAACACCAATGACCAATAAGATTAAAAAATTCTTTGAGAAGTTCAGAAAAATGAAAAAAATGTTTTTTTATCAGTGGATACACAAATTTCAAGAAACGAAACCAGATCTATTAATTAACAACCTGCAAAACAAACGAATCAAGAAACTATCTCAGCAAATCTTAACTTAAAATCATAAACTATATCAAAATTTATGAAAAAAATAATTTAAGAAACTTAAGTTAGGTAGGAAGGAGGCAGGCGGCAAGACTTGTGACTTGCCTGTGGGGTTAAACTAGTTTCACGCCGGCAACACTCTCCCAGCCTGCCAAGGCCAGAATAGCAGTCATATGGATTTAAATAAGCAATATTTCAAAGTAGATGAATAACAATGAAACCACGAAGCAACAATGAAATTCACTGATTGATTACATTGTGTTTAATAGTATGATTAGAATTTCAAGAATAGTTGACAACTTAAAAGTGAAGAAACTGAAATTATAATGGAATAAGAAAGTTTGCATAGTAATACAAAGTAAATGCGACAAGCCTTCTGCTTTTTTTAAATTTTATTTCACAATCCAACCCAACTATCCAGCCTTACCACACCACCCCACCTCCGTAATCAAACATCTGCCCACCCAACCGCCACTTTTTTATTGTCTTTTATTATTTTATATATTTTTTTGTTAATATACACAAAAGTGTACACAGTTTTTTTTACAGTACTGACAGTGATATGGTTAAGGATATAAAATAGAAAATACAAAGTTTTTAGGAAAACCCATTTTAGCAGTGGCTGTGATCAGTTTATTAATATTCTTGTTTTTAAACTTTGCAGAGCATAAATTATTAATTCGAAATAAATGGTTAATGATGATGTTTCTAAATACCGTAAGATGCAGACATGAATTAAAATGTGTAAATAAGTTTACATTAAAACTAAAATCTTGCCGTTTGTCATAGATATCTGTGTAAAGTTAAAATAAATATTCAACTACATATACACAGCATATTTTAAATCATGATTTAAGATGGAACTGTTAATGATATTCTAAATATCTTTATCTAATTAAAGAATAGATTCTTAAAGTAAGTTGCCAACTATACAGTTATTTTTTAATGATCCAGGTCCAGTGACAAAATACACTATCGCAAAACTTCACATTTTAATTATAAAATAACATATTGAGAAATTAAAGAAATACTACAAATTGTAAGAGCGCAAATGCAATATATATATATATATGTATACAGTCGGTAACAAAAGTGTCCGAACATTAGCAAAAATTCCTATGTAAAAAAAGTACACTTCATACGGTTTTGTAAAATAAATCCTTGTCGAATCCTGTTCTTAATCAGTGTAAGAACATGATTCGATAAGGATTTATTCAACAAAACCGTATGAAGTGTACTTTTTTTACATAGGAATTTTTGCTAGTGTTCGGACACTTTTGTTACCGACTGTATATATATATATATATATATATACGGCTTTGGTTTCTCGGAAGCAGTTCTAACAATTTTTAAGAAAGTTTGGAATTCAGTTTTTTTTTTTTTGGTAAAAAATTGATTGGATTTATTGTCATCTTCAAGAGAAATCATGGTCGCTGTTAACCCTTTATCCACTTGTTGTAAATTTGGCAGAATCTGAGTTTACTCGGTAGTGTATGTAACGACATTACTGAAAGGTTGGTGTTATTTGTTTTTGGGGTGAAAAAGCGCTTGAACTTATCCATATCTATAAGAAATAACACGTTTACATTTAAGCCTTGATTCGCCGTTTGCAAAATTAGGCAGGAAAACGGTTTACTCCGAAATACATATAACGATTTTGCTAAAAGTTCGTTATTATGGATATTTGGTATCAAAAATTGATAGGACTTATTCTCATTTTAAAGAATATTCGCGTTCGTTTGTTAACCGCTCATCCACCAGTTGCAAAATATTAGGTTTACTTGGAGATGGATAAAATCATTTTCATAAAATTAAAGTTTAGGGGGTTTTTAGGGTATAACATTGATTAGACTTATCCTTACCTTCCAGAAAATTTGAGTTCGCTCTGTACCCTTTCTCCTGCGGTTTTAAATTATGGCAGAAATTGGGTTTACTCGGAAACAAATTTAGATATTTTAATGAAAGTTTTGGGTTATGTGATTTTCAGCTGGAAAAGCGATTGGATTAATCACCATTTTCAGGAACATTCGTGTTCCCTATTAATCTTTTATTTTTCGGTGGCAAAATAAGCCAGAAATCGAGTTTATTCAGAAATGGATAAACGATTTTAATAAGGAAGTATTTTTATGGTATAACATTGATTAGACTTATCCCCATCTTCCAGAAAATTTGTGTCCGCTCTTAACCCTTTCTCCTGTAGTTCCAAAATGTGGTAAAAATTGGGTTTACTCGTAAAAAGTTAAAATAAATTTTAATGAAAGTTTTGGGTTGTGTGATTTTGGGCTAAAAAAGTGATTGGAATAATCCCCATTTTCAGAAACATTCGCGTTCCCTATTAACGCTTTATTTTTCGGTCGCAAAATATGGCAGAAATCTAGTTTATTTAGAAATGGATAAACAATTTTAATAATAACTTATGTTTAAAGGTTTCTTGAAAAAGACAAAACCATCGGACATATCCTCATCTTTAAAAAAAAAAAAAAAAAGAGTTCACTCTTATTCCTTTTTCCACACAAAGCGAAATACGACAGAGACTTTGTTTTCGTAGAAATTGAATAATTTAAGAGATTCTGAGTTTACAGTTCATTCTGAATTGCCCTTATCTTCAACACAATTAGCTTTTACCAGTGACCACAGTGCTTGCTCTGTAAAAAGTCGCAAAGACAGTGTTTTATTTGGAAGCACTGAATGATTCTGATAAAAACAGTACGTTTTTGAGATGACAGTTTGATCTGAAATACCCTTATCTTAATAATAAATAGCGTTCACTGGTAACTTCCACTCTATCCGTAAAAAAATACGGCAGAAACTTGGTTTTCTTGGAAATCAGGGAAACGATTTTGAAATTAAAAGGATATCATAAATTTTTTTAGAGAAAAACCCAATCTCACTTATTTTTATTTATTTATTTATTTTTTCAGGAAAAAGGCATATACTGGTAATTCGGGCTTTGGGTGGAGCAAATACAGAAGAAATTTAGTTTTCTAGAAAACTGCTCTAACGATTTTAATAGAAATTTATATTTAAGTGTTTGAGATCACATTTCGAATTGACTTTACCTAGTCTCCAGAAAAAATAACTTTTACTGATAACCCCTGCTCCACCAGACGAAAAACATTAAGAAATATATTTTCGGAAAAAAAAACACCGTATTTACAAGAAGAGTGAATGATTTTTAATATGAAACCGTGTAAAATCGGCCATCCAGATACTATATATATATATACACATAAATATAACATGTTATAAAAGGCTAAAATGAATATTAAAATTTAGTTTAATAAGATATCCCTTAAAGAGCAAAACGAATGCTAAATTAAAATGAACGTTTTAAAACTTTTTTTTAAACTTATGAAATGAAAGTCAAAGGATTATAAGAGAGGGAATTGTAAAATTTTAATTATTACTAAAATGATTGAAACGTAAATTCAATTTTAATTTATGAAATTGTAGAATTATCATCATTGGCAACATCTAGAGTTTGAATTCTGGGAAAAAAATAAAATTACATGAAGCAAAATACATGTTATATGTAACATATGGCGAAAATTCAAAACAACAACCTTTTGATTCTTGCATTTTACACAAAATAAGCGAACAGATTTTTTATTGTTGAAAAACTTAATTTAATTTATTATATTGAGGAATTATCTTCATAGTCAACGTGTACAATTTTATATATCCTTTAACGTTTCTTTTTTTAAAGGCTTTCATTTACAGAACTTAGCAGATTGCATCGAAAATCATTGTGCCACAAATTGAATGACGATATTTGGCGACGAATGACGACATGGTTAAATCTTCAAATTCCAATGTTTTGTTTTCTTCTTCTTCTTCTTCTTCTTTTTTTTTTTTTTTTTTTTTTTTAATTGTAGGAATAAAGCAAGCCGCTTGTTGCTATATAGGTAGAATATGTTGGATATGTCATAATTTCTAATCCACAACCCTTTGATTATTCTTAATAATAAATTTTATATTGATAATATTACAAAGAACTTCATGGTTATTTTTAATCTTAAATTAATTACTCTTTTACGTTAGAAGATTTAAAAAGAATATAAAAACTGCTTATTTACATTTAATATTTTAAAACTATTTTTATTTACGATAAGTATTCTAGTATAAGCAATTACAATAGATTTTACTATAAGTACTTATATCAGAACTAGTTAGTTGTAGGTCGACTAAGGCGCCCGTTGAAAAATAATCGTTTCATTTTATTTATTTCCCACTTTAAATAATTCATTTGCTAGTAAGCCCGTGTGAAATTTTCTCACTTTGTTTATCTCTTCGTTACCTTTAAAATTATTATTTTATAGACGTCATTTTTTTCATATGCATGAGCAAATTTATTTTTATTTTTATTTTATTTTATTTTTACGGGAAAGCATATTTTATTTTATGTTGAAAAAAAAATGGCAACAATTAAAAATTTAAATGCATTTTAAAGCTTTTATTTTCATATTTTAATTAATTTTGAAACATGTAATTATACATTCGTTACAAATAATATACCAAATGAAAGGCGCAATTTTTCTGAATACGTCTATTACAGCTTATTGATCGGACAATTACATTTTTTAAAATTAACTAAAGTATGAAAATTAGGAGACAGAGTCCAAGGAAATCTCTTAAGCCTACTCTTAAGTCTAAAGTGTAACAGAATTAGCCACGGATGAGGGTAACTATAAATGCTGATAGCATTTATAATATTTGATCATTTCATTAGAAACTAGTATGATGTGGCCACCACAAGACTTTCTTCTATATAATTTTACAATAAATTCATGTAATACAAATTATTTATTAAATTATTAAATTATTTTACATAATAAATGCAGACGATTTTTATCTGACAGAATTATATATCATTAAGTGCTGAAAGAAAGTCAATTTTTTGCCAATGTCAGAAGAAATATTTTCGTTTTTCCGTTAAAAAAAAAAAAAAAAAAAAAAAAAAAAAAAACGATAACTTTATTTTGAATTATCACAGATCTATGGTTCAACCATTCCTGTTAAAGATATTGACGAGATCTTTCGAAAGATATCCATATTGAAAATTTACACCCACCCAGGGGTACGAGGCTCCTGCATACACGAACTTTTTTCTCTAGTCTACTTCTACTACTATCAATAATTCATATTAATTTTACAACCATGTGTTAAAAATAACTCTCATTATGTTCATTTATACGAAATTTTGTCCTATACTGCCCTGTTAAAAATTTAGAAAAAAATTAGATCAAAGCACCACCTGTTGAGCGATGGATCCCCAAATCTAATCAGCACCAATTTATATCAAGGTTCAAATAATACCAAGTTTGGTTAAATTTCGTTCATTGGTTCGTGAGATACAGCGCCCACAAAATTTGTGATACACACACAGACAGGCAGACAGATACACTAACAGACATTTCCTAAAAACAGTGAAACAGTGTTCAGGACATCCTAAAACGTGTAAATCCATAGAAAACTCGAGTTCTAAAAATTTCACGAGTTCAATATTTTATATATATATAGAAGAAAGTAAAAATTGTTTATACATTAGAATTTTCTCCGTTGAAAGCATTTGTTTGGCAA
This sequence comes from Salticus scenicus, assembly GCA_963930645.1. Lineage (NCBI taxonomy): Eukaryota > Metazoa > Arthropoda > Arachnida > Araneae > Salticidae > Salticus > Salticus scenicus. The sequence goes on along the minus strand of OZ005649.1, from coordinate 87,928,731 downwards.
TATAAATAAGTTTTTACATTTTTATTACAATATTACACAGTAATCATATATATATATATATATATATATATATATATATATATATATATAGAAGGTATATTTTACAACATATTTCATTTGAAACTGAACGTACAATGAGTAATTTTTGCAAAATTCTCTAATCTAAAAAATTTACAATTAAGAAAAAGATTTTCTTTCATTTGATTAAAAATATTTCTTAAAAGAAAAAAAAAAAAAAAAAAAAAAAAAAGAAAAAAACTATAGAAAAGTTTTTCAATTATTTTTACTAAATATTATATATTGTGATATTTATAACATAATTTTTAGTAATTAAAATATTTATAAATTACGAACTTTATCTCCCATATTCTTTTTTTAAATGTCTGATTATTAGTATATTTCTGGATAGTACATTTTCAATGCAAATATTTATAAATTGTTTTTTTTTAATATTAAGACATAAGTATTTCAATAATCTTAAGAAGTAACTCATTTTCTATTAAATAAATATAAAACATTTTTATTTTTAGTAAGTTACTTTAGGTAAGATAATTATGCAGCTGAAATTATTTATTAGGTTTACTTCCGCCGAGAATTTATCTGCTTAACTTGAAAGCTGTGATTATTTTAATGAACTTTGAAGCTTTCAACAGGAAATGCGGTGTAATCTAATCTCAGTACGAATGATCATGGAATTCATACATAAACGGAAATAATTTGAGGAAGTTTTATTTAAAATAGTACATACGTTAATAACTGATACTGTTCTTTTACATATTTTTTTAAATAAAAACCAAAGTATGTATTTAAATACTAGTAAAATGAATATTAAATGATTCATTTCAAATTTAGTTGACAAACTTATTATTTTAATTTAAGACTTATAAATAATGACTTGTCATAGGCAAAATTGAAGCTACATTAAATCTGATAAATTACTGCTATTCATCTATTCTACGACTAACTACGCAATATTACAGTTGAACTAGTTAAAAAATAAATACGACCTTTCCGTTTAAAATGTTTTATATATGTCCAGTTAAAGTTAAAAATCTTACTCAATAAAAAGTTATGTACCCCGTAAAACTTTCCGCAATATTGCATCTGCAGAATCCTGCTTATTTCTGACTCTGTTAACATTAAGTATCTAAAAATATTATCTTATTAATATTATCTATTACCTCATTTCATAATTCGCTAAAATTATTGCCTAGATTCAACTTAAAACAACAAAAATGTCAACTAGACATACTTTTTCAATAGAAAACTAACAGCCTCTTACCCCAAAGAATTTCGCAATCTCACACCAAAATGTTGAGTAACATGTAAGTCTGGTTATTAACTTACAAGAGGGGCAACCGAGCTCCTTTTACAGGGAAAACTATTCCGATACACGGAGACTTTATAAGGGGGCGTCCATTAATTACGTGAGGTGTTCAGGGGGGGGGGGGTGTCGATCCGAATCTCACCCAATCTCACGTGGGGAAGACAAGGGTCTCGGTAAATATCACGTAATTTTTTCCCCGCAATAAACAGTGTAAAATTACGAGAAAATTGAGTTAAATTCAAGTAAAACATGTTTCTTAACTTAGATATGGCAAAATCTGACACGATAATATTTATCGTGGCTATCCGAACGCCGTGAAGCAGCATAGTAGCCTTGATGTGATAATTTAGAAAAGAGATGCTGCAGTACATGCGGTATCTACTTTGCATCCATCACAAGAGCTGCAGAGCATCGGCGTGCGGTTCACAATGCACTAGCTGCACAAGCGCGCAAAGTGCGACCCTCACGGATTGTCACAAGCACAAGACGAGCTACTGAGCTTCTGTGCGCAAGCGGCAGCGGTTTAGAGTGGCTAAATCAGAGCGAAGTTAAAATAGCAGATGATTCTACTGAAAATCACATGGATATGTTGGTTCCAATAGTCACCCCCATGTACTGAATTAGAATAAATATTCTTTTATTAATTTTAGTAGTTTCTATTTAAGTATTTTATTGTTCAATTTCATTACTGTGATTTTAGAGTGTTTTTTGAAATAAATCAAACGCATTTACAGTAAAAGTAAGACTTTTGAAAAATCTCACGTGAGATTAGGGGAGGGGGGAGGGGATCGAGCCAAATCTCATGAAATCTCACCAGGGGGGGAGGGGGTGGTAAAAAAATCGTTAAAACCGCCTCACGTAATTAATGGACGCCCCCTAACCCCTTTTAGAGGGAAGGCCATGTACTGTCCTTTTAAAAATTATCAGAATTAATTTACTTTTCCTGTTTAAACTAGGGTTTACAGAACTAAGATTGATTATAGGTCGAAGCTAATATGAGAAATTTCTAAAAATTCGCAAAAATTAGCATAAGTCTCATTACTGATGTACATTTCCTGTGAAAGGCTGTCGAACCCATACGACACCTGCGTGTAAGAGAATCATGTGACACACCATCTTCTCCAATGCTGCATCTTACAACTTAAGCAACTTTAACCCTTTGTATCCCCCCGAGACTTTAAAGTCTCATAAAAAAAAAAAAAAAAAAAAAAATCCTCAATGTAGCCTAAATATAGCCTAAATAATTACTGAAGGATTTCAATGGAACTTCAAAGTCCCTATTGTTTAAGCTTTCCCTATAGTTAAGCAGTTTAAGCTAAATTTAATATGAAATGTTTCTCATGCAGCAAAGAAATAAAAAAGTTTCAAACTATTTTTCCAAAAATAAGGTAAGTTGGGATATAAATGGTTAAGTAAATTAACTGTTTGAAATATTTTTTATTTTATTTTTTAATGTTTATAATTTGTATTTTAATTAATTACAATATGTATTTCTTTCAAAATTTTGATATTTTTAGTTATTGAAAAGTTATGATTTTTAATGGCATCAATGTTTATATTAAAGATAAATAAACACCTCTCATTTGCTTTGTTAGCTATATTGATTCGTACTCTGCTATTACTCCTATTTAAAAAAAATATTTATATATATATTACCTTTGAAATAAATTTATGACTAAATATAAGATTTATTGTTTTATGGAGGGAAAAAATTGGGAATGAAAGGGTTAAATATTATATGGTGCCTTGTGCACACAGAGCTCATTTTCTATAAAAATCGTGGGGCTGGAAATAAATGTTAGAAAGTCTATTTAAATTATTTTTTAAAAATTCGTTACATAATTAACTTTTTATATGCACTGACTTATGTTGTAGTTGGTTAGTACAGGACATTTGTTTTTTCGTACTAGTTATTTAGTCCTTTTTCTGTCCTCTGATCACATTATTTTCAAACAGAGTTTATAATCCATGCAGTTATGGGCAATAAATGTTGCGTAATTATTACTCACCGGATTTGAAATATACACATATTTATCAAATATTTTTTTTAAATTTCAAATTTCAAATACTTGTATGACAAATATTATAAACTAAATAAAATTTGAAACTTATTTTATGATCTTGCTATTTTTATCATGAAAACCCAATAAATACAAAATATTCATAGCCTATTACATTTTTAAGTGAGAAATTCTATGACTTTTTTTTTTTTTTTTTTTTTAAGAAATAAAAATCAATTTAGCTTTACTCAGTTATAACAAGAAAAATAATCTCAAAACATGAAATGTAATAAACAGCTTTATTTTTCGTACCCAGAAAATAATTTTGCTATTTAAAAAACCTTTTCGCCTCCCAAATAAAATAAATGAAACTAAATCAAAATGTCTTTAAGATAAAAGTTTGAAGCGGTAATTACGGTTATTAAGTCATAAAAGATGAATGCTGGATAAAATCTCATTACATTTTTTCTACATTTTGTTTCAAGTAGTGTTTAAAGAATAAATGGCGTGTTTAATTAAAATCATATTTTATTTTCTTTTAGATGTTATTTGTATTGTAAAAATCTACTTTTTTAATGATGCATTTTTTGTATGAGAATTTCTACCATGCTATTCAATTCTCACATTGTCACTGATTAAAAAGTAATTCTTTTTACCTCTCTTTTAAAATTTTCTTTTATTTATTTTCAGTTTTTAACCTTATCTTCATTTTCAACCGTCAGTAATGTCTAATGAGGGAATTTAAAAGAATAAATAAATATATAAAAGCAAATTTATTTTGTATATTGTGTTAGTATATTTATTATTCTTTGCCTATGAATTTATCCGACTCTTTAAATTTTGTACTAGAAGGTATGCGTTTATTATAACTTTTAAAGTCATTAAAAAGGTTTACATTTAGAAAAATAATAAAAATAATAAGCTTTAAAATAAAGAAAAGCAAAACTGAATTTTGTTATATTTTAAAATAAAATCATCCAGTATGTTTATATATTGAATTTGAGCTATTTCTGTGGACGTCAAATAAAAAACTAATAATCACTTTCAAAAAAACCTTATTCTATATCAGAATAATACCTTGTTAACTCAAATTAATGTTTTTTAAGATTTGTAAATACCTATATAGTAATATACAAATATGAAATTTGCCCTCCAATCAGATTATTTTTAACGCAGTAAAAGACTAAGAAGTATTATCGTTCGAAAGATATGATTAATATGAGTTGTAGAAAAAAAGGCTTACATGAGACCAAAAAGATGAAAAATGGCAAATCAATGAAAATGAACATTCATTATTAGTTTTTCATATAACAATTTTAATATGAGCTCATACTGTAATCACCAATATGTATAGATTATAAAAATAATGAAAATTTAAGAATTATAATGCAAATAATTAGGAGATATACGTAAAAAACCTTATGTAAGAAAACTTCTAAAAATTAGTGGAAATAAATGGATAACTTAAAAAAAAAAGCAATATTTGTTTGTTTATATATATTTATCTTAAAGCCCTAAGATGCCTTTAAGATTAATTATCATAAAGATTTTACACAAACTATACACATTTTTATTAAATTAGAATTTTTGTTACCTGATTTTTTTTTAATATTGGCAAAGATTATGGCAGTATATTAACCATATTTCTTCCAGATTTTGAAATTTCTTACCTTTCAACTTCCGTTTTACTTTGCAAAACAAGAAAATTCACAGAGGGATAAATTGAAAGAATAAAAATAGTTTCACATTATAAATACCTTTATTCATTTATATGCATATATATTTATAAGTAAAAAAATATATGATCAATATTCCTTCCTGTATGTGGCATTGTGTGGCATCCTGTATCCATTGATACGCCAGGATTTTTTTTTTTTTAACCACTTTGTATCCAAAGGAAAACTGTCTAATTATAGTTCAAAAATTTCAAGAGTAAGATTTGTTATCGTGCTAAAACATGCATGCACGCCCCCAAACGTATGATAATGAAAATAAATAAATACAAACTTGGTACTCTGTTATGCTGAATAATTATGACAAAAATAAAGTGAGTTTTTTAGCAGCTTTTTCTAGTTTCGACGTAGTAAAAATGCCTCAACGTAAAAGAAATAAATAAAACAACAGAAATCCTTTTAATATGAATAATCAAACAATTTTAAACCCTTACCAGCAGAAAAACACTTACGAGATTCGCACCTCAGTGATGCTCTTTTTTCTCAATTCTGAAATGAGTAAGTCATTGGAAACACTGTCAAAGTCACATTAAAGGCTATTTTATTGTCAATCTGTATAAATAGTTTGACTGGTAGCTGTATAATATAAAGTATCGTACCCCGGAAAAAACGTATATATACGCCTGGGGCAGTTAAGTGGTTTAGAAATGGACTATTTCTTGAGCTCCTCATTACATAACAATTTAGCATTCCGTCAAAATACTGTCGAAATATTGTTTTTTGTAATTATAATTTAACGCGAATATACACTGCATAAAAAAAGTAGACGGACACTTACTTGTAATACTTTAAAGCCGTTTATTTCTTTAATTAAAGGTATGAGGTTCATTTCTATAATATAATTATATTCTTGAGACATCATATATTATTATTTTTTGGATATAGATTCAATCCTTTTGAATTATGTAGTGGAAAAATTCAGGAAACAAAAATGGTGCATATTTTGCACTGTAAGTTTTCTTTAAAAAAGTAGACGGACACATCTTGTATCACTAAAATAAAACGTTTTTAATAAGGGGTTCGTCTCCAATTTGCTTTAATAAGTTCGTATACTCTGTTAGGCATCGAATCAATGAGATTCTGAATCTTTTTTTGACAGAAAATTTCCCAAATATTTGTAAGAGCTTCTTTGAGCTGGTGAATTGATTCATACTGGCGTCCACCCTCATAAATTTTATGAACAAGTATAGCCCAAATGTTTTCTACAGGATTCATATCCGAACTCTTGGCTGGCCATGGTAAAACATTGAAGTTGTTCTCCCGAAACCATTTTTTTAACGTTGTTAGCGGTGTATATTGGCGCTCCATCTTGTTGGAAAATCCAGTTTTCTCCTCCAAGATCACACGCAAATGGCAAAAGCTCACTGCTTAGTGTTTCAATATAATCTTTATGAGTCTGCTTCTTACTTAGGAACACTAAATTTGTCCTTTCACCATAGCCGACAGCTAGCCACACCATCATGCCACCACCACCAACTTGCCGAGTAGAGTACACTTCGTCTTCTTTCTCCAAACTGTGCCAGTAATATTGATATACCTCTGGGTCATCTAAATTAAATTATTTCTCATCTGAAAAAAACTACAGATATCCATTCTGTAGTCCAAGACATATGGTTTTGAGCCCACTGTAGGCGTTCTGTCATGTGGTGATCCTTCCAGCATGGATGATGTTTTCTCTTCTTATATTCAAAGAGCTCTGAGTGCTTACTGTAGTTATAAATTGTCTGAGAAGTTACATTAGTAATTCCTGTGCTTATTCGAACTCTGGGAATTGATGCTCCACTTTTTTTCAGCTCAGTAAAAAATTTTCTTCGGTCTCTAAGCGAAAGTTTCTTTGGCCGGCCACTCTTTTTTCTTACGCCATGGGCTTCAGGAGTACGTAGAAAATAGCTGATGCTACTTTTGCATATTAAAAGTAGCCTACTAATTTCTCTGACTCCTTTATTAACATTTTTTCAGCGCTATAATCTGTCCTTTCTGGTAATCAGTTAGAGGAATTCTTCGTGGCATGGCGCATTCATCTCCAAGAAATTTAACTACGTAAAACCATCTTATCAAACACGTTAGCAATTGACAAAATGCCAAATGTACATGTACATGCAAAACTGGTATTCCGCAAGAAACACTCACTTAGATAATTGCAGTTTTTGACCAGTGTCCGTCTACTTAAAAAAAAAAAAAATATTGTGCAAATGTATATCTTTTCTCTTTTCTGCATTTCCCAACATTAAAATTATAAATAATTGAATATTTTTATTTGTCTGTCAAAAATATGAAGATTGATACGTATAAACATGTTAAAGAATTTTAATTGACATTTCCTATTAAACAAAGATGGGGTTTTAAAAAATTGTAAAGAAGTGTCCGTCTACTTTTTTTATGCAGTGTAATTTAATTCTAAAAAGTTCTAGGTGTTACAGAAGTTAAAACTGTTATTAAAATGAGTTTTTATTAATTTTAATTTTTAAAATAGAAATAATAATAAAAATGCATAATGATTTTCCAATATTCTTAATTAGGTGGAATATAAAAAAAGAAAACAAAAAATAGTTTAAAAAGTCTTAAACGTGAAAAAAATCCAAACTAAAATTTACATCACTTTAGACATAGATACTTTATTTTTATTAGTTCAAATATTTTAAAGATATTATTAACAAAGAAATATTATTTAATGACATTGATTTAACTTATCTCTCACCATAGTTTGACCATAAATATTCATATTAGCTTCAGAGTTCGTACTTAGATAATTTACCAAAAATTAAATATTTATTACGGTTAAATTATATATATATATATATAAATTTCAGATAACATGTTTAGCTAATTGAAATGTTGTGATTATGTAATACTTTTCTAACTTCTCCTGAAATTGAAATTCGTACCCATAAGTGATAGAACCTGCGTGATTTATTTATATTTAGAAATCGGTGTATTCATTTAGACAGCGATATGACCACGAATTCCATTCATTTTGAAGGAGCTCTCAAACTCAAATCTAGTAATTGAAAGACGATAAATTGAAAATGTGAATGGGGCACTGTAATTGAAAGTGATGCAAATTCTATATAACTATCGTTCAGAATCGACTGATTATCCCCTTTAAACTTTAGGTAATTGTTAAATTTACAGAGCGATTGAATTAAATTATATGCAACTCTCAAACAAAGAAGTTTAGATAATACTTATAGAATATTTAAAATTACGTAAACCTTTGTCTTTTAGCTATAAGTATAAAACCCTAAAATAAAATAATTGGGGAGATTTATCAGTTATACGATTAAAGTGTGTCTTATAAAGTTAAACTGAAAACTTTGGGAAATTTTTGTTATATTAAATATTTTTTAATGTCTTACATGCAAAATTGAATAAAGTATCCTACAGATAGAGGCGCATAATTCTTGAAATATTTCTGTGATTATGTTTTGTACACATTGGTCAAATTAGAACAGTCTTATATTCCGCTTATAAGAATATGTCAGTTACTTCCTCAAAACAATATATCGCCAATTTCTGAGAATTGGTAGGAGAAAAACCATACTTTTAAAGTTGATACACCTCACAAATAAGTTGCAAGCTTAATTTACACATAAACTGGAGTTATTTGAATTTTGTATATCGATAATAATCCTAAATGCATCGTTAATAGGGATCTTGCAATACCTCATTTCTCTGACTGTTAGGAATTTTACATTCAATTCAGCCTTTATAATTTTTTCTCACACTTTTCACAACATCCATTTCTTCATTTTTTGTTGACTAATCCCACATATTTCGTTTAATTCTATTGGTTAATAAAATGTTCTCAGAAGGCTTCTTTCTTATACTTCGAAAGATTTTCTTTTCGTTTTTTTATGCACTGATAACATTACGCTCAACGCTATCGAAACCGCTCCTTCGATTTTTCATTATTCTACACGTTTCCAGGCGTTCCACACGTTAAAGACTTTTCCGATGTTTACTTATTATGAACTTTAGGTTTCTAGACACTTAGACTCTAGATAAATGGTAACACCTGATAATTAGCAAACTTTATAATTAGTGGAATAATGCTAGCACAGGGATGGGAATGGAGGAGATGTCCTGTAAGTAATTGAACGCTGGTGAGAGAAATAGAAGATTTTGGATTAGTGTTTTGCTTTCAGATAGGGCTGGAAAATATCTAGAATTTCAATTAATATTTTATAAATACAAGTTCCAGTAATTCTTAAAATAAGTAAATAAATAAATAAATAAAAATAAAAATAATATAAAATAAAATAAAAAATAAAAAATAAACGCACTCTCATAATAATTTATTACATTAATGAAATAGATTATTATAAAAATTCTATCGCATAGTATCATAAGTAGCTATAATTAAAATATTTGCCATCAAATTACAGTATTAACTTTATGTAATTAATATTTAATGAAATTTTAACAGTTTAACGCATCATGAAAATAATGTAAAATTTTAAAAGGCTATTGACATAAAATATAGAACCTTATAAAGATAAAATATTCAAAAATCTAAATTGTTAACAATGCATTTATAGCAATTTTTAATAAAAGATTGGATCTAATGGAAGTAACTACAAGTATCTTAGTGAAATAAATAATTTATTAGTAAGTATTATGTTTTATTAACTCCTTTTTTATTATATGTAATATGATAAAAAAAATCTAAAGCAAAGAAAATAACGATAAATAGAGAATACACTCATTCTAATATTTATAAGGACACTTTATGTTTTGAAATAACTAATGTAAAAATAATTGTGAACAAGATTATACTAAGTGCACTTAATATATCTAGTATTCTAAAAACCAAAACTATTATTATTATTTATTTTTAATATGAAACAAAGATAATAAAAAATAGTGCAAAATATTTTTTCTCCACGTTTTTAGATGTTCATAATTATAGGGACAATCAAGATTTTTTCGTTTTATTTAACTTGCTAGCGGATAAATTACAGTTGACATGCGAATTTGTTAACTACTGGGTTAGATTAATTCATATATAAGCCTTCAAGTTTTCTTGGACGGACATTACTGATAATTCCTCGAAAAAAAGAACGTTCATGTAGTGAAGTATGATAAATGCGTTTTAAGTGGAAGGGTAATTTCTATCCGCCGAATTTCTAATGAAATTCGAAGTTCTAAAATTGCTGAAGGAAATGTGACCAAACGTTGAACTTCTGATTCGATAGGAGAGAGATCTGATGCAAAATAGAGTTGTTTTACAGAGATCGAAAACTCATAATTCCTTTTACTGTTCTATTCTTAATGACTGCTGCTGAATTTGCTCGTAATTTTTAACGAAAGGTTGGGGTCCACATTTATGCATGTTTAAAATAATTAATAATATGTTAAAATGAATAAAAAAACCTGTAATAATCAATAAACATTTAATGGGGGAAAGAACGTCTGTGTTAAAGTTGAAGAAAGACAATATTAAATGGTAAAATGTTGTATTTTCGGATGAAAAACATTTTATTCTTGATTAACCAAATGGTTTTAACAGTTACTGGCACGATCTGAAGATAGCAAAAGACAGAGAAGATTTTTCAAAGGCAGATATGAATCGGACATTTTAAAGGTGGATCTATGGTGCTCTGGGGAGCTGTTTCTACTGAATGCAGAATGAATTTAGTAATTTTTTCTATTATTATGAACATCAAGAGAATATCCGCAAATTTTAAACGTGGAATTATCAGATTTTTGTTAGATTTTAGAGAGGGGTGGGGGTGGGAGTGTGGGGGGGGGGAGGGGTAATAAATTTTTTTTTTCAACAAGACTTACATTTTTGCTCTACTTCTAGAGCAATAGAAAATAGTTTGAAGAAAGAAACTTCTGTATTATTGCCGTTTTCGTGGCCTAAAAGTTGATTAGAAAAGTGCATGCAAGTGGAAAGTAATTTTAAATAGTTTAAATGTATTCAGAATATCTTCTGTGCTGTATGAAATGGTATTGAAACTGAATATTAAAAAAAAAAAAAATGTATATATATATATATATGCCAGAGAGAATGTCTGATTGTTTTACCCTAAAAAGAGACCCTATAAAATATTAATTTAAAGAATAACGGAAAAAATAAACTTTGATTCGAGGTGTCCTTATAATTGTGAACACCTGAAAAATCATCTTTTTGACCGTATTTAAAGTTTTTTAAGATAGAAAAACGATAAAACTTATTAAATATAGTATATTATTGAAATTTAAATTAATAAAAAATATATTTGTTTAAATAATAGTGTTCAGTATTTAGTTAATATAGAAAAACATATAGTTAATTATAATTATGAGAACCAGTGTAGTGGTGTGAAAAATTGCTTTTTAGAGCTGAGTTGATAACGTAGTATCACGATTGACTAATATGCTGTAAGTGATGGGTCGGTATTAATCCCTTGATATGGCCAAGGCACATGTCATTAAAATTTTGATCCTCTGCGAAAAGGGTGGCTCACTCGTTACGGTAACCGACGTAAGCATTGATTATACGGAACACAGAGAATATTGCATCCACGGCAGACTTTATGTATAACAATTAATATACAATACCAGTCTTTGGCCAGTTGTTTAACTGAAACGCAATATTCTGATATTCTCTCGCAATATTCTGATTATATATCACGAATCCATACAGTTGACCCCCCCCCCTAACAAAAAAATCCCTTTCAACTAACCTGGTTGCAAATCGTCCTATAGATATGTGTCTGAGGCCGATCGATTAGTTATAAAGACTAGTTTATAACAGTATAGTTAGATTTTGCTTAGGGGCTTGTCTACATATTACAGCTTGCATAAACTTCTTTTTTTTTTTTCAATGGCAATCCATATTTGAATTTTCAGATCAAGTCAGTTCAGAAAAAGGTCCTATTTATATAAATTTAATTAGTTCTTGATAGAGATACAATCGAAAATGTATCAGGGGTCCGTCCATATATTTAGAAAAAATAAATTATAATCTCGCATATAAAGTGACTTATTCATTAATAATTATACCGTTAAAAATGTACATATGAAATAAAATGAAGTTAAATTACTAAAGGTGTTGTGTTTGCATGTAAATTTCTTTAAATAACCACAGAGAACTTCCATAATAATGTCACAAAGAGATTGCGATTAGTACACAAACAGCGCGATAAACAGTCCCGTATAACGCCGGTTAAAATAAATTTACCAATTTCACATAGTTAATCAAATTTATAGTTCTTCTAAAAAGTAAATGACTTATATTTTTTTTTATCTTAATTATAGTCTATTATTTAATATATATATATATATATATATATATATATATATATATATATATATATATATATATATATATATATATATATATATATATATATATATATATAGTTTTATTTAAACAAAAATGAAATGGTTTATTAGGTCTCTTTATGCGTTAAAATTTAAATAGTTTGAAGGGTTCGAACCCTACAAAATTCAGTTACAAAAATGCAGATTTCAAGATAAAATAATAATAATAATAATAATGTTCATGACGATAATAATAATAATAACAGCGGTAAAATCTAAGAAAAATGTTTAATATTTAAGAAAAAAGTATTTATCTATTTCTTAGAGATGGGAAAAATAGAATGATTTGTTTTCGAGGGATTTTAATAATCGAATGATTTTATAATCGATTATCGATGATATAAAAGCGCAGCATAAGTGTTCTCTCTATTTATACTTTATTTTTTCACACATCGCTATGAAATTTTAAGGTATAACCTTTAATAATTAAGAATTATTTAACTTCTTAGGTAGATTTTTTTTAGAATCGACCTATAATAATTACTGAGTTTTTCTTCCTTCATCTTTCTCTTTGAACGCATATATATATACAGGGTGTTCCAACAGTCCCACACCCCCTCCCAACTCAAAAATGAGTCGGATTTTTGAAAAATGGAGAAACACGTATTTAATGAATTCGACAGGAACCTCTTTTGGTGAAAATTTTGGGCCCGGGAAGGGGGGGGGGCGCTAGAGAGGGCAACTTTAAAATTTCAAATGTACGTCTTGCGATGCGACCCTGGAAACGCCTCTTCAAGACAATGAATTTGATATAAATAGTTTCGCCCTACGATGATTATTAAAGGAGATGCATGAGTTTTTAGTCTTTTGAAATGTAGATTTTATGTATCCCCTTTAATAATCACTGAAGGACAAAACTATTTATACCAAATTCATTATCTTGAAGAGACATTTCCAGGGATGTATCACAAGACATACCTTCCCGTTAGAAATTTTAAAGTTGCACTCCCTAGCAGCACTCCCTTGCAGCACTTCTACCACCCCCTTGCCCGGGCTCAAATAGTTTTGGGAAAAGCATGTCTTGTGATACATCACTGTAAACATCTCTTCAAGGCAATGAATTTAGTATAAACAGTTTTGTTCTGTAGTAATTATTAAAGGGTATACATTAGTATAAAATCTACATTTCAAAAGTCTAAAAACTTATGTATATCCTTTAATAATCATCGTAGAGCGAAATTACTTATATCAAATTCATTGTCTTAAAGCAAAGTTTCCAGGGATGCATCACAAGGCATACCTTTCTATTTGAAAATTTAAAGTTGCCTTCCCTAGCATCCCCTCTAGCCCCCTCCCGGGACCAAACTTTTTTCACCAAAAGAGGTCCCTCTCGAATTACTTAAAAAAGTGTTTCGCCATTTTTCAAAATTTTGACTCATTTTCGAGTTAGGAGGGGTGTGTGGGACTTTTGGAACGCACACACACACACACACACACACACACACACACACACACACACACACACACACATATATATATATAGCTGAATCAATTGAAACACAAATTTGAATGTCGGTTTACCATCGAAATAGCTTAAGTGATTTTGTTGGTTACTAATGGTTCTTAATGTTGGTGATTTTGTTGGTCTAATTTTGAAAGCCTTTACTTGAGTTGATGATTGTATTCTTTCAATTAATTTTTACCCCCATCTAAAACTTTTTTATTAAATAAAAGAAAAATTATTCAATATTAACAATAAAAGTTAATCCAAAAAATATTTTTTATCGATAAAAATAAATACTTTCCTATTTTTATATAGTACAGATTAAGTGAAAACAAATAATTAACAAACTTTGTTCCTTTTTCTAATGCTCTCATATTGTATGGAAAAAAAATGAGAATAATTCCGAATATCACATATCCTTCCATTCATTGTTATATAAACGATAATATCAAACTAAATTAATAAATGTTGTTGAATATCTTTAAAACAATATAAACATTTTTTGTTTGTAAGTCTTTTATTATGTCATTTGATCTCTTAACAAACTAAGTTTATTTCCTTAACATTATTTTCACACTAGTCTGACAATCCTTTTATGAGATACTCTGTAAATATATAAATAAATAAATAAAATAGTCATAATAATTATTACCAAAAATATGTCAGAAAACACTTTATGAGTTTTTACATTTTTAAAAATATTATATATTTTTTAATTTTAAATACTAACAATTGAATTTGACTTTAATAAAATTTTATTCATGTTCAAATAATACTAATTTAAATATGAAAAGTACATAAAATATGGGACGTTTATAAAATTAAATGTCATAAGAACTTTCCTTATTCTATACGGAAGGAACTCCCATACCTTTTCAAAATAACAGAAAATGATTATTATTATTATGTTTTTTCTATTTTTATAAAAAAGTAATTGTCTTGTTTTCTCTTATTAAATAACTAAAATATATTTTCGCCTTGAATCTCGAACAATATAGAGTGCGTATTAAATATTATGAATTACATCAAGCATAGATATTCGAAATTTTAATTACAAGAGTATAACTGAAAAGAGACGAGCATTACTGTTTGGTAACTAGAATTAAATTACTGTCAAAGATGCTGATATGTCTGAGAGGAGAGCATGTTTGAGAAATTTCCTGTAATGTTTGAAAATCTCCTAACAGGAAATCATTTGCCTCGAGAAGATATTAAACTTAAATATGAGTTCGAAATTAATTGAAATTATTGAAATTACTGTACTTTAACATGCTTTTAAAATGCTTTAAACTGAAATGTTGTAAAATGTGAAAATTAATATCGAAGAATAGTTCGATTTAAAATAGAGATATTAGACGAATAAATTCTTAAAAGCATCTATTATTAACTTAAGGATACCTTAAATTTGAATTAATATTTGACTTTATGTCATTTTTTAATTTGATTTTAATAATGTTTTATTATTTAGTTGTCATGCGACTAATTCTGTGATGCTTGTGTTTTTATTATTTTATTATTATATTTTGTGTATCTTGATGTTTTTAAATATTTATGCTTCTTCTTTAGTAATGAATTTTAAATAAATTTATTTTATTTTATTGTTAATGTAATCCTACAAAAATGAGAATGTAGAATATGTTAAAATGTTATCTTCATTTTTTTTTTTTTTTTTTTTTAGCTTTAGTAAATAAAAGTGGACATTTTAAAATTAGATATATAGCAGTTAAACGGCACATTTATAACATCGCAAGCAATGGACATACGCAGCAGTGAACACTACACTGTGTGTTTAGATCCACCGTCTAGGTCGCCACTGTTGTAGTTGCTGGTGATTTCGGTTATTGTAGTACTTTGGTCACTGTGAAAAATGTGTAACCACCTCCGTTCTTCTCTTGAATTAATACGCCGCAGTTGACAAACCATTGCCGGAGACTTGAAATTTTATTGTCATACACTATTTCAATATGTACTGAAAACGACTGCATGTGAGAGTAACCTGTCAAATGCACCGTTTCTGAAATCGGTATTCCCAAGCGCGGGCCTTAAAGATTTTACTTTTCTTGAAAACTCATAGATCAGTTAGTTTTTCCATAAGTCGCTAAGTTAGTTTTTCCACTAAGTAGCTATGTGGAAACTTTGGCAGGGACGCTCTCTATACTGGCAGAATCAGTCGTAAATGCGGTATAGTTTTACCACCGCACTTTAGAATGTAGAAAACGAGGGGGAAAAAAGCTAAAAATCCATAGAAAAACAATGAGAGGAAAACGGAAAAAAAAAAAAAAAAAAAAAAAACCTCACAATGTTAAGTGTGTGGGGAAATAAAGGCTAACACCGGAGGGAATAAAAGGACAAAATTGACTAGAAAAAGACATGTAGGAGCGGGAGGGAGGGTTGGTTCATTAAACCTATCGTCGAGGGTTTATTATGCCTCGCTTATTATTTCTAGGTTATTATAAGGAAAGGGCATGTTTACAAACAAACGCTCCGTCAGTCAATCTTTGCCACTCTCGAGTGGCAAAATATCAACCTGTATTGGTGGAAATACCAATGTTATGCCACTTTACCCATAACTTGACTGTGAGTGACGTCACGTGCCCCTTTCTAGGTAAGCTCATTACTCTAAATGAAGAGTGGTCATAAAATATTGTCTCTTCTTTGAATATGTGTTATGTTGTCTTTGTACATGATACATATATGCACACATATTTTAATCTGAGATAAATTTAAAAAAAAAAATAATAAAACAGGCATATACATACTATTTTCTAAGTACATTGCTGATCATCAAAATTACAATACCATGAAGGCAGTACGCAATAAACGTTGTTTACTAGGATGCGCAAATAAATAGAATTTTTGAAAACTTGCATTAATCCCGCAGGATTAACACCATCTACAGGAATTGCTGACAATCATGTCTTTTCGTCCAAAAATATATCTAAGAATTTTTAAAAATTAATATACTCAACTTTTTATTTTAAATTAATGGAGAAAATTTTCCACAACTGCTATTCAAATTCAAATTAACTTATTATTTTCTATAAAATAGTTTATGAATTAATCGTATTTTATTAAAGTATTTAAATTGATATTTTATCAAAGGGTAAACTTACGTTATTACATAATTTCTTTATTTAGTTTAATAATAATATTTAGAACATAATCAAATTAGTCTACAAATTATTTGTATTGCAATTAAAGTAACAGCAGCAAACATATGTGTGTTTAGTCAGAAATATATCAAGAAAGAATGCTATCAATATCCTTTTTTTTAAGTATGTTCTTTGTTGAATAACGTCGATAGTTAAATTAATGCTCTTTTCAGCTGAAATCACAGCAAAAATTAAACAAATTGACATTAATTTTTATTTGTCTATTTTAGTATAAAATAAATTGTGCTTACTATAATTGAAAACAAAATGTTTTTTCAAATCTAATTTTTACATGTAGAGTAATTGAATGAAAATATTTATTCTACAAATAAATAAATAAATAAAATAAACATTTTACCTGATAAACAAATTCTATTTCGTTAAGTCTGATTATTAATTTTAAAATACTAAATTCATTTTGATAGTTTTAATTTCTAATGAAAAAATAAATAAATAAATAAATAAAAATAAAATAAATAAAATAAAACATCTTAATTTCAATTACTACTCTTTAAATATTGTAAGTTTTTAACTAATATTATATTTCTTTTTCTCTGTAAAACATATTTAAAATTTCGTTTTTCAATTTTACATTACGCCGCTTTCTACAAGAAGTGGAATTTGTGTATACTAGTAACTGCATATAAGGTAAAGTGCCTTAATTCGTCCCCCAATCACCTTTAGGCCCTTTGGAGCTATAATTTCGTTGAAAACCTACCAGATTTAGATGTTGCATGCACTAACTATGTACAAACATCTAAACATAGCCAAATTGACTAAAAAAATGTGTTTAACAAGTCAAAAATCTGTATTTCAAAAGTTACCTATATTTGCCAAAAGAAAAAAAAAAAAAAAAAAAAAAAGGTGCCAATTTCGTCCCTCTCAAAAAATCCATTGAAACGGAACTTTACTTATGAATAAAAATTTATTTCGGAATGAATAAATGTATAAAGAACTGTAGTAATCAATTGAAAAGTAATTGAAAAAAATATTAGGTATTTAAACATTAGGGAAATAATCCGACTCAAACCAACTGAAAATTAGGGCAAGATTTTGGCACTTCTCATTTCAACTGTTAATTGACACCTTCACAAAATTGGCAAGAAGATTACGTGTGGTCAAATGGTACCGCATGAGCTCAACGAAATGCAAAAGAATCAGGGAAAATCAGTCTGCCAATCGTTGCTGCGAGAGGTTAGCCGAGATTGATGGCGTCGAATTCTTATCTGTGATGAGAAGTGGGTACTGTACGATAACAAAAAAACCGCATATCAATGGCTCTGCCCACATCAGCCTGGAGTCAGGACGGTCCAACCTGGGATGAATTTAAAAAAATGCACTTTTGTGCGTCTTTTGGATGTCGATAGGAGTTGTGCATTGGGATCTTCTTCCTCAAGGACAAAAAATGAACTCATATGTCTATTGCACTCAACTGAACCGCGGTCAACAGAAACTCCTAAAAAAAGGCTTTAATACAGCTCGAGTTTTCTTCCAACAAGACAACGCAAGGCCACACGTTTCAAACCAGACTCGTAAGAAGCTGAATGAGTTGGACTGTGAACTTCCCGCTCACCCGCCATATAGCCCCGACATTGCCCCTATGGATTATCGTTTGTTCAGGTCGCTAGAGAACTTTATGCATCGACAGCGCTTCAACAACGAATACGACCTCCGACAAGGCATTGTCGACTTCTTCGCTCGAAAACCAGCGGAATCCAGAAATTTTAATGTTGCAGTCACGTTGGAAAAGTGTTGTTGAAAGTAATGTTAAATATGTTAATGAAAATATGTTATAATTGTAATGTTTTTTAACGATTAATAAATGATTAGAAACCGGACAAAATTTTTGACTCAACTTAATACATATATTGCGGAATCTCCTCTTTTAAAAGTCGATGATGCGATCACTGGTACTTCTTTATGTCTTTTAGGTTGATGGGAGCAGCAGTTTGCAGCACATGGCTACTTGATGACAGTTGATCAGTTACCATGAAATTTTTGCCGTATGGGGGACGAGGAAAGTGGTACGAAATTGAAACCATCTTACTTCACAACATGGCGGAATTTCAGTTATCGTAAAACGAACTAAACATCTGAATATTCACTGTATGCTACTATTAGCATCTTACTAACTTAGAATACATGCAATGTATGAGAAATAATGATTTACCGAAAGTTAAATAACATTCTACAAAAGGCATTATAAGAACTCATCTTTTCTAGAAACAGGAAATCCAACATATATAACAGATGTCTGTGTCTTGGCGAACGAAATTCTCACTACTGACTCGTTATACCTAGAGCCCCTTAAATAAAATATATAGGCCGGCGCATCACCGCCATTTTTTTGCCTCCGAAGAGGACAGCATTCCCGCTTGGCGTCCTTATCGCTTCCCTAATGATTTTAAGAAATCTTGATCTGAAGCTAATCCGATTAAAATAAGAGCAATAAGCAACAATAATATCCCTAAAAACCCATTTTTTTTTTCACAGTACATTCTCTGGATGTCTTTTTATTCTCAGGAAATCCTATGGATGTACTGGACTGAGGTAAAATGTGTTGTTAGGGCGGTTTCTGTTTCTCTCACAAAATGTCACGAAAACTCAAATACACAGTAATGGAAGGTCTGTGAACACTTTATATTCTCTTCTTGAATGTCCAGTTTATCGCTGGACAAACTTCCATATCATAGTTTATCATAAAATTATGAAATATAATAAAATGAGTTACTCTAACGTAACGTAAGACGATAAAAAAAAAAAAAAAAAAAAAAAAAAAGTTTGTTGTTTGTTTATCAGAGAAACACGCTGGGTACATGTGGCAACCCTAAGGCAACAAAATGCCTGAAGCGCCAGCTCGTATAGATAGTTATACCTATCACTTCTTCTGTCTGGCGTAACAGATGACGTCACTCAGGGA
Organism: Salticus scenicus; assembly: GCA_963930645.1. Lineage (NCBI taxonomy): Eukaryota > Metazoa > Arthropoda > Arachnida > Araneae > Salticidae > Salticus > Salticus scenicus. The sequence continues at coordinate 87,908,844 of OZ005649.1, read as the reverse complement.
TAAGCACAGAAATAAAGGAAGGTGAAATGCATTTAATTTAAAAACTTGTATTTTTTTTATCTTGTAAAATCTGTTTATGTATTGGTTCGTTAAATAAAATAATATAAGCAGTGCTAATCTTTTCAAATTAAAACAAACTATTTCCGTTATATTTTTCACTAGATGTAATTTTTAATTTTATTTTTTTAAATATATTTATTTACCAAAAGTGTTTTCATGACAATTAAAATTTTTAGGGATATAAGCTGTAAATAAATACTCATTTAATTAGGTATTCTTTTCCGAAACTTCTTTTTTTTTTTTTTTTAGTTTCTGTTAATCTGTATTTTATTTAACTTTTTAACTATTCAACTTAACCCCTTAACGCGCGCTGTCCTCGCTGCGAGGACGCAAAATTTAAAATCCACCTGCAAAAATTCATCCCGGACATTTTTTAGCAAAAATTCACGTTTATAACATACCAGAAGAAGCCGGTTTTTTAAACCTTAAAATTTAAAATTTCTTTTAGTTTAATTTAGTTCATGAATTCCGGTGGAAGTATAATTTAAATGTTTCAAATTGTCTTGCGCCGCAAAGGGTTAAAAGATTTATTAATTGAAAAAAATATTTCTCTATCTCTGTCTCTCTCTCTCTCTCTCTGTATATATATATATATATATATATATATATATATATATATATATATATATATTGTGAGGTTGAGACGTTAGAACGTCACCACAGTTGTTTCAATTAAGCTGGATCCAGCAAAGTAGGAAGTGGGGACGGTTAAAATCACTCCGTCGCCAGTGGCTCGGTGACGGTTGAGGTCGAGATAGTTTTGTGTCGGCAGGGTGCTGCATTAAAAGACTTAGATTTTGAATATTAGTTAAATTAGAAGTGATTTTTAAAAGTACGGATTGAAATGTAGTGAAAGGAGGGTGTAGGAAGAAGTATAAAAATAGAGATGGTTTTAGTAGACAGTGTGGATGTTGGAGGATCTTATAGCGAATGTGATGATTCTTATTTTGGTGAATATCGAAAGTAGAGTAGAGGAGATTTAGTGGCGTGAAGTTAAGTAGCGTTGAGTGTTGGTGAGTGCCTACTAGTTTTCGGAAGGTTCAAGCTGGGATAGAAGGGAATCCTCTGTCCCATAGTGAAGCAGTATTAGTGAAGTACGAGTGCAATCGTCTCTACACCTTCGGCTATCTGCGGTGGTGAGATATTTAAGATTATCTACTTAAATTGTTGATTCATATATTTTGATTAAGTAAAACGTTGACTGAGCTAAGCTTTAGTACCAGGCCGCCCTCCCATTAATCTGCTCAAATAAACTTCAGTTATTGTTATTTAAAGTCTTGTGTTCTCTTAGTAATCTAAGTATTTAAGTTAAGATGGAGTTTGCAGGAACGCAAACTCCACAGTATATATATATATATATATATATATATATATTAAAGAAAGAGGTTTTAATCGTGTGGTGATATTTTAAGATGCAGATAACTTTTCAATTACGTGATTAATGATACTTACAAGAAAAAAAAAAATAATCTTAGGATGATTACATTATTGCTGCTTAATTAATAAATCATGATATTTGATAGTGCGAAAATTTATGATTATCTAAATATACATATATTAAGTATATATTCACTATTAAATGTTTAAATAAATGTAAAAGTTATTCTTATTTAATGAAAATTGAACTTTATATAAAAAAAGTATTACACAGATAAAATAAATAAATAAATAAATAAATAAACTGTTGTACTTATTTCAATACTTAGCATTTTTTCGCATGAGAAAAATTTGTAAAGATATTACTTTTATAACTTATCTATGCATATATTTATGAAGAAAATAATATAAACACTTTATTTTAACTGCAGAAACAAAAGTACTTTTTTTTTAACCTAGAGGCAACCAAAATTTATTCAAGTACTATACAATACACAACTTATATGCTCAAAGAAACTTTTAAAGTTGCCCTCAGTTTATTTTTACTTTATTTTTTATATAACATTTTGCTTTTTTGGATATTTCCAACAACTCATTGTTTTCACGCTTAAATACATTTAAACGCATGGAATAATTCTGGATGATATACATACTGTAACAGTAATTTAATATTTGAGAATGTTGTAGAAAGTGTACTTACATAAAATAAATAAATAAAGTAGAAAGTGGTAGATAATTTTTTAATTAAAAAATATTTCTTTTTTCAGTAAAAATAAAAATTAATTTTGTTTTATAATATAATTAATTATAACATTTATCTTTAAGCAAGTTAAAATTTGTTTGCGTAATCAAATTAAAACATTTATGCAGAAGAAGTGGTATTTTGTATATTTTTTTCAACTGTTTATGAAAAGAGTATATTAATTCATGAAAAAGATATATCAGTTCATCGTATATTAATATTTTAAATATCCATGTAGAAATACGAAACATCAATATTTTTTTATATAATTAAAATTAGTTCATGTAGCCTTTTCACTACATTAATATAAACATAGTTATTAGAGTTTAAGGTATAAAATTAGATGTATTATACACAGTACATCCAATTTTTGAAAATATCCAATTTATGAAAAAAAGTTTGTTCTAATTTTACTAACACTACCTCAGACAATTCCGACTAAATATTCAGATTACTTAAGCGTACGATAGCGATGATGAGAGAGCTCCGGTTGCACTATTTGCAACCGAGTGCCTCATGTTGTTTATAGGGCCAATGTTTGCACTAAAAATAATTTAATGTTGAATTCTATCTAAGCGCGAATCATTAATTTTTTCTGTTTTAAGTTGCAAGATGTGCGTGTGTACGTCCTCATGCACGAGCATTCGCATTAAGTGTGTACATCCTCATGCATGTACAAAATGAAATTTGATGTAGATAAAAAGTTATCCCTTTTTTCTTAAATATTTTTCCTAGACATAATAAAATATTATAGTAAAGCACTTCACAGTTACATTAAATAAAGAAAAGTGTTTTCTCTTAAGTATGGGTTGGGGACAAAATCTCGCGAGGACAAAATCTCGCCTATATAAGTGAATGGAATGCAAAAAGGAGTTGGTAATTATTAATAATGTTGTATAAAATTTCATAACAACCCATACCATAGTCAGAGCATTCACATACAGACCAGAGCATACCATACAGATACCTCAGAAATTGTTATAAATTTTGCTTAAAAGAGTTTAAAGACTATGTTAATTAACGTTTGTCAAGATTAGTCATAAAGAATTCAATCGTACTTATCTATTTTAAAATTTTTAATTAAGGTTTCTGAACAGTGCTCAGCTCTGATGTCAGCAGTGAAGTACAATATTTTAAAAATGTATTTTCAATGGTGAAAAGCAAATGATAAAATAATTTAAAATTAAATATATATAAAGCAATAAAATTCTATTGTATTTATTTATTTATTTATTTTAATTAATTAATTTAGATCAGAGATCCTACGTGACACAAATGCAAATTTTCAAATAGATTATACTACTTTTTTTTTTTTTTTTTTTTTTGATGCGATATTTTGTTCCGCGATATTATGTCCGGATCCCCTTAAGTATTTGTACCCCTGACCCTTAATAACGTATAGCACAACCTGAAATGCACTTTCATTAATTTTCAATTATAGTCCCACTGCATTCTAATTCTTTTGGATAACCTTGTAAACAAATGGTGAATGGTTTTCATACCATATTCTACAAAAAAACATACTTTTATTAATCTAAAAAATGTATGTTTATTTCATTTGGGTTTGTGCAACTTACAGATGTTAAACTGTACTTATCTGCAATACTTCCATTGACATAGTATCTTTGATTACTCTTGGATGTCCCTGTACACGAACCATCAGCGAAAATTTTTGTGTAGTATTCCTATGTATGGCGCTTTTAATTCCAAGTTTAGACTTCCTGCTGCTACATATTCATGAAATATTCTGATAACAGACATACAGACACACACGGAGACCAGCAGATAAAAACATGTTTTTCGGAATCAAAGATCGTTACATCGTGTAATTGTAACACAAACTCAGTTTCCAAAATTTGACCCCAAAACAATACTTTCGTTACCACATTATGGGTAAAAGAAAGTAAAAAAATGTAGCTTTCTACCTCAAACACTGAGAGATCAATTAATTACGACTGTCCGCAATATTCGCAATATTCGCACTATTCTTCGGCTTCTACAGCCCCTACGATGCGTAGTACGGAGCTCAGTGTGCTCAGAGATAATTTGAAACGATTCTTATTTCACATCTACTCTAATTTACGGTACTCTTATGGTGTTTGCTTTTATCGCAATTCAGGTGATTCTCCGTTCCGCTCGGTCATTCACCAATCAGTAACGACTACAATTTACCCCTTCAGATGCTGTGTTTTGCCTCACAGTTCAATTTGTATACAATTGCTTTTATACATATAAAAAATGTCGTATATTTGCTAACATTATCTTCATGCGCCCAAGATTTTGCTAACAACCCTCCCCCCCCCCAACACACACACACACTTCGTTCAGAGTTTCAAATCACATTTTCTCCCCATTCACAAGTACTTCGTCGATTCATCTGCTTCAGGAATTAAGCCTTTATTTATCAGATTAACTTAGTACACTAATGGCAATACGGTGACTCAAAAATCCATTTCTATAAAACTTTCAGGTGGCCATAAGTCAAATTGCCACTTAATGTAAGAACTACCACTATTACTAATATTTTAAATTAATTAAAAATAATTAAATGTTTAGTTTCCTGAATCATTAATTTGAGATAGACTAAGTATCAGAAATTTCTTTTTCGGAATTGAGAACTGTAGTACACCATGGTAGTAATACAACGTGAAAATTTTCGGCATAATCGCTTAAAGAATTTTCATTGTTTATCTATAATGTACATGTTTAGACAATTTTGTAATATTTTTAAGTCGTGTTGTATTGCAAATAATCTGACGTATCACTGACACTAATTTCCCTTAACTTACGTTTGAATACCAGAAATATATGATTGCAGATTAAAACATAAGATCAATAGAGTAAAATAATAAGTTCAAATTTCTTTAAAAATAATTTAAAATAGGCTTGGAAACAGTCTTATTTTACGTATAATTCTGTGATAAGAAATCTAATGACGTCTCAAACCCCCCTCCCCCGTTCAATTATAAGGCGTATATATATTAAAAATATAAAATTCAAGACTTTTATCAATTTCCCTTGAAACTTGATCAAACTTTTCAAGTGGCAAACTCGTACGAACTTCAAAATATGAAATCAGAATTTCCTTAACAGATATATATACAGACCAGCCACTAAAAATTTAATTTCGTACTAACAGGATCAGAAAACTTGTTATTACACAGAAACCAGAATGAAAATATCTACACTTCGACTAAAATTTGTACTTCTGTACTTTGCTTACAGTATGGTTATGAGAAATTAATTTTCCTTCCTGAGGAGTGTTCATAGACAAAATAAAATTTAGCAAAGAACGTGCATCAATCAATGACTTTTCATGTTTATCAATATAAAAAAGTTATGTATTTTATTATTAATAGACGTTAAAATGAATCGATCAGAAATTTCAAAGATCAAATCAATACCAAAATTCTTCATTTCCTCTAAAGATCTATATAATATAAAGTTAAATTTTTTCTAGGATAAAATAACAAAAGCAATTTGATTGTAAACCTTTAATTTTAAATAATATATATTTTAAAAATTTAAACTTTATTATTATTCTTTTCCTTATTTAAATATTAAAGTGAAATACAATATGACTTTTTAGGTTTAATTAACTATATCCGTTTGTACAGTCTCATAAACTTAATTGCGTTGCTAAGTTATTAATAAAGTCGTTATCTCTTGAAAACGTAATTAAAGTGCTTTACAGTTTTGTTGAATTTAAGCATATTTAATTAATGCTTAGTAAACTAAGTAATATCTTGAATAATTTATACATCTCAAATATGCGTAATGTTTGCTCTGTCTTTAATATAAAGAAATTAGAGAAACTGCGAGATCAGCTAATTAACTTAATTTAAAGAGCTTCAAAATCTTTTTATTTTTATCTCAGAAATATTTGTTTTAGTATTTAAATAAGGCTAATTACCATAACTAGTATTTTTTTAAAAATAATTCAGTCCCATATACGTTTTAAAATTTACGTATATCGAAGCATTGAAAATTAATGTCAATGAGAAAGTATGTGTTAATATAATATCTGTTATTGTATAAATGAAACGTAACTTGAAAGGTTTATAATGATTTTAAATGACATTTAAAATGTTTTGTGATTCATTGCATGTATCTATATCTAATTATATCTGACTAATTTTGCTTATTAATATTTTTCAGAACTGAAGAAGTCATATTTTAAACTAGAGGCAGGTGTAAATAAAGAATCATAAGTGGATCTGTGATGAATATTATAACAGTTTGGCTGGTTCGCATAGGATGACACTGCTCAGATCCCCATCATGTACTTGTTCTCATAAATTTCTACTATATGACATGCTGCATTCGTTTTAAAGAAAGGAAGTTTACCGTTCACGAAGCACGGTTGTGGAATGATACCCATATATGTGGATGATGTGCCCATATACTAAGCTACTCTATTTCCGTTTCGATACATTTACTTCAATAGTACTTCCAAGTGAATAACCCCTATAATGCGTATAATAATAATTATATTATTTCACGCTTCAGTTTTTATACATTTCCATAGTATTTTCAATTGAATAATCCCTATAATCCATACAGTAATTACATGTCTATAATAATAATAATGCCTATTATAATAATATTCCCTATAATAACAATTGAATAATCCTTATAATATAAGGTAGGAAAGAAAACCCCAATAAGTGAAACATTGTCCTATTCGGTTATTTAATGGAATCGCAAATTATGAATAACTTAGGAAATTCTCAAAATAAAATATTTGTAGTTAATCCTGTTCTTTCCAACTTTATAAATGATATTTCATATCTGTCCGAATATGTTTACTATGATCGTTTTCTACTAATACACGTTTAGGCAAAATATTCCCCTTTTCTTCAACGTTATGAAAAAATTTAAATTTCAATAAAATATACTATTTTTATAATATAGTATTTTAATAAATTATTATATTTATAAATAAGATATAATATTTTCAACTGAATAATTCCTGTAATCCCTATAATAATTATATGCCTATAATAATAATAATAATAATAATAATAATAATAATAATAATGCCTCTTATAATAATATTCCCTATTACAGTAATTGAATAATCCCTATAATACGTGGTGGGGAAGAAAACCTCAATAAGGGAAACATTGTCCTATTCGGTTACTTAATGAAATTGCAAATTATAAATAACTTAGGAAATTCTCAATATAAAATATTCGTAGTTAACCCTATTCTTTCCAACTTTATAAGTGATCATGTATGGCCCACTATGTTTACAATGATAGTTTTCTACTAATACACTCTTATGCGAAATTTCCCTTTATTCTTCAATGTTAAAAATAAAATAAATAAATAAAATAAATAAATAAATTTTTAATAACATACGAAATTTTAAAATAAAAATGTTTAAAGGAAATAGGATTTTTAATAGTATTATAAGTGATATTTTAAAACTAGTCAGACAACTCTGCGATCATATGTTCTTGAGATATAGAGTATAGAGTCTAAGAAGCTAACACACTTACAAAGTAATACATTAAGAATTTTACAAACTAACAAACTGGACTCTACATGTAAAACAACTCTAAATCCTCACAGCTCAAAACTTGTAAAAACATAAAAAACCGCAGTTGAAAAAATTTCACGAATACATAAGTTCCTCATACCTATAGTATGGTGGGGAATGAAAAAATTCGATAAACGATGTGAAAGAGAAATTAATGTTTGCATATATAGATATAACAAACACAAATTAAGTAAAAACACAGTGCTGCTGCTGGAAAAAAAAAGTTTTTTTCGAGCCCTGTTACCATTATTGATAATTCTTATGTAAATGATCTCCTGAATCTGAATATGACCCCTATTTTGTCCAATTACGCACTGTTTTCTCAGGATGCCATCCCCTCTTCCATTTTTTTATCACTGTATATATATATATATATATATATATAATGTTTAATATATAACAGTAATAATAATAATTGTTTTAAAAATATATAAAAAATATAATATATAATTTAAGTGGCGAATCTCCCCTAAATTTTCCGCTTGCTGCAAATGCTTGTGTTTTAGAATTTTCCAACTCTGTAGCCCCTCAGAAGATATTTAACAGTTAAAATAATCCTTTCTCCTCCTACAAATCAAATTTATAGCCATAAAATTACCGAAAAGTGATAAAAATAGGGGGCGTCCCTAAAAAAAAGTTGCTAAAATGGATTCAGGAGGTCGTTCTACATAAGAATTTGCAAAAAAGGGTGTTGAGGCCGTTGTTCATGCAGAATAGTGTAATATGAAAAAGCTGTAAGGAAACAAACTTAATGAAAGCTCTAGAATTTAATTATACATTATACACACACACACACACACACACATATATATATATATATATATATATAAATGTAAACAGGTAATTGATTAAAAACATTTTTGTTTTTAATTAAAAGTAGTTTTAAGCGTGTAAGTAGTTGTAGTTTTAAGCTTGATTAAAAACATTTTTGTTTTTAATCAAGCTTAAAGCTACATTGTAATGAATTTCCATATTTAAATTTAATTTCAAGGTTCTACAAATAACTTTTCTCTTTTCGGAAAGTTACTTGAAAATGTCCTATATTTATGTTGTAGATTTTAAAAAACCGTTATTTAAAAAAAGAAGGAAAAGAAACATCTTTTATGCCATTCTGAATAATAACAATTATATTTCTTTTTTTAAATACAGCTGAAAACTTATAAATAAATTAAATGTTTCAAGAAATATAATTCTGTAACTGCTTACAACTTTGAAGATTTATGAAAAAGTATAAATTTCCTGAACTTATTTGATAAAATATAGTTTAACATTTTATTAAAATACATATCATACAGACGTATTATTTATATGAAAGCAATAATGATTGACAGAGTCCATGACCAGTAAGGAGAGAGACATCACGACAAGAGGAATTCAGTTTGCGCTAGGCTTGCACAGAATTAAGGTACCCTAGGGCAGCAACGACATATTACAGCACTAGGGTGCGCCATCCAAGCAATCACGAGAAAAAAAAAATAGAAATTTAAAATTGTAATCTTGTTAGAGATATTATTCCTTTAATATACTTGTATTGAGTAAAGCTTATGATTTTTTTTTTATGTTTTAATTTGTTTAACATTACTAAAGTGAACTTTAAATAGTTTAAGCGAATGTCTACACTGGTTTTTTTTTTTTTTTTTTTTTTTTTTTAGAAAATAGAAAAAAAAAAAAAAAAAAAAAACCCTACTTAATCGAATATAGCGTTCTTATTCAAAATTATAGAAAATTTGCGGTAGGGATTCACAACCTACATACTAATTTTCAGCTCAATTGGGTATTGCGTTTAGATGCTATTGAACTTCAAGTAATTTGAGTCCATTGGCCAAAATAATAAAGAATTTTTCTTTGTGTCCCTGTAAAAAATTATAAGTACTAAACTCATCAAAATCTATAGAGCCCATGCGTCATAACGCCCATGACGCATAACACAACAAAAAATTTTCAACTCACTCGTATAAGGCGTTTAAACGCTATTGCACTTTAAATAACTTGAGTCCATAGGCCATAATGACAACTTTTCTTTGTGCTCATAAAAAAAAAAAAAAAAAAAAAAAAAAAAACCTAAGTGATCGGCGCATAAACACCTATACAATTCGTTCTACTGCGACGTATACCATACCTAATTTTAATTAATCAATCAAAGAATTTAGAAGTTATCATGTTCATTCACATACTTTCACATATATACATACGTCATCGTAAAAATTGCAAATTTAAACTAACGTACACATACATCGAAATCGAATCGTTTCTTGACAATATTTTTCTTATATAATGTATGTTTGGGAAGTTAAAAAAAAAAAAAAAATACTGCCGTTGTTCTTTTTGTGTTTGACGTAGGCTTCCGTCTAAAATGGTGACAAATTGCTGTTAAGCTGTCGAATGTTAAGACAGGTTATTAAAACACTATTTCATTTAATCAGACCATATAGTATTGAATATTGTGTATTTAAATGTCATATCAAATATGGCAATTAAATTAATATTGCTCTGCTATTTTCTTGTGTTACGCACTACCAAAATCCCTATTCAGTGAAAGGCAAAGCTACAATCAAGCAGGTAGAGCCCCACATGCGTTGACCAATAAAGCGAGTTAAAAGGAGGAGGACATATGTGCATATATATATAATTAGTTAGTTAATTATAAAAGCAAAGAGAAAGAAGCTATGCTCATTTAAAACATAATCTGCCATTGGATTAAGCCCTGTTTCTAAAATTTTTATCTTAGAAAAAACTTTAAAAAAGTATTCCTTTTATGAATAATTTAATATATAACATATAAATTGAAAATTCTAATAATTGCACTTTAATAAGGAATGTAGTTATAATGTAAATTATGTAGTTATCGCAAAATCCGTGTAAGAAATAAAGACGTATATGAATTGCTATTATATTAAGATATGTTTTAAAATAAAGAGCCATATGTAAACTTTCATCTACTAAATTGCCTTTCAAATAAAATATTCGTTCTTTCTGGAACAAAAAGTACAAATATAAGGTCAGAAGATTTAATATAATCGATTAGAGTAATTGTTACCCCTTCGAAAACTTTTACTTCGAAATTTTACAATCACGAACTGAACTAATGATGCATAAACTTTTTAGAAAATACTTTGCCAGAGACTTCATGCGATTAATGATTAAATTATTTACGAATGAAAATTCTTGCTGGCATATCACTTATGAATTTTGCCGTTAGTAATCTCAGCAAGTTAGATTTTAGTAACAAAAAAATAATAATGAATTACGAAATAATGTTATTTTCAAATGAAATTTTTCCGCTTTTTGAATATTTTGTTTAGTAAAAAATTGTATAATACAATGAAATCAATTATTACCTAACTCATGGAGTATATTTCGTTCTTTAAAATTAACTAATTATATAAAATTATCAGTTACCTAATTTAAAAGGGGGCACGAAAGCACCGCATTAATATAAACGATTTAAAAAAATTTTTAAGGAAATAAATAAAGAGTTTTACTTTATTAATAAAAATAAAAATTTCGGGATAATTTTTCTTTGAAAATGAGTATAGTTTTTACTGCAAGTAAAACTGATAATTATTTTAGAAAGATTTTTTTTTTTTTTATAAATGTTTCAAATTTGTAAAAATATGAGCTATCAATGAGGTCTCAAAAAGAATGTAGAAATATATGTTTTTTCTATAGAAAATATTAATTTTAGTGTATAGTTCTTTCATCTATATTTTTAACAATGTTTTTTATTAATTTCCGTGATACCAGAAAAATATCTTAGACTTTATATAAGAAGAAGTGTGAAATTTCAATTTAAGTGAGATGTTGCAATTTCAGTTGAAAATGTCCAGCCAACCCTATTAAAGGATTTTTCTTTTCAATATATAAACTATATTTCCATAAAATTTTAACTTCAAAAATTTTTTTTTCTCGGAAATACATTGCTGAAAATTATTTTTAAAAAATACTTTGATGTAAAACATAATTATTCATATTGTAACAAAATATGAGTTTTAAAGGTTCTTTTGAAAGTTTATTTTTTATTATTTAGTTTTCATATAAAATTAATAAAAGTATAATTTTTAATATATATATATATAGCGTTTGTGTTTGTAATATATATGTGTCTGTCTATGTGTGTATGGCTGACCAAATAGCTACAGAGTTTTGCACGACGGTCGATACTCACTTCTTATGATGAACCCCGAAGCCCAATTTTCGAGTTTTTGATTAACTATTATAAAGTTAATTAAAATATGAAAAATTTCTTTCTATATAAAAGCGTAACAGCATCATTCTATGTATGTGTGATATTGTAATAGCATGTTAAAACTGTAATATACAGTTTTAAATAATACCTTCAATAAATTTAAAATGTTAATTATATTTTTAAATAAATTAATTTGAATTTTTAATGTGAAAAAAGAATGATAGGATATTATTTGTTAGTTTTGGACTCTATATTAGACAAAACTGTCGAAGATTATCGCTATTAATCATACTTCATTTTTACGATTTTTTTTTTTTAAATAACAATTTTATCAATTCTTGAAAAACGCAACAGATTGTATTGCTTGAAATGAAAAGAAAAGTTCTCAATAACACTTCTTAAATTCATAAAAATAAAAAGTTAGAAAAAAAATATTTTTCCATACGTTGTAAAATAAAAGTATACCTAATAAAATTTACCACTTTTCATATTTATTTATGATATTTAAATCCGTTAGTAAACTATCATATCCCTCAAAATTTTATCAACTAGATTTTAATGTAACTGCATATTTTTAATATAAACATACAAATGTTGCAATGTAAATACATATGTGTATTATATTTTCATAATATACAGAATTTTCATACATACAGCATAAGTGTAAATTAAATAGTTTTAATAATTATGATAATTTATAAATGAGTTATACCTATAAATAACAAATGCTCAAAATATTTTAAAAGGAAATATTCTGACAAAACTCTAATAAAACTGATAAATTTAATCCAAAATAAAAAGTTAGAAAAAAAAAATATTTTTCCATACGTTGTAAAATAAAAGTATACCTAATAAAATTTACCACTTTTCATATTTATTTATGATATTTAAATCCGTTAGTAAACTATCATATCCCTCAAAATTTTATCAACTAGATTTTAATGCAACTGCATATTTTTAATATAAACATACAAATGTTGCAATGTAAATACATATGTGTATTATATTTTCATAATATACAGAATTTTCATACATACAGCATTAGTGCAAATTAAATAGTTTTAATAATTATGATAATTTATAAATGAGTTATACCTATAAATAACAAATGCTCAAAATATTTTAAAAGGAAATATTCTGACAAAACTCTAATAAAACTGATAAATTTAATCCAAAATAAAAAGTTAGAAAAAAAAAATATTTTTCCATACGTTGTAAAATAAAAGTATACCTAATAAAATTTACCACTTTTCATATTTATTTATGATATTTAAATCCGTTAATAAACTATCATATCCCTCAAAATTTTATCAACTAGATTTTAATGTAACTGCATATTTTTAATATAAACATACAAATGTTGCAATGTAAATACATATGTGTATTATATTTTCATAATATACAGAATTTTTATACATACAGCATAAGTGCAAATTAAATAGTTTTAATAATTATGATAATTTATAAATGAGTTATACCTATAAATAACAAATGCTCAAAATATTTTAAAAGGAAATATTCTGACAAAACTCTAATAAAACTGATAAATTTAATCCATATTTTTAGGAATCCTTTACTGTTCAACATAATCGTAAATCTGATATACTTTTATCTAAGAATTATCAAAAAACAGATTTCAGAAAATGACATAAAATTGATTCACTTTATGAGTATTTTTAATGTATTTTTAGCTTTTTGTACTCATTTTGTTACTCAAAATATACCTTAAATAGTCTTTTTAAAAATACTGTAAAAATAAAGTAGTAGTAAAAAAAATGTAATTGTACAACTATTACACAGAAATGTGTCTCGGGAATTTTATTTTCTGCGAGAGTTTTTCCAAAAAAGACATTACTTTTTTTGCCAGTTACAAAGTTTGTGAAATTCAGATTTATATAAATAGTAGTTTATTTATAAAACACTTTCACTTAAGATTCCTTTTTAATGAATCTCTTATAAATAAAAACATCAAAAAATGATATAAAGAAAGGATTTCAATCACTTATTTTTACATTTTTTTTTTTTTAAATAATTTTCCGGTTAAAGATAAAATTAAATATTTTCTGTAACCTTTCAATTAGAATTAGAGTAAAAATATTAGTTTATATAGTAATAGCGAATCATGTATTAACAAATTTTTCTGAATTGTAATGAGAATTAAGAATATCTATAAAGTTTTAAGGTTAAAAAATGTGGTTATAATATTTCATTTCCAGATTAGATGTATTCACCCTTTAATTTTAGCCTTATTATTCTCAGCTGTTAAAGCAGCAAGAGTATGTCAAGTGTGAAAATATTCAGTTTTAATTATAACAGCAATAAAGAGGTGCAAGAGTGGAAACTACAATTAAGTTACAGTCACATAAAATGATATACCTGTAAGGTATTATGCTGAAAAACTTCAGTAAAGGGGTTGAAAATCTCCTTTTGGGGGAATTCTTTGTATAAATGAGAAATAATGCTTGAGTAGAAACGTTACTCTAATTGAAGTTGAAAGTATCTGTTATGCTTTGTCAAGCTTTGATGTTAATAGATCAAGCATGGGAATATTAATCGGAAATAAGAAATTATAAGATATTTCATTCTCAAAAGCAATCAATCGCTTCAATAATTTTTATAATTTAATTTAATGTCGTTATTTATTAAAAACATTTTCAAAGAAAATTGATTTTGAATATCTATGTATTAAATCGTATGCTTTATATATTCTTTTTGTCTTACTTTTCTTATAAAAACCATCTCAAGCACTAATGGCAAAAAATAAATAAATAAATAAATAAAAATAGTTTTTAAATCATTCAAACGGATATATTCCTTTTTCACGGAATAGAGTCAAGAAAAACGTAAGACTATGAAAGAACAAAGTTAATTAATTATGCACAAAGTTTGTACGGTATATTATGTTACAATATTGACTATCAGGGCATTCTTGTTTCGTTGGTCACCGTATTTACAAAAATTTTCAGAAAAAAAAAAAAAAATGAAAAGAAAGAAGAAAATGAAAAAAGATTAAGTGAAACATTTAAATAAATATATTTATGTTAGCTACTGTTTTCAGATAATCAAAACCGTGTCCAAATATCGTGATATACAGCCGTAAAGAAAACGAAAATGTCATTTAGTTATTTGAGTTTCAATATTTTGATTAGAAATGGAGTTATTTAAAATAAACTAAAACTGCATTCACATTAGTTTGCAGACGGTAAAATGAATGAAAAACATATAAGACAAATTAACATTTAATTAAATAAATGAAAACAAGTTCTTTAATGTCAAAAAATGTGAGGTCTGTTAGAAAAATATGTATGGAAGTGGGATAAATGTAACTATGGAGTAGATCATCATCTTAGGACTAAACTCATAAGCTAAATTTGAACTTAACTGTTATCTTGAAGGAATGATATGTGGAATTGAAAATTTCTTATTCAAGAATTGAAGTTTTGAAATGCCATGTAAATTCAAACATAAGTAAAAACTTTATTTTAGCAGAAAGTATGTTTTTATTTGATATACATTCTTCATTTCTATTTTACTTTACGTAATATTTTTGTAGCTTATTGTTTAGCGTAAAATTGTATTTATAAAACAAATGACATGTTAATAACATTAAACTTTTAAATTGTTTAAAAGGTGTTCTTCATGGTTCAGACTGAAGCGAAATTATTTTATACCAAATAGTAATTGTATAAATTTTAATATCATTTTTCCGAATTTTGCTGATTCACTTGCGTTAATTTCAAAGTTTTAAAAGGAAAAATCATATATGTTGACTATATATATATATATACACAAATTAAAAAAGAAACTTATGCAGATCGGTAAAATGAAAATTTTAAATTAGATTTTTAAACAATAAAATGTAATATTTTTTTAAAATGAATTTATATATAAATATGTACTAACACAATTTATGCTCTTTCATAATTTACTCCCTAATGATCCTAAATTAAAACATTTGTTTATTTAAATCCCGCAATAATTTTGGAAAATTTTATCACATAAAGTATGTCATACAGATAGGTGTCTATAAAGTACCTAAAAAGTAGTCATTACATTCATATTATTAACATTGTGTGACACGATACTGGTACAGTATGTCAGCAGTCTATATCTTATGTTTCTATCACGTCTTTATTGTTTAGGTATAAGCTAATATTCAAATAGCAAATCTGCATTTCAATAAACAACAGGGCGGGATTATGTCTTGAAAGAGGCGGAGTTTTCCTTTAAAACTGTAGCTCCAAAGTGCATCGGATTACAAATGTAGATATCTGTAGTGGACGTGTACTACAGATAAAGCAACTAAAAGCAACAGAAAAAAAAAATTACAAATTTTACATATTTTGTGCTCAATATTTGTTTTCAACGTTTTATATAGTATTTTCATGTTAGAAAATATAATAATAAGAGTTTCTGTTATCGGTTTTTGTTTAATAACTTTAATAAAATTAAAATAATGAACGTATTGCGAGTTCAATATTAACCTTACATAGAAAACAGCTGATTTTTAAACGTACATAGAAAATGGTACGTGTTAGAGAAAAAATACATATGTATATATATATATATATACTTATTCAGCGATATGGCATAACACTGAAATCAGCTGAAAAACTGAAAAATCTCATCCATGGTTTATAAACGAGATATTTCAAATACATGCTAAATTTTATATATTATTTTAAAAGGAACTTTCTAAGTGTTAGAAATTATTGAAATATAAGTGGTTGTTCATTACAAAAAAAAAAAAAAAAAAAAACACTGATTATTTCACAAAAAAAGAAGTGATGGAATATACTGTTTATCTACTAAACTTTCTTATAATTTCCATTTTTTCTTCTTCAGCGTAATGAGGATCTTCGTCAGTGAACGAAAGTGAAAACTAAAAACGGGGAGGTTACTTGGAGTCAAGCATTCAGGCGGAATTCTTTTGTAAGCGATTCGTATCCCAATATAATAACTGTATCATAATAGAAACAAAAATATTATAATGGGGTTACATTTCGGTATGGCAATTACAACACTAGTGTAGTCATGACAAAACTTTCTTCTATATTTTACTATACAAACTCAAGCAGAACAAATTTTTTGTTAAAATTATTTTATTTATCGCATTTATTTTTCATGGTGAGTGCAGAAGATTTTCATCTCAGAAAAGTATAATAGAAAATGTTCAAAGAGTGTCAATTTTGTGTCGTACAGACATCATCTTAATGCATTTGTATATTTATTATTAGCAAACCTCTGCGAAAATTTCGCACTTTATTTCTTTTCTTATTTACGCTTAAAACTTGAAACTCGTAAATCGTATTGAAATTTTATTTTTACGACTGAGTGAAAATAATGCCTGGACCGGGAGTCGAACCCCGGATCTTTGACTTACAAGGTCAAGGCTCTACCAATTGAGCTATCCAGGCCGACAAACCGGTCAGCATTACTCACTCAGACAACCTTTAGTCAGAAACATCTCTTGTCTATCATGTAGATAGCTCGACAGAAATAAGCCGCAGGAAATGGAAAACATCATTAGATAATGAGAGAAAGAAATACAATTTTTATTAAAATCACACAATCAACTGTGGAAGAAAATCATATTTATTGAAATTTTATTTTTCCGAATGAGTGAAAATAATACCTGGACCGGGTGTCGAACCCCGGATCTTTGACTTACAAGGTTAAGGCTCTACCAATTGAGTTATCCAGGCCGACACCCCGGTCAGCATTACTCACTCAGACAACCTTTAGGCAGAAACAAAATTAAATTATAAAAATAAAATTTCAATAAATATGATTTTCTTCCACAGTTGATTGTGTGATTTTAATAAAAATCGTAAATTGTATGCCTATTTTCCCCACCCAATCTGAATTGTAATTCCTCAAAAACTAAATTATTCTTAGAACCAAATTAGCATTATGCAATAGTGAAACTAAAATCATCAATGTGAATAAACATGTAAAATTGAAGAGTGTATTTTTTTTTTTTTTTTAAATTTATTATTATTATTATTATTTTTTAACACAGTGTAACTATATGCTTAATACAATTATAAGTATTCATAATATATAAACAAAATTTTTTTAATGTTCAAAATATTGTCTTGCGTCAACAGAGAGTATTTTATAGATACAACCGAGAGATTTTTTTATAGCAATTTTTATACTTAATACAAGTAACAAAATTGCCAAGAAAATATTATTATAATTATTTATTTATAGTAAGTATTCTTAATTTTAAAACTAAACCTACAGTAACAGTTTCGTTTGAAAATATTACTATTTCCCCACTTATAAAACAATTGTTAAAACATATTAAAATATATCACTTATTTTTAAATGATTGCTGGTAGAAATTAGAATTCAACTAATGCCGAAATTCAGAAAACATATAATTGTATAAATTATAAAGAATTAACATTATGAATAAATATAATTAAGGTAAAATATTTCCATTTTCATAAAATAAAATTTTGAAATTCCGAAGTAATCTGAGATAATTAAATCAACAATAATACAGTTTTCTGAAATGGAGATTATACAAAATAATTGGTTGTTATTCATTTTAATTATAATATAATTAAATTTGTCGCTCAAGTTTATTTTCATTCATAGTTAATGGAATAAAATGCATAATGAAAGAGAAAACGTAAATTGAACATAAATTAATTACTAAATTATACTTACCATGTTAAAACTTTAATTCGATAATTAATAAAAGAAAAAAGAAAATTGTGTCATTTTCTTTTAATTACAACTTTTATAAATTATATTTAAATAAAATATATTGACACGTCAATATTAAAATCGGGGGAAATTAAAAAGGTTTTGCAAGCATCAGTTCTGTTAAAAAAAAAAAAAAAAAAAAAAAAAAAAAATGGAGATTTTCATTAATTAAAGTGAGATATTACAGATATTTATGATATTGCAGTAATTAATTTTACAATCGTTACAGTTCTGTAGTAATTAACTTTACAACACGAAAAAGGATCGTAATAATTTAGAAACTTCATTTTTGGAGTTCACATATTCAAAATTGAAATATTTGGATATTTTTTGTTCGCGTAATTTAAGTACATATTAAAAATACTGTTTTATGTATTTATAAAAATATATAAGGGTTATAAGTTTATACAAAGTATGTGATAACTTTTAAATAATAATCTGATTAGCGTAATAACTCTAGATTTATTTGCGAATAATATGCGTTTAATAAAATCACTGATTTTGAATATAGTGCAAATTTATAAATCAAGATTTTTGAAACATAAAATATTTATGCATATTTTGTACCACAATGCCTAAAACTAAAATTTATTTTCAACAAATACTTAATTCTTGAACAGCTCAATATGTAGAAAAATAATATTTTTTTATAAATAAATTTGACCTCATATTACTGATTTGTTCGCTTGTAAAATTGTAGGTAATTTTTATAATTTAACTGTGTGAAACTTAGAGAAAAAATAATATGTCAATTCTGCATCTCGAGGCACCTCTGCCCCATTTTTGGAAAAATATAGCCTCAGCCAGTTACATACAATTAAAGTTCATTTAGAAATATGTAAGGAGAGTGTGCTGACAATAAGAAACTTTCAGGAATCTGCAAGTTTTGAATTTTTTAAATATCTCAAATCATTACAGCTTTACAAACTTCTCCGTACACCTCTTACTAGCACTTCATATTAAAATGTTAACGCTTTTTTTTCTTTAACGCTTTAGCAAAAATGAAAAAAATGATCAGGATATTTGTTTTCATTGAAAATCAGACAGAATTTTAAATCCAATGTAAATAAAAGATGCTTGAGCATACCGTAACCACTCTAGTTATCCTTGCCCAAAAATATAATATTCCTTAAGCAAGTGTAACGAAAGGTAGCAAACCACAAGTTTTAGGTTATATGGCAAATCTGAAGTTATTTTCAAAATCGATATACCAAATTTAGTTTTGGTACCAAAAATTATGGAGATTATTTCACAAGTACAGCATTCACAAAACATCGTTTTTGTTGAGAGAAACCGTTTGTCGGAGAGGGAAATGTGAGTGACTTTTTCAGACTTCTAAAATTTTCTCTATTTCATATTTAGTTTGATTTATAAAGGCTAAACAATGAAAAACAAACTTCAAATTAACATTGATATTTTGGTATATAGTCCGTGTGAACAACGTTTAGTTTTCAATTACACTGAGAAAAAAATTCTGTAACTGACATCTAAAATCTAAATGTTGGCTCTAGAAAAAATAGTTCCATATCATCCTTATAAATTCTAGTCCCCATGTAAAGCGAGTTCTAGAAGACCCTGTTAGAATTCTTGAGCGTTTGCCTATATTCTCGAGGGCAAAGTTATTTAAAAATCTCTGCAAATAAATGAAACTACAAGAGACGGGTTTTGCAACTATACTCTTAGTTTATTACCCAATTCTAGAAAATCAAGCGAGAATTTCTCGCAATATAAATGATTTAGAATATTTAGAGTATTCAGAATATTGTTTGACCATCTAGAAATGTGTACACTAGAAATTCTCGATAATTTCGTCTATTCAGTTTATTGGCGCGCCTTCTGCGCATAGCTCAAAAACCTATATTTCTAGTTAAGGGATTTAGAAAATGGTCGCTTATTCATTATAGAGAAAGGCGGTGTATTTTTTTTCTCAATGTAAGTGCTAGCGAATTCTACAAACCATTTTTAGAATTCTAGAGCATTTTCCTATATTATCAGGCTCAAACAAATTAGAAAAATCTCTGTTACTAAATGCGAACTTAAGAGTCGAGGTATAGTAACAATAATCGTGGTTTATGACCCAATTGTAAAAAATTCGCAGATAATTTCTCGCACTGCAAATGGTTCGTAATTTCTATAATATTCACAATATTGTTTCCCCATCTAGAAAAGTATAGAATAGAAATTCTAGATAATTTCGTTTATTTAGGTTATTTGTTTACCTTATACGCATAGCGCGTAAATCTATATTTCTAGTTTAGGTTTTCAGAAAATGATTACTTATTTGTAGAATCGGTACATCTTTTTTTTTCTTCAGTGTGTGCTTCAAATTTTTAAAATGGATTTACACCCATTCGTAATGGTCAGAGTTAAGCTGAGATTTTGCATACATGTGCAACTTCGACGATATTGCATTCTTAAACAGTAATGGTCTTGGGAAAGAGGGAGGATTTCGGTCTGAATCCAAACTCCATTTCAAACTTTGTTTTGGAATTTTAAGCTATTTCTTGTCACCTGATTGAACTAAAGATTTGTATACAGGATCTGCATACAAATCTTTACGGATACAAATTTCAAGATTTTAATCCATATCTGCTGAATTGGAGTTTTAAACACTCTTTTAAAATAAAGTCCCATTTTAACTTTTCTTTTCTTTTTTTTTAAATTATGTCAAAATTTTAATGATGTTGTGGCATCAAAAATAGATATTTTCTAATTCACAAATATATCTAGAGAGAGATCGTATAAAATTTCATAACATGTAACGCTTTGAAAATTTAATTAGCGCAGTTGTATTTTGTATCTTATTTTGAACAATTTTGTAAATTACCGACTTATCTATAACAGGTAAAGAATTAAACTGCGTATCAGTCTTTTTGAGACATTCTGTACATACATAAATACCGATATAGTAGCATATAAAAGCTTATATTTTTCTATACATTTATTTTACGAAATAGACTACATCCATTTCGCAGATCAGCTGTCAAATTAAATATTGCATGTTTACAACATTACAATAAAGGTGCCTTAAAATAACAAATCTCATTACAGTTCTGAAACTTTCATGAGCATCTGATGGGAAATTTCTCATATTGAAGGAAATTTCAATTGTTGAGTTTGTGAAAAAGAAGTATTCCACCTAGTTTAGTTTTGCCGATATTATTCCCAACAAAAAAACTGTCGAAAATTAATTTGGCGCAGATTATTATTTATTTCATTTTATTTTCTTAAATAATAAGCATCTTAAGCTTAATTCTATGAATGATAAATATATAATATAGTTGAAATCTATTATATAAAATAGTAGTCTATCTAAATTTTCATGTTAGACAAAAAAATAGAACACAGAAGTTGTTTTCCCTTCTGTATTTAGAATAATTTTTTTTTAAAGAAAATTTGTGAAAACGATTTCTTTTTAATTCTTTAAATGCGTTTCTTTAATTACTATATCCAAACTACTCTCTATAAAATTAAAAAAAAAAAAAAAAAAAAAAAAAGGAAAAATGTAAAAGGCAATACTATAAAAAATCATTAAAATTATTAAAACAATGCATAAAAAGATCTACAACAAAATAACATTAAAATGCAATGTTATTTATAGTCCCTTATTTTATAAATTTAAGTAGACAAAGATCTCATAAAACAGAATATAAACTTCAGTTGACAGTATCATTGCAATTTTGCATTGTGTATATAAAATTCTGATAAAAATGTAAAATAATAAATTAACTTACAATAATCTTGCACAATCCCATATTAAATTATTAATAATAACAAAATCGTATTATATAAGTTGTTAAAAATATTATTATTAGATTCAAAATACAAAAAGAAAAAATATTTAGTTCTAGAAATATCGGAAAATAGAAAAGTTTCCAAATCCATAGCAAAATTGCAAAATGAATATACGAAATAATATTTTATTACAAAAATCTAAACTTCACATAAGTGTATATAACATTTATTTAAAATTGCCATTACGAAACATAATTTATGTAAAAATATTCTATTACTTTACATTTCTAATCAAGTAACTATTCTTCTAAAAATTTTGCATGATATGGCATGAAGTTTTGTCATTTCGTATATTATAAACTTTAGTTATTTTCAGATAGATAATATTTTGAATGAACCTTTTCAACATATTAAAGAAAATGACTTTTCCGTTCAAAATTCTGTTTTACTTATGATGTGTAGTGCATTTAAGCTTTAATAAATGCAAGAAAATGGCGCTCCACTATTCAAAACTTTGAATAACACTGGCTATCTAAAGACATTCATGTTTTAAGCTAATTACGCATGAATGAACTAGAAACGAACTTAACGCAGTTTAACAAACGCAAATTTGAAAACTACTTTTCTGCATAATTTTTCGAGAAAATGGAACGTTGTGCCACAATTATATTCTGAAAGAATGTGAAGAACACAAAATCTCTCATGATCTGTTTGTATTTGAGTTTTAAAGCTTGTATAAACATATGAAAATCTCTAATTTTATTGATTACAAATATAAAAAGGCTTAGAAAACAAAATCAAAAGTATAAAACAAAATTTTTTAATTTATACCTGAATTTATATTATATTATATAAAGTATTATATAAAATATATTTTTTAAAGAATTTATAATATCATATTTTTAAATGCTGATCCTAAATTCGTAAATAGTTCAAAAATGAATAAAATATTAATTAATGTTTATATGTTTTTGCGGTTTGAAAAAAAAAAAAAAAAAAAAAAGAAAGAAAGAAAGAAACAGGTATAGCTAAGATGGTTTTGTCTTTTGCGTTTTAGCAAAGGGAAATAGTTTTATTTTTGGTCAATAGAGGACAGGCAAACAAGTGATGACAGGAATTAGGTTAATAAAAGTTCTGAAACTGATGGCGCAAAATTAATGACTTATATCTGATAAACACATAGAATAAATTTTACTTAATGCTGTGACTGTCTCGTAATTATATGTCCATGTGAAATTTATATTTGTTTTTCAAACAAATTAGTGTTTTACAACGTCCTCTACCGTGAAAAAATTTTCAGTGAGAGAAGAAACAATGATAACAAGAAAAAAATGAAGGAATCATTATTTTTTATTTTATAATTTGACCGCATATTACCCACTATAGAGTTTATAGTTCACAGACCCTTATCAATACAGCATGCATAATTTTCGATTAGTATGAAAATGTCATCAACGTAACGGGTTCAGACAGGGAAAGAAATTTCTTTAAGAGAAATTGTAGAAAAATGTTGTCATATGTTGATGTAATTGACTCATTCAGCAGAGATTAATTGCACTGAGTTACAGATATTTGGATTGTGTATAAGATAACACAGTTAAATTTTATGTAAGTTCATAATATCAATCCATTTCATCTTTACACTGAATGTAGAAGAAAGTAAAATTTGAGCAAAAAATTTTTTCAGGGATTTTGTAAGATAGGAGATTTAGGATTGTGTACATCCAGTACAATAAACACATTTTTCAACTGTAATAAAAATAATTTTAAAATACATTCCAAAATATGTAAATCCATCAAAACTGGAAATCGAAATTTTAACGAATTAAATACTTTCTTCTTTTGATTCTAAAAGAAAGTATTGGAAGAAGATTGGCATCTTCTACTGAACACACACACAAAAAAAAAAAGTAAATATTGGACCAAAAAAAAAAAAAAAAAAAGCGTTTTAAGGAAATTATAAGCAGGTGAATTTAATGTAATGTCTCAAATATATTAAACGCATTTTAAAAATTACGCGTACATGCAGTTTTCAAGAGAGATAAAAATAGTTTGAAATATAATTTATAGAAACAATCCCTGATTATCAGATAATCTGATGTAGCACTATCCTTTGTATTAAAACATATTTTTAGAAATTAAGACCCAATATAAGAGATTCTGTATTTAAAATTTTCTAAAGTATTTAAAACAATAATTTAAAATGTTTTTGGACGCAATTTGATTAGGCTTACATAAATATAAAAAAGAGGTGAGAGAGAAGCCGATGAAAATTCGTCTTCACCAGACCACAGTTACGATTGGTCTCTAAAGATCTTGCTAGAACTGCCGGGAGTTGACGGAGTTGAAATCCATCAAACAGTCATCTGACTCAAAAAAAATATGCCAAATTTAACGCCCAAACATCTTATGTAAATATTAAAAAATTCAAATTCTAAAAACCGTTAAAAAGTCTTTTTTTCGTATAGTTTGCCAATTTTCGCTTGCCGAATGGCACCACGATTTTATCATGAAATATTGCAACCCATCCTAATTTAAAAAATATATTATCTTTAATGATATTAGAATGATATACATTTCGTAATCTAGCTATAACTAATTGTATCTTGCACAGTTTAATAGAATATACTGCAATGACAAGAAAAAGGTTGAAAATGACAGCAGTTTCTTTTTTTTTTTTTTTTTTTAAATTAGAATGATTTAAAATTTCAAATTAGATTTCGTAAAAGAAAATTTTATTAAATAAGTGTGTATAATTAAATTGTAAGCAATAAATGATTGCATATAATAGGATACGTTTTAAAGTTCTAAAAATTTATTTGAATACATAAAATAATTCAAATCATTAAAATGATATTTACTTTATAGACAAAAAATTTGTTAGTGTTTAAAAAAACGGATAATTTATAATTATGTCAAACATTTAAAATATTATAAAATTTATTGGGTATATAAGATTTAGTTATTAGAGCTAGTAAAATTCGCAATTAAAAAAATATATGTATTGACAGGTTTCTCAGCGGTGTGTGTGTGTGTGTGGTGGTGGTGTGTGTGTGTGTGGGGGGGGTAACGATCTCCTTAACCCCACATTAGAATATTGTACCATTATTCATAAAACATTTATTCCTGATATTAATTTTGACATTTATTTCAAAATTATTTAGAGAATTTTTGTCTATAACACTCACTGAAAATCCTTCAACTAAACTTGAGAATCCCAATTTATATGTAATAAACAGTTTTAAAATATATACGCATCAAAGAGTGTGCTTAAATTTATCACACAAATGAAGAACATACCACAAATTGAAATGAAGTTTAAATACTTTTCTTCTAAAGGTCTAATGTAACTTAAATCTTTTCTCTGGCACTGCAAATTAATGGTGTTTTTTTGCATAGTTTGCATTGTCTTTTTTGCGTAGTTTCTATGAAACATGCTTTTTGAATAAGAAAAGCAGTTTAGGCTAATTGGATTATGTTAAGCATTGCCTAAAGATTTTAAAATAAACCAGTGAAAAATTCCTCCAATAGACTATATTTGAATTATAATCTACACCGAGAAAAAATTATGTGGCTGACATCTAGAAACTAAATTGCGGTTCTAGTAAAAATAGTTCCATGTCATACTTATAAATTGTAGCTCTCTTTGTTTGCGAGTTCTAAAAACCCCTATTGAAATTCTAGATCTTTTTTCTACATTACGATGGTTAATCTCATTTAAAAATCTCTCTAAATAAATGCGAAAACAAGAGACGAGCTTTAATAACTATAGTTTTTTTTTATAACCCAATTCTACGAAATCAACGAGAATTTCTCGCAATACAAAGAATTCATAACATTCATAATATCGTTTCACCATTTAGAAAAATGCAGACTTGAAATTCTCGATCACTTCGTCTATCTAGGTTATTTGTTTACCTTATACGCATAACTCGGAAATCTATATTTCTAGTTTAGGGCTTTAAAAAATTGCTGCTTATTCGTTCTATATGAAAACGGTGTACTTTTTTTTTTTTTTTTTTTTTTTTTTTTAGTGTGATCTCCTTTAGAAGTAATCTTCCTTCGATCTTGTAAATTCTTTCAAGTAATATCATCATAGGATACAGATTTAGGATATTGAATTGGGACTCCTTGCTAATGTTTATCTTTCAGACATGGTGTTAAATGTCTCACACACACAACAATCTATATCTATAAACTTTAAGTATTAGTGTACCAAAGAGTGAAGCATTGTTTTAAGTTTTGTCAAAAAAGTAATGATTTATAAGCCATTTATGGAAAAGAGAAATAAAACACGTTTTCGTACTATAATATACAGAGTACCTAGAATATCTTTTTTAGTCTAACTATGATAACTCTATTTTAAGAAACAATTCCGATAAAAATAAATTATTTTAGGAAAAATAAATTATTAATTTATTTTATTTTCAACCCATTTACCTATTTCAAACTAACATTTCACGCTGAAAATAAAATTCTGCGACTGACATTTAAAAAAAAAAAAAAAAAAAAAAAAAAAAAAAACGAAAAAAAATTCTTTATGGCGCTAAAAATAATTCCATGTCACATCCTTATAAATCCTATTTCCCTTTACTATCGAGTTCAAAAAAGCCCTATTAAAATTCTACATATAATGTACAGTCAGCCAAAAAAAAAAAAAAAAAAAAAAAAAAAAAACGCCACCCCCCCCCCCCCCCCACCTAATTTTGCCGTAAATTATCGTAGAAACATTTGACTAGTACCGATCGATTTGTAATAACGTCTAGTTTATAACGGTATAGTTACATTTTGCCTAGGGGGTCGTCTACATATTAAAACTGGCATTAACTTCATTTTCTTCGATAGCAACCCCTATTTTTTGACTTAATATTCATATTTCTGAGATCAAGGCGGTTCGGAAAACATACCTATTTACATACATTAAATCAATTCTAAATAGAGTTACACGTGAAAATGTATTAGGGGTCCGTCTATACATTTAGAAAATATAAATCATGATATACCACCCAGTATACATTATTTATTAAGTTTCACACCGGAAAACATTTTCAAAAATGTTAATTAAAAAAAAAAAAAAAAATGACTAATTCACAGAAATCTCTGAGTTAGTTTATGAATTAAAAGATTTTTATTGGTTTCTATTGATTAAACATCAAATAGTTCACTTCATACGAAGAAAATTAAATAGCTTGAATAGATATTAAAATATCTATCAAAAAAAAAAAAAAAAAAAGTAAATGGTTTTAAATTTGTTTGAAAATTCAAAATTATTTTAACTCAAGCTGCCGTCTGAAACGGTGGCACTCAACCTGGTTCCCACGGCCGTTTCAAAGTGACAATGGGAGTTTTTTCTGATACTGCAGTACTTTCATTTTCTTTTATTTAATTGACTTTTTAAAAGTATTAAAACAGATATTTTTATTTATTTATTTTTTTTTTAATTAATTATTATTTTTTCATGAAATTATTAAAAACTTTTACATAAATCTCCACGATATTCTTTTGCTTTTATATTTTATATTGTGTAACAAATTAATATGCAAAATAATAAATCCTACTACTTAATGGGATGTTCTAAAATTCTACTCTTGACACAGATACCGAAGTGGACGGTGGGTGTAGAAAGGCTGACTACCCTTAATCTAAATCTTCAGTTGAAAAGGACAAAATGTTACATTACTCTATTAAAAAAAAAAGGGGGGGGGGAAGAAAGAAAGAAAATAATAATAATAAAATAAAATAAGTAAATAATCTGAACAATAAACTATGGAAACAGAAGCAGGGAAGCCATCGTCTCCATGAACGATAAAAATTACAATGGCATGTCTCCGGACCATCGTAGGGGTGCGTCCCAGACCGTCGCCAATTACCCATAGCGCAGTACTAGTGCGACATTAAACCCAACCTACCTACCTAACAATATATGCTGGTGTGAACTGGCGTATAAGTGACCGATTATGCATGTATTTCAGTGTGGAATGGCTTTCTTAGTACGAAAAATCTGTTTGGATTTTCACAAATATATATGATTTTGAGTTTATTTAAAATTTGCTTTGGAAGAAGATGATGATTCCTCATTTAAATGCTAATGCTGAAGGTCACATGTGGATAGCGGTAAAAAGTAAAAATCTATGCTAAAGTAAGATAAATTTCTCTTAAAAAAAAAAAAAAAAAAGGAATAACAGTCGGCTAAAAATACCCATGAATAAATTAAAATGTTGTTTATTCTGGTTTTAGTCAGGTGATATCACTTGTGCTAAATAGCTGGATCCGCCCTCTCTTAAGCTCAGGTTCAGCTCATCATTAAAATATTGTTTTTAATATCTGCCACACCAAAATGTTCAAAACACAAATGCCAATTTTCATATATTTTGAAATCTTCCTGTTTCAACTCTAAAAGCATTTAGATGAATTTATTTTATTTTGAATTTTTAAATTTAGACGATTAAAGTCTTTTAAATGAAATTTCAGGATTCTGTAAGATCAATATCTATATATTTGAAAGTAATAAGACTATTCCTTTGTTTTAAACTTTTATTCCATAATAACTGTGACTTTGATTTCATGATTAGGAAATTGAAAATAAATACTATTGAGCTATGTTCCAATAATAGATCTTATAAACTTAAAAAACAAAAAAAAAGCAATTTTTCACTATTTGATTCTGTATCAAAAAACTTTTAATAGAAATTTTATATTTTATTATGTTACATTATGGGATAAATTTTAAATAACACAAAGCTTACAAACGGTACAGTAACCAAATGCAAATATGTTACAACAAAATTTAAACAGAAAATTCATGGTAAAAAATCTTTTTAAAATTATTAAATATTCATAATAATAATAATAAAACGATTGTCGAATGCATAATTACTGTTTCATAATACCATTATGATTTATGCATACCAGCGTCACATATAGAGTCAAATAGGAATATGCAAATTAGTCTTTTTTTTAAAAATAGTGTTTCAGCGAATCAGAGGCGCTTCTTTTCTTTTGAAATTCTTTCACAATCCCTCGCCTACATTGTGATAACTTTACAAACATATGCCAATTTGTATAATAAACATCGAAATATAGCTTAGGAAACAATAAAAATAACATAAAGGTAAATTAAAATAGTTTTCCGTCAAATTATATACAAACATTTACTGATAGAGAATACAGATTATAACAAGTGACGGCCCCCTAACAGGAATAAAAAGTGAAATATCACTGTAACTCAAAAAATAATGTTAGGAACGAGCTGTAAATTTGGAAACCCATGTTTTTGATGATGCCCGTTCTATTCGTGCAAAAATTAACATAGGTCATAATTCATAATTTTTTCAAATATGAATTTATTAATAATTTTCATAATTCAAAAAATGTTTTTTTAGCAAAAATTTGCATGGAATATGTTTGGGTCACTTCATTCTAACGAATAATAAAAAAAAAAAAACAGAATTTAAATATAATTATTTCGGAAGATATGATTTAATGTTTGTCACATTCATTTAACATTAGCATCTCCAAACTTTGACAGCTTATAACTCTATGAAAAATTGAGCGAAATATATAAACTATACCATTTTCCGTGATGATTTGATCCAAAGAATTCAAATAAATTATAAAAAAGGGGGTTACCATTGAAAAAAATGAAGTTGATGTCAGTTTTAATATGTAGACGACCCCTAAGTAAAATCTAACTATAACATTATAAACTAGACGTTATTACAAACTGATCGGTACCAGTTGCATGTTTCTACGATAATTTACGGCGAAATTAGGTGGTGGTGGTGGTGGGGGGGGGGGGTGGAGTTTTTTTTTTTTTTTTTTGGCTTACTGTACAATTAGGTGTAGTAGGTATAGTTTATTTAACAATATCTGCAAATAAATTCGAACATAATAAGCGAGCTTTAGTTTCTACAATTATCGTTTGTAAATAAATTCCAGAAATCAAGAGAAAATTTCTTTGAATAAGAAAAAATCCCAATATAATGTATCGTTTTACCTTCTAAAAATGTATGTACTAGAAATTCTCTATTATTTCGTCTGTTCAGTTTATTTGCTTACTTTATACGCATAACTCGGAAATCTATAATTCTAGATTGAAAAACCCAGACTAATTATTCGTTCTAAATGAAGTTTGTATATTTTTGTTTTCTCAGTGCACACAGCACTAAAAATTCGACGATATTTTTATTTTATTTTTTTTCATTTTTACTGTACAAAGAGAATTCTTTATAAATTTTGTTATAATTTAAAATTTTAATTTGTTGGAAAAACAATTTTAAAACTTTCTTTTTAAGTAAAATATTAATAAATGTTACAGGAAATTCTTTCGTAACTTTCTCAACATTTTTTTTTTTTTTTTTTTTTTTTTTTTTTTTTTTTAGGATACACTCAGCAAAATAAAGTGGCATATTATTATTCTTGCTGTTATCTATTTCTCAAAAGCACATGCAAATTTCATGTGGTGCAACAAAAAACTTTTTTTTTTTTTTTTCCGATACTGAAAACTTTACAATTTTACCCTTAAAATATATGACATAGATATAAAGGTGATTCGTATATACATTTTTCCGAAATGTGCAAAACACAAGTCATTTACTGGAATTTTCCAAAAACTGAATATATTACCATATAAAAAATGCCATTTCCTTTTCAATGGATATTCCATGTTTCTCTTGCAAAGTTTTAGATATCCAAAATCGATACCTGGAATAACATGCTTTATGGATGTTCCTGTGTGTAAAAGTAGAATATCATTCAATAAATGTTGTAATATTCTCTTAAAAAAATGAAATAAACTAAATATTCAAATATATGTTATATTTTGCACCAATATTTGAACTATAAAATAAATAAGAAATTTATGGATCATGTTGAAAGAAAAGATGATTAATGAAGGGATACTTAACATTTAAAATCTAGGTGAAATCTGAAAATGGTTATTCTTTTTTTTTTTTTTTTTTTTTTAATATTTATGTAGATATTTTTCTTAATTATTAGAAGTACCATGTGGAAGAACATTTTCTTTGCAAAATGAATGTATAGTTACACTTTAGCTAAAAACCTCATCCTGCAGCTAAAACGGACACATTGCCACAAAGCTTAATAAGTGAAAAATTCGTGAGATACCCAGACAGCACAGCCTGATACCTATAAGGTGAAAAGGCGTCGCTAAGTGACTTTGATGATATCATGAGAATGTCTCACTTCACCTACATCTCAGGAATGTTGTACAAACATGGAAATGCCCCGTATTTGCGATATGAATTGCGATTTGGCATAAATGTCAAACTTATGCACTCGTTTTTCTTGCATTTATTTGCTTTTAAATTATGCTGATTATAGACATACACGCAGATACATAACATACATACACTCAATCAAGGAGCTTCAAAACGTGTAATTAGGACTAAAGTTCATCGCTAATAATTTCATATCAAACAATATTCTGGCTGCCATACAAGTTAATCTTACACTTAAAAAAAAAAAAAAAAAAAAAAAAAAAAAAAAACTCTTTGCGTAATGTTTAATATAGCTTTATTTTATAATTTATTTTTTTACATTTTCCTAATCAAGATTAACAAGATAAAGTATAGAATTTTACCGTTAAAGGCATACAAATTTTAAAAATAATATTCTTCGTCAAATATATATATATATAAATATTTTTCTGTATTGCAAGGTAGTGCAGTTTTTTAATTTTTCTTATATCTACTTCAAAATATTATCTACCAAAGTTTTGGGAAAGTTATGAAGTGAGCAAAAAAGTGGTACTTTTATCGGATTTCTTTCTTTCTTTCTTTTTTTTTTTTTTTTAATCTCTTACTTTATTGAATTTAGATTATCTATTTCTTAAACTTGTTTTCATTCTCCAAAGTCCAATATATATATAACTAAGTAGAAGACTATTGCATCGTAATCAAAAATAATGTTATATTATAGCATCATTAGTGTTATATAAGTAAGTTTTTATTTTTATGGCGAATTGATTTCAAAATATAGATTTATGATTATGATAATAAGAGTGAAGGAAAGAACGAATAAACGAAAACAAATAAAAGAAAATTAATTGCATGTCGTATAACGAAGAAATCTTACTGACTAATGAAGCCTCACTTAATTAAAACATTTTTAGTCTTAATTACATTATACTAAAAGAATAAAACTGAAATATTACTTACATTTTTTAATGTGTTCTCACTCAATTAATATTATTATTTTACTTTTGATAAAATTATGCTAAAAGTATAAAGTTTTAAAAGATTTGTTACGAATATTTTTATAATTATTCAATTACGATAGATTTAATGAAAATCTAGAAGTATGTTTATTAATTTTAAATTGTGTAAACAATCATTAAATCATTATATTTCTTTTTATCTGTTCAGTGTATAATTTTTTCTACTTTAATTACTTTCTCTTAAACGTGGTATAAATTTTATTATTTGATAAATATATTAATTTTTATCCAAAATATGCATAGGTCTGTAAAGTTCACATACTTTTTTTTTTTTTTTTTTTTTAAGTATACTTTAACACACAACGTTCAATAACACAAATACACCAGAAGAGTAGCGTTGAAAAGTAATAAGTAAAAAAAAAAAAAAAAAAAAAAGTGAATAAACTCTACAAAATGCAAAAACCTCGCGACGGTTGTTTAGGAACGAAATAAAGCTTCGTTGATCAAACGAAAAATTTAGACACATTTTTAAAACACATATATAAGCAGTATCTTCTAATTTTTGAGAATCCATTTCTTATAATAGCTCCGAGTAGGAACTTTTCATATTTAAGAGTTTTGTTTTCCTCATTTGACTATTTGTTACATATTCACGCTTGCAATATGTTCTTGAGAAACTTATCCATTTTTCACAGTAAAATAAACATCAAAACGATAAGCTGATTCATTTATTCTTTACGTAGTCGTAATGCGCGTGATGTCACAGATATAATTCGGCTTGAGATTTGACGAAACAATCGGATACATAAAGTATTCATTATGTTGGAGAGCATAATTTATACTTTTCAAGAGGTTTAAAATACAAAACATTTATCATAAATCCTTTTAGGAAATTAAATTATCCGTAATTATACTTATTTTTAATAATATTCCCATTTTTATGAAACTATCGGCTCCCCCATTTAAGTACCCATGTCTTCCTGTTTGAGAAAAATCTTTTCAAAATATATGAGGAAGCTCATCTTCTCATTTTTAAATAGTTTATACTTATAGTAATTAAAACTTGGCATTTCTAACAGTACACGAGGGCTGCAAACAAAGTGGCAACAAACCAACAGTTTAAAAATATTTGAGATATATCAACTTTGCCAGTTTGTTTGCAGCAGTCACGCCTGCATTGTTCGCTTGATGAATGGTAGTGCTTTATTCCAGCCTGAACAAATTGTTGAGAGTTTTTTTTAAAAAGTATTTTATGGTATTTATACAAATTGTTTTTATTTGTTACAGAACTTCTCACCCACTGTACAGTGATAGGAATCTTAGTAGTATAGTTAATCATTTAAAGTTATAACATTTTTAGTTGGTACAAACCCTTTTCCTCTCTCTCTCTTTTTTTTTTTTTTTTTTTTTTTTTTTTTTTTTTAATCTTTTCATAAAATTTGGAATAAATATAAGACATACACATTACACCTTGAAGAGCATGTTTTATTTTAGAATAAAAATAAAACGTATAGTAATTAAAACTTAATTATAACTATTCTTTATTTTTTTTATTTATTAAAAAGTGATTTTTTATATTAATTTATTACCTCAAATGCATTTAATTAAATACTTACATATATTTTCATAGATTAAAAGGGAGCTATTATTTATTATTATTTATCAAAGCTATTATTTATTGCTTTTTTGTATGATTTACAGTAACTTTTTCGTAAAAAGCCTTACAAGAAAATGTCACGAAATGCAAGATTCAGATCGGAATTGTACAGAATTGTGCTACAATATAAAGCTAACAATATATTTAAGCAGTAGAACGAACTAACCTAACTATCTTGAGAGAAAAAAAAAAAAAACTTATTTACCTAAACATTTTATTTAATTTTAATTTTATTTTATATTTAAAAGAATGCTAAGCTAAAAATATTAGAGAGAAATAATGATTTTAATTATATAATATAGAGATATAATCAATCAAATATTATTTATTAAAATTTCAAATTTTGAATTTAGTCATAAAAGATATAAAAAAAAGTATAAATAAATAAATAGTTAAAAAAATAATAATAAAAAAGCATTCCTCCGCTATCGTCAAACCAGGGACTGCACAGCAGCCACTTACACTGCCAAGTTCGACAATGGAGGTTGACGGTCTGCCGAAACAACTTGTACCTTAGCAATTACTTAAACTTCCAAGGATTCCCCCCCCCCCCGCCTTCAAGTATGTTTGACTAGTGCGTGCTAGTGCGTGCTACTCCAGGCAACGAAGGCCAAAATTTGACGAATAGAGGGAAAAAAGCGTGTAGTTTTGAAATTTTACATACTCATAGCCGAGAGGGTCCTGAACAACATACTAAAAGTCTCCGCCCGTGGGGGATGAGCGGGGGGCAGGGGGGGCATTTTAGGGGGGCAATTTTTAGTTTTTATTAAATATCTTAAAAACTATCGCATTTAGAGAAAAAATGTCAATTACAAAATTAATCTACGTACAATTTTCTACAAAAATGTATATTACATTTTGTTTGTACGATCGTTAGTTTAGAAGATATAGGGAGATGAAGTAACACATTTTCTTGAAAAATTCTTTTTTGCAATAGTAAAATCAACTAAAGTGTGCAATTAAAAGGGTTTTTGTCAAATATTTTCTAATGTAAAAAACAAATATAGACATAGGGAATACGCAAGGATAATACAGCCTGTTTTGTAAGTTTTAAATAATTTTAAGGCTAGTAGGTGCAAGTGGCGGTTTGAGTAAAAATCTGGATAAGTCCAGTCAAAATAGGAAAAATAGAAAAAAAAATCGTGTAGTTTTGAAGTTTTGCACACTCGTAGCCGAGAGGGTCCTGAACAACATACTAAAAGTCCCCGCCCGTGGGGAGTGAGCGGGGGGCAGGGGGGCATTTAAGGGGGGCAATTTTCAGTTTTTATTACATATCTTAAAAACTATCGCATTTAGAGAAAAAATGTCAATTACAAAATTAATCTACGCAACATTTCCTACAAAAATGTACATTACATTTTGTTTGTACGATCATTAGTTTAGAAGATATAGGGAGATGAAATAACACATTTTCTTGAAAAATTCTTTTTTGCAATAGTAAAATCAACTAAAGTGTGCAATTAAAAGGGTTCTTGTCAAATATTTTCTAATGTAAAAAACAAATATATACATAGGGAATATGCAAGGATAATACAGCATGTTTTGTAAGTTTTAAATAATTTTAAGGCTAGCAGGCGCAAGTGGCGGTTTGAGTAAAAATCTAGATAACGAAGACCCAAAACCGATCAACATTACAAAAAAAAAAAAAAAAAAAAAAATTCGTGTAGCTTAGAAATTGAGCACAGTTATAAAGTTAAGTGCCCTGAATAACATACTAAAAGTCCTTAACCATGGGAGGGGGGCATTTAAAGGGGGCACATTTCAGTTTTTATTAAGTATCTTGAAAACTATCGCATTTAGAGAAAAAAAATCTCAAAGCTATAAGATTTTTTTAATCTTTATCGGTTTTGGGTCTTCGTTATCTGGATTTTTACCTAAACACCACTTGCGCCTACTAACCTTAAAATTATTTAAAACGTACAAAACATGCTGTATTATCCTTACATATTCCCTATGCATATATTTGTTTTGTACATTAGAAAATATTTTATCAGAACCCTTTTAATTCCAGAATTTAGTTGATTTTTCTATTGCAAAAAAAAAAAAAGAAAAAAAAAAAAAAGGAATTTTTCAAGAAAATGTGTTATTTCGTTCCCCTATATCTTCTAAACTATTGATCATACAAACAAAATAGAATATACAATTTTTTTTGGAAATTTCACGTAGATTAATTTTGCAATTGAGATTTTTTTTCTCTAAATGCGATAGTTTTCAAGATACTTAATAAAAACTGAAATGTGCCCCCTTTAAATGCCCCCCCCATGGTTAGGGACTTTTAGTATATTATTCAGGCGCTTAACTTTATGACTGTGCTCAATTTCTAAGCTACACGATTTTTTTTTTTTTTTTTTTTTTTTTTAATGTTGATTGGTTTTGGGTCTTCGTTATCTAGATTTTTACTCAAACCGCCACTTGCGCCTGCTAGCCTTAAAATTATTTAAAACTTACAAAACATGCTGTATTATCCTTGCATATTCCCTATGTATATATTTGTTTTTTACATTAGAAAATATTTGACAAGAACCCTTTTAATTGCACACTTTAGTTGATTTTACTATTGCAAAAAAGAATTTTTCAAGAAAATGTGTTATTTCATCTCCTTATATCTTCTAAACAATGATCGTACAAACAAAATGTAATATACATTTTTGTAGAAAATGTTGCGTAGATTAATTTTGTAATTGACATTTTTTCTCTAAATGCGATTAAGATATGTGTTTTTAAGATATGTAATAAAAACTGAAAATTGCCCCCCTTAAATGTCCCCCTGCCCCCCGCTCACCCCCCACGGGAGGAGACTTTTAGTATGTTGTTCAGGACCCTCTCGGCTATGAGTGTGCAAAACTTCAAAACTACACGATTTTTTTTTTTCTATTTTTCCTTTTTTGACTGGACTTATCCAGATTTTTACTCAAACCGCCACTTGCGCCTACTAGCCTTAAAATTATTTAAAACTTACAAAACATGCTGTATTATCCTTGCATATTCCCTATGTATGTATTTGTTTTTTACATTAGAAAATATTTGACAAGAACCCTTTTAATTGCACACTTTAGTTGATTTTACTATTGCAAAAAAGAATTTTTCAAGAAAATGTGATATTTCATCTCCTTATATCTTCTAAACTAATGATCGTACAAACAAAATGTAACATACATTTTTGTAGGAAATGTTGCGTAGATTAATTTTGTAATTGACATTTTTTCTCTAAATGCGATAGTTTTTAAGATATTTAATAAAAACTGAAAATTGCCCCCCTTAAATGCCCCCCCTGCCCCCCGCTCACCCCCCACGAACGGGGACATTTAGTATGTTGTTCAGGACCCCCTCGGCTATGAGTATGCAAAATTTCAAAAGTACACGATTTTTTTCTTCTATTTTTCCCATTTTGACTGGAGTATAGTATAATGTTATATCCATAGTATGCTACAACTCTATATGAAATTTCGTTCCGATCTTAATTTTCCGTATCGCGACCTCCTCTTGTTAAATATATCCATGTATGAATAAAGCGCATGGAAGTATAAATTCTAATTCATTAGAAAATGAAAAGAAAATCTGTGCATCATAGAATAAAAATGTGTGTTATTTTTTTGTTTGTTCTTTCTATACTATTTAAAAATCATCTAGGTTTTTACACTGTTGCAAGATGAATGACGGGGTAGTTTTTAAACTGAAAATTATTTAAAGATTAAAAAGACATATAAGATTTAATATATATGTATATTTGAAAAGTTATACAATATTTGCTGTATTTTCACAACTTCAATTTTAATAAAATCGTTGAACTGTTAGAACAAAAGTGTTATTTTGAGCATTCGAAGCGAAATTTCGCGAATACTTCTAAAATAATTGAGAAAATTCGTATACATAAATGTACAATGAAATAAAAAGAAAGCTCATACGTAGTTACATCGGACAGATTTAATTAAAGCTTTGCTTTTGTCGCATACCGCAAATATAAAGTAAATTTCAACCTTTAATTCATCTTTTAGAGTACGTAATAGGAAACGTTTGAAAAAGGTTCTTCTTTAAATACCATAATACATCAGAGTTATTTTAAGTTAAAGAGAGTGATTTCGTTTTATCTTTCTTTTAATTAAAATTGTTTTATAAATGCATTTGAATTGTAAACAAGCATTAATTTTTAATCGGATAAATTTGCACATGGGAATAATTAAAAATGATTAAAATAAATGTGCGTAATAATTGAGATATGAAATATTAAAAAGAGACTCAACGCTAGGTAACTAAACCCATGTAAAATCTAAAACGTTTTGAACGCCAGAAAAAGAAAAATTGAATAGCAGATATCTGTTTCGGTAACATTTAGCTTAGCGTCTTTACAAGGTCTAAAAATGAAGATAGTAGCAAAGAAAACGTTTATCTAAATAAGTATACGTTTCTGTACTAGTTTCCTGCATATGTGTAAGTGTGTATGTATCTGTGTGTATTTTACATTTTACAAATAAGCTATGTATTCATGTACATTCAAAAGTACAGACAAATGTATAAATACATAGATGTACATAAAAAGCCAAATTAAGAGGAAATAGCAAAAGCATAGGATCAACAAAAAAAGCACAATCACAAATATGTAAAAATGAATAAATAATAAATAAATATATCTAATATTAGTCAGAAAAACGCCATTCAGTATTGTTAGCCTCCTTTTCAACTATTTAGTAAAAAATGATTTTCTTGTATTACACATTCATCTCATTTATTAGAATATCATTATTTGAAATACAAATGATTGATCATTTAAAGCAGGATTTCCTGTTAATGAGAATAACATAATTAATAATAATATAATTAAAAACACTTTAAAAAATACTTCTAAAATAAATTTATTATAAAGATTAAAATCATCCAAAGCTTTTCGTCTTAACAAATCAAGGCATCATCAGGGATTTAATTATACATACCACAGAGCAGTTTAAATACATTTTTTGTACCATATGGTCAACAGTTAAGTCCTTAATTTGAACAAAAAACAAAGTCAACTGGAAAGTGCTGAAGACTATATCCAAGAACTAAGATAAGTAACGGATGAAACTTTTATGGTTACCAAGGAGTTACGAGTCTGTATATATTCTAGAAACAAAGGTGTAAGGTGTTGCAGATAAAGGTTGGAACTATTTTTGGATCATGAGGTGCTGCACTTACAAGGAAGGTCTCCTTAAAGCGCATACTCGGAATATTGTGAAAGAACTTACAGACATACTACTTACATAGGTAATACAAGATCAGTCAAATTTGTCGGCGGAATCCCAACAGATAGTTTGTAAAAAAATAATATAGTATGGGATATTTGGCGCCAAAACACAAAAAGTGCATACGATTTGGCGAGCAACTTTCTCTCCTGTCTATAATTTTAATGCATTTAAGAATTTCTTGCAAAACAAATCTTTCTGAAAAGCGTTATAATCAATGTAGTTTTAAATTAATCGATGAAAGAGTAGTTTATGCACGTGGCCTTTTATTAAAAGTATTTCATTTTAGCTTTGAAAAATCTTTTACTATTTTTTTTTCTTGCGAGTTGCAAATATTTAAATTGCAGTCAAATAGACGTTTAAGTTATACATATCTTTTGTTTTTTATTTAGTAATTGACATATCTTCTGTATTTTGCAAATTGCAAATATTTATTTTTACTTTTAGTTAACGTTTTAAACGAATTTTACAATTTAGAATACTAAACTTTTTTTTTTTTTAAATTAAAGATAATGCCTTTGAAAATTAACACGTACAATATAGTTTCGATGCTGTATAAACAGTACATGAAAAAAAAATATTGCAATCGCAAGTGTTATAGAAGAAGAAATTTAATTGAAAAAACACATCGTTGAAATATTTAAAAAATATGAATTTCTAAGTTATGAAAAATTTGAAGGCATTTCTGATGATGCATATTCTTTATTTAATGAAATATAGCAAAATTCTGATTGAAGTGAGTATACTACCGAATTGCCTCTTAAAGATGTGAAACACCAAAATAAAAAATATAAATCATTAGACTATAAGAAGAAGGCTGTAAATTACTGGTATAATGCGAATTCTGGAAATTCATGTTGCAGTTTAAAAAGTGTCCGAACAAAGTTTAAACAACAGAAAATGTAACTAATCATAGAGAAAGTAGGAGAGAAATAAAAAGCTTTTTCTTGGGGTTGGGTTGGCGGGTGGGTGGGGGAGGGTAGAATTACGTCATCTAATGAAGCATCTTTCAATATAAAAGGTATGCTCATGCTACAAATCAATTTGTTTTTATGCATTTTTGCTAATGCAAAGATCTGTTTTACTTCCTCTAAATTTTGTCTAATCAGTGTAATAAAAGGATAATTATAATAAAAAAGGTGTACATTTTCAATATTAATGTGTAATCTATACTGAAATTTAAAATTTAAATTTAAGTTTGAAATAATCTCTAACAATTTAAATTTTCATCTAAATTACCGATTGTTAAATCGGTATTCTTCAAAAACACAAAATAGCGCACTGATAAGGGATTGTCGTTTACCTTTGTTTCATTTCAGAGTGACATGTATATTCTTTTTAATTTATAAAGCAATAAAAATAAATGTGCATTTCTTTTTCAAACCATATTGTATTTAAAGCTCAAGTGAAACTTAAGCTTACTTTAGGTATTTTAGGTTAAACTAAAAGTTATATAATTTGATCGCTAGGTTTACTTATAAATATTTTGACAAAATTGTAGTTATAAAATTGTATTTATTTAAAGTAAACTTTCTTAAACTAGTTTAGTATGAAGAGTCTTTAAAACGTTTTTCTCTGATGAGTATTTATCAAAAAATCATTTTACATCCGTTTTCATTGTGTCGCCAATAAACGATAAACAGCCAAGGATCGGACATTTTCAATATTTTTTTACGAACGAAATATAGTGATTCCGCCAGAATTTTTTTTATAAACATACATAACTTTGTTAGGAGATTATTCTGTAATTTTTACAGAATTTTTTGAGTATGCGCGTATGGAGGCCTTCCTTGTTAGAGGCTGGAACTATTGTAGGATCAGGAGATGCTCCAGTTAGAGGCTGGAACTATTGTAGGAAGAGGAAGTGCTGCACTTAGAGGCTGGAACAATTGTAGGATCAGGAGGGGATGCACTTATAGGCTGGAACTATTGAAGGGTCAGGAGGGCTGCACTTAGAGGCTGGAACTGTTGTAGGGTCAAGAGGTGCTACACTTAGAGGTTGGAACTATTGTAGGATCAGGAGGTGCTATACTTAGGGCAGTATTCACCAAACTTCATTGATTGAGGATTAAACCATGGATCAGAAAATCCGAGAATCAAAGCTAACACTGGATTAAATTCCTACGGTATTCACCATCAGCCGATTACGTGATCCATGGATTAGCTCAAAGAGCAATAAAAGCTTCGTTTTGATTGGCCGAGAACGAAGGTAGCTTTTATTCATCGTTCGGCTTCAATAAACTAATCAATCGGATTAGAATATTAGAAAGGGTAAAAAGCAAATTGGCAACACTGATACACGCTTCGCTCTTGTTTACTTCGCTTTTGTTTACTCACGGATTAAGAATCAATTTTACTTTAGAGCATTTTTAAAAAGAATAATCACGCAGACGACAACTGTTTACGCTACGATTTAAAATTTTGATTGTTATAGATAAAAAAAATCTTAAAACTATTAAATTTTTTTTCTGCCGATGTTAATGCATTATTCTTTTTTGTGGCAGATGACAGCCTATTATCTAACATTCGTATTAGAGATTCCACGGAATCTTTATTTAATCGATACCGATATCGAAATGCCACGTTATCCAAAGAATCCAAATCATTTAATGCACCGTCCTTTTCCTTCTTTCAAATGCTTCCAATAGTTCTAAGCTTTCAATATCATCTAGTAATAGATCGTCAACGTCAACCATGTTTGTTATTTGTTCACGAAGATGAGCTGCGGAAAGCGCATGCATTACGATAAGATCCGAGAATTATCTCTGTTAATTGAAATTTTATTTTTCCGACTGAGTGAAAATAATGCCTGGACAGGGAGTAGAACCCCGGATCTTTTACTTACAAGGTCAAGGCTCTACCAATTGAGCTATCCAGGCCGACAACCGGTCGGCATTACTCACTCAGACAACCTTTTAGGCAGAAACATCTGGTCTATCATGTAGATAGCTCGACAGAAATAAGCCGCAGGTAATGGAAAACACCATTAAACAATGGGAAAGAAATACAATTTATTAAAATGATCTGATTGGAAGAGATTTCTTCCAATCAGTTAATTAATTCTCTGTTTCAGGTTGTTTATATAATTAATAATAATTAAAATTAATGAATTATAATTTTCTTTAAAATTCTTATTGAATTCTTTATTTCTCAAATAAAAAAAAAATATGCATTACCCAAATAAGGTTAATATATATATATATATATATATTAATGCATCATAAAAAATTGTTTATTGTCATAATCATTCAGAAACATTCTAGGAATTGAACTTTTAGTACAATAAATTTCAATCATATTTAACCAAAACTTTATTTTTTCCAAAATTTACTGGTTATTATATAAATTTAAAAGAAAAGAAAAGAAAAGAGAAAGATCCTTTTATTGAGATAATAACCTATTATTTTAACTTAAAAAACAAAATAATTAAATAAGAAATTGCAAGAATTGTTTTAAAATAAGTTTTATATTTAATGATTGTATTTATCAATTTTCCAGAACATTTTTTTTCGCAGGTAAAAAGTTATTTTTAAAGGACTTTCTTAAATGTATCATAAAACGTTGTTATATTTTATGAAATATTAATCTTGGGAAACAATACCTATTGTTGTCTTTTTATAAAAGTTTCACAAAAAGTTTATTTTCTTAATAATGCATGTATAAAATAAAAGTGTAATAGAAAACGCTTGACTCTACCCTCATATAAAATTCGAAAGTAATAAAAATAAATATTCCTAAATTTATTTTTACTTTAGGTATTGCAGTGCATTTACCAAAATATCTAGATGGATTCTTTGAAAATTAATACTTTTTTCCGAATGTCATCCTAAAATAATATTGTTTAGATATATAGAAATAATTAAGCATATTATATGCATATAAATTAAAATAATGTGCAATTGATGATGTTACAGTTATGTCACACATTAATTACAAAAGCAGAATTTTTTTAATATTAATAAAATTAAGCTGTTGTGACTGAATAATAATAAAAAAAAAGTTAATTCCAAATAAGTTTTAAACAATTGGCTTTTTATCTGTGATTTTTTTTTTTTTTTTTTTTTAAATATTTGACTATGTTTTGATAAATGAAAATTTAGATACATTGTATTTTTATACAGAAAATTTTAATTGTTTTAGGGTAACAATTGTATATAAACTGACACTCTTGCAACAAGCATAATTTATCATTTAAGTATTTTATATTTGAAAATATATGACGTTACACAAGACATCATTCATCATTTAAACATACACTTTCTAAATCATTTATTTTGAATGATAGTTGAAACTATTCATTTTGAGATTTATGATATCAATGGTAGAAAAAGTATTTTAAGCAAATTTTATCAAATTATTAAATAATAATTCGAGAAAGGGTAATTTTTAAAATTGGTTTGAATTTTTTTAGTTAATCTAACTCAAAATTACTTAAAAACTAATACTCTTAAAAAAAAGGGAATAATATACATA
The DNA here is from genome assembly GCA_963930645.1 of Salticus scenicus. NCBI lineage: Eukaryota > Metazoa > Arthropoda > Arachnida > Araneae > Salticidae > Salticus > Salticus scenicus. The sequence goes on along the minus strand of OZ005649.1, from coordinate 87,864,956 downwards.
CAAAAATTAAAACACAAGATATCTGGTATACTCAATACTTTTTAACTAAGTGTTACACTGCTAGACAAAACCTTTGCAACCACCTGAGTTTCGCTCGTAATATTAATAAAAAGCTATGCTATGAAAAATAAAACGATAAATCAATAATATGTTTATACACTATCTACCAAAAAATATTTGGTTACTTTCGAATTTAAACGTTTTGTCAAATATTTAAAAAAATTCTGCAGGAATTATTTTGAAATTTCGCAAGTACAAAGAACATTTGATACCTTATGCGTTTAATCAGAAATGTTGTCCTGAAGAGGAAAACAGGACAGGTAAAAAATTAAACAAAAGTCAAAATGTTTCGGATCACCCTGCAAAAAGTAAGGCTTGAAATGCGTTTTGATTGTAACGTTAAATGGGTGGTGGACATGTCATGACTTTAGGTGCCAGCTTTGGTAATCTAGTGATAAAGGATGTTGAAGGCAAATATAACAGCCTAAAATATCTTGATGACTTACAAATCCCCTTCCTTCCATAGTGTCATGGGCAATTTGACCAAAATAATTGGATTCTATTACAATAAAATTGCTATCTTAAACTGGCCGGCTCACATCCCAGATCTGAACATCATCGAAAATGTGTAGCATCTAATGGGAAAGGTTGTGTATGTACAGCGATAACCAGCATGTTGACGAGAAAGAACTGATTCGTGCTTTGGAGAGCTGTGCAAAGAAGTTAATTAAGGAAACCAAAATAAATCTATACATACCAATTCCTGGATGTTTGGTAAAAGTCGTTTGTGTTAAAGGGCACAAATTTACTGACTTTTAAAGCTTCTTGTCATCTTTTATTTGTTTGTGATCCCATATATGTATGTAAATTATTTTTTATGTGTATGTATATATATATCAGTGTAAAATAAAAGTACCCACCACCAATATATATATATATATATATATATATACGGGCAGATTCATAAGTCCATGACTTTGAAATGAAAAAAACAATATACATACCAAAATGCATTTTATTTACCGATATAATTTCCTTTGATAATGATACACTTTTTCCAATGATGTTCTAACTTTTTTAATCTTTCCAAAAAATAAGATTTCTCAAAACTCCTCATAATAGGCATTTGTGGCATCAACGGTCTCAGAATTTGAAGAAAATCTCTTTTCACCAAGTCATTTTTTTTCTTAATTTGGAAAAAGAGAAATGTCACTGGGAACCAAGTCAGGAGAGTACGGTGAATGAGGGAGTAATTCGTATCGTAATTAACCAGTTTAGTGGCTGCGATTGCAGACGAGTGTGCTGGCACATTGTCGTGATAAAAAAGCCCTTTTTTCTTGGACAAATGGGGCCGATTCTCTTTCAATTTTGATATAAAACGGTTTAATAAATCAGTATAATACAGTCCGGTGACTGCTTTTCCTTTTTCCAGATAGTCAACGAGGATTATGCCCTTTGAGTCTGAGAAAACGGAGAAAATAATCTTTCCAACTGATGGAACTGTTTTTGCCTTTCTTGGAGCACGTTCATTTGAAGAAGCCTACTGTGTAGACTGTTCTTTTATTTCTGGTGTGTAGTAACGTATCCATGTTTCATCAACTGTAACATAACGGTGTAAAATTTCCCTTGAATTGCGCTCGAACTTCTCTAAACACTGCGTTGAAATGGTGAGTCGAGTCCAGTTTTGAGCATAGATATAGTAATATATATAGATCTATCATCACCATGTTATCGAGCAAAAAATTTGGATGCCGAAAAAAAGTTCTAAAATCCGCCATTAGAGAGTATTGGAAAAAAGAATAAAACGAAAAATGAATTTGAAACTGTATCTGGAGTTTTTCATTCACCTTTAGTAAATAAATGATTCATGAATTTTATTTACTAAATTATCCGTGTGTATTCCTGTGTGTGGTTCACTCGGGAAAAGACATCCATTAGAGTGACTTTTCCCGAAAAAAAAAGGTATCACTTTTTCCCTTTCGCTGACCAATCTATGTCTTATTACTATATCTATGGTTCTGAGCCACTGTCAACAATCGGGACACCCATTTTACTGATAAAGTTTTCATACCCAAATTTTCATGCAAGATATTGAATACACGTTCATTTGAAATGTTTACCTTCTTAGCTATCTCACGCACTTTCACACGGCGGTCTTCTAATACGATATCATGGATTTTGTTGGCCATTTCTTCAGTCGTGATCTTAACTGGACGTCCAGAATGCTCTGCATCTGTTGTGATCGTACAGTCACAACGAAATTCCGTAAACTACTTGTGAAACATATGACGGAGCAGAGTCCCCATAATATTTTTTCAACTTTACTTCATTTTCAGTATTTTTTTTTTTTTTGAAAAAATGTTTTATCTACAGTCGGTAACAAAAGTGTCCGAACACTAGCAAAAATTCCTATGTAAAAAAAGTACACTTAATACTGCTTTGTTAAATAAATCCTTATCGAATCATGTTCTTAGACTGACTAAGAACAGGATTCGACAAGGATTTATTTAACAAAACCGCATGAAGTGTACTTTTTCTACATAGGAATTTTTGCTAGTGTTCGGACACTTTTGTTACCGACTGTACACATGAAATTCTTTTTTCTCCATAATCAAAACAAACACGGCAGTCGTTTTCTCTTGAATTCAATAGAACATAATGTATTTTAAATATCGTCTGCAAATTTCACGAATGTTGCCGTAGATAATAATAAATTGAAAACATAGTTATAAGAGTGCGATCAGAGGGCCACCTTTTATAAAGTCACGGACTTATCAAACTGCCCTCGTGTATATATATATATAATAAAAAAATAAATAAAAAATAAGAAAATAAATAAAAATCAAATCAAATCAAATCAAACGTTTTAAAAATGCCAATGCAAATATTTTAGTGCATAAACATTTAGACTGAGCGGCCACATTTGAACATTTCATAGTTTTACGTGAATGAGTTATTGCGTCACAGTGTTGCCGCTAGGAGACTCAGGTAGTATGAAATACTAACGCTGAATTCCTGAGACGTATAGGCGAATTACTTCTGAATTGGAGGAAATGAGATTTGACAAATATATTGTTGACAAATATGCTGAATTCCTGAGTCGTATTGGCGAATTACTTGTGAAGTGGGAGAAAATCTGATTTGACAAGTATCCTGAGTCGTATAGGCGAATTACTTGTGAATTTCAAAAGAAAAAAACGTTATTTTACAGAACGCGGAGTAATAATAAGAAATTGGATGCATGGGGCAAACATTAGATCATCTGAGAAATTTTTTAAACGTTCAGCATCAGCTATAATGAATGGGTGTCAGAGAAAATGTATAGAGATTGAACTGTCAAACAAAAGACTGAGTATAATCTAGTAAATTATGGTCGTCACAGAATGGTAAATGATCGCGCGGAATGGAAAATCTCCCGAAGCGTAACAGAACTATGAAATGTCTCAAATTAACACATAGAGCACTGAGCGCCGTTCTATGCTTTGTAGGGGCTACAGAAACCGAATATTAGCACAAAGAATGCGATTGGTCGTAATAAAGTGGCTGTTTCGGATACAATATTCGCTAAAAATAGGGTTAGTCAGTATAATTAATTTTAAATACAGAATTCGTATGCATTTTAAATTCAACAAGCAATTTGTCTTAATAAAAAAGCATCACAGAACTGCCGTTTTAAATTAAAAAGTACAAAATTTTGAATAAACACCATAAAATGCAATAAACTCGCAAGAAATGTTTCGAGTAGAAAGAACACACGACACTTCATCAGATAAACAATGTAGGCATCAGTGCTGCAAACAAAGCGGCAACGCACTAAAGCACGCGTGCGTTACTGCTTTGTTTGCAGCACTCTTCTTGTTGCATCAGAAAATTTCATAAATATTTTTTATCCATATATTTCATTTGCAGTATTATTCAAAGTAAACAAAAAGGAAAGGCTTAATACTAAAACACATGCAAAATATAGCTGAATTTTTCTTGATAATTTCTGATAACTTATTACTTTAGAATTATCCTCATGATGATTGCGTGAAATTTCACGATTTTTGCTTTGTTTTTCAAGCAGCACTTGCAAACTTGAAATTGAAAATTTAAGAAATGAAGAACACGTATATGTATTTTAATAACTCGAGTAAAAGGAGGGAGTTTTTCTAACATTACTTTTTGTTAAAAAAAAAAAAAAATGTGCTGTTTTGTGTGTGTGTGTTTGTATACATATTAATGCCTTTTTAAAATCCGAATAAATTTTGAAAAAGAAATATAAATAACTTGAAGATTATTGACGAATACAATACAATGTAAAAATATGAAACAATTGTTTAAATTCAAAATAAACATACTGTTTATATTAAGTATTAATGAACCATTATCAGTCTAACATTTATAGGTAGCAGTGTAGCGTAAAGGCATTAATTTACTGCTACTGCTGAATATGTTAATTTAAAAACATAGCAAATTAAAATAGTAAAGCAATAATATTGAGTTAAGTTCACAATAGAAATGTCATTGAGAAAAACATTTAACGAAAATAATTTATCAAAAATTTCATGTAAAATATGAAAATATTTAATTATTTCAAATAAGTAAGCAAGGCAGTTTTTCGCACAGTTAACGTAACATGAGAAAAATAAAGTATAAATAATGAAGAATAAAAATAAGAACATCTTATAAAACACACTTTATGTATTTTGCTTAAACAATTTTCTAAAATATGTATATATATATTGTTACAAAATTGTAAATAATTGTGTTTATTTCTGTATAAATTCTTTCAAAGAGGCTTAGTAAGTTGATAAAGTGCTAATTTTGTGCATTTCTAGTCGTTTTAGCATTGAAATAGCCTTATTTTCCCTTAAAAACGCATTAAAAAGCCCCATTAATGCAGGTAATGGATTTGGCGCCAAATTTGGCGATTTTCTTCCACCTTGGCGATTTTTTGGCGACCTTGGCAAGAAAATCCTTATATGGTATATACCATATATGGAAGCTGTAATTTGATTGGTTGACCACTTTCTAGAGTTTTCTCGAAAAATCTGGGTTCCATGGAACAGTATATAAGGAAGCGCTTTCTCGCCAAGGCAGTTAGTTCAGTTCAGTTTTCAGCCAGCTTCGCTAGTGCTTGCATTGCTCTTGAGCCTCTTTGGAAGAGACTTGCTTTATGTGTTATTGCTCTACAGTTTGTACTGTGGATTTGCTATTGACAGCTGTTGTTTAAGCTGTGTTTACTGTTTGAATTGAAGCTGATACTTATAGACCTGTATTTTTCTGGAACTTTCTGTGAATAAATTACTGAATTTTTGTAAGTTTGGCCTTTCATTCTCGGACAACTCACGAACCCCCAAGTACGCAACATTTCTGGTGTCAGAAGCGGGATTGTCTGTGAATGGTGATAACCAGAGCTATGGAGCAGGAGATGAAGAAACTTCTAGAAAGCTTAGCTACCCAGATGAATGAAATGAAAGAGGGACAGAGAGAGATGAAAGATAGCCTGAGTCAAGAGATGAAAGAAATGAAGGTAGCACAAGAGAAAATGGAAACATCGCAAAGAGAGTTGAAAGACGGTTTGACTGAAGAAATGAAGGTAGCACAAGAGAAAATGGAAACATCGCAAAGGAATTGAAAGACGGTTTGACTGAAGAAATGAAGGAAATGAAAGCAGTACAGGAGAAAATGGAAACATCGCAAAGAGAATTGAAAGACGGTTTGACTGAAGAAATGAAGGAAATGAAAGCAGTTCAGGAAAAGATGGAAGCCAGTTTGACCGAAGAAATTAAATCTAATCAAGATGAGATGAAGAGATAGCTTTCAACGGCGAAAGAATCAATAGAGAATCAACGGTGATGGAAAATAGAATGGATGGAATAGAAGAGAAAGTTATGAAAGTAGAAAGAAATTTTGAAGAGAGATTTATGAAGATAGAAGAGAATTTTGAGGAGAAAGTTAAAGAAAATTTTGATCAGGAACTGAAAGGAAGGTTTTCAGAGGTAGAAGATAAATTGAAGAGAATAGATGAAGATCTGGAGAGAAAAGTGGAAGAAAAGTTAGAATCCATGCCCCAGGAAACTGAAAAGAAAGAGAGAAGAGTCCAGAATCAGGAATTTATTAAGCTATCCACCTACGACGGCAGTTCCTCCTGGCATGTATATAAGACGCAGTTTTCCATTGTTGCTGAAGCTAACGGCTGGGACTCTACCGCCAAGTCAGTCCACTTAGCAGCAGCATTACGGGGAGAAGCAGCCGAGATCCTGAGAAATGTTTCTAAAGAAGAAAGGAACGACTTCGAGGCCCTGACTAGAGCACTGGAGCTACGGTTCGGAGAGAAGTGTTCTAAGGACTATAGTCGCCTTCAGCAAAAATCTCGTTACCAGAAAACGGGCGAAAGTTTGCAAGAGCTGGCAGCGGACATTCAGAGACTGTCACACCTAGCATTCTCAGACTGTCATGCTGACACTCGAAACGACTTAGCTCTTCAGTACTTTATCGATGCTATTCGTGATCCAGAAATTCAAAAAGCGCTGAGACTCTCCAACATCAGAGACGTAGAATCAGCTTTAGGCTATGCACTTAGGATAGAGGCAGCCCAACAAGCCTCCCGTAAAGACCGCCATACCATAAGAGCAGTCTCATTAAACGATGCGCCTGCTGGTGAAAATGAAATGAAGAGAAGTATCGAAGAGATCTTAAAGAGATTGCGCAGCCTGGAGAATAATAAGGAAATAAAGGACCGGAAGATAAAGTGCTGGGGCTGTGGAGGGGATGGTAACGTGAAGAGGAACTGCCCTGTACGACCAACTATAGGAAATCACCCGTCTTCACCATCACTACAGGGAAACTAAGAGGAGGCCATCTCGCGGGGCGGAGGTCGCCTGAAATTAAAGAGCCCCAATTTACAGTATTTCATGTTTCATCGATGAGTGGCGGTGATAATGGACTTCACGTCTATGGCCAAGTCAACAACACCACCTGCCGGATGATTCTGGACACGGGAGCCAACGTGACGATCATTAGAACGGATTTGACTCAAGAACTAAAAGAGAAGATCATCTGGACTCCGCCCTGCGTTAAACTCCAGACTGTGACCGGAGACGAAATCAAAATATATGGAAGAATGAACTTGACCATCACCTTTGGAAATGCCAGTTACCATCATACGGCATATGTGGCTGATATAAGAGATCCTTTAATCATTGGAATTGATTTCCTGAGAAAATTTAACTTTCAATTGGACTTCAAGAATAATGAACTGCATTCGAGTTCGGAAGACATCGCTGTGTTCAACACTGAAAATCAAGACATTCAGACAATTTGCCAGATAACAGCCAAGTCTGAAATTTCCATCCCTCCACATACAGAGACAATAGTTTTAGGAACACCCCCTACCAAGCAATACTTCCGCTATGGACTGATTGAATACCCGAATACAGACAATAGCCCAAGAGGAGTTCTGGTAGCTTCATATCTAGTTGATCTCTCAAAGAGTACTATTCCTCTGAGAGTCGCAAACATCAGCGATAAGGTCCGGACAATGAAGAAGGATGAGGTGTTAGCAACCTGCACTCCTGTTGCATGCATCAACCGTCCCACGCAATCAACCGCATCCAAGTCTTCAGAACAATTAATAACAGAATTACTAAAGAATGCAGAGTTAGGAAAGGAACAGAGATGTGCTGCGGAGAAGCTACTCCAAGAATTTAAAGACCTTTTTTTCTCGAACACCTGAAGATGTCGGGAGAACGAACATCACCCAGCACAGAATTGATACAGGAAATCATCCTCAAATCAGACAACATCCAAGAAGACTTCCATTTGCTAAACAGGGTCACTGAACTTCTAAATGAACTGCAGCACAATGACGTCATCGAGCCATCAACGAGTCCTTGGGCCTCTCCCATAGTATTGGTGCGAAAAAAGGATGGTTCAACAAGATTTTGTGTGGATTATCGTCGTTTGAATGACATCACGAAGAAAGACAGTTATCCTCTTCCCAGAATTGACGACACATTAGACACACTTGCTGGCAATAAATGGTTCTCGACTTTGGATCTGAAGAGCGGTTACTGGCAAGTAGAATTACATCCTGATGATCGTGAGAAGACTGCATTCACCACGGGACAAGGACTGTGGCAATTTAAAGTTATGCCGTTCGGATTATGTAATGCACCTGCCACCTTCGAACGCCTGATGGAGACAGTGCTAAAAGGACTTTCCTATGAAGCCTGTCTGGTGTATTTGGATGATATTATCATTGTGGGGCGCACTTTTGAAGACCATCTACGAAACATCCGAAAGGTGCTGGAGAAACTCCGAATGGCTAACCTCAAATTGAATCCAGGCAAGTGTAACTTGTTCCGTCGTGAAGTGAGCTACCTCGGCCATATCATCTCTGCCGAAGGTGTGAGAACTGATCCTGAGAAGATCTCTGCAGTCGAGAACTGGAGTCGCCCTGAAAATATACACCAACTACGAAGTTTCCTGGGGTTATGCACTTACTACAGGAAGTTTGTTCAGGGTTTCTCAAATATTGCCAGACCACTCCACAAGCTGACGGAAGCCAAACAGAAGTTCCTGTGGACAGATGAATGTGAAAAAGCGTTCAAGCGACTTAAAGAGGCTTTAACATCATCGCCTATCTTGACGTATCCACAGCCCGACAGACAGTTCATACTTGATACAGATGCCAGCCATGAGAGTGTCGGTGCTGTTCTGTCGCAGGAAATTGATGGTCAAGAACATGTCATTGCCTATTGGAGTAAATGCCTGCCTAAACCAGAGCGAAATTACTGTACCACCAGGAAAGAGCTACTCGCCATCGTAAAAGCCATAGAACATTTCCATCATTACCTCTATGGCAGAAGATTCCTGCTCCGGACTGACCATGCATCTTTAACGTGGTTGCTCCAGTTCAAGAACCCGGAAGGACAGATTGCCAGGTGGATACAACGCCTGCAGGAATATGACTTCGAGATACGTCATCGTAAAGGGACTCTACATGGTAATGCAGATGCCTTGTCACGGAAGCCCTGCTCGGAAAGCTGCAAGTACTGCTAGAGCCGAAGAGAAATACCTGCCGATAAATCCGGTTGCCTGCCAAGTTACTGTCTCAACACCATCAGATCAAGATCCCGATCCATGGAGTGACGAAGAACTTAGAAAAGCCCAGTTGGAAGATCCTGACATAAAGCCAATATTACAGCTGAAGGAGACGACCAGCAACAGACCTATCTGGCAGGACATTTCCAGATTTAGTCCCATTACGAAAAGTTATTGGGCACTTTGGGACTCTCTTCATATTAGAAACGGCGTATTATACAGAAAGTGGGAATCTGATGATGGGAAAAGCTTCAGATGGCAGATTTTATTACCAAGATAAAAAATTCCAGCTGTTTTAGAACAACTGCATAGTAGCTCTACCGGAGGCCATTTTGGGGTAATGAAGACTCTGCAGAAAGTTCGGGAACGCTTCTACTGGTGCAAGGCAAAGGAGGATGTGGAGAAATGGTGTAAATCCTGTGATGCTTTTGCGGCACGTAAAGGCCCGCAGAAACGAAGTCTAGGAATACTGCAACAGTATAACGTGGGAGCACCATTTGAACGGATTGCAATCGACATCTTGGGTCCTTTGCCACGGACCTTCAGTGGAAATAAATACATCCTCGTCGTGATGGACTATTTCACCAAGTGGCCTGAGGCATATCCCATTCCCAATCAAGAGGCATGCACAGTTGCAGAAGTCCAAGTGCAGCAATGGGTTTCAAGGTACGGCACGCCCCTACAACTTCATACCGACCAAGGTAGGAACTTTACCTCTGATGTTTTCAAAGGACTGTGTCAACTACTCGACATAGACAAAACCCGGACAACACCCTTACACCACCAGTCGGACGGCATGATCGAGAGGTTCAATCGTACCATCCTGAATAACCTCTCTCTTCTAGTATCAAGGAACCAGGAAGATTGGGACTTGAAGTTGCCATTGTTCCTGCTGGCTTATCGAAGTGCTGTCCATGAAACCACCTGCTATACTCCAACCCAGATGCTGTTTGGACGTGAACTTCGTCTCCCTTGTGATCTCCTGTTTGGTTGTCCACCCGATGCGCCTTCATCGCCCGATCATCCAAGATCTCCAGGCACGATTTGAGGACGTACACAACTTTGCTCGGGAGCGGATTAACATGGCAACGGAGAAAATGAAGACAAGGTACGATCTAAAGGCTACACAACATGAGTTCCAGGAAGGAGAGAAGGTCTGGTTGTGGAATCCTGTTCGACGCAAAGGACTCTCCCCCAAGTTACAGTGCAACTGGGACGGACCATACACAGTCTTAAAAAGGCTGAATGATGTAGTGGTGCGGATCACTAAAACATCTTCGTCAAAACCGAAGGTGGTGCACTATAATAGGCTAGCCAAGTACCACAAGTAACGGTAATATTAAAATTAAAAATGTAAATACTTGTAAAATTTGCGCATGCGCAATGTAAATATTTGTATATAAATATTTGTACATATTTGTGAATTTTGTAAATATTTCTCACTTGATTTGTATTTCTATTTTATCGTTATATGCAACTTAGTTTTTTAGATTGTGTAAATTTGTTTAGTTTCGCCTCTCGACCAAGGGTTGCACTGCCCGGGACGTGCAGTCCTTGGGAGGGGGGCAGTGTTACAAAATTGTAAATAATTGTGTTTATTTCTGTATAAAGTCTTTCAAAGAGGCTTAGTAAGTTGATAAAGTGCTAATTTTGTGCATTTCTTGTCGTTTTAGCATTGAAATAGCCTTATTTTCCCTTAAAAACGCATTAAAAAGCCCCAGTAATGCAGGTAATGGATTTGGCGCCAAATTTAGCGATTTTTTCCCACCTTGGCGATTTTTTTGGCGACCTTGGTGAGAAAATCCTTATATGGTATATACCAAATATGGAAGCTGTAATTTGATTGGTTGACCACTTTCTAGAGTTTTCTCGAAAAATCTGGGTTCCATGGAACAGTATATAAGGAAGCGCTTTCTCGCCAAGGCAGTTAGTTCAGTTCAGTTTTCAGCCAGCTTCGCTAGTGCTTGCATTGCTCTTGAGCCTCTTTGGAAGAGACTTGCTTTATGTGTTATTGCTATACAGTTTGTACTGTGGATTTGCTATTGACAGCTGTTGTTTAAGCTGTGTTTACTGTTTGAATTGAAGCTGCTACTTGGTTTATAGACCTGTATTTTTCTGGAACTTTCTGTGAATAAATTACTGAATTTTTGTAAGTTTGGCCTTTCATTCTCGGACAACTCACGAACCCCCAAGTACGCAACAATATTTTAACTATATTTACATCTTTTTTAAGTTTTTATTTCACACTTACTTTGTTGCCATTATTTACCAAGTGCTTAGAGTATGGAAAGTTATCGTTACAAATTGTTCGTTTAATAAATATTTATTATTTAAACCTCATTTAATGGAAAAATTTATATCAGTGCATTTATATTAATTTGCTTTCTTTTTGCATTATTTGCCAGACTTTTATTTTAAGTGTACTTTAAATAATAAAAAATTAACATCATTTAAAAAGATGTTTTTGTCTACTATATTTATTTATTTATTTATTAAGATTTTATATTATATTATTTAAGATGTACTAAATATAGAAAATGTTTTACAACAAAGATTTACGATCAAATATAAGGAATGAATAATGATTTAGATGTTTATATCTAAATATCAAAATTTTAGTTTAAATTAACTCGTATTTTTTACATACAAGGTAAATGATGAAAATATGACCAATACAGGTAATATGGCCAACCAGCGATAATATTATTAATTTTAGTCAAATCCAAAAATTGCGCTTCAGTCTAATCACTCGAACTCAAAAGAATATATTTTAGTACTGTGTTGCCCGTAATCCTTGATCATCACGCGGAAGGGCAGTCATTGTTGATTTGTTGTTAGTTGAATTGGCATTTTCTAAATTAGTCTCTAGTAAGTTTGTTACTTTTCTTGTTTAAACAAAATCTCTGTATTTACTGTTGTACATCAAATTTATTTGAGCTGGTTTAATGGTCTGTTAAACTGTACGTAAATGAATTTCAATAGCTGAGTTTTCAGACAGGATTACGAGTGCTTTTTTCAAACTCGTTATTGTTAACAATATGCGCAATGGGCATATTACCGGCACATATGAAAGTTTAAACCACAAGAAGGCTGTTTTGTCATCAAGTCCCATCTTGATTACTTAATTGTGAATGAGAGTGCAAAAAATGACATTCTTCTTTCTTGTTTACCTTCTGATGCAACCCATGAGCTGCAGCCTTTGGATAAATCTTGTTTTGGGCCATTTGAGTAATTTTGGACCAAGGAGTTCTTTTGTTTTTGGAACAAACCAAACATGAAAACGTTACAAAAGCTGTATTTGGAAGAATATTTTTACCAGTTTAGGACAAAGCTATGACACCTTCCAACGTTAAAGGTGACTTCAAAAAGACAGTCCGTCAATTCTATCCTATCTATCCTTTCAATGTAATTCGCATAATATATATATATACATATATTTAACTCGAGTCTGTTGAATTACATCCCTATTAAGAAATATTAAAAAAAAAAAAAAAAAAAAAAAAAAGGATTTCTGAGTTATCTTCAGATTAGTTTGATTTAGAAGGTTTTTTATGAATAATATAAAAAATAATAAAAAAACTGATTTTTTTTTTTTTTTTTTTTTTAATATGATAAGCGTATTTCTGAAACAAACATAATTTTAATAATTAAATATGTTTGTAAAATGTAAAAGAAAAATTTTCATGTGTTCAAAGCAATGTTTAATTGTTGCAAATTTAGATACTTTTTAGACTATAACATTTTTACACTTGATAAGGACTTACGTAATACATTTAAAATGTTAAATATAATAAAATGTGTTATATATTTTCATCACAAATAAAATATATTTATTTCCTAGGAAACAAAAATAATTTTCCTTAAAAAAAAAAATTGTTTTTCAAGAGATGAACCATTCCGTGGCACTAGGAATCGTTATTCTGTAAAAATTGATACACTTCGTGAAAAGTTAAGGGAAAACTTCGAGCAGTATTAATGTGTTAAAATGAAGTAAAAATAATGGCAGTTTACTCAAGTTACTACTGGTGATCATAGTGTTTGTGTGTGATAGATGATGATAAAAAATTAGATGTAAGAAAACGTGACGAAGAAGTAGACTTTTAACAAGTAAAGCGATCGTGACCGTTGTTGCAACACTTCAAAATAGCTTTACGTAATGGGCAATGTGATAGGAGTATAAATGAAAAAAAAATTATATAATAGATATGGCAAACAAATTCGAAATATTAATGAATTGTTAAAATATTACCGAAGGTAAAGATAAAGTAACACATATAAATGAGTTTGAAAACAATCTTTTATTTTGTGTAAAAAGGATTTTAGGGCTTGAATAGTTTAAGAGACTTCAATGTTAAAATAAATATTAATTATTTTTCGAAATTAACAAAAATAGTTTTAAAAAAATCTGAAGTATCTGTTTACGAATTAAGTAACATCTTAATGAAATTTAAATATATATAATTATATAATTTATATGTAGCTGTTCTTTGGTCTGTATGTTGAAAATTTCAGAGAGCATATCTTTTTAATAAGTTCAATGTCGTTTTCTGTAAAAGTATTATAATATACATATAAAGTATTATAATATAATATAAGAAAGATATGCAGTACCTTTCAATATTAATTTATCTTAGTTTGTAAGTCAAAAAAAAAAAAAAAAAAAAAAAGGCATAAACAAAAAATATTTTAGGTTTAAAAAGCACTTGAGTATATTTTGCAATGTATACAATTCAAGCCGACATCCAAATGAGGAAAAAAAAAAAAAAGACAGTTGTTCTATGTTTACTGCCTACCATGAAATATTATGATATACATATTTTTAATAATAAAATGATATTTATGTCACTAATCATACATAAAGCTTTAATATTCAAATAGTAAGAGGAAAAGTGAAATATTAATATATAAAAACTAGAAGGGGATATTTGTTTCATTGCCATAAAAAATATCTTGCAATAAATATTTTTTTTTATTTATAAAATAAGAAAATGTGAAATATAAAAGAAACAGAAAGCATTACTGCAGTGAGACTAAATGAAAATCTGAAGAGTAATTTTTAAAGAAAAAACAAAAAGTTCTCATTGTAAAATACATAAATAAAAATAAAAAATTCACGAATACAAAAGTTATAACAATTTTGTTATTATAATACAAGAAAAAAAAAAAAAAAGAGAGAGAGAAGAAGAAGAAGAAGAAGAAAAAGATGAATAAGATTGGAACTCAAAAATACATTATATACTTTACAATAATTTTATAGTCAAGAATATATGAACATCATGTAATTTCACACACTATTATTATGAATAAACAATTTTATAATTTAAGTTATTCCTTATTGGTTTTCCCTGTCAATTCTACAGATAGCCGTTACAGCAATTTTAGCCACAAAAAAAAAAAAAAAAAAAAAAAAAAAACTTTTATGGTTACATAAACACATAAAAGAATTCTTAGAAGACGCAATACACAGCCGGAAGAAATACAGCCCTGCAAGTTCTAAGAGAAAAGGAAAAGACGAAGAAAGGGGGCTCCGTGTAAAATTAGAGCAAAGGAATAATTTAAGCCCCTGCTCAATCAAAAAATGAGAATGAATTCTGCCTAAATAAAAAAGCCATCCAATGAAAGGCCTGAAATTATTTTTGGTTTTATAACGAAAAAAAAATATATATATATATTACGCAAGTGATAAAAAAAAAAAAAAAAAAAAAAAACTCAGTCTAAAATGCAGTTTCATAAAAAAGAAAAATAAGAATGTAAGAAATTGAAAAAATAAAAAAATAAAAAAATAAAAAAATAAAATAAAATAAAATAAAATAAAATAAAATAAAAACAAATAAGATTTACGTTCACAGGTAATGAAGGTTTAATTAAAAATGAGCTAAACTAAAAAACTAAAAAAGAAGGTTTAATTTAAGTGATTTCAAAAAGGAAATAATTATTATCATTTCATTACTTTGATTGTTTTTTAATGATTTTAAAGCAAAATTAAGTTCCCTCCCCCCTTATGTTTGATACTTTTAATTTCTGGTGCTTTTACTGCAACGGTGAAAGATAACAGATATTCGTCCCTTTTCTTCCTTTAATTTTAGATTAGATGTATTTTGTAGCTGTTTGTAATTTAATTATACTTTGAATGTACAGTCGGTAACAAAAGTAGCTGAACACTCGCAAAAATTCCTATGTAAAAAAAGTAGAGTTAATACTGTTTTGCTAAATAAATCCTTGTCGAAACATGTTCTTAGTCAGTCTAAGAACATGATTCGACAAGGATTTATTTAACAAAACATGTATGTTTTTATACAGCTGAAGAAATGCACTGAATTATCCAAAAAGCTAATATAACATAGTATATTTCAGTTTTAAATAAGCATTAATAAGGACAAGAACAATTAACACTATGGTTTTATTCTAAAACATTAAATTGTGTATCCATATTATTGATTTGAATATTCATTGAGAATACAATTTATTTTTAAAGTATAATACTAATAATTCTAAGACGTTAATTATTATGCGTTAATCATAAAAAAAAAAAAAAAAACTATAATGAAAAAGTTATATAAATACTTCTTCAAGCAAATCTTTTAAATGGTTTATATTTCCTATTAGCTTAAGTGTCTTACTTAAAACAATTTTTTATAAGTATAGAAATGTGATTAATCTGCAAAATTTATAACTAACATAAGTGACTTAAAATAATACGAAGTTTAAGGAAGATATCTTCGTTTCTTGTTATATTTATTTTTTATTTTCTATTATATAATGAAAAAGAAACTTTGTATATTAATATATATATATATATATATATATATATATATATATATAATGACTGAAAAATTTGTATTTTGTCTTATCACGCTGTTATATATAGTGCAAATTTATTAAATTATACATTAAAATTCACTAAATTTTTACTCAATTACAATTCATGGATTAACAATGCTTTTTCAAAATGATTTAAAAAAAATGCTATCTATTACAAGTTGTGATAATCAAAAGTTCCTTTAACAAGTTTACTGTTATGAGAATAACACAAGGAACGAATTATCATCACGTGTTCTTTAAGATAACATTTTTTTTTTTTTTTTTTTTTTTTTTTTTATAATGAAAAAATAATGAAAAAATAAAATAAATAAATATGTTTTGGACTTTTTGTCTTTTTTAGTAATAACATAAAGGCATTATTCATTTTCAAATGACAAACGATAGCAAAGTTACTGGCATGATTTTTTAAATTTTATACGTGATTAAACATGAGAAAATTTATCTTTCAAACAATTTATCTTTCTTGAAATATAAAATATTAAGTTTTTATGGGATACATACCGTGTCATGCAATATCATTTGTTAAACAAAGAACATAGATTTTTTTTGTTTATGTTTACGAAAAAAATCTTTTTTTAACAATCATTTTTTTAAATAAATGACATAACATTTTAAAAATAATTGGAACGAGACAAAATATATCAAGTATATATATCGTCTGTTTTTTAGAAACACCATTTTTGTATTAACATTATTTTTACCTTAAAAAAAAAATCAGTATTTTACACACACACACACATACAATATATAATCTTCTTACATATTTGGCTTGAAGTGTTAATATATAATTTGTTTTTATTGCAGAATTAAATAGTGCAATTAAATTCAAATCCCCATTCATTAATATTTTTTTTAGTTAGCATTCTTATTGAGTTCTAGAATCCCAGTTAAAAATAATGTTGATAAAGCTTTTGTTTCGATTTCTGAAATTTGTAAATGATATTCACAGCCTCATGAAAATTTCGTTCAGTGTATATGATATTTCCTTTAGAGCTCATTTAGACTGAAGTAGCTAATATTATGACTAAGAAAGCTGCCTTGGATCTACCAACTGGAAATACTTTTTTTTTTTTTTTTTTTTTTTAATTTACTCAAAAGCGAGAGTATCAAATTAGCAAATATGGAAAAACTGACTAATTTATTCACGGTATGACAGAAAAGCATATGATAATATCTTTATCATCAAAGGAGATATAGGTCTATAAACTATCATTTTTTTTTCAATTTAATAGTTGACACATAAAAAGTCCTTTATTTTAAGAAGGTATAAAAATTTAAGATAAAATGCATCTTCGCACATATTCCTTCTAATTATTTCTTGATAGTATTTTAACCACTGAACTGAACTTGGCTTATTATTCTGTAAAGGTCTGTGGTCTCTCCTAATTAGTCTAGCTGAATTATTTCAAAATTATTAATATAGGAACAACTACAATACCCATATATTTTACTTATTAAAATTATTAGATATATTCCAATATATCATTAGTAATATCATACAAAGGCATATGTTGATCACTTTTATTTCTGTTATATATTCATATGCCATTTCCAAACAAAATGGTGGATAAAGTTTATTAACAAACTTGAATGCGACTTTCATACAAAAGTGACCATTCCAGGAATCAAACTTGTTGGCATATCCACTACTATCAGTTTTAAATTACTAGACACCGTTATGTATTTATCAATATATCTTATTTCGTTCTGGGATTTAAAGTTTCATTCCTTCTATTATTTAAAATATTAAATTAAACTGTAATTTCATAATAAAATTCAATTAATTTAATAACACTTTATATCCATGTTATATCTCTATCACAGTTATGTATTTAATTTTACATTAGCATTGGTAGATTTTTTTAATGCTTTGAAGTCGAGAGATGTCTTAAGCGATGAAAATTTTTTCCGACAGTGTGGAAAAATTCTTTCAAGAAACAGCAAACTTCTGTAACTTTTCTAGAGAAAAGTTCTAATTTCTAAAACTACAGAAATTTTCTATAAAAATTGCATCTCATTTTGACCAAGGGAACATTTTTCTTTCTATATCCATATAAAATCGGTAAACATTGTCGCAGATTTTATCCGGTGGTTAATTATTTCTTTTGTTTTTCATATTGAATACTTGGTATCAAAGAAAGATTGAGAAATATTAAATTATAGCTTTAGATAAGGATCTGTAGCCAAAACGTAACATCGTTGGCTACTACAGAGTGTGTTTGGTTCGATCCTAGATTGTCGATTTGGGCAGATTTGTTCTAAGGCAAAAACGGTTTTCTACGATTATTTTCTGTATTGTTCTATTATGGAATGTTTCTCTCAACGTATTTTTTCCATTAGCATACATATATTTTCTGGTAATGTTTCTGCCAGAAATTTTCTGTAATCTGTTAGAACCTTTTTTAGTGCAGTTCGATTTAAGTTAACACTTCTTTTTAAGTTAAATTATAATATTATATGTACCTTTCTTAACAATAAAATTTAACATACATAATATTTCTTACACAAAAGAAAAAATATTCGGAATTATTTTTTTTATTTTTTATTTTTCCATTTATAAACTGAATTAAGTTTTTTAACGTAAGGATTAAGAGAAATATAAAAACAAATAATAAGTTCTTTTTTCCAAATTAATGATGATTAATATTATATTTAAGTATAAATTCAGGAATTTTATTGAAAAATATTTTATTTTTTAGACAAACTTTCTAAAATCAATATCTTTCTTTGGGTATTTTGAAATTTTCATTGATTTGTATATAATTTCATTCAAACAGTCTCAATTTCAGAAAAACTTTTATGTTTAGATCGATATAACGAAATGAAACTCAACGAGATCTTCTTTACTGATCCAGATAAATGCACAGATAATAAGAAACCAATAAAAAGAAAAACTTGAGATAAGATTCGAACGCATACATTGAATTACCCTTTTAGAGGTAGATTTTCTAAAATACAGAAAATTCGTTTTTAATTCTACGCTATTCGTTTTTAAGGGATATTTTAAAGTAAACATAATATTTAAATAAATAGAAATTTATAATTATATATGAAAGAATTTACATAATCGAAAACAAAAATGTTTTCAAAAATTTTTGGTTTGTGAAATTTTTAAATAAAAACTAAAATTGAAAAATAAACAGTGATTTTTCACTATTTTAGTAAGTTATTTTCTGTTTTACACTGTAAAAACTTTTATAACATTGATAGTTCCTACTTATCATTATTATTATTATTATTGTATGTAAGTATCCATCAAGTTCCTGCAAGTAAGAGATTTTTTTCCGTTAAACATTCATCCTGAGTTTAACAATATTTTAGTAATATATTTAATGGTTATTGATGTATTCTAGTAATATTACTGACAGAATCTAAGCCAAAAATTTTCGTTTCTTTTTTTTTTTACTTTCTCTTACCCATATATATGGTAGGATCAAATTTTTGAAATAGAATTTTTTGTTATATTTACACGTTTTGAGGTCCTCTGAATCGGGAAAAAACATGTTTTTAGCGGTTGGTCTTTGTGCATGTTATCAGCATATCTCAAGAACAATTTATAGCAGAAAATCCAAATTCGGTATTCTAAATGTGTATCAAATAGGAATGCTACACTAAATTTTTCTTTGAGACCAAGTAAGTGGTTCGCGTACACGGACACCCAAGATAATTCAAATGCATTATCTCTATGGGGAAATTTATTGTAAGGACAGTGTGACATATATAGGCTGAATTAAACGAAACGGAATGAACAAAATTTATTATATGCATAAAAAATGTTTTGTAGATTGTGATATTGAAATCATTCATTATTGATTTACAGGGCTACACAAAGTATTTGGATATATTAAGGGCTATATTGGGAATTGCTAGAATTGTAATTCCTTTTGCGTTAGATGTTTTTCAAGTAAGACTAATTTTAAGTACACCATGTTGTTTATCTATATAAATAAAGAGAAGTGTCTGTGTGTGCGTGTGTCTGTGTGTGTGTCTGTGTGTCTGTCTGCGCTCTGGTGCTCACACTATTGATCGCAGAGCTTCCAAATTTGGCATATAGGTGCCTGGGAACCTGCAGATGTGCACCTCATCGAGATTTTTTCGAATTTTGAATTTGAATTTTTAATGTTTTTTCGATTTTAAATATTGGCTTTAATGCTTCATTTTCCATGAATTTATTCTTCGATTGTAATCGTCTGCGTATCTTAGCAACCGCTATTATGCAATTCATTTTTTATTTAATACATTCATTAGAAGGCGATTTTCTTTTTATTTATTTATTTATTTATTATTATTATATTTATTGAAAATCAAATGGTAATGCAATAGAAATAAATTGTTACGTTTATGTATAAGTTTTATACTATAGCAACTTTTTATTTTTCATTTTTTTTAATTAATTCCTTTAAGAGAAAAATCTTTTATTATTATTATTATTATTATTATTACTATTATTTATAATATTTATTGGGTGAAAAAAATGATAGTTTATAGTAAAAAGGATAAACTGATTAAAATTCGTTTTTCATGTATTTAATTCCTTTTAAAAGAAAATCTACATTTTTATTTTATTTTATTGCACTGGTCGGAATCAAATCGTAATATAGTGTAAATAACTGGGGCTATAAAACACATGGTTCAAAAACTAAAATATATAATAGATGCTGAGATACAGTCTTCTTTAAAATCGTAGTTCTTAAATAACAGAAAATCCACAAGTCGTCGATAAATACCCAGATTGAAGTGCCCGGGAAATACCTTTCTGTAGATAGTGGAAAACTGGACCCGATGCAGTACGGGTACCCAAAGAAGCAAAATGTAAAGCGATTTCAGTGTTTTTTTTTTTTTTTTTTTTTTTTTTTAAGTTTTTATTTGTAATGTGATGTAAAAAATAAATACTGATCCAATTCTTTTGAAAATTCATTTAAATATAGTGACCAGCGAAGCGGGCGTAGCCTGCTAGTAGACAATATACAAGGCTAACCGAAACTAAACTAAACTTTTTTTTCTATTGAATATAATTGATGGAAGTGCTTTGCTACATTTTATTATGTCGACGAACACTGCTCAGGAAGCAAAATTAATTTTTCATACCCATACTCTAAACAAAGTATTTTGGAAGTTCTATTTTCCACTATGGTTTTTGTAGTATCACGTTTTGAGATCCCCTGATTATCAAGGACCAATTTTTCGGGGTTGATGTGCATGTATATCTGTTATCAACGTAACGTAATATATACATATATATACAGTAAGACCCCGCTTAACGAGGGGGATACGTTCCATCAAAGTAGAGCGTAATGCGAAACAGCGCTAAACGAGGCTATCTACAATTTCGGGGAATCCCCGTACTGCTGCGAGCAATTTCGGGGAATCCCCGGGTTGAAATAAAAGAGCGCTAAACGAAACAGCGCTAAATGAAGTAACGTTAAGCGGGGTCTTACTGTATATATATATATATATATATATATATATATATATATATATATATAATAGCTGCATGATGTTCAAATTTGGTATTTTGAAGTTTGTATTAGGTTGACACTTAAAATTTTGATAGATTGGCAAGTTTGAACAGAAACTAATAACAAACAGCCTTGATTTTTTAAAAATAATTTTAAACATTATAATTGAACGGGGGGTTAAAGGGGCGGTATTTCATCACACAGAATTACATCTCAAATGAAACTTTTCCTAAACCTATTTTAGATTATTTTAAAAGTACATTGATCTTTAATAACTTACGCTATTATTTTTAAGGTTTAATGTGCAATGTATCTTTATATTGTTGAAACGCAGGGTAAGATTAAGTCGTGTAAGTGACACACGTGATTTTTTTTATTTATTTATTTATTTATTTTTTTTGTAACAGAGTATAATTTTTTAAATTTCTGATACCTTACGCCAATAAATTCCAAAAAAAAAATTTAATTGTATTTTATTTTTTTATTTATTATTATTATTTTGATGTGATATTTTTGTGCGATGATATCTGAAGCGTTCCATTGAAACGCTTAATTTTAGCGCCATATCGATTATAAGCAGAAGATAAATATATTGGGGAAGATAAATATGCCAGAAAAGATAAATATGCCATAGAAGTTAGCACAAGATTAATACGCCACAGGCAGAAGATAAATACGTTTAAAGCTATTAGTATCGCATAATGAAAAACATTTGAAGATTAATTCAGCCATGTTCTTTGTTATTTAAATATGTTTAGCTGGATTAGGAATTTTAAATACAGAAAATTATATTTTGTAAGTTCTACTATTGTTTGTGGAGTTATCGCAGAAATGTCTAAATAATAGGTGATTCTTTAAGTTAACGTCGCCATGGGAATTTTATGCATAAATGAAAATTAAAATATTTGTTACAAAAGCTCTTAATATTGGGAGAGAAACACAACGCTTCAACAAAGGTTTTAAAACCTCTTTTAGGTTTCTATATGGAAATTTCCTCTTGTCCATCTCATTGTATTACAATGTCATGTATCACGTAATAATATTTTTTTCCTTCATAAGTTAATGTACTTTTTCTAATTTTCCTGAAAAAGTCCGAGACGGTTAAACACCATTTCAAGCAATTACAGACGATCATATAATCGGAATAACACACACACATACATGGTTTAAACTTAAAATCTTCTTCACACATCATAAAATGAGCTTGCTTGGAGCAAAAAATTCTTGCTTGGAGAGAAAAGCAAGACTTGAGTTTTGCTTTCCTCCAAGGTGTAGCAAGGGTTTTGCACTTGAAGGAGAAAGACCATGTCATTTTGAACCGGTAGTGCTTTCATTAATTTTATGGTGCGTGAAGAAGCTTTCAAGTTAAAAATGTTAAATGTACACGAGTTTTTAAATTTTAGAATGCATCCCTGTTTAAAAGTTTAGCAAGATTTGCAAACGATAATTTTTTTTTTTTTTTTTTTTCAAATTAAAAACTTCTCTCGATGAAATGTTTCAAACATTGGATATTTAAAGAACTGGGTCTTTCTTATGTTTTTCAGTGAAGATTGGTTTGAGACAACAATTAGGGGCCGGTAACAAATTGAGCAAAATTAATAATGTTTGTGATCACCCTGTATCGTTAAGTAAACGAAATGATCTGTAACTTTAGGATATGTTAACATAGACCCAGTCCAAATTGAGGATGAAATTTGTGTGATGATAGCATGTTAAATAAGGGATTATTTTAAAACTCAAAAAAAAAAAAAAAAAAAAAAAAAAAAAAAAAAAAAAAACATGTTTTTTATTTATAATTTTTAACGAAAATTATTCCCACTTTCAGATAAGTTGGAAAAACTATAGTATTTTGTGAGCAGGAGAAGATTTATAAGCCATAACTAAGATATGACGAGGCGTTTCATTTTAAACACACAACATTTAATACATGACTATGACAATTACACATGAAAAATACAAGTAACATGAACGACTACATTTTTAAGACTGCGATCTCTTCTAGCAGAGATAAACGTAAAAAGGAATGAACAGATCATTGATTGGACGTGACGTCACTTACCAACAGTCCAATAGATTAAATCAGGAATACAATGACGAAATACACTACAACTCTCCTCCCCTTAATTCCGTATACCATACCTGATGGGAGGTTTTCTTACTCTAGATGATCTTCTTACAACCTGTTCAGAAAAAGACAAATTAGCATTTTTAAGTTTTGAATGTTCAGATTTTAGTTCATTATTTACAGTACTGTTGATATTTTTATCACAGTCAATTTCTCCAGGCTTTGTAGACACAGATCTACTGTCGGTTGGTACTGGATCTGATGTAGTGGAAGGATTGGTTGGCAATGGATCTGGTGTACTGACAGGATCGGTTGGCGCTGGATCTGGTATCATGGCAGGCCTCCTACCAGACTTAGATTCTCCATTGCTTTGTAGGTGTGGACTATTGCTATCGGGGACCATGGAAATATTTGCACCAGGACTTGTAGCTTCCTCCACTTGTACTCTGGAACCTACACTTTTCAGTTGATCAACGTGTCTTTTCCATACACATGAACCTACTTGAATTTTGTAATGTAGTTTACCTAGTCTGGCAATTACTTTACCTATTTTCCATTTATCTCCTGATGTATAATTGCGTACTGCAACTTTTTCATTTATTTGGAATTCTCTTATCTTTTTCTTGTTAAAAACATTTTTATGTTGTTTGTTTTCAACATAATTTTTAACATTTGGTACAAGCAAATCTAATTTTGAACTGATATTTCTTTTGAGAAATAATGATGCGGGACTCTCTCCTGTTGTAATATGAGGCATTATTCGGTATTGGAATAAAAATTCGTTTAACTTAAATTGGAGATTTCCGGGTTCTGAACTTAAGGATTTCAATCCTTTTTTAATAATTTGGACATATCTTTCGGCTTGACCATTTGTAGAGGGATGATATGGTGCAGTTAAACTATGTTTTATGCCTTTACTTTGTAGAAAATGTTCGAATTTTTCTGAAATAAATTGTGGCCCATTATCAGACACAAGGGACACAGGATATCCATATCTGGCAAAAAGCGAAGAAAGACAGTTTATAGTGTTCTCAGCCGTAGTATTAGGAACAATGAACACTTCTGTCCATTTACTGTGGGCATCTACTACGATTAAAAACATTTTCCCCATCATTGGACCAAAAAAGTCTACATGTATTCTGTTCCAAGGTGTTGTAGGCCATTCCCAGTGATGATTTTCCATTTTAGGAGGATCATGTTTTAATTTAATACAAACAGAACAGTTATTTGCTAAATTCTCAATGTCTTTATCAATACCTGGCCACCATACAAAACTACGTGCCAGTGCTTTCATTTTTACTATGCCAAAATGGCCAAAATGCAAATCTTCCAACACTTTTTGTCTATGAACAGTAGGAATTACAACACGATTCCCTTGTAGTATGCAATTATTTAGTATAGAAAAATCTTGTTGTTTATGTCCAAAAAGTAAGTAATTTGGCATCTGTGTGCCTGATATTAAATGTCGGTACATTTCTTTCAACGTTGGATCTCGCTTAGAACTTGCACGTAATATCTTTGTATTTAACGGTAACGATGTGATTTGATGAATAAATAAACAATCGGATTCATCAAGGTTGCCAAATAAATTTCGTGACAAAGTTGGTGACACTTTTTCTGGTTGTAGCGAATCGGACGACGGCAGCAGTAAGTCTTCACTACGTAATGGAAGACGTGATAGAGCATCAGCATTTCCGTGCTCTGTAGATTTTTTATATTTAATATCATAATTAAATGTCTGTAAGTATAATGCGTATCTTTGCATTCTAGCTGCCGAAAGTACCGGAATACTTTTTACCGGTGAAAATATGGAAACTAGGGGTTTACTATCTGTATACAGTGTAAATCTCCTACCATATAAAAATTGAAAAAATTTCTTTACACCAAAAATTATTGATAACGCTTCTTTATCTACCTGACTATACCGCTTTTCTGCAGAAGATAAAGTTCTAGAAGCAAAAGCTATGGGTTTTTCGGAGTTATCTGGCATTGTATGCGAAAGTACTGCCGAAATTCCATAAGGAGAAGCATCAGTGGCTAAAATTAAGGGTAATTTAGAATTGAAGTGGGTGAGAATCCTTTCGGAAGTAATTTCCTGTTTAATTGCATTAAATGAATTTTCACATTTTTTAGTCCACTGAAAATTTACATTTTTACGTAATAATTCATTTAGAGGATAAGCAATCGTAGATAATTTAGGAACAAATCTAGAATAGTAAGATACTAAGCCTAGGAACGCTTTAACTTGAGTTACGTTTTGAGGTATTGGAGCATTTAAAATAGCAGAAATTTTTTCTTGCGTTTTGTGTATGCCATTTTTATCAATTTTGTAACCGCAATATGTAATTTCATCATTCATGAAAAAAGATTTTTATTTATTTATTTTAAGATTATATTCACGTAACCTTTCTAGCACTTGTTTTAATCGCTCTAAATGTATTTCATCAGTTTCCCCTGAGATACATATATCTCTATATACATATGTCTTCTAATATAAGTATCAAAACATTCAATCGAATCATTGAATTCTTAAAAATTTTGAAACATTTTTAATGAAAATATACTAGTTCTAACAATAAAAACATGCAATCTAATAAAAGAACAGAAAGAAAAAAAATAAAATAAATGTGTAAATACCTTTTTTTTCTCTTTCCCGAAAAAATAAAAAGTCGCAGATTATCGCAGACGATAATTACACTCACTGGCGCCTAAATCGTACCTGCCCGCCACCAGACAATGATATTAACTGCTGCTGTCTCCGATCGCATAATGATTCATTTCGAAATATCAATTTTCTTTATGAAGAACTGCAGATTGCATTTTTAATCATCTTGAAGTAGATATTATTAAAATGTTGAAGAGCAAAACTTCTTTTTGCTTTTTTCTTTTTCATCTCGTCGCCAATATAGTATTTTGTGAGCAGGAGAAGATTTATAAGCCATAACTAAGATATGACGAGGCGTTTCATTTTAAACACACAACATTTAATAGATGACTATGACAATTACACATGAAAAATACAAGTAACATGAACGACTACATTTTTAAGACTGCGATCTGTTCTAGCAGAGATAAACGTAAAAAGGAATGAACAGATCATTGATTGGACGTGACGTCACTTACCAACAGTCCAATAGATTAAATCAGGAATACAATGACGAAATACACTACAAAAACGCTTTTAAAACAATATACTGCAATCGGAATGCACATATCTTAAATATCCCATGAAATATGAACATTTTTATGAAAACGTTTTTACTGCTCATGTGCGAAATGTATAACATGTTTTATTGCATAGGTTGAAAGCTAGATGCATTGGGTAACTCTTTCCAAAAGTGCATTTGATTAGAATAAAAATTAAGTGAATTGTACGAAAAAGAACGAGCTAGATTTTAGATTTTTTCCAAAAGTTGAAATTTCTTAAGGGTTTTTTCACATGCCGCGTAATTAATTTTAAGATACAATTATTTCAACCACACTCCAAATGTACTTTTTTGTGAAAAATCCCTTGTAAGCTTGTAACTCTAACATATTTTTCTTTATTTACTATGACTTGTGAGATAATAAATGTTTTTTCACAAAAAACAACCTTTGGAAAGTGGTTGAAATAACTGGATCTACAAATTAATTACACGGCATGTGAAAAACCCCTTAAAAAATTTTAACTTTTGGAAACTATCTAAAATCTAGCTCGTTCTTTTTCGTACAATTCATTTAATTTTTATTCTATTTAAATGCACTTTTGAAAAAAGTTGCCCTATACATCTAGCTCTCAACCTATGTAATAAAAAATGTTTTACCTTTCGCACATGCGCAGTAACAATGTTTTTCATAAAAATATTTATATTTCATGAGATATTTAAAATACAGTGGAACCTGTCTAAAGTGACCACCCTAGGGACCGACTAAAATGGTCACTATACGCAGGTGGTCACTTTATAAAGGGTCTTTAAAATTGGAAAAGGGTCGCTTTAGTCGAGAAAATGGTCACTTTAGGCAGGTGGTCACTTTACCAAGGTGGTCACTTTTACAGGTTCCACTGTATTTGTATTCTGATTGCAGTATATTGTTTTAAAAGCGTTTTTCCAACTTATCTCAAAGTGGGAAAAACTTTCGTTAAAAACTTTGTATATTATAAATAAAAAACACGCTGATTTTTTTTGGAGTTTTAAAATAAATGCTTATATCCCTCTTATTTAACATGCTACAAAGACATATGCAAATTGAACTGGGTTTATGTAAGCATATACAAAAGTTACAGCTCATTTCGTTTACTTAACGATACAGGGTGATCACAAACATTATTAATTTTGCTCAATCTGTTACCGGCCAATCTTAAACCAATCTTCAATGAAAAACATGAGGAAGACCCAGTTCTTTGAATACCCAATGTTTGAAAACATGTCATTGAGAGATAAGTTTTTAATTTGAAAAAAAACTGATCGTTTGCAAATCTTGCTAAACTTTTAAACAGAGGTGTATGTATAGTGAAATAGATACATGGGTACTTACAGATATAGATATAAATATGATTCCATCATACTATATTTTGAATAACACTATATTTCAATAATAAAATGAAAATTGGAGTGAAAAATTACTATTATAAAAATACTGTTTCCTCAAATTTAGGTTTGCTCCTCATATATGACTTTTTAAAAGGTCATCCTCAAAACGTAACAAAAACTTTAAAAATATTTATGCATGCATGGAGAATACCAAATGATAAAAAACGAAAATAATAATGTATCATAAAAAAATAATGTAAAAAGACGTTGGACAGTCAGAAGTGTAATATACGGTCTTTATATATATAGATATATTTATATCGTTGCAGTATATTATATTTCACATAACCTAACTCTTTAAAACGAACAATTAAGAGTTAGAATATATTTATAGTATAAGTGTAGTAAAATTTACAGTAGCAATTAAAAGTTCATACTACCAAAACAAAATTTTTAATGTATTAATTAATTCTGTAAAATAAATAACTAAAAATAGTTAAAATATTTGCTATTAAAAATAGTTTAAATCTTGTTTTGGTTTCACTTTTTTCATCCTTTTTATTTTTTCCTTAAGAATGAGAAAATATACATAGGAAGGCAAACATAAACTTTTTGTATTGAAATTTTGCATTTGTTTTCCTATAAAATGATCCATATGCGCACATCCTGAAAATATTTTATCTATTTTATATTGCTTCGTAAAAGAAGAATGTAATATACATATCCTTGCAGTAAAAACTGTTTCATTATTTATTTATCATGTTTTTTGGATACCCATGAAACATGTGTTTCGTACCACAAATATCTACTCTAAATATATCTCTAAAGTTACTTGAAACTTTCTGTAGAGAGTAATATTTTTGTTTTGTAGATTTATTTGGTAACAAGAAAAATTCATTTATATATGCGCATTTTAAAAAATGGTTCTAGTTTTCCATAAATTATTTTTTTCTTGGATCAAGCGATGTATTCCAAAAATAGAGTAAAATTTACAGTGCTGCAAAATAGAGTATTACTTTCAATGGTATTTTTTATTCCCATCCCTATATAGCTAACACATGAAAAAATAATTCAACAATACAATTAATCTGTTCTAATATAAAATAATATGTAAGCTTTTCTTATATATGTATATGTATATTTACAAAATTAAGAAAGATAACACTGCTCTGAAAAAAAAAAAAAAAAAAAAAAAAAAAAAAAAAAAAAAATCGAGATCTGTTATTATTCGATTCTTATGTAAAATGACTACCTGAATCCGAATATGACTCCCATTTTGGCCAGTCACCCACCGTTTTCTAGATACACAACCCCCTCCCACAATTTCTTTCCCTGTTCGATAATTTTACGACGATGAAATTGATTTGAAGAATAAAAAATAATTAATTTAATACCTAAAAATAAATAAATAAGTAAATAAAATTAAAAAAATAACATTAATAAAAGATTGAAAAAAAATATAAGATATGTAATGCGTAATTTCAGTGGCAAATCCCCCCCCCCCAAAAAAAAAAAAAAAATAAAAAATAAAAAAATCCCTTGTCACAAATGAACATGTTTTAGAATTTTCCAACTCTGTAGCCCCTCAGAAGATATTTAACGGTCAAAATAATCCTCCCCCCCTCCTAAAAATCAAATTTACAGCCATAAAATCACCGAAAAATGATAAAAATAAGGGGCCATTCCCCAAAAAACGGTGGGTGATAAGGCAAAACGGGCGCAATATTCGGATTCAGGAGGTCATTTTACATAAGAATATGCTGAAATGGTGTTAGAGGCAATTTCCATGCCGAGCAGTGTAATTATTAAATCCAACTATAGAATTTTCATAATTTATATGTAGATACAATTTTATTCTTTTAATATAGTGCTTAAATACTTTATATTAAAGGGTTTAATTAAACTTTATTATTACGTTATAATACGATTCTATTCAAAATATTATCATTAATTCAGTGGAAGAATAAAAACAAGAACGAAAAAACATGCGATTTTTATATATTTAAAACACTTTCCAACTGTACGTACTCGTTTGATCGTTTAAACCTCAATGTTCTTTGCCTACGTGAATCTACAACGGACAGACAGATTGGTGGACAAATAATTTAATTGAATTTATATTCACACTTAAACAACGTCGGAAAGTGTTAAAAATGCTTAATACGAACAGAAATGTAATTTACAATTGTAGCCCTTCACGTATCTGAATATTTTAGTGTATCCATGTGAATCTAAATGTTAATTTTAAGATATTAAATAGAAACAAAATAAGCATATGACTATGTTTGTACAGTAGAAACTTTTTTAATATGATTTTGCAATGCTATGGCTCTTATTGAACGCAATGCATTGGCATATTTCGGGTGTCCCTGTTCTACTAATCATTTATCTATTTACATTATTTTAAATAGGGATCATGTCATTGGAAACTTGAATAACATGTATCATTTTGAAGAAATTATGAAAATATTTACGGACTCTAGAAGCGGACAGAAATATTTTTAGTCAGACGGTCAGAAAGACAGAATAGAATAGATAGAATAAATCATAGATAGAATAAATCAAATCCCAATTAAACATTGTTAGAGAGCGTTAAATACATTTAATAAAAATGAAAATGTTCTTGTTGTAATTTCTAATTATATGCATTAATTCATATGAGAAAATCGACGGGAAAAACAAAATCATTTATGTTAAAAATAAGCTGTAATTATACATTATTAAAAAAAAAAAAAAAAAAAAAAAAGAAAAGAAAAGAAAAGAAAAGAAAGAAAGAAAGAAGTCAGGGGAGACCTAATCTCATACTTTCCCAGCAAAACTTATACTGCTGGGCTCGTTATGGCCTACTGCTGGCATCCTGCACTTGCCATCAGTTACCGGTTGCCCCATATAACTCCGGCAGCGGGCCGTTTGTGGCTGCCAGCAGTGATGGAAGCCTAAAGAAAAATGGTCGGTGGCCCAGAAGTGGCATAAACACAGTTGGCCTTATGCAGGCTATCACGACACGGCCAACATCATGTTTTTCATATTGTGGCCACAAATTATTAGGCCATAACCAATTTGTATGCATAGAGGGCGCTGTGATTCTTTTTCTGTTGATTTGAAATTCCCTCGCTGTCCGCCATTTCATAGGAAGTTCTCGTTCGTTGTTGTAGTCTGCGGCTGCGGCTGCGAGATTGAAAATCTCGTAAAAAGAAAATATGAGTAAGTAATTCAATTATTAATTTGTTTTTGTATTATTTTTTAAATACTATTTTTTAAAAATGTTTGCCTCTAAATCCATTGTTGTAACAAAATGATTTCTAGAACTATATAACAAATATCCAGTTGATCCGTTTTAGTAAATTATGATAGTCGCAAACTTTTTAGTATTTTATTATTGTTATTATTATTTTAATTGATTTAATAAAATAAAAATTATGGATCTTGAATGATCCACAAATGTAATCGGGAACGATTTTAATCAAGTTTGGTTAAATAACAAATTTGTTTAAATTTCGTCCATTGGTTCGTGAGATACAGCGTCCACATTTTTTTTTATACACACTTACAGAGTGAAACTTTCTAAAAATGGTCAAATCGTGTTCAGGAATCTCAAAACATGCAAATACTTCGAAAACCGAATGTCGAAACATTTCTTCATATATACATATATTACCATAAAATGGATTTTCTTTCGAAATTTAGTATATTGTACTTTTTTTTAAATGAAAATCGCCTATCTCCATCATAGAAAATAATTTTCATAAATAATAATTTTAATATGTAATTTCTATAAACTATTATAGGAAAAGAAAAAAAAAAAGTGGTAGCCATAACAAACTGTTTTATTTTATTTATTTATTTATTATTATTTTTTAAATGCAAGTTTGAAAAATAATTTCACTTTTACGAAACTGAAATAGTTTCCCCCTCAATTTCCCGTAACGTATAAGTATATTTTTGTGCATCACTGTTAAATGATCCACAATTACTTATTTTATCATTTTTGATCGGAACCATTTCTTATTGCATCTATAAAATTTATGTTGATCTGTATTTTAGCGTTGTATAAAGATTTTTTCATGCGCTGATAAGAAGTTTCTTTTAAACTGTAATGTATCCAAATTATTTTATGAATTTTTATACTGAAACCATTTGTGTTACCTGTACAACTTTTTATGACAATCGTCTCGAAAACCTGTATAACATATATGAGTTTTATGGAATTCTAAAAATATTTTTTAAATAGGTAATTGCGGATAAAACTCTCAAATATTTACAACTACAACGACAAATGCACTTTTCTTTTTCTCCCTAATTCCGTTATCTCTTTACTCAACCGAACGATATATATATATTTTTTCTTTCAGCTGAAACTGTATTCCCTTCTTCTTTTACCCTTTTCAGAATCTGCTTTCCAAACCTAATGAAAATAAATTGGCTCAGGTCAAATGCTGAATATTCGCATTAAGTTCAAATAACGTCATCTGTATAAAACTGCAAAATCATCTTTCGGTATCGCACGTCGAAAAATTATTCACTCAAGGACATTGAAGAGAGTTGGGGAGGGGTAAAGATCCCATTGGACTATCAACAACACGAAAAAGTTCTTTGTGGCGGCCTGGTTAAGTTTGACAGCTGTGTAATTAATTCTAAATAGCATATTGCATTTCTCAGTGATAATTTCTGTGGTTTCAAATGTGCGACTTTGTAGATAAACACACAGAGAGAAAAAAAGAAAGCTTGATCATCTGCCTGCTCTTTTAAAAAAAAGGAAAAAAAAAATTATCAATTGGGAAAAGAAAATATTCAAGGTTTTCTGGATACTTGAGAGTTATAATAAAAAAGCACCACAGAATTGGTGTTTAAAAGTAATAAGAGTAAACACCATAAAATGTAAGAACTCGCAACAATCGTTTCGGATGGAAAGAAAACATGATCCTTCATCAAGCAAACGAAGTAGGCACGAGTGCGGCAAACAAAGCGTAAGCGTTGCGTTTGCAAAATTTTATGGTGTTTATTCAAAGTATTGTACATGTTACTTGAGAGTATACTCCAATTTCTTAAGAAATCGCACCCTCGGGCGGCGTAAGCTAGTTATTAATTAAAGGGCGTTCGGAATGGAGATGTCCGTTTTTTTTATTGCCGTAAATCAGAAAGTGACCTAAAATCCGGAAAGGCCACGGTACGGACGATTCCGGATTTGAGATTTTGTATTGTAGTAATAAATAGAAAACTTTGTAAATGAACATAATCATTGCCGCCCCCCCCCCCTCCAAAAAAAAAAAAAATGCATCAGTTCTTTTAGGTTGAAATAATAACACATCCCTTCGTGAGTTTAAAAAAAAGCACGATTGCAGCAAATTACTTTTGCTGCACTCGTGCCCACTTTTTTTCGCCTGATGAAGGGTCTTCGTGCTATTTCAACCGGAAACAATTGCTGCAATTTTTTATTTTTATTTATTTTATTTATTTATTTTTTAGTTTTTGGTGTTTTTTGCAATGCTCTCTTTATAACAATTTTTGTTTCAATATTTTATAATTTTCACATGTAAAGTTACATTTCTTTGTATAAGATATTGACATTTGAACACAAAAAAAAAAAAAAAAAAACATAATCTCCTTTATACCAAAAAATGTAATATAGAGAAATGTTTGCAATGAAAACAAAAAATTAAACTTTTATGATAAGGAAAATGGATCAACTGAATATTTCCTATATGCTGCACTAGAAATCCTGAATTTACAACCATAGTGTATGAATCAAATACTTGTAAATAGTATTTAAAAATGAATATGTACAAAATCAAATTAAATATTGGATGCATAGAAAAAACTGGCTGCTACTTCATCAGAAAAAAGAGAGAGGAAAAAAAAAGAAAAAAAAAGAAAAAAGCATTAATAAAATTAAAGGTATCACCAATAAAATAAATATACTAGCTATAACTAAATCACTGCTGGCCTATTAACGGCCCTCTTCACTTACCGTCTCCGGAAGTCCGAGGCAATGTTATTCTATGGGAAATTTTCTTTACAAATAACTTATTAACTAACACATATTTTTAAATTCTGTTTTCACATTCAGAAAATTCCCAACTGTTAAATTGATGGACTTTTTTTTAAAAATGTATTTTTTTTAATTTTTAATATTTTATTTTGAATTTGCAAAATGAAAAATTTCACATATTGAAAATTCATATTTTGCAGCTTCAAAATAAAATATAAAAAAAAATAAAAAAATAATTTTTTAAAAAAGGTCCGTCAATTTAACAGTTAGGAATTTTCAGAATATGAAAACAGAATTTAAAAATATGTATTAGTTAATAAGTTATTTGCAAAGAAAATTTCCCATAGAATAACATTGGCTTCGGCTTCCGGCGACGGTGAGTGAAGCGGGCCTTTAATGGGAAAATATAAAGGACCAGTGAAGACTGCCGGCAGTAATATATTTTTTTATGTTTGCCACAGCTGGCCCACTGCAGGCTGCCAGCAATAACATAGAAAAATTATGTTTGCCACCAGGTAGTCCAACACTGGCCCACTCACAATTTCTAACCTAATGTCGGTTACCAACAGTGGCCCATTACCTATTTTCGTCATACTGCTAGCTGCCAGCAGCGATCCATTCACTGGCCCACTAACTTATTTTTAACTTACTGCAGGCTGCCAACAGTGGATCGATTGAATATGGCCTACTGACGGCCGGCGTAACATATTCCCTGCGGCACCGTAACTTTTGCCACCGACGGGCCAGCTGCAGCTACTGTTGGCAACCAGCACTTGGCCTCGTGTTGGCCGTCATCTGTGGTTTTGCTGGGTTGGCAATCAAACACAAAAACATCATGTTTGTCACTTAGTGATAAACAGAAGAAATTTCTACAAATGAAATAATAAGCATTTTCTGGCGTCTCTTGGGGAAAACCTCGGGTTTAAACACGGACTTTCAACAAAGTTTATGATTGTAAAACAGACACTTCAGAAAAATCTGCCAATTTAAAAAGTCTCTTTGTAAATTTCGAAAGACAAAATAATTGATTTGTGTAATCAGGAGA
Source organism: Salticus scenicus (assembly GCA_963930645.1). NCBI lineage: Eukaryota > Metazoa > Arthropoda > Arachnida > Araneae > Salticidae > Salticus > Salticus scenicus. Next base: position 87,829,975 of record OZ005649.1, on the reverse strand, counting down.
AAAAAATACACTAGGATTGTCTACTAGGGAGACACTAATTTTTTAAATGAATTTAAGAGAAAATATGACAGTGTGCGTGTAGCCGAACTGAAAGTAAGCAAATAACTTTAAATTGTAAAATTTAAGTAATTTTTAGGTATGAACCTAAACCCACTTATTTCAGCTTATTTATAATACATATAATAAATTATTACACTGAAACATTAATAATTTTATAACCGGCGTCCTCAAATGTGATCTAATTTTTTTATGGACATAGGGTAGATTTGGACGACTGTCCTCGGTATTTCAAAGACATCTGATCACCCTATTGTTGTATACTGGAATTTCATGTATAAAAATGTTATTATTTCAAAGGAAGTGTAAAGTTTGTGAAGTAAATAACTATAAAAAAAAAAAATAATATTTTGGGGTATCACATAAAATGTATATATATATATATTTACAATTTTTTTTTAATAAACATAAAATTCTACGAGTCATTAAAAAAAAAAAAAAAAACTAAAGAAAAATAAGAAAAAATAATCTAACCAATTGCACTTAAAAGAATATAGATAATATATTCAAATTCTTAGACTCAATAACCAATAAAAAACAAATAAACTACGATTGTGTGAAATATTGTAAAACAATATTAAAACTGACTCTTTATTATTTTTAGAAAATGACATTTTTTTTTCTTTTATAAACTCACAATTTACAAATAATTTATCACGTTTTAAGGAAAGCGGTTAATTTAAATTGTGTGTGTTTTTTATGGCAATTTTGCGCATTAGATGCGTAAGTCAAATTTTATTATAATAAAAAATAGCGATTCATTATTTAGATAAATATATAGAAATAAAAATAAGCGAATAAAGCACGAACTTTATGTAAATTTTTAAAAATATTATGTGGGCATTTTTAATGGATCGTTAATCATTTTGAGAGAAAAAAAAAGTGTGGAATGTGAATGGTCGTATTTTTCTTCTCTAAAAAAGCATGCAGTTGTTTAAGGTGACAAAAAATTCCCATTAAAAATTGTAAGTATTTTTGCTGTACATAAACCTTAAGTTAAAATTAGATTAATAGTGCCATTTCATTTTATGATATATTTGAATAACTTGCATTTAAAAAAAATTAATGGAGTGTTTTTCTTCCTTCCTTAAAAATTTTTAAAAATGCTTTAACACAAAATGAAACGTTAAACAGATGTTGTAGTTCGAATGATTTGTGTAGATATAGGATTCTATTCAACTGTATAAGCAAAAGCTTCAGTTTTTATTTTACTTAAAAGTAAAAACTTTATAATTTCAAAATTTATATTTTCAGTTCTATCACATTTATTTTTTCTTTGTCGAAACAAAATTTTTACATGACTTAAAAAAAAAAAAAAAAAAAAAAGAAAAGAAAAGAAAAAAGAAAAAAAAAGAAATTTTAAAATTAATTTCAATTAAGAGTACGTTTGAAAAGAAATACAAAAAAAATATGATATTATAAAATGGGTTTTTACTACAATTTATTTAAATTTTTTTATATCTTGAAAAAAATTTGTACAAATAAACATAATTTTTGTACAATCTGATAAAATAATTTGTTACAAACAGTGAAAAGACTAATTTCTTAATAAAGACATATTTAATTATGTTTCAAGTTTTTATAGTTAAAAATCATTTACTAATTATGTATATATATGAATATAAAGCTAAATAACCGCAATTAGTAACAAAATAATCGTATGATTACACAAAATAATTATTAAAAAATTATATAATAATATGACACAAAATAATTATTTAAGAAGTAAAATAATTTCTATTTTTAACCGACTTCGAAAAGGAGGAGGTTCTCAATTCAAACCGTATGTTTTTTTTTTTTTTTTTTTTTTTTTTGTTAGCTAATAAATTCTTAGCGGATGCTCCGATTTTGAAACTTATTTTTTGTTGTTGTAAAGGCCTTGGTCTGAAATAGGTCCCATTGCAAGATCTTTACGATCTAATCAAAATACATGGGTCCTAAAAAAGTCAGTCCCAATTCATTTAACTTCTGAACGGCTGAAACTATAGTTTTAAAAGTGGCATATAGGTATAGTAAAGTGGCCATGCGCTATGAGATCCAACTGCTTACAGCGCCACCTGGGAGAAAAAAGCGGGGTTAGCGTTCCTATCTCAAAAATAATTTAAGATAGGGAAAAAAGTGAATTACAAAATTGCAGAGCATCGTCAATTTAGTACAAAACGAAATTTTGTAGAGATTAATTCTAAAAAGAGAACGTTTAAAACGAGCATTTGTTTGTTCGTAATTTCCTACAGTATGCATACTTGAACAACGTTGCACACGTTAAATTCTAATGTAGCGGTTGACACATATGCTATATAAAGTTCAAAGTATGGTCACTATAAGCAGTTAAATCGATTAACGCATAATCATTTTTAACCGACTTCATGAAGGAGAATGTTCTCAATTCAAACCGTATGTTTTATTGTTGTTGTTATTGTTTGCTAGCTTATAAATTCGTAACAGATTCTCCAATTTTAATACTTTTTTTTTTTTCGCTGTTGTAAAGATCTCGTTCTGAAATAGGTCGCATATGATTTCATTAAGATCTAAATAAATTAAAAGGTGCCCACAAAAACCGTTCTGAATTTTTAACTGCTGAATGCCTACCACTACACTCGTAAAAGTAGTACGTAAATATAGTAAAGTGACCATGCGCTACAAGATGCGACCGCTTACAGCGTCACCTGGTAGAAAATGACAGAGTTAGCGTTTCTATCTCGAAAATAGTACAAGATAAAGTATAAAAGGGAAATAAAATGTTTTGGAGCATCATCGACTTTTTAGAAAAGACACCTTGTAAACATCAACGTTTAAAACGTACATCTGTTTGTTCGCAGTTTCCTACACTGTAACGTGCAAAAATCATCTTAGAAATCAAAAAGACCTTCCTGTCAATGTTTAAACTTCTGTCCGTCAGCTGCAATGCATATTTCGACATTCGTCTGAACTTTACGCTGCGCACAGTCTAACGTAGCGGATGATACGTACGCTCTGTAAAATTCAATCAGAATTCAGTTGTGCATTGCAGTTGACGCTATCGTTATATCGTTTCTATATTTGATTTAATTTATTAAAGATATGCGCTGCAACTTTTGCTCTATAGAGCCTCATTTGACATAATAATATGAATAATAGTGTGTCATTGATTCTTTTCAAGCTGTTTCTCTTTTAAAAGTTTATATTTTATATAAAATTTACTGATATTGGATACTTTTTTACTACGTGCCTAACAAGATTTGTTGTTAACGTTCTTCACATTTATAAACCTTTTTTAATTCAATATACTGTCGGTAACAAAAGTATCCGAATACTAGCAAAAATTCCTATATAAAAAAAAGTAGAGTTAATACTGTTTTGTTAAATAAATCCTTGTCAAATCATGTTCTTAGTCAGTCTAAGAACATGATTCGACAAGAATGTATTTAACAAAACAGTATTAACTCTACTTTTTTTTTTATATAAGAATTTCTGCTAGTGATCGGATAGTTTTGTTACCGACTATACGTGGATTCAATAGATAGTTTTTTCTAAGCGGAAAAACTCAAAAATACAGTAATTTAGAAGAGTGAACTTAAAGATAAGGTAATGACTAGAATAAAACTGACACAGCTTCCTCTCGAGTGGTTAATGTTTGAGATGGAGATGCACATGTTTTGTGGACATTGGGCACTTCATATAATTTTTAGTGACGTAACCACGAAATTGCCCTTTTTTGAGTTGTGATACTTTTCTTGTGGGTTGCAGAGTGTGAAACTGCCGCCGAATGTCTTCTCGTGTTCCGCTATATAAATAAATTTTCACTGAAAAGAAGAAAAAAATATTTTTGTAAAAAAATAGAAACAACTCCAAAAAGAAAGTATTATTCAAAGAACTAAAAATAAAATGAAAATTGGCATAAAATGAAAAATTGGGCTTAAAAGTATAAAATAAATTCCTTCGACAAGCAAAATACCATTAATCATAACTTTTAAAGTCGACGCAAAATTAAATAAAAATTAATATCTTCATTTGTTACAAAAATCCAATTCTATCGAAAATATACATCTCACTTTGGCATCTACGAAACACAGCTGAAAACTACTTTGGTTTAAATAAATAACTAAGATTTCGTAAGCTGCAAAAGTTTGCAAAGAAAACTCTAGTAACATATGTACCAAATTTTGAAGGATGTTCGCTGTTCTATATAGATGTTATTAATGGACCAATTGTATAGAGTTATCTATATAAATAAAGAGAAGTGTCTGTGTGAGTATCTGTGTGTGTGTGTGTGTGTGTGTCTGTCTGCGCTCTGGTGCTCACACTATTGATCGCAGAGCTTCCAAATTAGGCATATAGGTACCTGGGACCCTGCAGGTGTGCACCTCATCGAGATTTTTTCGAATTTCGAATTTGAATTTTTTAAATTAATGTTTTTTCGATTTTAAATATTGGCTTTAATGCTTCATTTTTCATAGATTTAATTCTTTGATTGTACTGCGTATCTTAGCAACGGTTATTTCACTATTTATTTTTTATTTAATGCATTCATTTGAAGGCGAAATCTTTATTATTATTATATTTATTAAAAATCAATGGTAATGCAATAGCAATAAATTGTTACGTTTATGCATAATTTTTACAGTATAAAAACTTTTTTTTTTCATTTTAAATTAATTCCTTTAAAATAAAAATCCTTTTTTTTTTATTTTTTATGTATAATATTTATTGGGGAGAAAATGGTAGTATGTAGTAGAAAGGATTAAGCTGATTAAAAATTATTTGTTTTTATGAATTTAATTCCTTTTAAAAGAAAATCTACTTTTTATTTTATTTTATTATACTGGTCAGAACCAAATCGTAATATAGTGTAAATAACGGGGGCTATGAAACACATGGTACGAAAACTAAAATATATAATAGATGCCGAGATAAAGTCATCTTTAAAATCGTAGATTGAAGTGCCCGGGAAAGACCATTCTGCAGACTGTGAGTACCTGGACTCGATGCAGTACTGTGGGGATGGGGGAGGGGGAGATGCCGCGGGCAGCAGGTACCCGAAAACAGGTCTAGAGCGATTTCAATGATTTATTTATTTATTTTATTTATTTTTATGTTTTTATTTATAATGTGATGTAAAAAATAAATACTGATCCAATTCTTTTTAAAATTCATTTAAATATAGTGACCAGCGAAGCGGGCGTAGCCTGCTAGTAAAATAATAAAGAAAACCATGAGGATGGATCATTCGAGACAACAGCGTTTGTAGCTATCGATTTAAAAACGAATTTTTAAAAACAGAATCAAATTTTATTTAATTTTGCGCAGATTAAAAAAGTTATGATTAATTGTAGTGTTTTTGTTCTTTGTTCAAGTAATTTATTTCATACCTTTAGGCGCAATTTGCAATTTCATTTTATGCATATTTTCATTTAATTTTTAATGGTTTGAATAATAGTTGCTTTTTGAAGTCGGTTTTGCTATTTTACAAAAATATTTTATGCTTTTTAATTTTTACAAAACCAACATGGCCAACATGTGTTACACATATTTTACGTTGTCATAGCAAATATTAAATAATTCTGTCTTTAAAAAAATATATATATATATTATATATATGGGCCTTTAAAAAATTGTATTAGCGTACCCAAAAGAATTTAGTTAAAAATATTTATATTTCTTTTAATAAAATAAAAAAAGCTTATATACATAAATTAATAAATAAATATATAATAATCAATTTTATATCACTTAACTAATATTTCATATGGGTATTTAATATTTGAATAGAAGCTTTCACCCTACAGAGAAAGAGAGAACACTTTTTTTCTATGTTAATTTCTAGATTATCATCATTTATGTTATTTTTATAAGCTACAAATTTCTTTACGTAATGTAAAAGCGCATTAAAAATGACAGATTTTGCTCAAAAGGTTTTCTTTCAAGACTGAAAAAAAAATCTAATAACAAATAGTGTATTAAACTTTAGTTTAGATTATACCATTTGGTTAAATTATATATTATGATATTTTATATAATTAAATTTAATAAAATGTAGATTTTTTTTAAATTTTACCCATGCATAAATTTTTATTAAAAAATGTCGAAATGAATTTTTTACTAACTGAATTATGTAAATTCCAAAAATTAACTATAAAGATTTATGTCTCATTATTATAATTAAACAAATTCTTCTCAAAAGAATAAAATAGCAAACAAGATAAGCAATATGTAGTAAATTATATATATATATATATATATATATATATATATATATATATATATGTATGTATACACACACATAGAAAAAAATTATTTTATATAAATTACTGAAAAGATTATTAAAAAAAAATTTGGGATTTCTCGTGATTTGTTAATCAAAGCCTGAAAAACTGAAAAAATATTATTATCTTCCATTAACTGAGTAAACATCTGATAAAGCATAATTAATAATGATTAGCAGTTATTAATAATTAGATTGATTAGAACAACTTATTATTTGTTCTTTTTTCGTCTATAATATTTTTTAAATAACTTTTCATATATGTACTTATTTTTGTACTTTATATTTTTTATATGAGAATATTTATTATATTTTTTTAGCAGCTGATCTATCTATCTATCTATCTATCTATCTATATATCTGATAAACCTAAAGGAAGTTGAGAAGCAATATTTTTGTTTCATCGTATTTTCTACTCGTGTTATGTTCTGTAATTGCCTTGATAGAACAAGTGGCACTTAATGTCAGAACCATTTCGATTTCGATGAATGACATTTTATGTTCTTTTATTTCTTTTTTTGATTTCCTGAAACTGATTAGCTGTTACAAAAAATTAATAACTTGTTAATAATATACATAAATATTTGATTTTACTGTTTTTTTTTTTTTTTTTTTTTTTTTTTTTAATAGCTTTATGAATAAGAGAAAAAAGTCTAATAATACAAATCACTCATTTGTTTTGATACAAATAATTTAATTATTTGTTTTATCTATAAGACTTATACATATATATATATATATATATCCATATGTAGACGTCTTACATTCGTAAATGTAGGCGTCTTACATTCAATTAAAAAATTGCCTCAAATGGATAATCACATTTTAAGCGAAAAAAAAGTTTTACTCTTTAAGATATGTTTTTGTATCTGAAGACATTAAAAATGTTTTAAAACATCGCCTTTTCAAGGCTTTTTCATGAATAAATAAGAAAAATAAATAAAGATGTTGTGTGGTTATGTTTACTTAAAAAAAAAACAGATTTTAGAATTTCCTAAAGCATAAGTAAAATATTATTAATTAAAAAAAAATTGGTATTTCTCAGCCCTGGAATCGAACTAACGTCCAACGGAATCGTTGTGAAGCAACGTCGAAATCAGCGACCACGATACATTATAAGCTAAGCATGTAGAATAATATATATATTTCATAATTTTCGAAACAAAACAAAATTTTATATTTTAAACTGTAATTTTTTTCTTTTGCTAATAAAACTGCCGATAATATACCTTAACCTTTATATATATTATTGTAATACCCAAATTTACATCTCCTAGCTCATACTGTGAGGCTGTTACCCAGCGAAGGCCAATGACGAAACGCTTACGTAGAAGCGCTCTTCATCAAAACCCATGTGACTTCACACTCAATAAAATTTAGTAATAATCATTGTCAGTCTGTAGCAGTCTTTCTTTCAGAAAGGTTCGCAGAGTTTCGTCTGCGTGTTTATTTCTTTTGAAATGTTTTAGTTCTAGAGTATAAAATGTATAAAATGTAGCGCCGCTTTGACAGTGCTATCCATGCCTTTATTTAAAATACAATCCTTTTACACTGTATATATTGTGTTTCTTTTTGTCATGTGCTATCCTCGTTAGATAATTATAGTGTCCAACTCTTCCCAGTTATCGTTTAGATTTAAAATTGGTTTTATGGAATAATATAGTAAATCTTCGAAAATAGTAAATCTTCTGTTTATTTTAAGTGTTCTACCAAGCTAAGCTAGGTGCCAGCATCGTAACTGGTGGCCCAACTTAGGGGTCCGAAATTACCTTTCCAAGTCATGCCACTGAAGCATATATCCGAGCTGCCCAAGAAGTGTTCAAAAATGTAGTGAATAGTATTTTTAAGTTAGTGCTTTTCAAGTTTTTGGGCGAATATTTTTTTGAAGAAATTGGTTCATAAAAGGTGTCCCATAAAGTTGGGGAAATGTGTTTTTTATCTAAGAAAGTGTTTTCCGCGTGCGAAAAGTGTTATCACCGATATTCTGTGCTTTCGTTTTAAAGGTTGATTCGCAAACTTCGAGATCTGTGAATATTTGCGTATTAATTTTGAAAATAGTTTATGCCGTCCGACACATCTAGAATAAAGAAGCGTTTTTAAAAGTGTTTTAGTTAATCTTCTGTTAATAAGTAAATTTTATCCGGCATATATATGTATAAAAATATATATATAAGAAAAGTATTTTAGTAATCTTATGTTGTTAAGTTAATCTTTGAATAACAGCAAATGTGTCAACGAATAATACTGATTTTAATTCAAGTTTATTAAGGTAAGTGATTAAATACTTCATTTAAATAATATTTTGAAATTGTGAATACTTTTCCCGCCCAAAAGAAACTTTAATGTATGCATACATTTTGTTGAAATTTAAATATGATGTATTTATTTTTTTCTCTTTTAACTTTTCAATTTAATATTTTAATTTATACGTAACATTTTTTGTTTTATTAAGGTATGATACAATATGAAATATTATGCTCTTAAAATTGGTAGTTCTGTTTTGCTATATTAAATCATTTACATTTTTCTTTTAAAAAATTAAATTTTAATCTTATTTTATTTTGAATATTTAATTCACAGTTTATTCCATACACTATTAATAAAGTATTAAAAATTTTCAGTGTTATAAGAAATGATTAATAAGTTGTTCTTAAGATAAGTAATTTTGATTTACTTTAAATGGTACATTGATAATGAGAACAGTATGGTTCGGTAATTTGTTCTGTTGTGAAATATTTGTATTGAAAGTGATGAACGAAATAATTTAATGAAAAAAAAAAGAGAAATAAATAACAAAAATAAAGATAGTTTGAAATTTTATGTGTTTAAAAAACTAAAAGTATTGGGGTTCTTTTTGAGAACATGAAGGTATTTTCTCTTGTAATGGTTTTATTTGAGTTATGTTGTTCTCCTGATTTTAAATTGGAATGTAATTTGAAGATTCGGTATTTAAATGTTATGAATATTAATATTTCTACATAATAGAAAAGTGTTTTTTTAAGAATATGAAAACAAATTACTTTGTTCTTTTTGATGTTTCATTTGATTTATAGTATTTTTAAGAAAAAAAATATTCTGAATAAAATTAATTTTGCTTGACATAAAAAAAAAAGTCAGAAATAGATAAAGCGCGTAAGGATGTTTTATATCAGGTTGCACATGAATTGGAATTGGATGTGCAACCAACAATGCGAATTGCTAAGTTACGCGAGATTATATAATCCCCCTGTGATATAGATTATCACATATTATAAAATTTATATTTTTCTCTTTAAAGGAATAGGTAAATTATCTAAATAAATTAAATTATAAATTAGATTCCTTAATCTTTAACAACTACTTAAAATATAACGATTTTATCCTATAAATAATAAATTTTACATTATGCGTTTTCTAATTTTTATATCTTCCCTTTTATCTCTTTATCAATGTAACTGAAACAAAATCTTTGATCTGTTCCCAGTATTCACTCAACAAGCTTAACGTACTGAAAATTCTTTTCGCTCTGTAGATAATAATGTTTTGACTTTTTTCTATCCTTTTGTTTTGGGAAACCAGAAAATAATTAATTCGGTCTCTTTTAATCTTACATCGAAATGTAACTCCTACAACCTCTTGTCACCAATTTTACATCAACTATCAAATAAAATATGTGCTTAGTTAGTTATTTTCCCATGGGTCTAAATCTTGGCGAAATCATGCCAACATTCCCTAACAACGGTCAATAAGTTACTCGTCACTTTTTAAAAATGTACATGTGAATATTCTTAAAAGTAATGCAACCATTCTCTATCATAGAACTTTGAACTTGGCGTATAATTCAACGCCAAAGGAATTGTCATTCGTTTTGCTTCAGTTTAGGAGGTAACACTTCTTTACTGTTTACTGACCACGAAAGATGTAAAAGCCTCAAGAGCGATTCGGGCCTAGGGCCCGGCATGATACTCGGTGCTGTTTCCCCACTCCAGAATGTTTTCGTTAAAAACTTATTATGCTCTGTTAATTGACTATGGTCACGTACATTGGAATATCTGCAATAAACTGGCATGAGAACAAAATATGTCTGTGAGTTAATTCCGAGCCTGGACCTTTTAATCGAAATTGAGTTTTAATAATTTTTACCTTACAGCTAAAGCCATCAGCAAAAATATGGTTTCTGTTACGACGGCCGCTCATCATTATCACACCCCCTCCCCCCCCCATGTTTACCGACGCGGTTTTCATTAATTTTCTCGGAAAAAATGTCGATGAATTATGAGAGGAAGAACAACTTAAGCTTAAGACAGAAGCCGAGTTAGAAGAAAAACGTCGGCAGGAAGCTTTGGAAGAAAAACGTAAAGAAGAACAGTTAGAAGAAAAACGTAGGGTAGAAAAGTTTGAGCTAGAAAAACGAAAACTAGAAACTGATTTCGAGTTAGAAAAGCTCAAATTACAAACTTCGGAACCTAATGAATCAAGAAAAGCAGCGGAGCGAATAATGTCATCTGCCGTGAACAAAGTCGGTGTTCAAAAATTATTGCCCACATTTAAAGCAGAATCTGATGATATAACCCTATTCCTTGTACTACTAGAAAGGAAGCTCAAGTTATCGAAAGTACACGAGCATCTTTGTGTGCTCCATCTGTTTAGCGTGGTACCGAGTTCAATTTACACCTTGATAGCCCGTGAAACTGAAGAAAATGCTTCAAATTTTGAATTCGTAAAGGATTTATTATTAAACGTTTCACACTTAGTGCCGAGAGGTTTAGACATTTATTTTTTGCTCATTGCAAGCAAAAGGAAAGCACCTGGCGTGACTACTATTTTGAGTTAAGAGCATATTTCGAAAACTGGTTAAAGAAATTGGATGTTACCACATTCGAAGATATTCAGTATTTGATCATTGCTAATCACATGAAGAGGGGTAAACCTCCTGACTGCAAGGAACATCTGTTAGATGTATGGGAACAGCTGAATTCGCCAGACACATTAACTGAAAAGCTTGACGCTTATGACGACATTAGGTCTACATACGTAAAAAGGAATACTGTCGTCAGGGGCGGTAAAATGGATTCTTCTTCACAGGAAAATTGTGAGAAACAAACTAAACCTCCTTATGTACAGAGAAACTTTCAGCATTCCTCCAGTAAAGAATCGAAGATTTCTTGCTATGGCTGCAGTCTCGTTATTATCGTCTCGTTTCCAAAAATGTGCTTCAGATTTACTGGTTTTCATTTGATTCAAATAACTGCATCATGGTACGTCCGTTGTTTTGCTGCAGATAATATTTTCTGAAAAACACACGACAAGCCCACTCACTGCCCACTGTTTTATTCTTTACAACTTTATTTAAAAGACCGGACATAAACATTGCATTACATTAAATATAATTGTGATTAAAAATCATTTAAATAACTGCACATATTATAATAATTGCACTTTTTAAAAAAAACTTTAATATAAATTTCTATTTAATTCAGGATTATACGAAATATTTCATTAAAATTGAAGTTTATGCCAAATAAAAATTACTGAAATTAAGTTTATTAACGTTATTTACCGGCCTCTACAATATACTTATCAATACACTGTTAAAAAATTCAACAGAAAACTCTGTGTAATGTATTATCTTAAGTCTCATGTAAAATTACAGAGAAAAATAAACGGAGATGTTAAAAAACATATTTTATATATTCACTTTAATAACTAATGTTAATTTAATTAATTATTGGTGATAATATATTTCGGACATTGAATGCTTTTTCTAAGCTAAAAACAGTCATTTTTAATTTTAATTAAAAAATTACATAATAAAATTAGTTAAAAATACAGAATAAAGATTGAGAATCTCGATTATTCACTTTTAACAGAGAATTATTGTAAATTTACAGAGACTCTGGATAAATATTTACATTAAAATTACAGAAATTTTTAACAGTGTAGTTTCTTTTAAAATAAACTATCAGTTTAAATCTGTACTAAAATTTACAGGTGATGTTTCGTGTAATTTTACTCAAATAAAATAAGTTTTTTGAAATTTCTATATAGTTACAAAAAATTATATGAGACTCAACGAATTATAGTGATTAAGGGCTACTCCCGACTACGTAAACTGAAACTTGTGAAAAACATCCCTTAGCCGTCGTGTATCAACATTAAAAAGATATTACCTTGGCTAAATGCTAGGTTCAAAAGTGGGAGTCACTTCACTTCAACTACTGCTGTCTCCAAATGATTACTATTTGAAATTTGCCAAAACTAAAACACTATCACTAAAATTGAGAAGAAATTCTGCTTATGTTTGCACTCTAATATTAAAATGTATTCTAATGTATGCTCTTAAAACACTCTTAAAACACTTGAAATCCACTGAATCTAATCAATTTCTTCAACTCAATCTATTCCTTCAATCAACTATTATATCCTAATTACACATTTTTGATCAAATTTCTTATATCTTATTAATTTACCGTAACCAGCCAAAAAAGGAAATTCAACACCAAAAAACTTTCTAAAACTCCAACAATTTCTATAAAAGCTGTTTTTCTGTTTTTATTTTCTAAGAAAGGACATATTAATTTAAATTCCTTATTAAAAATTAATGACTATTTTATTATTTTAATGATGCATATATATATATATATATTTACATAAAATGTGTACTTATTTTGTGTTTTTTTCTAAATAAAATATATAACGAGGGCTATAAAGAAATTATATGTATGAATGCTGAATATTAAATATAAGGCTCCTTCGAAACTTAAAACTCGTTTACTTCAGCAGTTAGTTTTTGATTATGCAATTCGTAAAGTCTCTCAGTGAATTTAGTGCATTTAAAAACCGTCTCCGTAAATTAAAACCAGTGCTTTTGATTTTGCAACAAAATGCTTAATTATCTTTTAATTCATTGAACTAACAGTGTTTCTAGATTGCTTATGAATTTGCAAAAACCTTTATTGGAACATTAAAACTGTAAGCAACTTTCTGAAAAAATAATAAAGGTTGGTTGGTTGTAGGACTTAAGGTCGATTGACTACGCAAGGGTTCGGCCTATAATGGGAATGTCCTGTGGAGGTTTTTCTAAGGGATCCTAGCCTGTATTTACGCGAGTTTTGGGGGAAACCATGAAAAACTCCAAACGGCTAGGTCGATGAGCGCTACCTGGGATCGAACCTGGCACCTCCTATGTACCATCTTTGAGCGCAGAACCACTCGGCCTCTGGTACCCCCCCCCAGAAAAAAAAATAAGGGGAAAAATAATATTTTACAAAACCAAACAAAAAAAAATTAAGAAAATAGTTAATTTTTGATAACATTAATTGCATCAGAAAGCTAATAATGGAAATTTCTTAGAATTATTTCCTGTGATTTACTGCAAAAAGCTCTATGTTTTGTTGAAAATGAAAGCATTTTTCAAGGATAATGCATGAAAAAATATAATACCAATTAAAGAAAAAAGTGCTTTACTATTTCATTTCTAATTTTGCACTAAGGCATGGTTTAAATTTCAAACTTCTTAGTTATATAAATTGGATATTGTCATAAAACCTGGCAGAGAGTAAAAGTAGAATTTTCGATTTAATTTTATAAGAATATGTGCTAAAATATTAATTATTTACCTTTACTTGATAAAACAATTTCTGAAATTTTTTTATAAGTATTCCAAACCTACTGTCTACAATAATGAACTAAAAACGAAATTTGTTAAAATATTTACTAATAAGCATTTAAGTAATCTTTTGTACATTTTAATAATTAAATTTTCTCATTGAATGCTTATCATAAATTTTACAAATTTTATCTCAAGGTGTATTGCTTAATATAATTTTATCTCATACATTTTACTTTTTTACGCAAGATTAACAAAGTAACATATAGAATGTTAATGTTAAAACATATAAATTTCATAAATAAAGTTCTCCTTCAAGTATCATTCAACCTTAAAGAAAAAGAAAATTTCCCTGTATTGCAAGGTAGTAAAGGATAATTTTTTAGTTTTTATTTTATCTACTTTAAAATACTATCTACCAAAGTTTTCGAAAACTTATCAACATGGCAAAAGATATTTATATCGCAAACAATTTCTATTTTTATTTTTTATTTTTATTTATTATTTTTTTTTTAAATCTCGTATATCGAACTTCGATTATCTGTTTTTTATATTTGTTCTCCTTCTCCAAAGAGTCTAAAACTGAAAAGTTTGAAAAATGTATTTAAAAAACACACTAGCATCAAAAGCACAAAGACTATAAAGTGTATAAATTAGTTTATATTTTTATGGAAAATTCAATTAAAAATACTATAGATCTATGGTTAGGATATTAAGAGAGAATTATGAAATTCAAAAAGCGAAATGTCCTTTGAAAGCATAATTATTTCCCGCCACATAATGACGATATAATACGAGCTAATGTATTATCATATAAAATTTTTAACTTTTATTTAAAATATATTAAAAACACAAAGCAAGAATGCTAATTTATTTCCAATGCATTATTACTTAAATAAAATATTTTTACTTCTAACAAAATACTAAGAGAAATAAACCTTAAAAGAGTTTTTCTATTAATATATTTCAGTTGTTTTAGTTTATATCTATCTATATAACTAACTCTCTGCCTATCTCTTTTTAAATATATGTATATACACATATTGTAACAAAAGAAGTAGAATGACATCTTAATGCACTAGAGAAAAAATAAAGTAATAAACAGCTATATGTATGTATATAAATCATTAATAATTTTAAAAGGGACATGAAAAAATGCCCTGTATGAAATTTAATAAAGATATGGAAACAACCATAAAAATATTTATAATTTCAATAAATGATCAAACTATATTGCGTTTTAGCAAGGAGCTTAATGATATGGAGCTTATGATAATTAATCTACAAGTAGAAAATAATCATGAATGTTCCCCATGATCAAACATTAGCAAAATATAACCACACACACACACACATATACGTATATATATATATATATATATATATATACATCTGTGTGTGTGTATATATACATATATACGTACATTTATATATATGTATGTATATATATATATATATACATACATATATGTATGTATGTGTATACACACACACACATATATATATATATATATGTGTGTGTGTGTGTGTGTGTGTGTGTACAGAGATATGTCATAATTAAATAGACACCATAATTTTTAAACAATGTTATTTATTTCATAGTATCTACTTGATATAAAAACAAAATATGTACGTTAGTACTTAATTGAACCCCCGCTTGCTTTTTTCAGAGCCTTTGCTCTGTCTGGCATGGAGCCAATGAGTTCTGCTATCTTAGCCTAAGGAATTTTAGTCCACTCCTCACGTAAACATTTCTAAAGTTCTTTGAGAGAATTAGGTTGTCGTGGACGTCGCTTAACTGCACGATCGAGCAAGCCCATACGTGTTCTTTGGGGTTCATATCCGGTGACTGACTGGGCCATGGAAGCTTTAGAATGCCCTGTTTTGCTTTCCATTCTTTGGTCATTTTAGCCGTATGGCAAGAAGCGCCATCTTCCATGAAAAGCGTCAATGATTTATTCAGTACCCCACCTGAGAATACTGGCAAAAGCCCCTTCTCCAATATGGCAACGTATTTTTCACTATTAACATTATCCACACATTCCACTAGCTCAAAATTTCCAGTGCTCCAAATAGCACTCCGCACGAGAATAGGAAATCCGTTATGCTTTACGGTTGGTTGTAATCGATTTAGGCTGAATACTTGTGTGGGTTGTCACCAGATCCATGTGTGTCCGCTACTGAACAAAAGTGGCAAAAAAAGTTGAAAACTGAGCAAAAGTGGACTCCAAAGTGCTAAACCATCAAACCCTGTCTGAACATTACACTTGCCCATTCTATTCCTTTCTTAATTTTGACTGCAGTGAGACCAGTTCTGCATCTAGCAGCTCTCCCATGATATTCTAACTTATGATGATATCTGAGAGCTTTACGGCGACTCACATTAATCTGTGCTCCCACATCTGCAACCTTGCAACAAGGATTCTTTTCGACGAACCTTTTGGCAGCCCTCAGCTGACGTGCTGTTGGTCCTGGTGGACCTGAACGGGGTTTAACAGTGTTTTTTGGGGGTCAGTTTTGAATTGCACAATCACCCGATTGACAGTTGAGAGAGGAATCTGCAGCTTTATGGAGATTTGCCTCTGACTTCTACCAGCTTCATATTGTCCAATTACTCTCCCTCGTTGAAAATCACTCAATTATTTTGAACCAGGGTTTCGAGGCATATTTTAAGAGCTTGATAATATGTTACTTCATACAAACCTGCAAAATAAATAAAAAAATAAAAAATAATAATAAATAAATAAAATTATATTAGTTGTTACTTCGAAATTTACTAATGATCATAAAATTCAGGGTGTCTATTTACTTATGACATGTCTCTGCATATATATATATATATATATATATATATATATCGAAAACCTTTTCAAACATTGCCGTAGATGAAACCAAGCATCATACGAAGAACGAGAAAAAATATAAACAAAAAAAAAAAAAAAAAAAAAAAGAACTGAGCATTCTGATATTACATGCAACATCATTATGTTTTCAAGGGCATAGAATGAATGTTGCATGCAAATTAGGTAATGTTTCTGTCGTGCTGTATGCAATTTTCTAAAACTTTACAGAACGCTAGACACAATATCACCAATAAGATTTGAAAAAAAAAAAAAAAAAAAACTTAAAGAGTATGAGGAAAAAACCAAGAGTGAAACATTGCCCTATACCTACAATCACCCATATTACTCAACAAATAAATCCAATCCCAATGTTAAATAATAAAACCAAAATTATTACTCATTCTACAACTGCAAAACACGCTGAAAAAAGCTCAAAAGCACCACAACAGCCATGAGGCTGAGTATAGTTTAATTTTTCAGTTAATTAGAGTGTCGAATTTATCTACTGAACTATTAAGTAAAAATAAAATTTAGTTTAAATTGTTACTGCTTATTTTGTTAAATAATAAACCTTAAAATAAAAATTTAAAATTTAATTCAATTTATCTTATTAAATTTGAATTTAAAACTTATTAATTTGAGATACATAAATTCGCAATTCATAAGTAACATGCGAAGGTAGGGAAGGGATGCGAAATTCCTATGGATGCAAAAGAACAGGATAGGGAGGAATGATAGCGCCCTCTGTTAGAGTGAAAAAAGTTAATGACCCACACATATATATATATATATGTATTAATATTGCTTAATAAAACCTAAACAGATGGCAGCTTTTTAAATTATCCTATTAGAGAATCGGACACTTAATAAAAAACACAATGCAGTATGTAAATAAAAGTTATTAAATAAAAGATATTAACTAAAACACAAAAGCTCAGAAAATTTCTTTAGAAAGCCTGACTAATTAAATTCACAATACTAAAAGTAGTTTGATTTTTTAAATCTTTCATAATTTTAATTTATTATTAAATTAAGTAATTTGATTATTAATAATGTAGTATTAAAAACTATTATAAGTTAGAATTTGTTTAGCTGTAACTGTTAAATTTTAAATTTAGAATATATAAAGTAATCACTTTTTTTTTTTTTTTTTTTTTTTTTTTTTTTTTCGCGTGTGTGAGTGTGTGTAATATATGCAAACACCATAACAAGGATTAGAAGAAATTAGAAATAAGATTTAATTATTGAATTTACTAGAAATGTATCAAAATCACTATCCATGAAAAGGGTTGCCAGAGCCTCAGAAGAGGTTGGACTTCTGCCTGTTGGTCCGCGGAGAGTATTTTATTTCCTCTCTACCACCCATTGGAAACCAATGGAGGCGATCCCCTATCCGCCACCCGGGGACGCGCCCTATAGGGGTTACAGGCTCCCCCAAGGGTGAACGTTTTTGAAGTGGAACAAAAATACAAGACTCAAACGATCCTCCACCTTACACTATGACCTAATGGTCAGGCAGCAAACTGGACTAGAGCATAACACATATGAAATTCTGCAAGAGCCAATTTTGTCTTCGACTCTTCCGGAAAGCACCAAAATTATAGCTCACCTTCTGGAACCGTGTTCCAAAAAAGAAGAAACTTCGGCTATTAAAACAAAAGGTGATAAAACCATTGCCTCGTATTCAAGAGAAAATTTTGTCTTTGCCTTCACTGACGGTTCCTCAGATGAAACTCTAGACAACGGAGGAGCTGGTGTCAACTTTACTTTCCCACAGAGTGGAAGCACAAAGCAATTTAAGATCGAAGGAGGCAAAATAGCTTCAAACTACACTTGTGAACTCATTGCCATCCAAAAAGCCCTACACGAGTATATAAATCTCGAAGAAAATGAAAGAGCCAATGGGTTAATCATCTTCAGTGACTGCAGCGCTGCTCTTCAAGCAATTCAAAGAGGTTCCTCAGGTCTGATTATAAATATACACCGTACACTTCATAAGCTTTTCCATTTGAAGAAACAGTGCACCATGCAGTGGATTCCCGCGCATGTTGGCATTACTGAAAATGAGACGGCTGATGCCTTGGCAAACGAAGCAAGACAATTAAACACCAGCAGGGTTACTCATGTCACCCTCAGCGATATCAATTCCGTTGCTAAGGCAAAATTCAACGATAGGAAACTTAAAATCAAACACCAAATCCCTGAAATCAGTACCAACAGAACTCTCACCAGCACTCTAACAAGACTCCGGACAGGACACTTTAGGGGGATGAAGATCCATAAAGACGGGACAAGGACTTACTGCCTCTGCAAAAACTGCCCAGACATAGAACTAACCCTTAAACATCTTTTCAACTGTCCTGCTATTCTGGCGCAATTGCAGCAAATAAGTGACAATCCGTGGGCAGACTTATATGAAGACAACTGCCTTCAAATCGCAGATGCTGTATATAGGACCTTTGGTCCCATTTAATTTTTTTTTTTTTTTTCCTATCCATGACACGACACCAACCAACCAACTAGAAATGTAGGATAACCATAATGTCTAGTAGTGCTGGACGATATCAGAAATTAAATATCGCGATATATCACCAAGTTAATATCGATATTATGTGATATATTGCGATATTTCTTTCAAGATAGGAAAAAATAGATATTTGTTATTTTTTAAAGACATATGCACACGAATTTTAAAGTATACAAGTATAAAGTGTTTTCCATGTATTTTCTGGTATATTACTACCATAACTTTATCATAAAAAAAAAAAAAAAAAAAAAAAAAAAAAAATGCATAAAAAGTGAATCAATATTTTGTGTTTCTTATAACTTATACTGTTGCTTTTTAGTATACCTCTGTATAGTTTGTCCTCTATTCTTCCCATTTTAAGCTTTAATTATTTTAAAATCATATTTTAACACAGCTAATATGCGATCTGTGTTTTATTTGTACCAAGCATATCAAAATTCATAATTCTACTAAAAATAAAGCTTAATACAAATTGTCTTAAGATGTAGGTATTAAATAAAAAGGAAAATCATTCTAAATAGTTAAGAATTGCCATTGGATACACCTTTTTTGGTCGTAGAGAGTAATATTTTTTACTTAAAACTCTTATATGCATCCTAAATGTCAGTTACTTGTCATTTTTATTTTTGTATCTGCTTACCAAATCATTACAATATTTTTTAAATGTATATGTGTTCAATTCACATTCGTAATAGTTTCATTATATATATATATACATTGTCAGTATAAAAATTATATTATTTAAAGAAAATTATGTTAAAGTTTCATTTTGTTACTTAAAGTAACTCATTTTGCAATTACGTGTACGGCTTAAAAAAAAAAAAAAAAAAAAGAAAGAAAGAAAGAAAGAAAAGGAAAGAGAAAAAATAAATGCTACATAAAAAAAGTAATAAACTATCCAATATTATATAATTTAATAAAGAAACTGTCACTGTAAAATTACTGAAGATAAAACTTTATTTTACATCAGTCAGATAGCACCCTTTCTCCCTTCCCATGTTTTCCAATGGGATTTTTGTCGCGTCGTTTTATAAAAATATTTTATTAAAAAATGAACTTTTTCGAATTCTGTTTTTTTTTAATATTACTCTTTGAACAGGTCGTCTTTTAGCTTAAATTCTGTTTTTTAAATATTACTCTTTGAACAGGTCGTCTTTTAGCTTAGTGAACAATTTTTCGAAAAAATAAATTTAAATATTTTACTTAGAGATCCACACTTAGAGTCTTAATTAAGAGACTTAATTTACTTATTGAAATATAATATTTAAATTATTTTTTTCGAAAAATTGTTCACCAAGCTAAAAGGCGACCCGTTCAAAGAGTAATATTCAAAAAACAGAATTCGAAAAACTTCATTTTTGAATGAGATATTTTTATAAAACGAAGCAACGAAAATCCCATTCGATAACATGGGAAAGGAGAAAGGGACTGATGTACAACCCAAACAGTGATGCCAGATGGTCGAAAATTATTTCCCCAAACAGGTCTTCAAATTTCCCCAATTCAGGAGGTTCTTTTCGAAAAAATCCCCAATTTGATTTCTACTAAAAAAGGGGAAATAAAAATTTTTTCAAAAAAAATATCAAGCAGATTTTTGTGTGATAAAAATTCAGATTTTTCCCCAAAAGAAGGCAATTAAAAAAAAAAAAAAAAAAATCCCCAAATACCAATAAAGATATTGAAAGTCTCCAGTCGTAGGGATAAATCGTTACGTTATCAACATTGACAGAGTTGAAGAACTCCCCAGATTTGTCCCCAAAAATTTTAGAATTCCCCAAAAAAGTCCCCACAAACATTTGGTCCAAAAGCCTCAAAAATCCCCAAAATGGGGACAAAATCCCCAATCTGGCATCACTGAGCCCAAAGCGAGTCAAACACATGTCGCATCTTATTGGCCAGAAGATATGGATACTTTGAAATAAACCAATATCAATGAACCAATAGCAGGAAATGAGCTAAAAGAAAAGATATCGTTTTCATTCGTCATACTCATAATAAGCGTTTGTTTTTATATCGCCTGTCTGCGGTATTACACCTACGATCCACGAGCGATGATGTGCAATATTATCAAAGAACTTATACTAACGGTAGTATAAATTCTTTCATATTATCGTTTAGAGCCAAGGAAATGCATGAATGTAGAATGAGAAGTCAATATACTCTAAGAAGGCGATATACTATGGGAAGTCGATATACTGTGATAGTTTAATTTTCCTGATGAATATCATTGACTTTTTGTTTTTGGACAGTGATATTTTCAAGAAAGTAGATACATTGCGGTATGGAAAGAGAGGATTGGAGAGGAAGGATTGTTTGGGGTTGGGAGTTTTAGTCAGTGAGTAATAGCAGGGGAAAAAGGGGGTTGCATTAGTATAAGCTATTCAGGTCTCTTTTTTTTTCGGGCTTTGCTTGGCGCGCGGTGATGCAGGTTTGTGGCGCGCACAAGAGGTTGCGTCACTTCCGCTAGCCAAACGGTTTGTTTGTTTTTTTAGAAAACACTGTGAATAAGCTATTCGGCGTTCTCTTTATTCCGAGCGTGGTGACTGGTGATAGGTGCTAGTGAGGAACATTATTTATCGGAGCTTCGAGCGATCGCTGAGTTTGCGCTAAAGAAATATCGTTAGAGGGATATATCAGCAGAGCTAGATCTTTAATATCGTTATTGCGATATTTAAAAAATATTGATACTTGGGGATATATTGATAAATACTCCAGCCCTAATGTCTAGCCTGAAAATAGATAGATTTAACGTTTTTACTTTTATTTTTATCAGAACATAGATGTTGTATTCTAATTAGGAAGTTACTGAGAATATTTTGTAAATAATTTTATGTAAACATGATTTGTAAAGAGTAAATAAATTAACTTTAAAAGAAAATTCTTTTCTGTTATCAAAAATAACAAAATCTATATGTCCATTGTCATTATATATTTTTAAATCTTGAATGTTTATATCTTTATTTATCATATAATTTTTAGTTAATAAACGATTAGGATAATTATCTATGAAGGTGTTAGTATTGCTATCATGGAAGTAAAAAAATGATAATATCATCAATATACTGGTAGAACATTAAGTTATTACATAAGGAGAAGTTTCTTTCATAATATAAAAGATATAAATCAGATAATAAATTACTAGCAGAACCACTTTGTGCAATATCTTTAATACTTTGGTAAATATTGTGATTGTACGAATAAAATTATGATGTAATATGAAATGCAGTAGAGTTTTAAAGTGATGAAACGATATTTTCTCTTTAATACTATGTTTATGTTCATTAAAAATAATTAACATAGTGTTATGTAAGTCATGAATGTCTATATTATTGAAAAAAAAAAATCATTAAAATCAAAGGTACTAATGTTTGTAATATGTTTGAAATTTTAAATTCTGTGAAGAAATTGAAATCTATTTTTAACACAATGTTTATTGTCATAGTTTAAAGTTAAGCTACGAATTTCTTTTAAAATATTTTATAGAAGATTACAAGCAACATTATTATAAGCATTACAACCAATAGTTACAGAGTGAAATTTTACAGGAGTGAAATTTTACAGGATGATGATGCATGGATAGTTGAAAGTTTTACATTTGAGTTTTAATAATTTATGAAAGGTTAAGATTTTTTATTATTGATTTTAGTTGTTAAGGTGGTTTGCTTAAAAATATTTCTATTTAAACTAGAGTTGACTAAGATCTGTTTATATAACTCTTTACAAATAATGGCAGAATTATTAGGTGATTTATCTACATAAATAATAAGAATATATATATATATTTATATATATATATTTTTTTTTTTCAAAAATGCTTTTTTGTCATAATAGTTTAAAAAAGATTCTATGAATTCAGGTTATCGCAAAAAATAAAAATGAAATAAAATATAGTAAAATAATAATATCAATTACTTTACATTATACCTTTTCCCTCTAAATTTGAGTTGTTACTATATATATATATACACGAAAGAATATGGTGACAAGTAAACCTTAACAGTTCTGGGCTGACCACTTTGAAACAAAAGTCAATCATTAAAAAAAAAAAAAAAAAGAAAGAAAGAAAGAAAAAGCTGTACAAATTATACATTTTTTGAAATGAACTCTGACCTTTTTTGTGTATGTGTGTGTGTGTGTAATTCATCAAGTCATTAGTTTTAAATATATTCACAAAGCAATTGATTTGATCTTAAAATAACAAATTTTAGAATAACCAAAACAGCATAATATTATAGAATAAGGAACAAAATTCTTAAAAAAGTTCTTTTAAGTTTTAAGCACTCTATATTTTATGTTACAACGCATGTATTCATTCTTTATAAAGCAAAAGTTCTTTTGAATTGTACTAAGTGGCTTTACACGCTTAGCTGGTCACTATATTTAAAGAAACTATTTTTATAATAAAAAGTCTCAGTTTTTTAAATACTGTATTTATTAATAAGTTTCGAATAAAATGAAGTTATAGTTTCTACAAATGAATTATTTTGAAATAATTCATTTGTAAAACAAAACTACGTAATGGTAACTCTCTTAAAAAAGAGAAATTGTTGTTCTAAGAAAAAGCTTGTTTTGTTATGCAGACGAATAAGATTACTATTTCTTATTACTTATTCTATAGCTAGGTAATAAAAAACCCACACAATCATAGCAAAGCGCAGCACTTTTCTCTACAACAATGCACGTTCCCTTTCGAATGACTTCTAAGAAATGACATAATTTTAAAAAATAAAAGTGCTTCATTTGGGAGATTTTCTGAGAGTAAAGTCATTCTAACATGTTATAAATTACTATTTTGATTCTATTTATACTAAGATACTACGCAATTTTGACGTATTCACTGTAAAATGTTTAAATCGTATGCATAAAATTTTGATAAGAACGTAATTTTAGAACTTATTTTAATCATTTGACATCTTTTCAATTTTGAATTATACAAAAAAAAAAAAAAAAAATCCTCTATTTAGGGATATTTTATACATTAAAAGTAGCTTAAATAACAAATTTGAGGTATCTAGCTGCATTATTACTAAAGGCATCATTCAAAAGCACGACTTTAATGAGGATCTTCTTAACCCTTGCCCATTGTGCAGGATTTCAAATTGTCAAACTCCCATAATACTTCAACCCTGGTAATAAGCATTAAATGTGTCAAATTTGGTTGAAATTAGATCAGTGCTTCGGGAGAAGGTGTAAGATAGACATTTGTTTTCCCATTGTCTGTTAGCTATTATACAAAAATAACTGCGCTCTTCTTGTTATTTTTGAGATCATTATATAAAAATTATACAAAAATCGTCCTCAAAATTTTGTATTTGTTTTATATTAATGCATATTTAGCGATAAAACATTTAAATAATAAATGCTTATTTTTTAATTACTATTTTTTAGGTAGTACAAATATTACGATAATCTATGCCTTTTCATAGCTTTATATGATATAATATTATTAGAAAATATTTGGAATCTTAATATCACTTTCTAAAAATTTTTCCAACAATATTTAATTTATTATGATATTTAATCTTCTATGCATATGTATATTTATAACGTTTTAAGTTTTCTTTGATTGCTACGTTGATGATTCACATATTTAATGGTTCTTAGAATGTATTTATTTAAAAGTTATTTGATTATCACTCGTCGTTCTTTTATTAAATACACAGATTCCTGATATCTTGTATTAATACCCATTAATTTCTTATAGGCATTTTTATTTTAATCTAAATCAACCAAAGTGATATTTGCGTATATTGGAATGAACAAAGTATATACCAATATTATTATTTTTTATCATCCAAATACATTCTTTAATGATGAAGAAATTATTAACATGCCAGTTAGTTTTATGTTATAACACTGAGAAAAAAAAAATATATACCGCCTTCCTCTAGAATTAATAAGTGGTTATTTTCTAAATCCCTTAACTAGAAATATAGATTTCCGAGCTATGCGCATAAGTCACGCCAATAAACTGAATAGACGAAATGATAGAGAATTTCTAGTGTAAACATTTCTAGATGGTGAAACAATATTCTGAATATTCCGAATATTCCTAATCTTTTGTATTGCGAGAAATTCTCGCTTGATTTTCAAGAATAAACCAAGATTATAGTTTCTGAAACCCGTCTTTTGTAACCTCATTTATTTGCAGAAATTTTTAAATAACTTTTCCCTCGACAATATAGGCAAACGCTCTAGAATTGTAATAGGGCTTCTAGAACTCGCTTTCCAAGGGGACTAGAATGTATACGGATGACATGGAACTATTTTTTCTAGAGCCACAATTTAGATTCTAGATGTCAGTTACAGATTTTTTTTTCAGTGAAGGATGTAGTTTTATGTTCTTCAATTCTGAAATCTTTTATGCATATTAATATGTACAAGAGATGAAATATAACTTGTTGCAATATCCCAAATGAAAGTTGTAGCAAAGTTTTAGTATTATACCTATATGAAAAAAAATATAAAAAATAAAAATGCTATAAATGTCATAGAACATAGTTTGAAAGTACAAAACTATGTTTTCAACATGAAATCGTGGAAATGAATCACCTATAAAGCGAGTGCACTATATATTACAATTAAAAAGTACAGAAGAAATCTATATACCAGGAAATTAATAACATACCTTCTTGTTTTATGTTGTAAAAATAAATTTTATGTTTTTAAATTCTTAAATCTTTTACAATTATTGATATATACAAGAGATTAATTAAAATTTATAAATTAATCTTTGTAAAATATATATTTTTTTTTTATACTGTACTCATATTTTATGTTTTTGATGTGAAAAAGAAAATAGAAAAAATTCTATATTTGTTATTTAAAAAAAAAAAAAAAAAGTTAAAAAATAATAATTAAAACTTTCGCTACCGCATATTTTTGTCTGTTTGATAGCAAGGTCCGCCTGTGGGCGTTATTCTCCTAAGATGTAATATTCCAGAACAAAATTTATTGTTTTCACATTTATAATACATATGGATATATACATTATAATTATACTCCTTCTAATCAAAGAATATGTATCCATAGTATATTGATTGTGCAAATATGAATGTTTGATATATTCTTAAGAAATAAATAGCATAGAAATTTTGAAAGAAACTCCCACTGGTGGAGTTACAGATTTTCCAATGATGTGAATCTACGTCATCGGTCGCGGAAGTGTTAACATCCATGAATGTATTACCATGAATTCATAGAATTTCATCCCATATTTGAAATAAGATTATTATTATATAAAAGAAACCAATTTGTTATAAAAAACAAACTAATTGTTATAGAAAAGACACTAATATTTTCACACCTGATAAATACTTATGAAAGAAGCTTAAAATGCTAAATGCTATGTAATTTTTTTAAGTACCTTTCATCATAAATAAAAAAATGTTTATTTCTAAGAAGCAAAGATAGTTTTCATTATAAGAATTGTTTTGCAAGGAAGAAATTATTACATGACACTAATGATCAGTAATCTATAAAAATTGTTAAACTGAGAAAAAAGTTAAATGAAAACTTCGAGCCGTATATAAATGTGCTAGAATAAATGAAATAAAATAAAAATAATGGATGTTTACTCAAGTTACTACAGGTAATGATAGTTTATATGAGTGAAAGGTGATGATAAAAAATGAGATGTGCGAAAACGTGACAAAGAAGTAGACTTTTAACAAGTAAAGTGATCGTGAACGTTGTTGTAATACTTCAAAATGGCTTTGCGTGATGGACGATGTGTTAGAAACATTAATAAGTAAAACAATAGAAAATATATAAAAAACAAAGTTGAAATATTAATGATCTCTAAAGGCATTACCAAAAGTATAAAAGAAATATGACATATAAATAAGTTATGAAATAATCTTTTATTTTGTTTAACGAGCATTTTAGTTCATAAATAGTTTAATATACATTATTCTTAAAATAAGAGTTAATTATTTCTTAAAATAAAAGTAAAATAGAGATTGTTTCTAAAATGAATTTCAATAAAATTTATAACTTTAAAATAAATTCTTATATGTATATATATATATATACATATAATATATATATATATATATATATATATATATATATATATATATATATATATATATATATATATATATATATATATATGGGTCATTGCCAACATAAGGGGTAGAAACCATGTCCCTTAGCCCTCAAAAATAGAAAATATTTTCAATCAGAAAAAAATTTACAACTAGGCTATTTCTTACGATTTTCTCTAGTTGAATATTATTATAAAAGTTTTTAATGTTATTTATTTTTCTTAGAACTCGATCGATAAAACCTGGAATGTCCACTCCGTGGACTGTCCCCAAGGGAAGTCTGCAGAATATAGCATTATTTTCAAGCTTAATATTAATGTTTTTTAATTACATTTTGATTTAAGCAGGACATAATTATCCTTAAAAATATATTTATTAAATTTTAGAGTTATAAAATGAATCTTGTTTTTTTAATTAATTTATAACAAATGTCCCTAATAAAATGCGTCCACTCCGTGGACAACTTTTTAATTTCCCATAAAGTTCAGTAGATGGCGCTGTCTGTCACCAGCGTGTAACTGAGAAGAAAGAGGGGGAAGCCATCTTTGTTTTTACCTACATGTACTGAACTCAATGCTTTATTTCGTTCTGTTAAAATAGATTTCATCTGTGATACCTCTGTTTGGCTATCTCATCAGTCCACTCCGTGGTCAGAAGTATACAAGTAATTATAAGGATTATTTATTATCTAATTATTATTACAATTAATGATTATAAGACTTAATTCAACACTAAAGTTAAATTGTTCCTGACGTTGTTGCCTTGTTCCTTAAAATTCAAAATCAGACATTCTGTCCACTCCGTGGACTTCCACTCCGTGGACATCATTTGATCACGAAGTGGACACTTCTTTCCACGGAGTGGATACTTTCAAAATTAATCTTAAAAATAGATACATTTGAAAAATAATCTAAATAAATTTGATAAATAAATTTTATCCCTTTATTTATTTATTTATTTATTTATTTATTTTTTTTTTTGTTAGCCTACTGATTGCTTAAGGTGCAATGGAAATATATTTTCCCCCTAACTTTTATATTTTTATTCGTGATTTTCTAAAAATGTCATTTCAACGTCTTTAAAACAGTATTTGCTATTTTTTACTGAACTCTTAAGCATTTCTCTTCATGGTTTAAATGTAACAACAGAATTCGTATTAATATAATTTTAAGAACAGTTTTATGAGTGTTGTTTACAGAGTAATGCAAAAGGATGATGTATACTATATGTCCTTTTTATTTTTATTTTTTTTTTTTTTAATTTTAAAGGTAAAATGTAGAAAAGGTGACATTACACTTTAGAAAAATAATTGCAAAAATATAATTAAATTTAGTTTCAGAAGAAAAAATAAATAAAAATATTTTTGTTTTACAGCAAAACTAAAATTGTTTTGTATTTTTATTAATTGAATAATTTTTTTTTTTTTTTTTTTTTTTTAATAAAAACAATACTTAAAATATATATTTATTTTCTTTGCAGAAATTTATTATGCTGTTCAAGAAAAATGGAAATTCGCATGTAACCCAATGCAGGACAAACAAATGTGCACAAACCTTCGCTCAAACTCAGTCAAAAAGAAAATTAGGTGGAGTTGAAAATCAAAAAGATAAGAAAAATAACAAGAAAAGGAAACTTCCCAGCCAAACTACAGAAAAACGTAAAGAACAAAAAAGAAAAAGTATGCAGAGAGCAAGAGACAGACTAATGCTCCTATTACACACAACACGTTTTCACACAACTTTTGAGATAATTGTAAATTTGGCTCAAATCACGTCAATGCCCAGTGTAATAAGAATTGGGAATACGATCAATTTTTTCTGGCAAGTCAGACTGTGATAAACCCGTGAGAAGAAAGCTCTTTATGTACCGAGAAATGACAGCGCCGGCGGGAATTCATTCACCGTTTTCCTCTTCGCTCTCCCATGTCGTCCTCGTTAAAACAGAGATAAATAGGTGTGCCTTGATATGTACTGTACACCGTGTAAACAAGTTTTTCGAACAATTTTTGATTCAACTATTGTAACCTTCTTTCGGTTTACAGCTTTCGAAAATTGGAGCAAAAATTGGATGAAATAAAAGTCGCGTGAAACATCTTTGTGTGTAATAGGGGCATAAGAAATGATCCCGCAAGACATGAAGAAGGAAAAGATAAAGAAAGATAAATATATCACAGAAGGAAGAATACTGTAGTTAAAATGTTTGAACAAATGAAATGAAGTGTTAGGAAAAAATGGAAGAACCAAAACAGAAATCAAGGGGAGAGATTGAAGAAACAGAATAATCTTTGAAGAACATCTCAGAGATGATACACCTCCTGAGACACCTCGTTCAGCAGCCATAAACATCACACTACCACAAATTAATCCATCTCTGAAAACAAAACCATCTGTATCATCATCTAGCAGACTAGAAAGTGGAAGAAAAAGGTCGAAAAAGAACAGTGAAAGGCTTTGTGAAGAAAACAAAAAATTGGTTAGGAAGCTTGAAAAACACAAAATGCATGTGTAAAGATCTAAGGATGTGAAGTCAAAAAATAATACTACTGATTCTGAAAAACCCAAGAGAAAAGTGAAAAAAATTATCACAGAAGCAAATTCAAAAGAAATTGAGAAATGTATTATTTTTGGCGAGGTTATAAAAAAGCCAATAAAAGAAAGTTTTAAAGGCGCAAAATCAAAGAAGAAACTTAAAGAAATCTTCGAAGTTTTAACAGGAAAAATAGCAAGGAAATACAAGTGTCTTCAACATATTAGATCAATCACATAAAAAAAAAAAAAAAAAAAAAAGAAAGAAAGAAAGAATATGCGGAACCAACAATTATTTTCCTGTTATTTTCATTTTTCAAAAGAATTAAAGTAAAAATATTTGTTGATTATTTTCTAAAACACAAGTAAAACAATAAGGATGAAAAGATAAGCTGCAAAATAACTTTCAGGTTTGGATATTTATAAGTGTCCACTCCGTGGTCAGTGATGTCCGCTCCGTTGACACATTAATTTTGAAATTAATTAATTACCAACCAAAAAATAGCTAACGAGATAGCTCATCAAGTAATTTAGATTCATAGTTGTCAAAAAGGAATTAAGGAATTTTTTCAAATTTTTTTGGTAAAATTTTTATATTTTCAAATTAGTCTTCGTTTTCTACCCTTTAGATTGTCAATCACCCCTATATGTATAATAATTTTGTCAAATGCATAATTTTTATGTCATGTAGATATATTTTTCCCCTCAGTTACGAGATTTCCAAATTCATGCCTTTATTTTTAAGTTCAATGACAATTAAATAATCTAGTGTGTCACTCGCACGACTTTCTCTTACCCTGAAATTTAATATTATTTGTACGGATTGGATATTAAGGGTTAAGATAACGAGTACTGTTATGTAAACCTATGTTAAAACAATTCAACTTAGGATTCGGAACAGCTTTATTTGACAAATAATTCTATGTGAGGGGGGGGGGGTACCGCCCCATTTCAACTCCCCATTTCATTATTGTACCTAAATTTATAGAGAATTTAAATCTGTTATTAAGTTCAAAAGTTCATTTAAAATTATTCAGACAACTTTCACATGCATCATTCCTTAAAATTTATCAAACTTGAACAAACTTTTCTAGTAACAAACGTATTGACTTCTAATACATCATTTGGATTGCCTGAAATTATTTGTTTTTAATTTACTCTAGCAGACACAGGCAAAGATCAAACTATAAAACTTGACTTCGGTATTCAGGAAGCCTTAAAACGTGTAAATATACAAGAAACCAATCGATGAATACTTGGCTAAAAAAAAAGAAAAATACATTATTTACCATATGACTTTGAGGAATTAATTTCAATTCCTGCTTAAATATTGGCAGCCCTGTATATCTTCTGAAAGTTATGTACACATCACATGGTGCACATAAATATAAATCTATATTAATAATACACAGATCAACCTGAAATACACTTCCATGAATTTTCAAGTATTGTCGCATCATAATCTAGATTTTTGTGTAGCCCTGTAAACGAACAGTGAATGATTTCTCTACCATATTCTACATGAAACATCTTTTTACGCATAAAAAAGGATACATACTCGTTTCATTTGCTTTAGTGCAGTTTATATATGTTAAACTCTAATTACCTGAAATTTCTCCCATAGACGCAATTTGTATTTGAATTACCTTGGGTGTCCCTGTACACGAACCGTTTGCTTGATCTCAATGAAAAGCTTAGTGTAGCATTCCTACATGATACGCATTTAGAATACCAAGTTTGAACTTTCTGCTATAATGTGTTTTTGAGATATGCTGATAACGGAGAGACACACTGACACACAGACCATTCGCTAAAAACATGATTTTCGGATTCAGGGGACCTAAAAACGTGTAAATATAACAAAAACTCACATTCGAAAATTTGACCCTAAAACAACACTTTCTCTACATTATGGGTAAGAGAAAGTAAAAAATATATTATAACATAAACATTGGTATTTAGAGTATGTAAGCCATTCTTTTTTAGAATATATAAGCGTGTAAAGTTTTTCCGCACTCAACCTACTATATATAGATTTAAAAAATATTTAAGAATATACTGTAAGACATAGCACTGTTAGCGACTTTCAAAGGAAAGAACGAAAACAGTTATTACATTTTTTTTTTTTTTAATATTACCATAAAATATTTTAACATATATTTTTTAAATCATAAAATGATAATTATACAACTTTTTAAATAAAATATTAGTATTCAAATAGTTCGAAGAAAAGTTAAAGATGAATAAATTATCAGATAAATATATTTTTTCACAACCAATAATGTTTTATTAAAAATATATATATATATATATATATATATATATGTAATGTTATATTCTGAATTTGTTTTATAAAGCATGAAGAGAAATAAACCATGATTGCATCTAGTTACAAAAAAATCGGAAACATAATTTTCAAAAAAGTAATAAGAGAGTTCGTACAGTCGGTAACAAAAGCCTCCGAACACTAGCAAAAATTCCTATATAAAAAAAAAGTGCACTTAATACAGTTTTGTTAATTAAATACTTGTCCAATCCTGTTTTTAAACTGACTAAGAACAGGATTTGACAAGGATTTATTTAATAAAACTGTATTAAGTGTACTTTTTTTTACATAGGAATTTTTGCTAGTGTTCGGAGACTTTTGTTACCGACTGTATCTAAAAAAGTCTCTAACGATTTGTTTTTAAAGTTACTATATAAACTCCTCTTTAAATGTCATTTCGTATGTATTTGTTGGTTCCCTGCAAACATAAGTCATTGACCTAGCAACAGATATTTTAATTCGCACGGTCGTCATTTGGTTAGTTTAAATAATGTTGGTTGGTCCAACAGCATACTTTTGTCTATTTCGTTGACAATTTATTTGTTGGGTAGCTATGGTTGGCCAACCATAATGAATAACATCATGAAAGCAACAGAAATTCATGGGTTAAATTTGCATATAATGGCTGCTTTCTAACCGTTGTTTAACTTGAAAGAAAACATACACATTTATTTGACACACTAAAACAATGCCAAGGATGTTATATTTTCGCAAGAAGGTATAAAATACAGCAAAAAATAAATACCAAAATGTATTGTAAAAAACTACATACAGGCCAGTGGTTTATGATAGATGGAGTCATTATTAATCGTTGGCCAACTACATATCCAACGAAAAGAGTAGCTATTTCAATGTTGGCCTAGTTATTTTGAGAAATTTCATACGCGCCTTATATACATTCCTGCTCAAAAGTTCAGTAAGATTTCCAAACGATGATTTTCCTTTTTTTTTTCAATTTAAAGATTTATCTCTAGATGAAATGCTTTTAAACACTGGATATGTAAAAAAAAAAAAAAAGTCTTCCTCGTAGTTTTCAGTGAAGATTAGGTTACCACAACAATTAGGGGGCCGGCAGTAAATTGAGCAAAATCTATTATGGTAGCGATCACACTATATCGTTAAGGGAAGGAAATGATATGTAACTTTAGGACATGTTAACGTAAACCTAGTATAATTTGTGTATGAATTTGTGTGACGTTAGCAGTTAACTATCGGAGATATAAGCATTTATTTTAAAACTCCAAAAAATTCGGCATGTTTTTATTTATAATATACAGTTTTAAACGAAAATTATTTCCACTTTCACATGAATTGGAAAAGCACTTTTGAAACAATATACTGCAATCAGAATAAAAATATCGTAAATATCTCAGGAAATATTAGAATTTTTGTGAAAAATGTTTTCACTGAGCATGCGCGAAATATAGAAAACTTTTTATAATATAGGTTGAAAGCTAATATTCTGCAACTTTTGGCAAAAATTCACTTGAATTGAGTAAATATTAAGCAAGTTATCCGCAAAAGAAACAGCTAGATTTTAGGTATTTTCCAGATTTCAAATTTCATACGGTGCTTTTCTACTGCCATGTAATTAATTTGAAGATCTAATTATTTCAACCACTTTGTACAAGCTTTTTTTTTTTTTTTTTTTTTTTTTTTAATCCCCTTATTATCTCACAAATCATAGTAAATAAATAAACTAGTATGTTGTGGCCACCACAAGACTTTCTTCTATATTTTCTTATACAAATTCACACAGTAACAATATTAAAAAAAAAAAAAAAAAAAAAAAAAAAATCCAAGTTTTTTTTTTGTTAAAAGTAAAAAAAATCGATAACTTTGTTTTAAATTATCACATATTTATAGTTCAACCATTCGTTTTAAAGGTATTGACGAGACCTTTCGAAAGATACCCATCTTGAAAATTTACCCCACCCCCAGGGAGGAAGCGATGCCCCCACATGCACAAATTTTTTTTCCTAATTAACTACTACTATTAGCAATAATTCATATTAATTTTACAATCACAGGTTACGAATAACTCTCATTATGTACATTTATACGAAATTTTGTCCTATACTACCATGTTAAAAATTTAGAAGAAATACGATCACAGCACCTCCTCTTGTGCGATTGATCCCCAAATCTAATCAGCACCAGTTTATGTCAGGAACCAAGTAAATACCAAGTTTGTTAAATTTCGTTAAAAAAAAAAAAAAAAAAAAAAAAATTCCAAGATTGATTTTTTTTCGTAAAAAGTAAAAAAAATCGATAACTTTGTTTTAAATTATCACAGATTTATAGTTCAACCATTCATTTTAAAGGTATTGACGAGACCTTTCGAAAGATACCCATCTTGAAAATTTACTCCCTTCGAGGGTGGACATCCCCCCCAGGGGGGTTCACGAGGCTCCTACACATGCAAAAATTTTTTCCCAGTTGACTATCTCTATTATAAATAATACTTGTAAATTTCATAATGATTAATGAAAAATAATTCTCTTTATGCACATTTATAGAAAATTTTGCCCTATATCACCATGTTAAAAATTTAGAAAAAGCGGGATGGCAACGCAACCTGTAAGACGATTTTTACCAAAAGTTGATAGGCACTAATTTATGTCAAGGTGCAACTACATACCAATTTGTATAAAATTCTGTGCAGTAGTTCCTGAGATACATTTGCCACAAAATTTTGTCACGCACACACACACAGACAGACAGACAGACATTTTCTAAAAATGGTCAAATAGTGTTCTATAGCTCTCAAAACGTGTAAATCCATTAAAAACCCGAGGTCGAAAATTTTTACGAATCCAATACTTTCTTCTATTGAATATAGAAGAAAGTAAAAACATGTTAGAGTTACCAGCTTATAAGGGGTTTTTCACAAAAAAGTTTCTTTTGGAGCGTGTTTGAATGAATTGGAACTTCAAATTACATATGCAGCATATGAAAAACCCCTTATGAATTTTCAAATCTGGAAAATACCTAACAAGTATCTCGTTCTTTTGCCGACAATTTACTTAATTTTTACTCTATTTAAATGAACTTTTGGAAAAAGTTGCCCAATTTATATTGGGCAACCTATGTAAATTGGTTAACCTATGTAACCAACCTTTCAACCTATGTAATGAAAAATTTTCTATCTTTCGCGCATGCGCGTTTGAAACTTTTTTTTATAAAAATATTCATATTATATGAAATATTTAAGATTCCGATTGCAGCATATTGTTTCAAAAGTGCTTTTTCAATTTATCTGAAAGTGAGACCAATTTTCGTTTTAAACTCTGTATATTTTAAATAAAAACCATGTTGATTTTTTTTTTTTAATAAACGTTTATATTCCGGTTTTTAACATGCTATTGTCACGCAAATTCCTCCACAAATTGTACTTGGTCTGTATTAACATATACCAAAGTTACAGATTATTTCCTTATCCTAACGATGCAGGACGATCGCAAACATTATTGATTTTGTTCATTTTATTGTCCGTGCCCTAATTATTGTGGTAACATAATTTTCTCTGAAAAACGTGAGGAAGACACTGATCTTTGCATATCCAGTGTTTAAAAGCATTTAATCTAGAAATAATTCTTTAAATTGAAAAAGAAAAAAAAAACTGATCGTTTGTAAATCTTGCTAAACCTTTGAGCAGGATTGTAAGTAGTTCAGTTTATGTATCGCAGTTGTAAGTTCCTAAAAAAAAAAAAAAAAAGTCTTAACGGGTTTTCTTCAAACTAGATATATTTACTCCGTTTTTAAAAGTCCATTCGTATGTAATTGTTGGATTTTGGTAAAGAGATGAATGTCAAGTTTGAAATGAAAATCGGAAAGGGTTCAGAAAATTGGTATCTCAAAAACGGCTCTAACGATATTTTTTTAAACGTTATATAAAGCTATTTTTATATATAGGTTTGCATGTATTACTCAATTACTACAAGAAAATCGATAGACATTTTGATTAGAAAGGTCTGTTTTAGATCTCGGAAATTGGTGTTTCAGAAAACGGCTCTAACGATGTTTCTTAATTCGATTTGTTTTTATGCTCTCTTTTATATGCCTTTAGGCATATGTATTAGCTTTATCCCACAAATATGTTGCTAGGTATTTGATTTGTTACTGTGGAGAGAGGACATAAAATTGACATACCTTAAAAAAAGTTTTTAAAATATGTGTAGTAGTGGTTTAAAGAAATCCTATGGTTGTTACAGACCAGTTTTTTTTCCTTTTTAGTTTAATGAAAAATAAAATACATTATTCAAGTGATAAAAAACTAAAATGAATTACATTTCGAAAAAAAATAAATAAATAAAATATGTATTCAAAAATGTAGTAAAAAAAAAAAAAAAAAGTCTTTAAAGATTATGTTGAGAGGTAATTAACGTCCTTAAAAAGGGAAGTTTAATTTAGTCAAAGTGCATTTAAAGAGGAAAAATTTATTATCGTGTCATTACTTTGATTGCTTTTTTATTTCTTCAAAGAAAAAATAAGAGATTTTTAGATGTTTAATTTTTTTTTCTTAAACTGTTATATTAGATTTGTTTTACTCTGTTTGACATTTAAGTAAACCTTTAATGCAACGAAAACCATT
The DNA here is from genome assembly GCA_963930645.1 of Salticus scenicus. Taxonomy (NCBI): domain Eukaryota; kingdom Metazoa; phylum Arthropoda; class Arachnida; order Araneae; family Salticidae; genus Salticus; species Salticus scenicus. Next base: position 87,793,226 of record OZ005649.1, on the reverse strand, counting down.
AAACATTCTCTTTAAGTTAAAAACGAAATAATAACATTTTGGAAAAATTACTGCGTCAAATAACAATATGCGGCTATCGTATTAAATTAATGAAATATATATTTATAGTGTGAAATTAAAGGTTTAAAAAAATATAAATGAGATAATTTATCAAATTACTTCATTTATTAATTATAAATTAATTTTCAATCTATACATAAAGAAAAATATTTTTATAAATCTAAAAAAAATATTAAATGAATATTTTTATTATTATTTAAATATAAATAAAAAAAACTAATATAACATACTATATTTTAGTTTTAAACGACATTTAACCACTTCAGAAAAACTGGTATACTAGTTCCATTGCATTTTATACTGCGTGTCTGTTCAATATATTAATTATTTTTCATTAAAATAACAAGCTATTTTTTATTATTCGTAAACTATTTCACTAATTATAATGCTTATCCTAGTCTCTTTTATTACTTTTTAAAATAAAATTTAAAAAGGATTTTCTATTTTTTAAACGAAATTTGTCATATGATTTATGCAAAATTACCAATATCATCTCTTTCTTTTATGAAAAATTAAACAAAAATCTTTCTACCAACTATGTGCAGGCGACAAAATAGTGATGGAAGTTTTAAATAAGATTTATTTATATTTTTGTTGCATTTGTTTTTCAATCTCTAATATATTGATAAAAATAAACTTAAATTTATAAAAATGTACATAAGTACAAATATTCTTAAGTTTCTATTTAGTAAATTTGTTATGATTGATATAATTTAGGTGTGTTGGCTTTTGACTTTATAAAAAGTTATCAATTGTATAATATGTAAATAAAGGAGAAAAAATAAAACTTTACAATTTCTTACCTATTTTAATAATTTTTACTAGTTTCTTACCCATATATTGTAGAAAAAGTATTGTTTCAGGGTTTCATATTCGAAAATAAGAGTTTTGAAAAATTGTACATTTTGAGGTCCGCTGAATCTGAAAATTTATATTTTAATGGTTAGTATGCTTATATTTGTCTCTGTATATTTCTGTATGTGTGTATTTTATTAGCATAGCTCAGAAATGCATACACGAAGAAACCCCAAGTACACAAAATTATAAATATATTTTACATGACGAGATGTATGACATTTTTACTTAAAAAATGTAGAATTATTTTAGTATTCGGTCATTAACTTGTTTTACATGCACTTTAATTACATGCACAGTAATATAATATCACAATAATTTTGTAGATATTATGAAGGTTATTTAAATCATTGTTTAGCAGTATTTAAAAAATGTGCATTAAAACTTAATACAATTTTTCTAAATAATTAAATTTTCTAATAAATGAAAAGTAAATAATAAATTTTGTAATTAAACTTATAGTTGTTTTTTTAAATGTTTAAACATGTTTAATAAAGTAATTTTTAACTTTTATTCTGAATACAGTAGACATTAGTTCTCTAACTACATGTCGAGAAAATGTTCTTTCCGAAAATGATAACAAGTATACATTTCGTAGCTAATATTTTTGAAACTTCCAAATTTTCAGTTTTTTTTTCACACAATTACATACCACGTAATGTAGCAATGCTTTTTGAATTATTTTATTTAATAAATTATCTTTAATATGATTACTAATAGTGAATGAATTTTTTTTTATAAAACTACTAGCCTTAGAATAAAAATAGAAACAAAGTATTATAATGTGTTTTGAAAGAAAAAGATATACAAAAATGGAGGAATAAAAAATAACATGTTTAGAACTTTTTGTCAGTTTTTAGTTTTTTTTTCCTTAGTTTTGGTTATTGAATCATTATTCATTTCAAAATGACAAACGATATAACATCTACGGCGTGTTTTTTTCCCTAAGAAGGTGATTTTTTAATTTTATAGGTGATTAAACATGAGAACGTTTATCTTTGAAACTATTTATCTTTCTTGAACTGTAAACGACTAACTATTTTATGCGAGACACAAGATGTCGTGCATTATCATTTGTTAAACAAAGAACATATGTTATGTTTCTCATTTTTAAGGAAAAATAACATTCCACTTGCTTTTTATGAAAAAAAAAAAAAAGTTTTAAAAAGGTATATGTATCATTAAAATGTCTGGATTTCCTTTTATTTTTGTGTAACTTATTTTATCATAAATAATAACAATGATTTATATTAAGTTTTTTCTTAACTATTTTATATTGAGTTATATTTGAATACTTTATATATTTTGTTTCATATTTGGCTTTAAAATATTATTGCATACATTTCTTTTTCTTTATTTCAAAGTCACTGAATACAATTAAGTTGAAAACTTTCATTACATCTAGAACCTAAATAACTGGGCGAATATTAGCGATAGCACATATGTAATTATTATAGAAACATTTTAAATTATTTTATAGCACCAAGGAATTAATATTAATGGAAACCATATCATATAATAATTTCTGGAAATGAAATGGTTAATGTTATGTCTCCGAAACATACCTTTAATTCGTACACTCCAAATGTCTCTAATTCTAGAAAAAGTTCAGCAAAATGTAATCGAAAATGAAAGGATTAAATTAGCATTTTTAGAAAAATCCATACATTCTTTTGTGATATATAACAAAAAATCGCACTTATTATTAAAAATAAATAAAGCTCTTTAAAACACCTTATTAATATTTGATAGTAAACACAATAAAAACATCTCATTTGAAATCACATAAAATTTTTGCAGTAAAATTAAAAGTAACATAGGATTTTATGAACTTTCTAGAATTTGGTCTAGTTATACTATGAAAATTAATCACAATAACAACAACTACATCAACAACCAAAAGAACTACAAGAGTAACATGCGTTATTGATAACGTATAATTCAAATATCCGTATGCATTAATAAAACAGTAAGATGATACTGATGCATAATTTTGATCACATTTATTTCTGTTATACGTTGAAACTCACTCATTTGTTTATTTACTTTCATATTAATTTATTTTTTTATTTAGTTTTAATGAAGGTTTTTCTTATTTAATTTAATTTAATTTTTTCATGTTTTTGATCAAAATAGTGTCACATAGTATCGTTCGTTTTATTCAATATATATATTGAATAAAATGAACGATACTATGTGACACTATTTTGATCAAAAACATGAAAAAATTAAAAAAAAAAAAAATACATATATATATATATATATATATATGATCTGAGCTCATACAATGTATTTTTTGCTTTCTCTTACCCATTAGGTAGAGAAAGTATTCTTTTTGGGTCAAATGTTCGAAATTGAGTTTTTGTTATATGTACACGTTTTGAGGTACTTGAATCCAAAAATCATGTTTTTAGCGGTTGGTATGTGTGTGTTTGTCTGTGTGTCTGTCTGTTATCAGCATACCTCAAAAATAAATAATAGCAGAAAGTTCAAACTTGGTATTCCAAATGTGTATCATATAGGGATGATACACTAAACGTTTCGTTGAGATCAAGCAAATGGTTCGTGAACAGGACACCCAAGACCGTTGTGCCATGTGTTACCAATAGAGGATCATATTTACTTGCCCCATGTGATGTGTACATAACTTTCAGAAGATATGCAGGACTGCAAATATTTAAGCCATACCATTCTTTTATTATTAGTAAGTAGAAGTGCTTCACTGATATTTTACCATGTCCAGGTAAGTTCCTCAGGAATTGAAAATAAGTCCTCATAGCTATATGATAAATAAGATTATTTTTAAAATAAATAGTCAAATTTTATAGTTTAATCTTTGACTGTGTCATTTAAAGTAAATTAAAAACAAATAATTTCAGGCGATCCAAATGATGTATTTTGAAGTGTTAATGCATTTGTTACTAGAAATGTTTGTTCAAAATTAATAAGTTTCAAGGAATGATGAGTGTAAAAGTTGACTGAATAATTTTAAATAAACTTTGAACTTAATAAGAAATGTGGATTCTATACAAATGTAGGTATAATAATGAAACGAGGGGTTGAGAGGGCGGTAGCCCCTCTCATATAGAATTATTTGTCAAATAAAGCTGTTCCGAAACTTGATTTGAATTGTTTTAATATAGGTTTACACAACAGTACTCATTATCTTAGCTCTTATTATCCACTCTGCACTTTTAGCATTAAATTTCAGGGTAAGAGGAAGTCGTGTGAGTGACACACCAGATTATTATCTATAATTTTATAGATTATTTCTTACTTTTGATTTTTTTTAAATTACTAAGTAATCAACGCTGTTTATGTAAAATATGATTCAGGTATAATTACAATTCAGTAAATGTACAATAAAAAAGTTTACTGTTATCAAAATACCTGATACCCAAACATATTTTTATGTTTCTGCTTGGGATGAGATTAATTCTACATAAAATGCCGTGACAATTTTTTCTAAAAGTACGAATATAAAAAATAAGAAATAGAATAAATATATATGCAAATGACACATGAAGTAACAGAAAATGAATATATATGCAATAAATTTTCTGTGCTCTCATCATTTGACAGTATAAGAGGTCATTTAGTATTTCATATAAGACATTTATCTTTGATCTGTAAATGTATATCTACGTTATATTTTTTCCTTAGTCGACCTTAGCCATATTAACCCAAGTTTTCTCGATAAAAGGAATTTGTACTGGTGCCGTTTATATTTCTTTTTTCTTCTGCATAAGAATTGTAATGTTAATTTTGAGCATCTTGTTTAACGTTTGCTTAATATTAAGAAATGTATATTCGTGTGTGTTAAAAAAATGATTTTTTTTGTTTGTTTGTTTATCATTATATTGTGAAGTAATAATATTCCTTAAATTTAAGTTTTATTTACATAAAGTGGTCCTAAAAAAACAATTACTAATTTTGAAAAATTAGGAAAATTTCATATCGTAATATTAATGTCAATATAGGATTGGTAAAGCGCTCGACAACGCATTGTATGTACTGAACATTCAGAGATAACTCAGGGGGAACTTATCCTTCCACATATGATGGTGGTCGCTGAAGTGTTTAAAAAATTTAGAGAATAACAGAAATGGTGAACATTATGTAGATGAAATACCGGCATAAACAACTATTGTATGTTTAAAGTATTTCGGCACATGCAACGAGGCAATGTGCTATTATTCCGAACTCATTTTCGTAACATACTTTTTCAGAGTCTCAGTGCCACATACCTTGTAACTGTTTCTGCAATATATTTACATCATCATAAGGGCAATCCGTGAATTCCACTCTCCAGTTTGGCCATATGTTACAATAAAAATATCTAAGCTTTATACTTGACATTTAAGACTAAAAACTATACAGTTAAAAAAAAAGTAACAGGAAATAACAGGATGGGTTTATATTGTGTAAGATAAAATACATGCATTAAAAGCAATATCATATATTTTCGGTATTTCGACATCAGAAACACTGCCTGAATGCCTGCATATTCCATACTTTACACATATAATTTAATATGGTATGGGTTTAATGCCATATTCATTTTTAAATCATAATTTAAAAAAAAATAATAAAAGCTCAATATCGAAGATAGTGAATCTTGCTATTGCAAATTGCTCACACCATTCTTCAGGCAATCCGTGATTTGAGATATCCATGTTCATGTTCAGCTGCCTGTTCCAACAAAAGGGCTTAATCAAAAGATGGCCGCCTAGATATTAATCGTTTTGTGAAACAGTTTGATCGGTATAATACTCTACTGATGTCAAACTATCAACTGTATTTTTCTTGCAACTTATCCGAACAGATCCGTATATTTTTTCCTTGCTGATATTAATTTTACATCTACCTCAAAAAGTGGATTTTCATTAGCTCACATCTTAGCAATTTGATCTTAAAAATTGTGTGATTTATTATGTGTGTGATATTCCTCAAAAACTACTGCTTTTGAATATTGAACATTAGATTTTTAATTGTCATGTGGTCAGAAGAGAATAATAAGCATTATGGTATAAATGCTTTATTAACAAGTGCTAAATAATGTAACTGTTCATTAAATATATATCAGTTTATTTATTGATTGTTTTTAAAGATTTTAATACACAATTCATTGTTTTAAATACTTTTTGTAAACGTTTAAAACTTTAATGTAACATTTCTTAAACTACATATTTCTTCTACACTGTTAAAAAAAGGCAACTTTGCTGCCAGAAATTATCTGGAATTTGAGAAAAAAAATCGTAAATTATGGAAAAATTACGTTGACAAATTGATTTTTCTGTAATTACAGAGAATCTCCAGGGCCTTTTTTATTTATTGTGGATAACAAGAACTGTAACTTTGCATTATTAAAAATTCAAACCACTATAAACATCCATGTCTCAATTGCGATTCTAACACTGCATCTAGTAACTAAAGTGTAGAATGAAAATTGAAAAGATCACCAAGTAAAATAGACCAGTTACGTATGAATAAATGTACGAGAGTGTGTTTAACAAGAAACCAAATGAAAATGGAAGAATGTTGAAAAGAAAAAACAGGGGAATTATTAAGTAAAATTATTATCAAGTAAAATTGTTCCGAACATAGAATGAAAAGCTATGGAGTTTTTATCAGTCCTCAAAAAATTTTCTTCCATTTTTTTTCTTCAAGAACTCAGGAAGAGATTATTTAGCGGATATCATGTTAATATATATATATATATATATCCTAATTATATGTTGTATTTGAAAAAAAATCTCGGGTACGCACAATGAATACAGCTTTTGCAAAATTATACAGGTAAGAGACTGAATCATCATAAAAATAAATAAAAAAAACCTGTTTGTTTTAATGTTCTAAAAACTAATATTTAGCCACATCTTCTATATATTAATGGGCAAGCATAAAATTTGTGGTCCCCTTCTTCTCAAATTAATTATGGGAGTAGAGGGTTATAAATGGTATCATTCGAAAGGTGTGGTTAGCCAAATAAACTACTACGTCAGGAACGCCAAAGAAAAATATTTGAGATGCATACAGCTGTTTCGGTAGCCTTAAGCGTACCGTCTTCAGTGCAAAAAGAATTCTGAATCTTTTTGCGCTGAAGATGGTACGCTTAAGGCTATGCATCTCAAATATTTTTCTTTGGCGTTTCTGACGTAGTAGTTTATTCGGGTTTTAATATTCTAACGCCAAGTCTCCTGTTATTATGGTTAGCCAGATGCGGAGAATACAAAAATTAATTTCTTACGATGTCAAGAAGGTATTTAAAAATACTTTTATTTTTTATGAATTTTCCCCCATTTTTCCCTTTTATACACGCATTTTTTTACATTAAAAAATACCTAAAAGTGAAAAGTTGTTAAATATGGCAATTTCATAAAACTCAAATAAAACCATAGACACAGTGATGTAATTTGTATAATGTAGCATCACTATACGCAAGCGAAGCGATCACGTCACTGGCCGTCAGTGGAGCCAAGAAAAAGATTTCCTATGTTAATCGTCCATTGGATTTTTTGTAAAAAGGAAATTATCTTCCGATATTAATCCTCATGTTTGGATATTTTTATACTCGTATACATATATATATATATAAGGCAATGTTTGTGTGTGTGTCTGTGTTTGGACAGCGTAGCGCAAAAACGGTAGCTCGGACAGTCACATGTCCGACACGAAGGTGCCCTCCGAGGAGTCCTTGTGCACCTCGAAGTCCGATTTTCGAATTTTTGATTAGTTTTAATTAATTAAAATGTGAAAATAATAACTTCATATTAGCATTATATTAGCCATTTAAATTATAGCTATAATTTAATTGTTGAAAAAAAAAATGCAAGTTCATATTTTTTTTTTGGTATAAAAATAAATACATTTAATTAAACGTGAACAATAAAAAATTATAAAAAAATATGTATATCACAAAAATTGACGTCATTATCACTTTAAAATATTTATACATATTAATAAAAGGCTAATATAGTTCATGATGCCAAAGTATGTTGTTCTACAAGGCTTTTTCATTTTTAAAAGAATTTTTTTTTATATTTTTACTGCCAAGTTGTTAAAAAAAAAAAAAAAAAAAAAAAAAAAAAAATATGAGGTAACATATAACCACATAACGTTTCTTTAATATTCTAAATTCTAAAATATAAAATTTTTGTATGATAAAATTTTAATTTTATAAGTTTTGTTTATAAATCCTCATGGACGATTTTTAAAATTTTAGCACTGAACTACACTGAAAATTTTTGTGCCAAGAACTTGAATTTAGCAATACTCATTTTAAGCCAAGTAGCTCATCAAAAACATAAATAAATTACAAAATATTACAGAAAAATGTATCGAAACGGAAATAATAGTCACATAAATGATCTATTGTTATCTAAGTAGATAATTTTATAGAAGAAAATGCAGTTTTAGAAATAGAAAGTTTATTTAAACAAACACTATTTTAAATCTATAAACCATTAAAAATATAAATATAATATGAAGGATTCTTATAAATTAACGGAAAGCTGCAACCGATAAAAGTATTATCAAAATAGGTACTGAAAACTTTCACCCCTCTTACACAAGAAAGTATACAGAAAAAATAATTAAAAAAAAATAAATAAATAAATAAATTCCATTGCCAATATGGCGACGAAAAGTCAAAAGCCGCCAAGTGAGAGATAAAATGAAGTTTTGTACCGTGAGTTTTACTTATTTATTAAAAATTTTCATACATCAGTTATGGGTTCCCATTTGCGCGAAGTTGTGAAAAATTCTCATTTGCAAAATAAAAATATTCTCATTGAACAAAAATCTCATTGAACAAAATAAAAATACAAGAATAGTACGAGTTAAATGCGTTCTCAGATTCATAGACAGCGAATTAGGGGTGTCCAGTGATTTTTTTTTTTTTTTTTTTTTTTCATGTGCGCGAAGCGTATATACGTGCGTGATATTGATTGCTGCGAAAACGAGTTACCAGCGTTTTCAGATTCATGCAGAGCGTGTTAGAGGTGTCTAGTATATATATATATATATATATATATATATATATATATATATAATTTTTTTTTTTTTTTTTTTTTTGGGGGGGGGGGGGGGGCGAGTTACGGGCGTTCTCAGATTATCAAGTCGAAAAGGAAGAAATCACCTGCACGCCCGGTCCTGCAATTTCCTGTCGCGCAAATGGGAAATTTTCACTCTTTCGCGCGAATGGGAATCGCGTAAGTGGTACTAATTCTCAGTCACTATGCTAATTTAACATGCAAATAAATGAGCTGCTATGTGTGACTGCACATGCACGCTATCGGGCACAAATATTTGATTAATTCAAATTAATATTTATATAAATAAATAAAAATAAAAATGTTAATGAAAAAAAAAATTAATCACAAAAACATTATTTGTCTAGAATTCTTCTGAAAAGCGTAACATAGCATATTGTATTATGGGGCATATTGTCATGAAATTGCTGTCATTTTATGTTCGACAGTATACATCAAATAAAATATAGGCAATACCATGACCATAAATACTATATATAGTACGTAAAATGTTGTTTATGTATAATTGTGATTTAAATTTAAAAGTCTATTTCGATATTTTTCGATTCTGTGCGTTTCGAAACTGTCATCTAATGAGCAACCAAATTGAAGTTCACGGGTAAGGCATTGCCGTAGACTCTAGAGAGAACGACCCAAAACATTACGAGAAAGATGTCCCTGCTGAAGGCAGCGAGAACACTCAGCGAAGTTTTTGAATGACTCCAATGTATTTTTTTTTAAATATTTCTGTTTTTAAAACGGTATAAAAATGTCTTTTTTTTCCCATTTAAATTTAGTGACTAGCGAAGCGGGCAAAGCCTTCTAGTAGTTATGTATAAGTTACTGTCTGCATGTGTTAGATTGAGTTATTTTTGCTGTAAAATTGATAAAATGTTTATTAAAATTTAAAAACTGTATAAAAAAATGGTAAAGTTCCAGTTTTGAAAGTAAACATAAACCTTTCATTTCAAAGGATGATATCTGTACTGATAAAAGATTTAAGTCCAAAATTTTGAGATAAGTACATAGTCAGACTCAGAAAAAAATTCTCAATCGATTGGTATAAAGGATTTAAGTCTATGTCATTTAGTCTTTGAGAAAATCCATTAGTAAAAAAAGGTTCAAGTCAGAAATTTACCATTCATGTATGGTATAAAATATTTAATTCAATTTTCTCCCGTTATTAAAAGAAGGTTGACAATCACTGAATGGTATAAAGGGTATAAGTACACGAAATCCCTTTTTCCTAATCGATTCTTCTGATTTGTTTTTAATTAGTTTAACTTTGTTTTTCGTCTCCTGAAAAATCAAGAATTTGGACTTTCCTTTATACTTATCAGTACAGATATTTACACAATAAATATCCAACTAATATACTAAATAAAAGGAAAATGGTAAATATTCTATCATAATTTGAGGTTAAATTTGTTTTCAAATGTCTAAATAAAGTATCTGATATAAGGTACTAATATGTTGCAGCTTGCAGCGGAATTGATATCTGTTGTTCTTGGCGGAGAAAAAAAAAAAAAAAAGATCTCCAAATTATCTGGCGAATATATTTAATTCCTTTCAAAAATCATGGTTATTTTAACAACGTATGTTATGAGAGCAATCAATAATATGAAACAATATTTCATACAACAGATATTAACGAAAATATACATCTGGTATGCATATTTTCGTATTACGTTTTTGATCGCCAAATACAAAAAACGCCAAGGACGACAGGGTTTTGAAATTTAAAATTAAAGTTTTGCCAATTTGACACAAAACATCTTAATCTAACACATGTGCATGGTAACTAATTTATAATTGTACCCAAATACGGGGATTAAAACGGAAAACAGTTTTCCTTAATTTTAAATATTTTTTTACAAAAAATCCAATGGATAACACTGCTCGGCATGAAAATTGCATCCAACACCATTTTGGTAAATTCTTATGTAAAATGACCTCCTGAATCCGAATATGACGTCCACTGTGCCCTATCACCCACCATTGTTTAGAGACGGACTTATATATTTATCACTTTTCGGTAATTTTATGGCTATAAATTTGATTTTTAGGAGGGGGGAGGATTGTTTTAACCGTTAAATATCTTCTGAGGGGCTACAAAGTTGAAAAAGTCTAAAACATCAACATATACGGAAAGGGGAAAATTTAGGGGGTGGGTGGGATTTGCCACTGAAATAATGTATTATATTTCTTATATTTTTTTTAATCTATTATTAATGTTATTTATTAACCCTTTGTATCCTAAATTATTTTTTTTTTGGAAAAATAGTTTGAAACTTCTTTATTATATTTCTTTATGTATGAGAATCATCCCATATTAGCACTTTCGCGGCCGCATGATTTTAAATTTTTGACAGTAAGGTCCGTCTGTGGGCATAATTCTCCCATGTTACAATATTTCAGAACAAAATTTTCTGTATTTACATTTACATTAAAAATGGATACACATTATAATTATATTTTTTGTAATCAAAGTATTTGTATCCATAGTATATTTCATTGTAAATATGTGAATATTGGTTATATATTTAAGAAATAAATAGCATACAAATTGCGAAAGAAACGCCCACTGGTGGAGTTATAGATTTTCAAATGACGTGAATCTACGCCAACGGTCTCGAAAGTGTTAAATTTAGCTAAAATGTGTATTCATTACTAGTTTCTGCATGTATAAGAAGAAAGTAGAAGATACGAGAAAAATTTCGATTTCCGGTTTTCACTGAATTTATATGTTTTGAGCTTTCTTTAGTTTTAATTAACTGAAATTGACTACTTATTTAAAAAAAAAAGTGGATTTATTGCTAGCTTCTGCATGTATAAGAAGGAGTAAAAGATACGGAAAAACTTATGGTTTCCGGTTTTCGATGAATTTACATGTTTTGAGATTTCCTTGCATTTCAATTAACTGAAATTGACTATATATTTTTTATGAAGTGGATTTATTATTCTTTCCTCTGCATATGTAAGAAGAAAGTATAAGATTCAGAAAAAATTTAGATTTTCGAAAAGATCTCATAAATAATTTTTTGAAACCTCATAAATTATAGTAATTTCAAAGTAAGAACTAGAAATTGCCTTTTAATAATTAGAATTTGTAAAAATAGATCATTTTAAATCAAATTTTGAACTTATTACTGCGCTTTGAAGTATACGTTCCTTGAAATTGTTACGGAAATAAGTTTAATTTGTAAGTATGCTGCAAAAGTAAAATCTCCAACAATGAGCGATAATGGAGGGTTTGCTGTGCTTTAATTTCTTTTCCTATAAAAAAAAAAATCACAATGTAAATAAATAATTAATAATAAAAAAAATAGTGTGCATAAATAAAATTTTTGACTGCGGAGGAGATATTTTTGACTTTATTAAGCGGCGCCTTTTAAAGTAGTTTGTATTGATTTGATTCCGGTCCTGGAAATTTATTCAGATTAAACGACTAATTTTCTAACCAGTGAATTTATTAAGTGGCGGTTATTGTATATATTTTTAATTAGTGTACAGTTTGTTATTTTTTCAACATAAACATCACTCACTGAAATCCATAAAGAACTTATTATCTGATATAAAATCAAAAATGGTATTTATAATACATATTTATTCTCATTAACGCAAATCTGAAGTAATCCATTTGTATAAACTATAAATTATCTCTTAATAGAGTCCTAATTTTGTTGATAAGATAATTTATTTCTCCCTAACAAAAGAATAATAAGAAAAAAAGTCACCTGTATGTTAGTTTTTCTTCCTTAAGTAATCCGATTATCTCAATTAGTTTTAGAAGAGGTTTACCATTTTTTAGATTAAGGAGCATTTATAGATAAAGTTGTGTGAGATTTGTGTAATGTGTGCAAATTAAACATAGATTATTTTATTATATTTCTTTCTTTTTCTATTTTTTTTTATTTTAAGTCTAGAAATGGATTTTGCATTATATTAATTAATAATGCATGAAATGATACAGTGATGAACTGAAAATGAGGACATAATATGGTGCTACGCTGAATATATTTTATATTTTTGATGGAAGTGCTAATGAAGATAATCACCAGCATGTAATCTTCTTTTATTAATTGCGTGTTTTTAAGAATATTTAAAAAATAAAATGTAAACTAGAAAATATTTTTTTTGTAGATCAGCTAAGAAAGATTTACTATATATACATGAAACTACATTATATATGGTAACGTAATATGCAAACTTTATACACACACACAGACATATATATAAATAAAAAATGGTATTTGTAATGCATTATATATATATAAATATATATAATACATAATAATATGCATCCTATATCCAATATAATGCATCCTAATATGCATTATATATATATATATAATGCATATTAGGGTGTCCCTTAAATGGAGGAGAAATCTTGTTTTTCTTTTTTTCTTTTCTGTGTCACCTTAAAAACTTTTTAGCAAAATATCAGCTCGATGGATTAATGTTAATATGTGCCGAATTGTTGAGAAAATCTTAATTTTTATATTTGGATATTACAATCAATTATTAAAAATATAAATACAGTCATAAATAGATTTCATTAAAATATTAATCGATAAACAACTTTTGCTGATTAAGTACGAAATCTTCTAAACTAATGCGATCTATTTTGAAAAAACCTCCAGTTTAATATAACATTCTGAAATAAATAATGTTTTATTCAATTTGGAGTTATTATTCTTATTTCTGTAAAACAAATAAGAAATAATAAAATTTATCATATCATAAATAAATACACAAAGCCTTGTGACATATTCTGTTATGGATTGGTATGATGAAAAATTCTCTGTAGATAACAGCAAAAGTTTAACAAAATACAGAAGATGGCGAAGAGAAGTTTAGAATTTAATTAGTTCTACACATACTAAAACTTATAATAAATTTGAAGGCGGTATCAAGAAATTTAATTAATATTGTTTTTTAACTGAATTTTTATAAGACATCCACTTTTAATAGACAAAAAAAAAAAAAAAAAAAAGAAAAGAAAAGAAAAGATAGGATGAGGAGAAAAGGGTTTTAAGCATTTCCCATTTCTGATTTTATTAAATCAAGCAAAAATATACCTTATTACCAATGCAATAGTGTTTTATAAGTATTTTAATTACTTTTCTTAATCCAGCGGACAAGCAAATTTGAATTATAACAAAGGTATACAAAATAAATATGAGTAACGAGTATAATTTAACAAGAATTTTTTTTATAGAATGCATAGTAACAACAACATGAACAACCACAACAACAACAACAATAACAACAACAACAAAAAAGATCTAGAGTAACTTTAATCGATTTTCCAAACATTAAGTAATTAATGATTGTATGAATAAATAATTGTAAGAAAAGTTTATTAAAAAAATAAATAGAAAATTATATTAGCGTGTTGGAGTATTTTTCACCAAAAAGTATGCTGATTAATTTAATGCTATTGCACTCGAAATAATTTGAGCCCAAAGATCACAATGATAAATTTTTTTTTTGCTGTGTTCCTCTAAAACTCTATAAGGGATAGATTCACCAAAATCTATACAGTACGTGCAACAGTGTCTTATAACAGAAATATAATTTTTTAGTTTAATCAGATGAGGCTTTTAGACGCTATTGTACTTTAAATAATTTTACCCTATAGGTCATAATGATAAAGAGTTTTCCGCTGTAATCCTGAACTCTAAGTGCTCGACACTCCAAACGTTATACAGTTCGTGTTACAGTGATCCATAATATGTATATAATTTTTCATTTCATTCAAATAAGAGATGCTATTGAACTTCAAATAATTTTAGTACATAGGCCATAATGATAAAGAATTTTTTTTGTGTCCCTGAAACAAACTATAAATGCTAGATTGACCAAAATCTATACAGTTAGTGCGACGGTAACTTTTAATATGCATATAATTTTTCAGCCCAATTGAATAAGTAATTTTGAGACTATCGCACTTTAAATAATTTGAGCCCATAAAATGATAATGATAAAGAATTTTTCTATGGGATCCTGTAAAAACATGCTAAGTGCTAGATTTACCAAAATCAATAGGAATCGTGCTACGGTGACCTATAACGTATGTACCAACTTTCAGCTGATTCGAACCAAGTTTTTAGACGCTATCGTGTTCATTGTCTCGCTCTCTCATACACACACACACATACCGGCATACATTGCCGTAAAAATAGCAAAAATTAACTCAGGGCACCTCAGAACGTATAGATACACACAAATCTCAAAGTCAAATTTTTGTCATTAATACTATACTTTCCTTGATTAGTATGTTCGGGAAGTAAAATGAAGAATTAAGTGTCAGAAAGTGTTCAGGAATATATATATATATATATATATATATATATATATATATTAAGTAATGAATAAATTTGTAATTTGTTCATTAAAAGGATAAATTTAGAATCGGGTGTCTTCAAAAACACATTTTGAAGATAGCCTTTTATAACTTTGTAATAAAGCCATTTGAGTAATTGTTAATCTTTAACTACTTACTTCTGGATTTTGCTTTTAATTATTGCTTTATCATTTTTTTTTCTTTTTTTTAACGAAATTTAAACCTAAGTTGTAATAAGCCTTATGTACGTGTGTTGGAAATATCTCGTTTCAAAATGTGATAGTCATTTGAGCAAATATTTTTTTTTGTTCATTTCAACAACTTTAAATTTCTGTTTTGAATATACGTACAAAAGTAAAAGCGTTTTTTTTTTTTTTTTTTTTTTTTTATTTATGAATCAAATTTATCATGTTTTCAGGTTTTATTAGAGTTTGATTTATTTCAGACCATCATAATATCAAATTAAAAATATAGTAATATATACATGAACTAGAAAATATACTAATGTGAAATTCTTTCATATGAGAATAACACTCGTACCAAAATACAAAAATTAATATACAAATTTAACTATGAATTCAGTATAAGTTATATTATAAAAAGCACCAAAAAATTGGCGTTAAAAATTAAAAAGTACCAAATTTTGAATAAACACCATAAAATGCTAGCATTTTATGGTGTTTATTCAAAGTTTTGTACTTATGAGTTATATTAATTAAATTTACTACAAATGTTATTTTGTGAAAAGTATATAAACTAATATAGAAATTCAATTATAAAACATCTTATACACCTTATACATCTTAAACTGAATCATTATTATTATTATTATTATTATTATTATTATTATTATTATTTTTAAACTAATCTGGAATATTAATAGACCACACAATGTATATATATACTTTTTAGCAAACCAATTTTTAAAACATTTCTTAAAAAAAATATATATATAAATAATGATAATAAGTTTTATTGTTGATGTCATTAATATAATTTTCAATTCGGTTTCAACATTATTATAAAATGCGTAATGTTACGCCATTCTCAAGCTATCTGTTCCTTCAAAGATAAACATTAGTGTTAATTTTAAAGATTAAAGGGAAAAACGACATTGCATATCAAGAAATTTTTAAGATTTAATATTCATATTAACACTCGTGGTTACATTTTTTCTTAAAATATTTTTATTGCCTGGAGATAAGCTAAGTACAATTTAAATTTTCTGAAAAAAATTAATTGCATTTGAATAATTTTAGAAAACCGTATTGTTATTATTATCTTTTTTTTTTCTTGGAATATATTTAGCGTTATAAAATCCGGAAAAGTTGAAGATTTTTTCCTCTTCAAAAATTTTATTTTGATTATAACATTTTTTATTAAATGAACTCTGTGATTTATAAATCTGAATATCACCTAAAAACAACTTAATATTTTATTAGACTTCATTTTGAAGTAAGAGTCAATTTTGATTTTATTTTTTTAAACATTAGAGTTATTTATTTATTATTATTATTATTATTATTATTATTATTATTTTTTTTTTTTTTGCATTTTTAAGTGGAAATTGGCTGCTTTTTTAATTGTGATTTTCTTTTTGAAAATTTCGTTTAATAAAATGATAAAGCATATGGATTTTTATTGACCAATATTAAAGTTGAAAAATTTAAAAGAAATCTGGTGGGGCATTTTTTTTTTCTCACATTACACTACTCTAATACATTATTACAGTTTTAAATTTTAGGTAAGAGACATCGTATTCCGAAATTTTAAATGTAGTTTTAAACGGCAGTTTAGAATAGGTTTAAAAATGGTTTATTAATATACATTTCAGTATGAGAGAAATTATTTGAATATTTAAGCGATGTTTACAAAAAAAAAAAAAAAAAAAAAAACGATTTTCTTAAATTTAGAAATTTATTTCAAATTATTCAAAAATTTCGCTTACACCACTGCTTGAAAAAGTTTGACTAGTGTTGGATAGCTTTCACATTGATAGTAAATTGAAAATGCATCATATTTTGTTCTTCAATTTGGCTTAACAAAAAAATTATGAAACAATTTATAATGCACTTTGAGCATTTTGCACAACAGTCCTCTTATCATAAAATTCTTTTGTGTTGCTTTGTACACAAAACGAAAATGTTTTTTATATTTATGCTACGCGAAACATGCTTTTGCTTTTGTTAAATATACATATATATGTGAATGAATGTGAGTGTGTGTTTGTTTGTGTAAAAGAGAGAGTTTATTAAAATCATCTGACCACCATTAACGCATATATATACGGTCTTCGAGCAATTCTTTTTTCCACAATAAATTTATAATTAAAATTTTTATAATTTTATAATTTTGGAATTTTTCGTTTGTTTTTCAAGTTTGAAGATCTTAAATAATAGTCATAAGAATTATAATCATATGCACAGTTACATTTTTAATTTCAAGTTGAAATAAGAATTATTTTAGTACACTGAAAATAAATGTGCAATGGAAACAAAATTTCAATTTTACACTTTTCACAGACTATCAGAGGATTAAATTATTCATCTATTTTTTTTTTTTTTAATTTCTACACGGGTAAGATCACAAAGAAATAGTTAACAACTTTGAAAAGGGAATAAAGACACAC
Source organism: Salticus scenicus (assembly GCA_963930645.1). Classification (NCBI taxonomy): domain Eukaryota; kingdom Metazoa; phylum Arthropoda; class Arachnida; order Araneae; family Salticidae; genus Salticus; species Salticus scenicus. The sequence continues at coordinate 87,775,300 of OZ005649.1, read as the reverse complement.
ACACACACACACACATAAATTTAGGTAAAACATGAATTGGTATGTACAAACAATTTTTATTATAAGAGTATAATTATCTTTTCACATAAAATATTTTATTTTCCTGACTTCCTTTAAAATATAGCTGAGAATTTTCTCGACACTTTTCATATCCTTCAAATATGAAAATATTTCGACTTTATTTATAGAACTTCGTTCTACAGGAGGGAGAAGGGTTCTAATAAATCTTCTCCTATTGAGAGCTTTCTGTAGCTGTAATGAAAATGCGGATTAAGTCTAAAATTTTGTGTACAAATAGAAAGAATTTAGTAGCATTAAAAGGAGATTTCTTGCAATTGTCAAATTTATGTGCTACAGACATAATAATATTTCACAGCATATGAAGACAACAGAGAAGTCACGCAAATACAAGTATAGGACATCATCAGACAGGTGATAGTACAGGCTCAGCATCTATAGAAAAAAATAAAATTAAGAGATACAGGTATGTTCGAAAGCAGTAAATTTTGCATGAAGTCAAAGCAAAGCACTAGTGTATATTCACCATTGTTGTTAATAATCTCCTTTTGTTTTATATAAAACTTTTTGGCTTTGCGCTTGTGAACGGTTTTTTCAGCTGCAACACTGCGCTTCACATTGTCGCTTAGACAAGAGTACCTTGGTTTGGATGTGAAATTCTCACATTGGACGCTCAAATCATAGACTGAAGTTTTCCTGAAAGTAAGTTTAATAAACACTATATTTTAATTTATCTCTCAACTCGAGGTGGTCGGTTTGGAACATTTTATACATTTTTGAGATTTATTTAGCTGTGCATCCAAATATTGTTTTCCCGTAGAACCATAATGGGTTTCTCTTACATCAAATTTAGAAATAACTATGTTCATGGATAAGGACACATATACTAACATCAATCGAATTTCCTCTACGATTTTTGCCTCTCATATCGACAGGTATTCTATTCTACAGTAATAGGTTACATAACATTACAACTTGATCTCGAGAAACTCCATGTATTTGTAAAAAGACATTTTAGCAAACTGGTGTAATCTCGCCATTGGTTTTAACATTGTATACAAAAGATTCACTTTTTTTTCAGTGGGATTTCAGCTGAAAATGAAGCAGCACCGCGATCATCATTATCTGAGTTTTTCTTCTTTCTCCGCTTAACTTCTCTAGCTTCTATGCAAGTGTAAATCTTGTTGGTTTTTAGTTTCCGGCGAATATAATTTGTTACAGATCGCACTTTCTGTTCGTTATTAATAGACAAACTGCATTTTCGAGGGAAGTTGCACACAAGCTCATCAGAAATAGATTTACCAGAAACAAGGTTACCTTTGTAGTTTGTGTACTCTTCATCTTCCTTATGACATAACGCTTATACTTATCTTCATTTACAGCACCTCGTTTTCTTTTTGCTTTAGGTTCATCATCTGAACTTCCACTGTACATTTCATAAAACGAAATAATCACAATACACTAAGTGAAACCACTGAACAATAATAATATTAACCTCGAAAACGGAAGTACTACTCTATCTTGCATAACAGCTGTTTGGTTTGTGGAAAACAAAGTATTAAAAACAGGTGATGCAACCGCTGAAACAATACAGCAGGGTTGCCAAAAGACAGGGTTGCTACATGAAATGTACTGCAGAAACCCGCCATGTAAGTTCGCTTGACGGGTTTCTGCACTAAACAGAAACCAGTGATGCCAGATTGGGGATTTTGTCCCCATTTTGGGGATTTTTGAGGCTTCTGGGGAGACTTTTGCTAACCGAATGTTTGCGGGGACTTTTTTGGGGAATTCTAAAATTTTTGGGGACAAATCTGGGTAGTTCTTCAACTTTCTGTCAGTGTTGGCAACGTAATGATTTATCCCTATGACTAGGGACTTTCAATAGCTTAATTGTTATTTGGGGATATTTTTCAAAAATGACTTCATTTGGGTAAAAATCTGAGCTTAAATCACAGAAAAATCTGCTTGATATATATATATTTTTAATTTTTTCAATTTTTAGTAGAAATCAAGTTGGGGATTTTTTTGACACAACCCCCCCTGATTTGGGGAAATTTGAAGACCTATTTGGGGAAATAATTTTCGACCATCTGGCATCACTGACAGAAACTTCAACATAAAATATGACCCATTCAGAGGTGTGTTTACGTATTTCTACACAAAACGGTGTGTTTACAATAGGCCATTTCGAATCTATTCATATCCCATTTTCGCAAAAAATGTCAGTTTGCGGATTTCTGAAATAAACGATTCAATTACTGTGGCTCGTGCACAGGGACACGCGGAAGAATTTTCTATCATTATAATCTATAGACGGTATTTTTTATACGTGCATTTTAATACAATTACGTTCAATTAAACATTATGAAATAAATACATGTTATTAGAATGTTTAACAGCATGGTTTCTCTGGAAAATGTTAGTCACAGATTCGGTAATTAGTTTACAGGGCTACAGAAAATAATACCGATATGTTATTTAATCATTTAGGACGTATTTATGAGTTACAAGGCACTAACTCAATTCTATGAGTTACTAGGAAATATATATGTACAGTCGGTAACAAAAGTGTCCGAACACTAGCAAAAATTCCCGTGTAAAAAAAGTACACTTCATACGGTTTTGTTAAATAAATCCTTATCGAATCATGTTCTTACACTGACTAAGAACAAGATTCGACAAGGATTTATTTAACAAAACCAGTATGAAGTGTACTTTTTTTACATAGGAATTTTTGCTAGTGTTCGGACACTTTTGTTACCGACTGTACACATATATACAGATAGATATATACCGACAAATTCAACTGGGTTTAAGGGGGAAAGTAGTTCTACTCAGAAACTTATATGTTTGTGTAGCGAGTTAATAATATATATATATATATATATATATATATAATTATCTTAAATAATATGGAACACATTAAAATGATCTGCTTAGTAATGAGTGATATAAATAAGACGTTGAGGTTTCTGATTTATAGATCCACTACTCTTATCATTCATTGTATAATGTAAGAGGATTACTTGAAACGATTCTCATATTTTCTAATTAAATTCGAAATTTGAAATTATATACTAAGAAATGTATGAAATTTATCTTTTTAAATGCAGTATTATGAATAATATTCGAAAAATATCTTACTATATTGAATTTAAATCAAAGGTATCTTTCATGTCGTTGTTTAATTTTCCACCTACTACTACAAAAAAAAAAAAAAAAAAAAAAAAAAAAAAAAAATGAATAAAATATAGAAAATTGATAAAAGAAGCAAATATATCTATAACAAAATAAAATGTCCGAATTTTTCTATTTGTTTATTGAAATTCAGTTGATCGAATAGAATATACTAAATTCAATTTCTTTTCACACGAATAATCAATGTTAAAAATAGTCTATATTTGAAGTAAGAGGAAACTATTTTTATAAGATTCCGCAAACATTCGACTTTTATAGATTTAAACTTAGAATTGTACAAAATGGTATAACTTTTAAGGTATACAAATAGGTCATGAATAAGGCCCAATTTAAACATTTATTTCCAGAAAAATTATGTTACTGACTGACGTTTACCGAAAAAAATACTTAAATCATCTTTATACTTTGTTTTAAAATATTGCAATAATTTTAATTTTAAAATGTATAAAACAGATATACTGAAGGATATTATCGTTGAATTATTATTATTATCATCATTATTATTATGACTATATTTTTTTTTCTTTAAATTCTTTTTAAACAATCTTTATTGCCTCTGAAATTATGTTTAACATACTCTTTCAAGTAACTGTATTCATAAAAATTAATATATGATGCGAAAATAAAAAAATAGCGGGAGTACAGAAATTTTGATAGCGATTTGACAAGATACATATATAAAAACGTAAAAGTACTCGAATACTTTACTATGCATGAATGGTAAATACTAGAAATGATCTTTAATGACCTTTTTAGATTTTCAATCAATTCAAATAGTGCAATTTAGATGAAATTTACACAATTTAACAGTATATATTACAATATTTCCTTTTAAAATTTTAAAGAGAATTTTTTGATTTTAGATCACACAAGATTTTACGCAACTTGAAATGTCGTAAAATAATGGTTAAGTATAAGATTGAATTTGAGTGGGATTTTCCTCACCGTAGAGCTACGCAGTGGGCTATTCTCGGCGGTCTCAGATTCATCCCTAAGTATGAGTTCCTACCATGCTTCCTCGCAATCAGTAACTTTCAGAGGTATTATTTACGTGACACGGGGATTATTGCTACCACAGTAGATTTTAAGGGCACAGCCATTTTTAATGTACACTGTGGTCTTTGGTTGGATCGAGCACCGAACCCGCAATTCTTTGATTACGAACTCGATGCACAACCTTTCTCGAACTATAAAGTGGGGCTAACAAACTAATTTGCCCTAACTAAAACTAACTCGATGGGCCATTAATTGATATTTAATTCACACTCGCAATTATTTTCTCCTATTCTAATTTTTAAAAATTGAGTTATTTTAATTTTTTAAAATTAAATGTTTGATTACTAAACACAGATGATTAAAATGATACAAAATATGAGAATTTTCGCTTGTTCCACCCCCCACCCCCTTCTCCGAAGACTGTATGTTTAAAAAAAAAATAACTTCTAGCAAAAAAAAAAAAAAAAAAAAAAATTATAATTACAAGAATAAGATCTTTTCATCAACACACAGACACTCACATAAAAATACGAATGAAAATTCAAAACGTTGAAAAAAATACAAAACTTAATTTATTTACATTTAAAATGTAATTAATACTTTGCATAAATCAGATGCTTATTAAATGATATTTGTTAATTTTGACAGATATATGTTTATCGAACCATGCAGCATTTGAAAACCGCGATCATAATCGTAAGGGTTAAATAAATAATTGGGCTAAATTGCATTGTGTTTCGACCAATAACATATAAAACATATATCAAGGAAATATTTTGATATTATAAAAAGTAAACTTGATTCCTCTTGAATATCATAATTCCCTTAAAATGTTTGAAAGTTATATGTTGCTACCATAACAATAACGAAATTATGTAGTTGTTTGTCATTAATTTATTATACACTATATTTTTCTTCTTCCAAAATTTTTTCTTAGTTATACATATGCTGTAATAAATATCATATATGTATATATATATATATACTGAGTGTCTCATAAATATTTCAAAAATTCATAAAACTCGAAGAAACTGGAAGAATTGAACTCAGAATGAAAAGAAAAGGAAATTATACAGATTTTTTTTTCCATCTTTTCCCTTTTTTTTCCTTTATTATTATTTGTACAAGAAAAATTAATAATTAAAATTTTCGTAAAAACAATACGTTTTGCGATAGAAAATCACATATTTCAAGGAAAAAACTATATTTATTTGCATGCATACACCTGTTTACAAGCATACCACACCTTTACTACAAAGTACAAATAAATAAATAAATAAATAAATAAAAAATCATGAAAATAATTTTATGAATAACGCTTTATCCACCATGTTAGCATTGCAATTAAAAAGTTATGTACGTACAAGTCTGAAGGAAAATAAAAAAATATCTGTCAATCTTTCTTAAAAACTTGAAATTTATGGACTCTGAATTGCATATTACTTGCAGAGTCGTTTATCAACGAAACTAATCAATTTTTTTCTTAAAAAAAAAAAATAAATAAATAAAAAAAAAAAAAAAAAAACCTTTCGGAGAGTAAATTTTTTGCAAACTGCTTTCAATTATACAAATTTCCATAATTTTTATGATTTCTAAAAATAATGAAAAATTTAAGGAAAATTCGGTACATTTACAGGGGAAAAAAAAGGGTTTTTTTTCCCCAGTTTAAACTACGAATGCTTTATACTACTACTACTATTAATAATAATAATAATAACAATAATAATAAACTATTCCAGTATAATATTGTTACATATATTAGCTAATTTCTTTAGATTAAATATGTCTAAAATTAACATATACATATAATGTAAAATAAGAAAAAAAAAAAAAAAAAAAACTTATTTTCTTTTAAATTTATGCTTACAGTAAAATAAAAATACACCATTTAAATTATAAAATAAAACAAAATGCATTCACTAATTTTAAGTATTCTTTTCTACTTTTAGTTTGAAATTTAATATTTGCCGAGAACCAATCGATCTATATATTTGAATGGGCATGCTATTTGCAGCTGACGTTAAAGGAGTACGTGATATCAAGATCATTGAGCGATTTCTTATTAACCTTCAGTAAAGTTTGGTGGGAGCATAAAGCTGCTTAATCGAGCATTTTCTCCTTTTTTGTAATCTTACTCTTTATTCTATGGCAAATATTTTTGTATTTATTTTAAAATAAAAATAAAGGCAAATATAAATACTAATAAGCGTGCTAGTAACATTAACGTTTAAAAATGTTTTGAATAATAAAGGTACAATCCCCGACAAAAAGATAGGTACAAAGGGTTTTTTCTATGATTTTTCATAAAATAGCATTATCTAAATTGTGCTTATCATTTATTATTATCATAAAATAACACTATTCCTCGACTAATTTTTGTTTTAAGATTAATTTAGAAAATTTTAAAGAGTAAAATTTTTCTAATTTAAGACTACACACCGCGAAAAAAAGATAGGAACAAAGGTTTTTTTTTTTTTTTTTTTTTTTTAAGTTTTGAATATGATTATTTTGAATATGCATATTTTGAATATGATTCAAATATTTAATATGTTTTTGATAGGATAATATTTTGTTATGATAATAAATGATCAGCACAATTTAGATAATGTTATTTTATGAAAAAAAAAAAAAAAAAAAACCTTTGTTCCTATTTTTTTGTCGAGAAGTGTAGTCTTAAAACTTTTCTAAATTAGTCTTAAAACAAAAATTAGTCCGGGAATAGTGTTATTTTATGTAATAATAAATGATAAGCACAATTAAAAATGTTATTTTATGAAAAATCAAAGAAAAAACCTTTGTACCTATCTTTTTGTCTCGGGGTGTATGTTCCATGCCAAAATATAAAGACAAACATAGATTTAAAGAGATTATGTCAAATAATTGAATTGATGATGAAGTTATGAACGATTAGTTGCTTTCAGTATCAAAAGTACTGAATATTTTTATTGAAACAGAATTATTTAGAAAATACCTTAAATTATAAAAGTACTATGATAAATTCTTTTGATTAATTTTATGCTTTATATAAGTTAAAAAAAAATGATTTATTGACATTTTATATATAAAAGATTTAATATTATACTCATCTTAATAAAAATAAATAAACATTGGTAAATATATATAATATATATTATAAATAAATATATATTAAAATTCGTAAAATTTAAAAATTGGAAAATTTTATACTTAAATGTATGTATTTTCCGTTTTTAATTTCATAGTTATTCCCTTCTATAAGAAAGCAAAGAAAAATCACGAGAAATGTCCTCAAACGAAGTAAACCATTGAAATATTGACTATGCTAGGGTCCTAGGTCTATGGGTGGAATCCGCTTCGTAGGAAAAAAAAAAACGAAATTAGAAAATAGTCAATGAATATACTAAGCATAATTTACATTTCTACGAAATAATTCATTTTTATGTAAAGTTTTTTATGTTCAATGTTTAAACTAATAGATTAAAATTTATTGAAATATCATTAATAATCTGTTTATATATTTAACGTATTTGTGTAAAGTATCAATAGATTTACAGTCCTGAAATATATCTAATAAAATCTATTTTGAGAACCTTCTCCGGAATGAGATTTTACGTAATGAGCACAAAAGATGAAAGGTTCCCAATATGAAACATGAGTGGATTCATAACCATGCTTAAACAAAGCCACAGTAATGACATTTCAAATATGTACTGGTTCATGAAACTCGTTGAAACTATTATATAATACATGCATTTTGTTATTTTAAATAAAAATTATAAAATAATAATACCACTTAAAATTATCAGAGTATCTTAATATATATATATATAGAGAGAGAGAGGAAATACATACTTTTTGTTAATGAATATAAACAAATAGAATACATTTAAAGGCGTGTATTTTAAATAAATATATTAAATTAAATTGTTAATTGATTTCTTGTACATTTTTTTCTAGCACGACGGTAATCATTCTTTGTTTGCAACATTTATAATAACTAGTATCGCTCAGTGTCGAACTCGATCACTTTTTTGCAAAGCAAAGTAGCTGTCTTCTCGTAACCACACCGTGACTTATCAGCCGATATGCACCCAAATTAAAATAGCATAATTTTACATAATGTACATATCATATATCATGTTTGGTGGGTTTATACAGTACAGTAATTCAGATATCGCCTTGAATGAAATGGGGGTGAATCACAACCTATTAGGTAATACATACCAACAGCTAATCAGCACCAATTTAAATCAAGGTTTAACCAACTATCAATCGTACTCAAAATCGACCCATTGATTCATGATATACAACAAAATTTCCTTGACACATCATGCCCTCCCAGATAAATACTCATTTGTTAAAAATGAGCTAATCATATTCAGACACCTCAAAACGTGTAAATTCGTCGAATACCGGAAGTCAAAAATATTCAAAAATCCAATACTTTCTTCTGTATTATTTTATGTAACAGTGCCACCTACCGATTAACACGGATAAAAATGTAATCTATATCATTATATAAAGCGCAAAAAATTGTTTGTTTGTGGAGGGTAATCTCTGAAACTACTGAACCGATTTAAAAACTTCTTTTACTGACTGAAAGCTACAGTATGCCATATTGTTATAGGCTATATTTAATTTTGATAAAATAAATTTTAGTTTAAAATCTGAGCATTTTAATTAAAATCCCCATAGAAGCCGTAATAGAATGGAAATAATGAAATATTAAAAAAATTAGCTGCTGCCAACATAAAAGAAACATTTACATATTCATTTCGTTTTTAAAATATCTTGACGTGAAAAGAAAAGAAATATATTTGCACGTGCATTAAATTGAAATTCATATAAAGCTTTTTTAATTGTTAAACTTACATGTTAAATCTGACGTCATTATAGAATTAAAAGTGTTTATTTTTCTAATAATTTAATTTGATATGATATGATATAATATCTAAGCATCAATGTTTAAACCACGGAGTCTTTATTACTCCGTGGTTTAAACTGATGTGTGTAAACGAAATTGGAATTTAAAAATAAATAAATAAATAAAATAAAATAAAATAAGAAATTCTATTTTATAATATTATTTATTTTAATTTATAATTGTTGCCAAAAAGATTTACGAATTAATTTATTTTTAGACATATAATAAAATATATTTTCACGCGAACAATAATATAAAAAGTGAACTGGATTTTTTGTAAAAAAATAATAAAGATCGAGGAAAATTATTTCCCCATTTTAATCCCCATATTTGGATATAGATATGTATTAGTTATCATGTGCATCCGTTAGATTAAATTGTTTTTGTTGTAAAATTGATAAAATTGGAATTTTAAATTTCAAAACTCTAGAAAAAAAAAATGGCAAATTTCCATATTCGATTGAAAACATAAACATTTCATTTCAAAGGATGATATTTACGCAATAAACATCCAACTAATAAACTAATTAAAAGGGAAAGGATAATTAAAAGGGAAAGGATATTCTATCATAATTTGAAGTCAAATTTGTTTTCAAATGTCTAAATAAAGTATCTGATATAATATACTAATATGTTGCAGCGGAATAGATTTGATATCCGTCATCCTTGGCAGAAAAAAAAAAAAAATATCGCCAAATTATCTGGCGAATATAATTTAATTCCTTTCAAAAATCATGGTTATTTTAAAAACTTACATTAAGAGTGTAACGAATAATATGAAACAATATTTCGTACAATACATATTACGAAAATATACATCTGGCATGTATATTTTCGTATTACGTTTTTGATCGCCAAATACAAAAAACGCCAAGGGTGACAGTTTTGAAATTTAAAATTAAAATTTTGTCAATTTGACAGCAAAATAACTCAATCTAACGCATGCATACAATAACTAATACATATCTATACCCAAATATGAGGATTAAAATCGGGAAATAATTCTTCTAGAATTTTAATTAAAAAAAAAAAAAAAAAAAATCCAATGAGCGATTAGCATGGAAAATATTTTTCTTGCATCCACGGGCGGTCAGTGATGTCATACTTCGCTTGCGTATTGAGATGTTTAAATTTATTTGGCGACTATTTTTAGCAACTAACAGTTATGGCAAGTAGCTCAATATACATAGCGCATACAGCCATTACTGAAATGTAAATAGCATTTAATTATTTGAGTTACATTATGTTGACTGGAAACCTATTTAATATACCTATGCTCTATAGCTATACTAAAATAAAAAAAAGAAATGTTTATATGCATATGTAGAGAACGATCGCTAGAACTAAAAAGCCGATTGCTTTTTTTTTTTTTTTTCTTTCAATAATCAAAAGTTACACTGTCTCTCTCTAAGTGCTAGAAGCTATAATGAATTTTGGTAAAATAAATTTTTAATTAAAATTTTCAATATTTTAATTGAAAACAAAGCATAGATTTGATATCTATCGTCATTGGCGATTTTTGTATTTGGCGATCGAAAACGTAATACGAAAATCTGTATATTATCGTAGTAAATACGAGATGTATGTGTTTACTTCAATTACCCTACTACCGTAGGTAGTGGAAGTATTGTATAGGTTTTGGCAATTGGTCAGTGTGTGTGTATATGTGCACGTGTGTGTGTAATCTTCTGGCTGTCATATCTCCAAAACTAATAAAAATAGAACTACTAAACTTCACAAGTGATTCAGGTCTGGTGTACAGATAAATTTTCCAAATTTTCGTGAAAATTGAAAAACCGGAATTGGGTCATCGAAAACCAGAAATGGGACCCTAAGCCCATATTCAAAAACACCTCTAATGATTTTCTTCAAAGTTGCTATATAAATAATATATTAGATGCCCTTTCGATTGAAAGGTGCTTAGTTCAGGAAAATTGATAGGCGTCCTCTATAAACAGCTCAATTTCAGACTTCGCAAGTGCGTTCCTTTAAAAACGCCTGTACGGATTTTTTTTCAAACTCGCCATGTTAACTTCCTATTAAATATCCTTTTGTATGTAATTATTGTTTTTAGGTCAATAATTGAGTATGTTAAGTTTTGGTAAAAGTTGGTATCTCAAAAACGGCTCTAACGTATTCTTGAAATTTTTTTCTTTAATCCAATTTAGATAACCTTTCTCAAGTATTACGTGCTTATTACAGGAATATTAACGGTCATCCTGATTAGGTAGTTCAGTTTTAGATCTCGGAAATACGTGTTTAAAAAAATAACTATGTATTTTTTTCCCCTTATTTTTTAACTCGCTATGCAAACTCTGTTGTATGTGTCTTAATACGTGTATCAAGTTTCTCTTACTCGAAAATCTCAAAAAATGCAAGTAATATCTCCAAAAAATTGTATATATTACGTGTAATAGTGGGTAATGGAAGTCGTGTGGTTGTTTCACACCAGATTCTGTAATAGTATATATTGTATGAATATTGTTTCATATTATTGATTTCTCCTTTAATATACATTATTAAAATAATAATCAATTATGGAAAAAATTAAATATATTTGCGAAATGAAAAAATAAATAATAATTAAAGCTATTATGACGTCAATTTTATCAAAAACATTTTCATGCCATAGGTTTATTTTTCAATATTTTTTCTTCATGAGTAAAGAAATGTTTCTTTTTATGAAATAAATAAATAAATAAATAAATAAATAAATAGCATTAAGTAAAAATTGCCAACATTTAACAACTAATTAAAAAAAATAATTGTAAAATTATATTTTGACTTTCCAGTTAATAATAGTGCCTGACTATAACATATAAAGTGATATATTTCTTGATTTTTTACATATCAATCCATCTTTAACTAAAATTTGTTCATCAGTGCGAAGCCGGACGGGTCAGCTAGTCATCTATATAATCAATACAATCAACATTTAGTCGTGTTCAAGAAATCTCAAAACATGTAAATTAATTGAAAACTGGAAATTAAAAATTTTCCGAATCTTATACTTTCTTCGTATTATATGCAGAACAAATAGTAATACATCCACATATTTAAAAATAAGTATTCATTTTCAGTTAGTTGAAATGCATTATGTTTTATCTAAAAAATGTGTCAAAAACACACATAAAAAAAAAAAAAGAAAGAATAAGTCATATCAGAAATAAATTAGAAAAAAAAAAAAAAAAAAAAATAGAACTTCCATAGGTCAAATCCTGTTTACTTTCTCTTACCCATAGGGTAGAGAAGGTATTGTTTTAGGGTCAAATTTTCGAGCGTAAAATTTTGTTATATTTACATGTTCTGAGGTACCCTGAATACGAAAATCATGTTTTTAGCGAATGGTCTCTGTGTGTGTTATCAGCATATCTTAAGAACAAATAGTAGCAGAAATTTCAAACTCTGTATGCTATATGTATATCATATAGGGATGCTACACAAAATTTTTCGTTGAGATGAAGCAAATGGTTCATGTACGGGGACGCTCAAAAGTATGCAAATACATTACGTCTATGGGGGAAATTGCAGGTAAGCAGAGTTTAACATCTATAGACTGAACTAAACAAAATGAAACGAAAAGAGCTCCCCAATACCTTTAAAACGAAGGGTTGAACCATCGATCTGCGATAATTTAAAATAAAGTTATCGATTTTTTTCATTTTTATCAAAAAAAAAAATTAAATGTAATATAAAGAATAAATTCAACTTTTTTTTGGATGTTTAGTTTTATACTACTTCTCTAATATGGAAATCGTCGGCATTATCATGGAATATAATTTTTTTAACTAATAATTTTAATAAATTATTTTTACTGAGTGAATTTGTATAGGGAAATATAGAAGAAATTCGTGTGGTTGCCACAACACACTAGTTATTTGTTGTTAGTGGATGTGCTTTACTAATAATATTTTACCATTTCCAGGAAAGCTGTTCGGGAATTGAAATAAATTCCTCATAGAGATATGGTAAATAATGTATGTTTTAAGCTGAATACTCATCGCTTGTTTTTTGTATATTAACACGTTTTGAGGCTTCTGATTACCGTAGTCAAGCTTTTTATCGTTTGATCTTTGTCTCTTAGAGTAACTTAAAAAGAAATAATTTTAAGAGATCTAAATGTTGTATTTCAAAGATAATATAAGCATGTTACTGGAAATGTTTGATCTAGATTGATAAGTTTCAATGAATGTCGCGTGTAAAAATTGTCTGTATAATTTTAAGTAAACTTTTAATTTTTAAAACAGAATTAAATTCTATATAAATGTAGGTGCATTAATGAAACGGGGGGTTGAGGGGGCGGTTGAGCGGCTTATTATCATATAAAACTCTTCCGTAGCCTAATTTGAATTGTTTAACATAGGTTTACATAACAGTTATCGTTACCTTACCTCTTAATCTCGAATCTGTATTTATAGTATTAAATTTCAGATTAAGAGAAAGTCGTGTGAGGGATACACCAGATTATTTAATTTATGTTCAATAGCATAAAACTTCGATCTACCACTTATTTACTAATAATCATTTTACCACTGTAATGTCCATTGCCTCTGATAATATAAAATCTGTAGTCGAAAGTTTTAAAATGCTATAATTACACAAATTACAGTGTCCATGATTTTATATGAATTTTAAGTAATTGGCATATTTAACAACAATCTTCATTAGGAATTTTTTAATACAAAAGTATATATATGTGAAACGAAATAGTGCACGAAATAAAAGTATTTTAAACATACATTCTTGATTTTGTAAGAAGATAATTTTTGTATTCTGCATATCTGGCTAATCATACCTTTCGAATAATACCGCTTTCAACCCTCTACTCTCATAATTAATATGTTAAAAGTGTACGACAAATTTCATGCTTGCCTACTAATATATAGATTTCAAAAAATGTGACTATTTACTTTTTTGGGGATTATTTATGTGAAAAAATTATTTTACATAATGCCGATTATTTTTAAACAAATGCAGTCCTTGTGAAATGTAATTATAAATTTTACTATGCTTGTTGAGTTTTTGCTTAATTTTTAGGTTGATTTCTTTAGAAATCGACCTATTGCAATCACTTCGTTTATCTATCTATCTATTTATCTATCTATCTATCTATAATGAAAATTTTGTCATCACGATAACTCCCGAAATAATACTCGAAATGGAACCAAATTTGGACAGTGAACTGATCTTATAAATATCTTGGAAGAGTTCGTTAACCAAGTTGCTCCGACGTTTTGTTTTCAAGTGGCAGCCACTTGAAAATTTCAAACCGACATTGTAAAAAGCATATTTTAAGCAAGATTTCCTTGAATTTTGATGTAAATACAGGCCACATAAGGGTCTCAATGAAGTTTATTAATGAAGTTTATCCGCCATTTTTAATAAAGTGGCAGATATTTTAAGTTAAGTGGGACCACTTGAAATGAGGCTACCACTTGAAAATTTAAAATCACTATAACTTCTGAAATAATACTCCAAATCGAACCAAATTTGGATAGTGTTTTAACTTATCTTATAAATAACTTAGATGAATTTGTTAACCAAGTTGCTCCGCCATTTTGTTTTCAAGTGGAGACCACTTGAAAATTTCAAATTCAAATTGTAAAAGGCATAGTCCGAATTTTTTTTAATTTTGATGCATACATAGGTTATACAAGTGTCTCAAATAACTTTATTAATGAACATTATTCGCCATTTTTAATAAAGTGGCGGATATCTTAAGTTAAGCGGGACCACTTGAAATCAGGCTACCACTTGAAAATTTAAAACAATGATAACGTCCGAAATAATACTCCAAATGGAACCAAATTTGAACAGTGTCTTAACTGATCTTATAAATATCTCAGATGAGTTTGTTAACCAAGTTGTTCCGCCATTTTGTTTTCAAGAACTTGTTTCCACTTGAAAATTTCAAATTTAAATTGTAAAAAGAGTATTCAGAATTTGTTTGCATTTTGATGTAATTACAAACCACATAAGGATCTCAATGAAGTTTATTAGTAAACTATATCCGCCAACGCCATTTTTAATAAAGTGGTAGATATCTTAAGTTAAGCGGGACCACTTGAAATCAGGCTCCCACTTGAAAATTTAAAATCACGATAACTTCTGAAATAGTACTCCAAATCGAACCAAATTTGGACAGTGAAATTATCATATAATTACCTTGAATGTTTTCTCTGGGCAACTTGCCCCGACATCTTGTTTCTAAGTTCCAGACACTTGAAATCACACTGCCACTTGAAAATATGCCATCACGATAACTTTTAAAATACTAAACTGATTCAAATAAAAGTTGGATAGTGAACTTATGGTTCAAATATCTAGGATAAGTTCACTTGGTGACTTGATCCTCAATTTTATGTCCAAGTGGCTGCCACTTGAAAATTTGTCAATATAGTAACTTTAGTAATACAGAATCAATTCGCATCAAATTTGGGTAGTGGATTTATCCTTCAAATATAGTGGGTAGTGGATTGGTAGGTAGTACTTGGGTAGTGGATTTATCCTTCGCTGGGCACCTCACTCCGCTTTTTTTTCCCAAGTGTTGCCACCTGAAAATTTCTTATGACGATAATTTTTGAAATACTGATTTAATTTGAACTAGAACTGGACAAGCAACTTATACAAGTATACTGGATGATTTCGCTGGGCAAGTTGTTTTGCCATTTTGTTTCCAAGTTGCAACCACTTAGGCTGCCACTTGAAAATTTGCCATAAAATTAACTTTTGAAATAGGCACTGATTTAAACCACAGTTGGACAGTGAACCAATGCTTCAAATATCTTTGATATGTTTGCTGGGTAACTTGTTCCACTGTATTGTTTCCAACTGGCGGCCACTGGAAAATTTGTTATCACGGTAACTTTAGAAATACTTAATCAATTCAAATCAAAGTTGAAAAATGGATTTATCATTCAAACAACAAAAATCTAGAAAATTCACGTATCTCGTAAACCAATCACGTTATTGCGTCCATCTTTGGTATATCGATAATAAGTATTTTCTCGCCAAAACTCGCCAAAAAAGTCGCCATAGGGGAAAAATCGATCACCACAACACGATACCACAATTCATCGATCGTAGTCACTGGTGAGTGGTGGAGGGCCAATCACTTTTTCAACGATTAAAACAGTCATTTTCATTGGTGCGAGATCAGGAGAATGCGCTGGCCAGAGCAGCAGTCACACATTCTTCATCAAGGAAGGTTCGGACAATACAGACATTTTACGGTCGTGCATTGTCCTGCTTAAGTATTGCGCTTCAAAGTCCTTGCATATAGGGCAGAGCGACGGGCCTTAACTCTACAAAAATTTAATTCTGGTATTCAGAGTGGCGGAAATGAAAACAAGAGGTGATCGAGACGTGTATCCAATGGTATTGCATACCATGACTCCAGGTGGTGACCCAGTATGCGGCTACCAAAATTTTCATTACCCTCAAATCTGCATCACTGATATAGACGCCTTAGATGTGTGATCAACGACAAACCTGGATGCAGGAATGGCGTAAAGTCGCCTTTCAGACAAATCACAATCCTGTTTACAGCACCAGGATTGCCTTATCCGTATTTAACGGCATTGTGATTAATGCACATTGCACATTGTCATCGTCCCACTGTCCATCACCTGCAGTGATGGTATGGGGTCCCATTGGATACACGTCTCGGTTACATCTTGTTCGCATTTCCGGCACTCTGAATAGCGGCCATTGACCTTTTACACGCCGCATTCATATACAGGCGTATTTTAAATTCGTTTTTTACATATTTTGCTTTCTAATGCTTTAGTTTAAAAAACTTTATCATTAAAATGTGCAAATCATTTTTTAAATATAATGTAATATTATTATATTCAATATTATTAATTTAATATTATTAAATGTTAATATTTTTTTGTTGAATTTTAATTTAATAATGTAAATTATATTAAACATGTCAACCCATTTTTATAAGCATTTGCTTATTATTCTAAATTATGTGAACTTTTAAACTGTGGGGTAAAGGAAAAATGGTGAAATAGGTCATTTGAATAATTTTCTGTGCATATCCCCTTTTATAATTCAACTGTAATTTATTAATTCCCTGTATATTAAGTATATAAATGAAGGTAAAGGACTTATAACAATATATA
This sequence comes from Salticus scenicus, assembly GCA_963930645.1. Taxonomy (NCBI): domain Eukaryota; kingdom Metazoa; phylum Arthropoda; class Arachnida; order Araneae; family Salticidae; genus Salticus; species Salticus scenicus. The sequence goes on along the minus strand of OZ005649.1, from coordinate 87,758,053 downwards.
TATTACAATTTTTATTTTTTTCTGATCAAAACAATATATTTGGAATTAGTCAGAGATAAATTCTGCAGCCTTTATAAGCTCTTAAGGGGTTTGTTTCAAGGAGTGGAAAATACAGCAAGCTGTACACTGATAGGAGCAAATGCAGTGCTCAAGAAATTGTATAAACTGGTAAACAGGCCAGATAATCAAATATCGGTGCACATGAGCTCAGAAAACATTGATTGACAGTACTCCTCTCCTCCAGCTCCATATTTTGGAGGATTGTGGCAGGCAGGAGTCCAGTCCTTTAAATACTATTTGAAAGGAGTTCAGGAAGTTTAAAACTATCCTATGAGGAGATTTAACCTTTATTATACAAGTTGAAGGATACTAAACTATAGACCGCTGATCTCCTTAACTGCTAACGTGAAAAAAAAAAAAAAAGAAAAAAAATGTGTTGACACTTGTCCACATTCTCTTAGGACGGCCAATTACCTCTATAATTGAGCTATATTATTAAATAACAGAAATAGGCTTAGCCAATGGCCAAAATTAACTAAGTTATTTCAGAGATTTTGGCGTAAATAGCATTTGGACTACTAACCTAATTCTATACCTAATTCGTTTGAAAAGGAGATCACGTTGGAAAATTGAGAAACAGAATATTTGTGTTAGGGACATGGTTATTCTAAAAGAGAATAACTTGCTTACATGTGAACGGCCATTCGCCGTTAAATAAATAAAGCATATCCCGGAGCAAATAAAAAAGTAAAGGTGGTAGAGGTTAATATTTCTTTAGGAAAATTTAAAAGAATAATTTCTAAGGTTTGCCTGCTACTAATAAATGGTTAACATTGCTATTAATGGAAAAAATATTTGTAAATTATGTAATACTTAGATAATTAACTAAAGTAACATTTGTTATATAATCTTGTGTAATATTTGTTGCATTTGTATTTTTAACCTTAAAATTCACTGCTAATTAGTTATTACTTGAATGTTTATAAACATTGCAAGGCCTGGGGATATACACTGACAGCTGTAACATATGACGTAATACCTGTGATATGATGTGCTGAGGTGCATGCACACTTGTGCAGAAGCATGGTCCTCTGTGTTCTAGATTCAGTTTATGAATAGATGCCAGAATTTAAACAGAGACCCTCGAGCATGATCCCGTCTTGAGATTTGTGTTTTATAATAAAAATCAGTATATAGTTTATTTTTACTAATGACTCCTTCATAAAACAGTGAAATCCATGTGAAAACTAACATGTGGAAATAAAGGAAGAACACATACAAACATTTCAAAGTTTAGGATAAATATGATTCATTTTAAAAACATATTACCTTAATTTGAAATTATTTGAATCTTTGATATGAAATTTCTTTCTTTAAATATGTACCGATTTGTACTAAAGCTTGAATAGATTCCTATTTGAAAATTCTTTTTTTGTTTTATATATATTCTTGTAAAGAAAAAAAAAAAAAAAAAACGTATAAATGAAATTGTTATCGACTAGATAAAATGGCCAGGCATATTAATTTACAGTTTTATGTTAAAAGGTAAAAAAAAAAAAAAAAAAACTTCTGCATAATTTAATTACAGCATGAGAAGGAGGGAATTGAATTGCTTCATTAACGAAAAGAATAAAAATGCCTTAAATCATATTTCACATAGTAGAAAGTACATTGTAATTAATTAGATTTTCTCAAGTAATTAGGCAAAAGCTCAATAACCTTAAACATCTTATTAAAATTCGAAGCTGTATTGAGTACACTTATCTTCGTAATTTATATAAAAAAAACTTAAATTTATTCATGTTTAAAATTTTCCATTAAAATATATGCATTCATTATTCAACCTTTTACAATTCTACAATAAAATAGCCTCAGTTAATTAAAATATGTCATTTGAAAAGTAAAATCTATTATACATAAAATCTAAATTATCAAATTCAATATTATGTATTTCCATGAATTAATTTATTCCTAAAGTTCAAAAATTAATTAAAAAGTTAGTCACACTACGCTGTGGCAATCTTTAATGTTTTATCGCCCACACCTTTCATTTATTACCAATAAATGTTATATATTTTTGTGGAAATGTTTAATTTAATGAGCAATTACAATGTGATTCCTTGAGATAGTATAAAAAGCTTTGTGCAGTTAATTAATTCTTGGAAAATTATCCGCTTATATTACACACCTTATGCACAAACATTTTTCTGTTAATTATTTACTGCATACAGATATTTTTATGTCTTTGTTTAATATTGTAAAGAAATAAGTAACTTTATAAATATACAATAGGTATTAGTGAATATAAAGTATGTTTTTATTATTTTTATTTATTATTTTATATGTCAGTGATTAGTTGTTGATATCATTTATTAGAGATTATGATTGTATATTTAAAAGAAAAAATAACCCTACAAGGCTCATTTTTTTTGTGCGCGACAAAAATATATAGGTTTTAATTAGTGATCGGAAGATAGGGAAAGCTCATAAAAATAAAAATAAAACCATATTTTACGGAAAAATCAACTTTTTAGCTCAACGTACCGTATGTTTAGCTTTTTAGCTCAACGTACCACATTTTTGTACCATGGTGGTAAAGGACACCATATCACTAAAATGTACGTTTTCTGGAGAATAACCATTTTTTTTTTTTTTTTTTTTTTTTTTCAATATTAAATACTAGTTTAAATACATTTTTTTGGAACTAGCAGTAATTTCTTATTTATAATTTAACACATTATTAACTACAAAATGTATTAATGTAATAAAGCAAAAAATGCACATCAAGGACATATTGCTAACTCTTTTCACACACAAAAAAAAAAAAAAAGACATGGTTAAAGATTAAGTGCAAATTTTCTGTAATAATTGTAATTTGTAAATCAAAAATTAATGTTGAAATTTAGAGGTGGCAATTTTGTCGGTTTTTTTTTTTTTTTTTGCTTTCAAGCTTTAATTTTAAACGATTTTTTCTTTGCTATAGTTAACAAATTGAATTTTAAACTACTATTCCTTAAATGCTTATGTTTAAGAGTACTTCTGAGAGTGATAAGTTTTTATAAAAAATAAATAAATAAATAAAATAAATATAAATAAATAAATAAATAAATAAATAAAATAAATAAATAAATAAATAAATAAATTAAATAAAAATTAAAAAATAAATAAATAAATAAAAATAGAAGGCAGAAGTGGGGTAAGTGTAACAGTGTTTTGGATATTTCGACTTTGAGCGCATTTTATTCAGTTACTATTAAACTTACATTTTTGAAAATTTTGAGGCATTAACTATAACTAATGAGTAAAACATCTGTAATAAAAACATTAAAATGAAAAAAAAAAATGTTTCGGGTCGAAGTAAAACACGACCCTTTTTCTGGTGTTTATAGTAGGAACGAGTGCTGCAAATAAAGTGCATAGGCTACTGTTTTGTTTGAAGCATTCGCACCTACTTTGTTTGATTGACGAAGGGCTGTGTTTAGTTTCGACCCGAAACAATGCTGCAAATTTTTTGCTTTTTATGGTTTTTATTCAAAATCTTTTACTCAATACTTTTCAATGCCAGCCCTTTGGTACATTTTTATTATCAACTGTAACTAATTGGCTGTTAGAATAAGGTAAAGCTAAGAGAGTTTGCGTATAATTCGACAGAACACCATAAAAAATCCAAATATAAATTTTTGCTAAACTATTGGTGCATAATTTTGAAATGGTCCTTCTTCTATGCATTTTCCTTACTATTTTGTTGTCTTTTTTATAATTTAAAACAACAGCTGTAATATAACCAAGAGAGCTATTTTACGCAATCTCTCCTTATAGGATAGGACTGATTGAACACATAGGTAGAAGAGATTGCGCTTAATTAAATCTAAAATTACATTTGTTAATAACAATAATTACACTTAAATGACTTTGTTGTAAGGTAATTGTAAACAAATATTTTTGCATTGGGAAGGATATTTCAATTCAATAATTAAAAAATCAGAAAAAATAAAAATAAAAAAAATTACAAAATTTATTTAAAGAAAAAAATATTTAAAAACAAAGAAAAAGAACAAAACCAGGTAAAGATTACAAAGTAACATTTAGTTACTAAATAACTCGTTTAACTTAAAAGTGGTATATTTTCTTTTCCACTTGAATATTTTCTTGTTTGCTAACTGAATCTCCGTTGTCTACAATCGTTGCACTTATGTACAGGGTGAAGTTATCACGCAACCACTTGCCACAAGTGAATCTGTTTGAGACGGGTGCAATGCATTTTTGAGCAAAAAAAAAAAAAAAAAGGTAGCAAACGATATGTGTAAAATGATATAAGACTAGTCCCATCCACTTTCAAGCCCAGAATACGCCCACCATTTACTATTTATTAATTTTTTTTTTCTTCTTCAAAATCTTCCGCACAAAAATGTTCAAAACACAAAACCTAAATTTCACTTGGTTTGAAATCTTTTCATTTCAGCTTTAAAATCCTTTACGTTTATTTCGTTTATTTCATTTTATTGAAATTTAGCTGATTACTGTCCTTAAAAATAAGTTTGAGTAGACTGATATGTTTTGATTGCATTTAGTTTTATTAGAATCTTTTTAAGCAAACGACAGTGGCGCAAAACTTGAACATCATACTTGAAAATATTAGAAAACTAAACAGATATAAAATAACATTTAAATACTTTGTAATAATTTTATTATAAGGTAACATTTGCATTCGAGAGGTAAATCCCACCAGAGGTCTGGCTTTTGTCGATTGTGCCACTCCTGAATAATATTCAATTTCCGATTCTGGGGAAAACCTCAAAAAAGGTGCGCCGTCTCGAGTGGGTTGAATTAGTCCAGTCACTTGTTGAAATTATATCGTGGTACAGTTGTAGACATCCAACAAACTCATCCTCATTATCCTGTCATTACCAATAAGCTACGAAATCTCTATTAGTATAGATTTTTTAAAAAAATCAATGCGAAATCTCTCCTAAATAGCAAAAGCGCGAACTCTCCTATTTTGGTAGGAGGGACTGAGCAGTCTTTTATTGAATAATTATTCGGTTTTAAAGAAAATCGCACTGCTCGTTCGTTAGTCTAGGTTAATAGCTTTTGAGAAATTGTTTAAATTAAAAATATTTTGTGCTACTACCATTGCATTGAGGTTACTAGGAAGGATTATGAAAATTCAAGCATTTATTTTTTTAAGCGATCAAAATAACCACGTTATATGTTAGATTCGCGATGTTAGATTCGCGTTATATGTTAGATTCAACATGCACATTTAAGTCGACACTTCACCGTTGATCTTGCACAGCCACCTGAAATCACAAATCGTCCACTCTACTCTTTCCCGCCGATCCCCTATGTGCGCAATCTCTCCTACCGCGTGATATCTCTTAGCTTTACCTTATTGAAATTATAAGATTTATTGAATATTTAACAAAGTACCATTCATAAAAAAAAAAGAAAAAAGATGAAAATTTTGTGTTTTGTAGTCTTACTTGACCCATGGTTTAGGGCAAGTGCGACCTCGGTCTACTATACCCATATAGAATACATTAAGTGACATGTAAGTTAATTTTCGCGATGGTGAAAACTGCAAGTGAAATAATTATAAGATTAAAAAAAAATTATAAACCATGTTTTTTAATTTTCTGTTGAATCATATAAACGCTACTGAAGGCAGCCGGAACCCCAGCAATTGGATAAAAGTATTAAAAAAATTCCTTGCTATCGTCTTTTGAGCTATTATAAAAGTTTCAAATGGCTATCTAGCCGGGAAGTTAGTTAAAAGTTGATTGCAAGCTTTGTACTGGAAACGCTGCCGAAGGCAGCAGGGTCCCGAAGCAATTGAATAAAAATATTTTTAAAAAGCATTTTTACCGTATTCTGGACTATTCCGAAAGTTTCAAATGTCTAGCTACTCGGGAAGTTAGTTAAATAAATTTTCTGTTGAATCATATGAACGCTGCCGAATACAGTAGGGACCTGAAACAGTTGACTAAAAGTATTAAAAAAAAAATTTATTGCCCCCGTGTTCTGAGCTATCCTGAAAGTTTCAAATATCTAGCTAGTCGGGAAGTTAGTGAAAAATCGATTGCAAGCTTTGTACTGGTAACGCTGCCGAAGGCAGCAGGAACCCGAAACAGTTGGCTAAAAGTATTAAAAAAATGCATTTTCACCGTGTTCTGAACTATTGTGAAAGTTTCAAATGTCTAGCTAGTCAGGAGGTTAGTTAAATAAAATTTCTGTTGAATCATATAAACGCTGCCGAAGGCAGTAGGGACCTGAAGCAGTTGACTAAAAGTTTTTAAAAAGTATTGTCACCGTGTTATGAGCTAGCCTGAAAGTTTCAAATGTCTAGCTAGTCGGAAAGTTAGTGAAAAATCGATTGCAAGTTTTGTACTGGTAACTCTGTCGAAGGCAGCAGGAACCCGAAGCAGTTGGTTAAAAATATTTAAAAATTGCATTTTCGCCGTGTTCTGAACTATTATAAAAGTTTCAAATGTCTAGCTAGTCGGTAAGTTAGTTAAATAAATGTTCTGTCGAATTATATAAGCGCTGCCAAAGGCAGCGGAACCTGAAATAGTTGACTAGAATTATTAGAAAAATGTATTGTCACCGTGTTGTGAGCTGTCCTGAAAGTTTCAAATGTCTAGCTTGTCGGAAAGTTAGTGAAAAATCGATTGCAAGCTTTGTACTGATAACGCTGGCGAAGGCAGCAGGAACCCGAAACAGTTGGCTAATGGTATTAAGAAAATGCATTTTCACCGTGTTTTGAACTATTCTGAAAGTTTCAAATGTCTAGCTAGTCGGGAAGTTAGTTAAATAAATTTTCTGTCGAATCATATAAGCGCTGCCGGAGGCAGCGGGACTTGAAATAGTTGACTAAAATTATTAGAAAAATGTATTGTCACCGTGTTGTGAGCTGTCCTGAAAATTTCAAATATCTAGCTAGTCGGGAAGTTAGTGAAAAATCGATTGCAAGATTTGTCCCTGACAAACACACAAACAAACCCACAAACAAACAAGAATCGAAGTTAATAAAAACATGGTAAAATGAAAGGGATGTAGTTGAAGTGGCGTAGTTGAGGATAACTAAAAACATTTTGTTATAATTACTGACATACAAAATTCTTAGGGTAAATGTAACCAATTATGATAAATTAAAAAGCTTAAGAAATAGAAGAATTCTGTAGTTATATTAAAAATCTGTATAAAAAACGTTAAATCAAACACTGTAAAGTTTACGAATAAAACAATGGCAAAATTTCGGGGCAACTGTCGAAGAGAGAAAAGTAAGTAATTTCTCAAGTAATCACTGTTTCGTGTTTGATTAATATTTCCTAAGGCTAAATATTACAAAGAAAGTTTCAAACAAATAGGTATTATGACTGTTAGATCAAAACGCAGTTTTTGAGGTTACAGTTAATCCTTCCCGTCACGGAGTAATTCTGCTAATTTAAAACCAACAGCCACCGGAATTCAAGAACGCTATTAGAAGGCAAAAATTGAATGAAGTTTTACCTCTATATTATAGAAGAAAAATTCTATAAAAATTTCTGGGATGAGATTTTGCACAAAAGAATTAAAATTAGGTGTTGCTGCAGCTGCAACACTGTGCCAGAAAGGGTTTAAAGCACAGCTACAATTCGGTTTGTTACTTTTCGGCGCGGCCGTTTTGGCGCGGCCGTTTTGGCGCGGCCGTTTTGGCGCGGCCGTTTCGGCGCCGGCCGTTTCGGCGCCGGCCGTTTTGGCGCCGGCCGTTTCGGCGCCAGATGTTTACATTCCGAACTTTTTGAGTGTAAGAATTTTTTTTTTTTTTTTTTTTCCCGAAAACATAATAAATAGTCGGGAATATTCAAGAATTTAAAACTGTTTATTATTATATGGATTAAAATAAACCCGCGAGTTAATCATTATTGACTTTGTTTAAGTGAAGGCAGTTTAAGAATTGGTTAAGAATGCATACCTTTTCTTTATCCTGTTTCTTGCTAAAGTTAACTTTTATTTTATCTCAGCAAGCTTTATTATATAGGAAATTTTAATACGCAAACTGTAAATAAAAATAAACAGAAGTCTTTAATAATTAAATTTTGTATAACAACAACAAAAAAAAAAAAAAAAAAAAAAAGAAGAAGAAGAAGAAGAAGAATAGCAGTGATAACTTTAAGATAATGAAAGCTTTATAGAAAGTTATTTTTTATTTTTATCATTTTTTATTTTTTATTTTTTCCTAATAACTGGTGGAGATTTAAAATTACAGGATATTTTCATCTGGCACTTCTGGCATTTTAACTGTGGGGAGTTACTAAGTGACAATAAATAAAGTAAATAGTAAGCTGAGGGGGGGGGGGGGAATGGTATTAAAAATTAAGAAGTTGTATGGAATTATTCTACTATGTGTAATACGTTTCAGAAATTTAGAGCAATGCGAGCTTTAAGTAAGTTATTTAAAAAAAAAAAAAAAAAATTAAAGCAGGTGTGTATTTACTGTGAAATGGTTTTTGCCGGTTTTTACTATCTTGGCCAAAACATGTTTTTCCCATGGTTTTTACCACCTTCAGAGAAAATAAAATTCCTATTTATTTATTTATTTTTGTTTTTTAATTTACCCCAAAAACCTTCGGGACATATTTTAAAATTTTTAGTTCTCATTTTCCCAATATTATTTACTATGAAATTTCCATTCTTTCATCCATTTTTAACAACAATATTTTGAAAATAAAAACAAATAAATAAAAAAAGCAATGTTGACGACATCAAATTTGTTTTAAAATGCATGATCAGTTTAACCCTTTATCAGTTACAAACATTTTTTTCTGTCACTCAATAGTTGAAATAAAGCCTTAAAAAAAAAAAAAAAAAAAATGGAAAATAAGATTACTGAATAACCATACAGTTAAAATATATACATATATATATATATTTAATTTATTATTATATTACTTGTTTATATTATTTTATTATTATTATTTTATTAAATTTAATTATTTTTTAATTCCTACCTTCACCTACTATTGTTTTTATCAGTTATTAAACAGATAAAATACTACATAGCTAAAGGATTAATGAACTAATGTTTTTAAAATACTTGCAGTAGATATTGTTTCATACTAAGAAATGAAACCCAAAAATATAGCTTCAATAAAAAGTATTTAGTTTGGTAATAACATAAATTAAGAAAACCTCGACAGCTTTTTCAAAAGAAAAAAATATAGGTGCTTTCTTCTTCAGGAATCATATTTAAGCAACCTCACTAAAAACAAGGTCAACTTTTCTTTCGTTGATAAAATTAGATAAATATTTTTCTCATCAAGAAATAAATTAACTGTTAAATTGAGATTTTTTTTTTTTTTTTTTTTCAACGAGCATACAACTTCTATAACTGACTGATATGTTATTAAATAAATTAACTAATTAATACTTCTTGTTACTAACATCAATTTTTATATCACCCTAACTATTGTGTACTTTTTTCTTTATGTTGCTATTAAAATTTGAGGCAAAATTCAAATTCATCTTCTGAACAAAAAGAAATATGTTTTGAATGTCTTTGTGAAAATACAAAATAGATAAAAATAACTTAATTGTATTTTTTTTTTTTTTTTTTTTTTTAAATGCATAATTTTTTGCATTGTTATGTAAACCTATTTTAAACAATTCAAAAGGAGACTTTTATATGATAATTAGTTCTGTGTGAGGAGGGGGGGAGCTACCGCTCCCTCAACCCCCCGTTTCATTAATGCACCTACATTTATATAGAATTTAATTCGGTTATTAAAAAATAATTCTGTTTTTAAAAAATAATTTATTAAAATCATTATTTAAAAAAATTATCTTTTATGAAAATGAAGACGATTTCCATAATACACAAGTAGTATAACACCAAATATCTAAAAAAGTCCACTTTATTCTCTCTCTCTCTCTCTCTCTCTATATATATATATATATATATATATATATATATATATATATTTATTTATTTATTTAAAAAAAAAAAAAAATTTTTTTTCGTTAAAAGTAAAAAAAATTGATAACTTTGTTTTAAATTATCGCAGATCGATGGTTCAACCATTCGTTTTAAAGGTATTGGCGAGCTCTTTTGAAAGATACCCATCATGAAAATTTATTCCCCTCGAGGGGGGACTTGCCCCCCAGGGGGGCAGGCGAGGCTCCTACATACACAAATGACTAATTTAAATAATTGTAAAAATCTAGTTTCTCACCTTATCATTGGCTCTTTTAAATCACGCAAAATTCTATTCATCATTAATATATTTAGCAAATAATTTAAAATAATTTTTTGTTTACGCATAATATATATATATATATATAAAGTCAGAAATTACATTGTTTATTTTATTACCCAAAGAACCGCACGGCAATAGGTTTAATAAGTTTTAACTACAAAAATCAACTTCTTTTCTCAGATTACCACTGACTTCTTTAAATTACTAAAAGTCCTATTCATCATTAATGTCATTAATAAAAATTTAAAAATATTTTTTGGTTCAAGCATTTAAAAAAAAAAAAAAAAAAAAAAAACAGAAATTACATTGTTTATTTTATTCCCCAAATAACCTCCATCACCAAATTGGTTAGAATCTTTAGAATTGCTGCGTATGTGTTGCCATCTGATGACTAAGTTTAATAAAAAACAAGTTTCTAATCTTATCATTGTCTCCTTTTAATTAAGCAAAATTCTATTCATCATTAATATATTTAGTAAATAATTTAAAATAGTTTTTTTTTCTTCACGCATAATAAATAAATAAATAAGAAATCATATCTATCATTAAATAAATTTTAACTGAAAAGACTGAGACGAAAGCCGCGGCCATTTCGTGAAGGACAGGCTGCGCGAAAACGGCCTCTCCGAAATGGATCTCGCGCCAAAACGGCCGCGCCAAAACAGCCGCGCCGAAATGGGTTTCGCGCCGGAACGGCCGCGCCAAAACGGCGGCGCCAAAACGGCCGCGCCAAAACGTCCCATTCCGCTACAATTATCCCAATTCTGCCTCTATATCTTTATCGACTTTCATATTTAATCTCCTACAAAATACTCACCCCCACCCCCCACCCCCCACGCACACACACACATTACAAAAAACTGTTTCCCATTACTCATTTAGATAATAATTAAATATTAAATTCTGTGTATAATCTTTCAAATAATGTATCTGATTAAACACGCAATTGAATATTTTTTTCATTTTGCTGCCTCCTAAACGTAAATATAATGTTCAAATGTAAATGTTCAAATGTAAAAACAATAGATTTAAAATATGTACTTTAAATTAAACTATTTCGTAAAAATCATTAATAATAATAATAATAATAATAATAATAAAAATAAATAAATAAAACCTAGAAAGTTATTTATTTAGTCAATATTACATAGAAATTTAACATAATATTAATTGTAAAAGAAATTATATACGTAAAATTTAAATTCTATCTCTTTGATATCTGCAAAAGTAATAAAACAAATCGATTAAAAATACGAAAAAAATTTAAAATGCAGAAAAATAGGAGTGTTTTAAGTGCAACGTATTCTATAATCATAATGATTAATTGCTTTTCTGGTCTATCAGATTTACATTTTAGAAAGCTTTCAATTATACCGATTAAATGTTTGGATACTGCAGTGTTTGTAATATGGATTAAAATTTAAAGGCTTATATGAATTAGATATACTTTAAATGTAATCCTCTTAATTTTGAAAGAGAATGTGTATGTGGTTTGTTTCCGAAATTTCGTTTGTTTTAAATATTTGTGTCGAAACATATTTACATCAATAACGCTCATTTATTTTTTAACTCGTCGATCTGTTTATATGTCTGTTTATCAATGCATTTATCGATGCTTTTATATGCATGATAAAATAATAATAATAATAATAATAATAATAATAACAGTTTGTTAAACGCTTCTAAACAGACATCTTTTTACACTGGAAATTGAAAGAAAGGTTTACATGGGTTTCACACTGAGCCAATTAAGATTTTTATTCATGATATTAAGAATAATTCAGATACAGTTGAGATATATTGAACAGAAGTCAACATTTTGTGCAAAAGATATTATAGAAAATCTGAATATATCAAAACACATGGTTTAAGTTAATTTTTGTAATGCCAGCACATTCTTAAATATCACACGGGATACTCAGTATTGCATCAACAAAAGTAAGAGCAAGATTTTCTTTTCTTTCTTTTTTCTTTTTAACACTTTAATACAAGGTTGAAAATTGTTAATGATTCAAGTTTGCATGTATACATGTCTGTTCGTCTGTTGGTCCGCTTGTCTGTCCGTATTCTAACTCCCGTAATTATTCATAGATATTCTTGAAACTGATATATGTTATTCAAGCTCACTATCGGATGTATCCGATTGAAAATAGATTAAATACCTCTACTGGTTTGTGCACAGGGACACCCGAAACTATTCCAAAACATTGTGTTTCATGAGAAGTATTTCTGTAAACCATACTTTATTAGCGTTGTTTTACAGAAACCTTAATTAAATTCAAATATCCTATTCAAGTTCACAAACGGGTATTTCCCATTGAAGATGTAGTAAATACCATCACTGGTTTGTCTATAGGGACACCCGAAACTATTCTAAAGCATTGCGTTCTATGAGAGGTATTTGTATGAACCAAATTTTAATAACCATTTTTTTTTCTTAATAAAATTAAAATATGTTATTCATATGGACAAAAGAAAGCTTTCCATAGAATACTGAATGGTTAGTATTAGACTTACAAGGCCACACAAAAAATATTCAGTTACATTATTGGAAATTTGCTGGAATTGTCTTTTTGCTTATATTAAATTTTTTATCAATTTATAAGTGTTTTTAACACTTTCCAACAAAGTTGAAAAGTGTTAATGACTTTGGTTTGTCTGTCTGTCCTCGCTCTAACTCCCGTAAATATTCATGGAATTCCATTTAATTTTAAAGAAAAGCATACTAATTAGTAAACATTTAAAAATACCTTACAAAAACTTTCATTTTAATTTGGATGATTAATTTCGGTGACACCGTGACCATCTTCAGAGCCAAGACTAAACGTTGACGTTCTTCTGTTGTTTATCTTGCCGGGGAATGCAGTGGTTGACACTTCGCTTCACTTCATAATTCTTTAGGATCTGTTGCCAAGCTGCAGGGATGATTGAGTGTTCTCTATCGTTTACTGTGTTATCGTTAGTAATAATTTTGAGGGCCTCCCGTTTTAGTGCATAATTATGGTTATTGTAAGGTGCTATTTTTTTATGTTAATGGAGTTAATACTTTTTTTTTTAAGTTTTTTATTCATGATATTAAGAATCGCTGAAAGAGAAAAAGAGCACCGCGCAGACCTAAAATTAAGAAAATCCTCTACCGCTTTCTCCGCCACCCACAACAATAACCCCATAAATATTAACTGCATTAACATAAAAAAAAATAGCACCTTACAATAACCTTAATTATGCACTAAAACAGGAGGCCCTCGGAATTATTACTAACGATAACACAGTAAACGATAGAGAACACTCAATCATCCCTGTAGCTTGGCAACAGATCCTAAAGAATTATGAAGTGAAGCGAAGGGGCAACCACTGCATTCCCCGGCAAGAAAAACAACAGAAGAACGTCAACGTTTAGTCTTGGCTCTGAAGATGGTCACGGTGTGACCGAAATTAATCAGCCAAATTAAAATGAACAGTTTTTGTAAGGTATTTTTAAATGTTTACTATTCATGGAATTTCTTGAAACTGATATATGTTATTCAAGTTCACTATTGGATGTTTCCTATTGAAAATTGAGTGAGTACCTCTACTGGTTTGTGTACAGGGATACCCAAAAGTATTCTAAATCACTGCGTTCTATGAGAGGTATTTCTATAAACCAAATTTTAATAACTTTAATTTTCCCAAATACTAATGAAACTGTAATAAGTTATTCATACGCACAAAATAATTCCTTCTACAAAACGCAGTATGATTAACATTAGATTCACAGGGCCGTACAAAAATAATCAGTTACATTGAGTGCTTTTATTGAAAATTTGATGGAATTGCATTTTCGTTACATTAAGCGATTTTTAACAATTTTTAATTGTGGCTATGATTCCAATTTGTGTATCTATCTGACATACTGTTCATATATCTCTCAGTCCGTCTGCCCACCCCCAGCGTCCGTAAATATTTTTAGAATAAAAAAAATATATATATACATGTTATTCAAATTCACTCTGGATTGTTCCCTATTTAAAATGACATGTGCAACTGGTTGTTGTACAGAGACGCCCCCCCCCCCCCCCAAAAAAAAAAAAAAAAAAAAAAAAAAATCTAATGCATTGCATTTTAGGACAGACATTTTTATAAATTACGTTTACAGAACTTTCCACTCTAAAATCATAAAGAAATTGACATTTATTGTTAATATGCTAAAATAATGTTTTGTATAGAATATGATTTTTTTAACCTTCAGATTTACAAGACTACATTAAAATATTCAGATACATTAAGGACTGCAATTAGAATCTAATTCTAACAATGTTTAAGAATGATTAGGGAATTCAATTAGTCTGTATGTATGCCTTTCACATCTACTGTCTGTCCGTTGTCGGATAACGCGTGCAAAGAACACTGAATGTTATACGATACAACATTTACGTACAGTTGGAAAGTATTAATAATCAATGCATACCGAGTGAAGTTCTTATAAATGCTTGTTTAAATAATGTGGTAACCCATAAATTGAAATACAAGGATTTTTTTTTTCTATTTATCTCTTATTAACATTTCCAACATTTTAAAAAAGTTTTTATGAAATCATGCACGAAAATGTGTTTTCTTAAATATATAATATGATTAGTATTAAATTTCTAGAACAACATAAAAATATTCAGATACATTAAGGAATATAATCGAAATTTTATAGAAGTGTCAATCGAAATTTTCTAGAAGTTTTCTAGTTCTGTTATGAGTTTTTAGGTTTTCCAACATTGTTTAGGTGTGGTTATGAGTTCGGTTCGTTTGTTTATATTTCTGTCGATGCATGTCTATGAGCATTCTTATTTTTGTTAATATTCATAGAATACCTCGAGGCAGAATGTGTCGTCAGTAACCATCTAAAAATTATTAAATACGGGAAACGTCTTTAGAAGTATGTAATCACCAAAAAAGGATATATTTCGTTTACCGCAATAACGCATTTCCAAACACCTGTCGTTTATTTACTTACATATTTTAACTTCGAAAATGAATATATTGACGAAAATATTTGTAATTGCTTTCTTTTTTATTGAGTAATAATAATAATAATAATTTGGTAACTCATACAAAGCTTTTCTAATATGAACATACATATGCTCAATGAAATTATCTGGTTCCGTTTTATACGAATACAAATAAACATATGGAGTTATAGGTCAAATTTATATGTATACCAGATGTGCCATAAGTCTGTAGACATTTTAAAAATTCTATAACAAATGAATGAATTGTTAAAATTGAACGCTAATTGTGGAAAAATTAGTCTCGTTAAGCAGTATTTTTTTAGGGGGGGGGAGGGGTAAAATAAAAGAATAATTGTTAAAATTATCATCGATAGACACGCAAATCACACATTTGCGTTTGCATGCAAATGTTCACAAACGCATAAATCCCATTCTATGTGCCAACCATTACCTCAAATTACAACTTTCAACCGAATTATAACACCGCTAACTGTAACTTCAGTTGTGGGTTCTTAGCTGAGGGTAAACATCTTCACAAATAACGCTTTATCTACCAAGTCAGCATAGCAACTAAAACTTCAAGTAAGAGGCAAAATAAGAAATAAACTGTATTAAATAATGGTTATTACTCCCTCAATGACAGTCATAGTTTTCAGCTGAGATTTCAGTTCAGATTTCAGTTTTATTATGCAGGACAGGAAAGAAAAAATGTGCAAATTTCAATACTATAGGTTCTGTTAGTTGTTCGGTAAAGTTAAATTTTCTATAATTAACTGCACATACTGTGTCTGATTTTGTGATATCGGACTTTTTTTAGATGATGTGCGGTTTGCAGAATGAGAAAATACTATTCAAATAGTCCTTAATTTAGATAGAAGCTCTATAAGTTGTGGCGTATTGTGGCACCCTTGTGATGAATTGCGCCTTCGTCATTCATAATGGAAGCTGCTGTACGTGTAAGAGAATAAACACTGATACTTAAATGTTCAACTTAACAAATATTTAACTAAATCTCTTCAAAGTGGAGAGAATGGGGCTACGTCTTAATCGTATAATAAAATATAATTGATAGATAACTTCAATACAAATATAATAAATAACTTTATATTACCCATATATTTCTAACAACATAACGGTGAAGCTTTTCTATGCTTCTTTATAATCTGAGCACCATTTGACTCTATCACCGCTCTTCAACAAAACTTCTGAAAACTCCTTCACCTCCTCAAAACTCTTCAAGACTTATGGAAAAAAAAGAGTATCGTTTTAACCTGCTTTTTATACCTTGTCACATTTACTTGCATTTTCTACGTCACTTGACTACCAATAACTTTATTCTATTTCTTCCTACCTGCTATATTTCTCAAAAAGTTCTTTTTTCAATTTCAAAAAATTTTTCCCACATGAAGTTAAAAATTCCATCGTCGAACCATTCATTAACTCATAGCATTAAAAAAAATTATTCACTGAAAAATTTCGTTTTAGGAAACTTGTTTTTTAAATTAAAGAAAATTGCTTAAAATATAAGATATGAAGACCGGAACATGTATAGACATTTGCATAGACATGAAAAGATACATAATTACAAAGATATTAAAAATTTTAAAAGTTAAAATTTATTTTTGTTTAAATTCAGTTATTTTCAATGAAAATCTAAAAGGGATAAATTAAAATGAAGTTTGTTAAACATTAGGTTTCATTTTACGTAGTATAAATAACGTATAAATAATAATATTTAATTATTACTTTTCATAAATTTAAAATAACACTTTTATATTTTGCCATTAAATTACATAACATCTAGGGTTTTAAGCAAATATGCATACGTTTTATCATTTTCTGAAAGTAATTTATCAAATTTGGAAACGTTACCTTGTCATTTACAACATATTAAAATAACAAAACACCCATGTTATTTTTGTAATTGGCAGAAATTCATTCCTCTTTTCACACAGAAAAAAGCCTCTATAAACAAGCATGGATAGAAAAAAAAAAAAAAAAAAAAAAAAAAAGGAAAAAAGAAAAAAGAAAAAGAAAGATGTAAAACAATTTAAATCTTGTAATAATGATGTATTCTATGTTTATATATATATATTTCTAATTTTTTATGTTACGTGAATTGTATAGTTAATATGTAAATGGAAAAACTGAATTGTTTTAATGAATAATTTTTAAACTTCAGATTTTTAATTAATGTTCATAAATATTTAAGATTAAGAACATAAATGATAAATATGGAGAATTATTCGTTTCGTTAAAATGTAGAAAAAATTATCTTTTGTTTCATGTATTTCTTATACATACATTGTAATATGTTTTATTATGATAGCATTTTAGGGACTAGAAACATATAACTGTTAAGGATTTGTGAAAATAATCTAGACTATTATTATTGTTAAAAAAGCAAATTAATTATTTTGGGAAGTAATACGTGTTAGTTTTATCGAAAAGTTAATTATAATGTATGTAAAGAGAAATGTTAAGTAATTTAAACTTTGATAAAAATACGCTGAAACCTTATTTCACTAATTGGAAATTTATATGTTAGTTATTTTACATTTCACATGATACGTTGATAATTACATTAATATTTGAGTTTATTAATATTTTTAATAACTCAATAATTATGAAACTTCCATTTAGTATTTTCAAAAGAGCTCATTATTGTTTTCGAGTGTTCACCTTTTCAAAATTTTTTATTAAATAAAGATTATTTTGAATAAATATTTTAAAAAGAATTATTACATTCAGGAGCATTCATACCATTTCATAATTCATGAATTAGCATTATACTTATTGAAAATTGCGCATTATGTACGTAAATGTATATTCTAATTATATTATGTTAACTTATATAAATATGTATTTAAATTAAATTCATGGTCGGTATTTCTTTTATAAAGCCAGCTTTATACCTGTTTAAAATTATAAGTATTTTATTTTTATACGAAAGTTTGATAAAAAGAAGAGTCAATATATATATATATATATATATATATATATATATATAATTAGGTCCTACTTTGAACAACAAGGCTATATTTTCTTCTTTTCTTTTCTTTTTTCTTTTCTTTTCTTTTTTTTTTAAACTGAGTTTTGCCGAATATTTTGTTTTATTTTAATATGAAACCATAGAAAAAAAAAAAAAAAAAAAAAGAAAAAAAGAAAAAGAAATGCACTGTTAAAAGAAAAAAAAAATCCTGTTTTATATTACAGAAAATAATTGTATGCTATGGAAATATGTGATGACAGAAATGTTCCCTTACAGACCAATACAGAAAATATTTGTATGCAGCACACTTTTCCCGTAGGGCACACTGGTTAAGAAATAAAACAAAACAAAATAAAAGACTCTCGTTAAGCAAATTTCACAGTTTAAAAATAGTTAAATTCTTGATCACAAAACTGTACAATTCCTTGAATAATTCATAGAGATAAAAACAGTATAGGTTAATTAGCTTAAGGACTTGATTCTAGCTCCTAAATTTAATTATAAATAAAATATTACAGCTAACTTTTACGAACATTAGAAACAATTTCCTTATATGTGAAAATTATATTTCTTGAAGCTTAGTACACATTGCGGTTTTTTATTAACGAATTTACATATTATATAAGCGCATTATTCTTTACCATTTATTCTTTATACATTTCACTAATAAATTAAAGAAAAAAAATATTTCTATTACTTTTTAAAGTTGATGCTTTGAAAATTTGGAAGATGTCGTATTGTGTCAATTGCATCTAAAACGCTTGTTATTACATGTTCACATTTCTAGAAGTTTTTTAGATTAAAAACAGTTTTAAAAAACACGTTGTTCGAAACTTATACTTTATTTTAAAACATTTTAGACTTATCCAAAATTTTTCGCTTTGAAAAATCAAAGCATCATCAGGGATTTAATACATGTTTTCAATGAGCAGTTTTTATATATTTTATACATTTCACGGTTGACAGTTTAGTAAATTGAGGAGTGTTAAATAAAAGCAATGGTAACTTGTGAAGTCTGGGGAAGGTTGGATCAAGGAGCGAAGAAAATGAAGGAGTGCGACTCTCATGGTTACCATGGGACTGCCTGTAGGTGTTGTAACTATTACAACTATAATATATTGTAACTATTAAAACTATAATAGTTCCAACTTCTAGATGAATTGCCTTGGTAATCATGAGAGTTCCACTCATTTCTTTTCTTCACTCCTCGAACCAACCTTCACCAAACTTCACAAGTTACCATTGCTTTTGTTCAACACTCCCCGATTTACTAAAGGACTTAACTGTGAACCATGAAATGTATTAAATATATAAAAACTGCTCATTGGAAACGTCTATTAAATCCCTAATAGGCCCTTCCGTTGCCGAGTGGTTATGCCACCACACTGCTAATCGCCTTCGAGCGTAGGAGAGCGGGTTCGATTCCTGCGCTGGCCCTGGGTGTTTTTCCATTTCTTCGTATTGTAATTCTGTCATGTGCTATCTGTAATTATCTGACAAGGATTTATAAGCGGAATACGAATCAAGCATATAAATCTGATGTATATGTTAACAATAAACAAACAAACAAATCCCTAGTGATGCTTTGATTTTTAAAGAGAACAGCTTTGGATAATTTTAAAATGTTTTTAAATAAAATATAATTTTCGAATAACGTGTTTTTAAAGTGTTTTTAATCTAAATATCTATGACACGTTGTGAGGTTGAGACTACAGAACGTCTCCACAATTGTTTGAAATTTAAGCTGGATCCAGCAAAGTATAAAGTTGGGACGGTTAAACCACTTCGTCACCAGTGACTCGGCGAAAGTTGAGGTCGGGTTAGTTTTGTGTCGGCAAGGTGCTGCAACGAAGGAATTAGGCAGTGAGAGTTAGATGAATGTGAAGTGATTTTAAAAGTATTGATTGAAATGAAGGGAAAGGAGGTTAGTAGGATGAAGTATAAGATGGAGATGGTTTTAGTAGATGAGTGTGGATGGTGGTGTATATATAGTGGATTGTGGTGTAGATTGTGAAGAATCTTAGTTTGGCGAGTATTGAGGAGTGAAGTGGTGGAGATTTAGTTGTGTGAAGATTAAGTTGTGATGAGTGTTGGTACACGTATCGACTAGCATTCGTAAAAGTAAAGTTGGTTCAGCTGTGAATCCTTTGATCCACAGTGGAGTCACAGTAGCGGAGTTAAAGAGTGCATCCGTCGCTACACCTTCGACTGTTGCTGGGGTGAGATATTTAGAATTATCTAATTTAAGTTCTGATACATATATTTTGATAAAGTAATTAAATACGCTGACTGAACTAGCTTGATTGCTAGACCGCCCTCCCATTAATCTGTTCAAATAAAACTCTTATTTATTGTTTAATTCAAGTCTTGTGCTCTCTTTACTTATCCATTTAGTTATCTAAGTAACTAATTAAGATGGAGTTTGCATCAACGCAAACCTCACAACGTGTTTTTAGAAAAGATCTTTTTTTGTGATAATTTATTTCTAAAAGTGAATACATGCGAGTAAGTATGCACAAAGAAAAACAAAATCACCGTAATTGATGAATTAGATGTTCTGTTAATGTATCAAGTGACTTTTCACTGCTTTGATACCAAGTTTTCCGTAAGAAATATCGAAAAAAAAAAAAAATGAGTACAGTCGGTAACAAAAGTGTCCGAACACTAGCAAAAATTCCTATGTAAAAAAAATTCACTTAAGACTGTTTTGTTAAATAAATCCTTGTCGAATCCAGTCTAAGAACAGGATTCTACAAGGATTTATTTAGCAAAACTGTATTAAGGGTATTTTTTTTATACAGGAATTTTTGCTAGTGTTCGGACACTTTTGTTACCGACTGTACCTACCAAATAATATCTGTATCAATGCTTACAGATTTTATCAATTTACAGAAAAAATGTGTTTTTTGACAGATTAAGATGTAACTTTACAGTACATTTCTGCAGCTTTAGGAAACAGAATTTTTTTGTAACTAAGTGACGAAATTTTCCGTCTTTTAACAGACTAATTTTCCTAGAGAACAGAATAATTTTCCTAATAATGTCCTAGAGAAACTTAGATAAATAAATAAATAAATAAAAGTAAGCTGTTTTGTTTTAAGTAATTTATTTCTAACTAGCATAGTCATTATACAAATTTAATTGCTATTTCAATTAGATTGGTTGAAGATAATGAAATAGATGTAATTACAGATATATTTTGTATTTAATCGTCATTATTTTTAGTTTTTTCTTATTTAAAAAAAAGTTAAGAGCAGTATTTTGATGTTATCAGTATGTCTTAACAGGCATAAAATAAAAATATTTCATTTTGCAGCATTTTGGCAGTTTCATTCTGGAAAAAAAAAGTGCCAAGTTAATCTCCGTTTATTCTTTATCAATGTTTGTCTATGTTTTTCTTAACTTCAAATATTTCATAAATCAGTATGAAAAAAAAAAGAAAACAGATGATAATTGATTACAATTTGCTTAATTGTTTTGTAAAAAAAGTTATTAACATTGTAACTCAAAAAAGTTATTAACATTGGAACGTCTAACTTACCAGCCTCTTCAGAATATTTAGTGTAAGAATTTGTGGATGCTGATTGTCAACACATTTTATCACAGAAATTTTTTACAAAATATTTTGGAAATAGTGCTTCTAAATTGTTTGACCGAACTGAAAGCATTTTAAGCCGCATATATCTATATAAAACAGCAATATTGTTACAACATCTAAGAAAACTTACTTTTTTAATAAATCTACCAGAATATATTAATTATAATAATAACTTCAAAAATAATTTTTAGAAAATAATATCGATAATTATTTAAATTTGTTCGATTAAAATGTCATTCATTTGGTCGATTAAATTTCATCAAGAAAAATGTATTGTGGAGAGATTGACATGACAATGCAATTAAGTAGTGTAAAAAGGATGTTGGCGATGTAAAAAAATTGCAGTGTGTAAAAAGATAGTTTGGCGTTTGCCTCTAAAAAAAGTAAATTCAGGAAGCACTTTTAATTAAAAATACAGGTGCATTGCATAATAACTTTACTAATGACTAATCTTCATAACTGATACGCATATCAAGATAATGTGTTCTTGCTTATTATTTGAATGTCATATGTTAAAATTTTTAATTTTTAATAATAATATGTTTTATTAATAAAAAATATGTTAAATGCTTTGAAAAACATCTTTTTGACATATAAAACTGAGTAGACATATGAAAATGCAATTATTTTTAAGAACGTTTTTGATAAGGAATCTTGGTAAAAATTATTGAGATTCTAAATAAGTATAATAATAATAAAAAAAATACTTTCTACCAATGTACGATGATTAATGAAAACGGTAAAATATACAATTTCATTTCCTGTTTATAATGTAAGTGCCGGATTTTATATTTTAATTTAATTTTATTACTTTTTTTATAGAAAAAAAGTTCTAAATTTTCTTTGTAATATATTTTGTATAAAAAAAAGTTTATTTCAAAAATACTTCTTAATATTTATGTTTAATACACTGAAAAAAAAAAAAAAAAAAACGTTAAAATACAGGAAAAATCTGGCAGCTGGGGTGCCAGTATTTCTCTGGCAAATATACAGTTTAAAACCGTAAAATTGTATCGCTGACATATATTTTACACAGGAATCCTGTAAAATCAAACAGGTTTTTTGTTAAAAGTACAGTTTTCTCCTGTATATTTGACGGAGAAATACTGGCACCCCAGCTGCCAAATTTTTCCTACACTTTTAATTTTTTTTTTTTTTTTTTTTTACAGTGATATTAATATCATGGAAAAAATATCAATAGTACTCAAAAATATGCTTTAATATAACAGCATTAAATCATGTAAAAGTTAGCATTAAATCAATAAAAAATTATAATTCTTATATTAATAAAATTTAATGAAGGAAAAAAATGCCTGAGAATGTATAACATAAAATGTTTATATTTTTAGCAATGAACA
The DNA here is from genome assembly GCA_963930645.1 of Salticus scenicus. NCBI lineage: Eukaryota > Metazoa > Arthropoda > Arachnida > Araneae > Salticidae > Salticus > Salticus scenicus. The sequence continues at coordinate 87,734,891 of OZ005649.1, read as the reverse complement.
TTACCTACGATATTCTTATATATATATATATATATATATATATATATATATATATGCTATTTATCATATCACTTACTGTCATAAAAAATAATAATTTAAAAAACTAAATAGAGAAGGTAAAGAAACTAAGTTTCTGAGCATGCTATTTTTTCAGTCAAAAACAATTTATATATCGTTCTCTAAAACGATGAAATAAATTTTGTAGAAAAAAATTCGCTTAGTGTGCATGGTATGAATCACGTTTAAACCTAACTGAGTATAAAATTGAGAAAAAAAAATTAGCTTGATTTATGACCCGTCATATGAAATGGTCAATGATTTATTTTATGTTATAAGCCTCATTTTACGTAAAAAAAATATTTGATCTTTCCCTCATATATATATATATATATATATATATATATATATTATAACTCCATAGTACCGTGCATTTTGAAAATTCGAAAAAAAGTTAAGATTTATTTTAGAAAGGATATAAACAGAACAGAATAATAATAATAAACTTTTGGAATGAAATATGTATTGAAAGATAATTAAATCGGTGTACATAAAAAGATATTTTTTAATTCCATCAAATTACGATTTCTCCTATATTTAATGTGGCTTTTAAATATCAGCAGCTGAGATTAAGGTTGAATGGGTTTCACGTTACTTCGGAGCTACGCAGTGTGCGATTGACATCACGATGGAATTTACCTCTAAAAATGATCTGGAGTCATGCCATCATGTTTTTATTCTTTGCGCGAAGGATGACTTCCACCACGTAGGTAACTCTAAGAAGTATTATTTTTTATAGAACATGTAGATCATTGCAGACATGAAGTATTTTATATGCACCGGTGTGTATATTAACAACACTGTTAATATACACGCCGACCTTTGGCTTGTTCGAGTATCAAGTCTCAATTCTTCAGATTGTAAGTCTGTATGTGTCCGGGCCGCATATATACAATCTTTACATGTTTTTGATCACGGAAAAATTTCAGCGCTCCCAATTCGCTATTTTCATTCTGACGTCATGCTAGATTACAGAGAAACATTTTGTCGTAGAGTTTTTTAGTTTATTTATTTATTTATTTTTTTAAATGTCTTTTAGCAAAATATCCATCTTCCCATAAATCATGTGTGCCATTTTTCATTTTCTGATAAAGTTAAATCCACTTCGGTGAATACTATTACTATATATAGCAATTAAAAATTTAGAAAATTGTTGCAGATAAATTTAAAATTGAAAGATTCGGTAAAATTATTCTATTCTTATGATACTTTCCTATCAGTTTTTTTTATCTTTTTAATAAATATATACCTAAAAGATACTGATAAATTTTAAATATCCAAGTGATTTTTATTTTTAATTTATTTTAAATCATGAGCAATTTTGCGTTAGACGTGATTTAATTATTTAAAAGCGTTTAAAAATGTGCAGGGCTGCCATCTGTTGTCCTACATGATATCTATTATTATTATTACTATTTTTTTTTTCTGAAGGTGTACAGTAAAATGGTGAGAAAGCCTTTTTTTTGTATGAAAGATATTGTCCTCTCGTGGTTCTTAAAAAAAAAAAAAAAAAGAAAAAAATAGGATTCATCGTATATAGTTATTAAATACAAATAAAGTATTAATTTTTTTTCCAAATAATTTAACCTTCACTACGCTCGCTCCTGCACAAAAAAAAAAAAAAAAAAAAAAAAGTGCTAGAATATGAAGATATATATATATAAATATAAATTACTGTTATATTGAAATAAAAATTTTGGTTATTCAGTTTTTTTTTAATGGTTAAAGAAAAATATTTTGTCAAACCTGCCCAATTTATTATTTTCCAAACATGTACTGTAAATATGAAATTATAATGTGTTCTATATACATTTTGAAGCTTTCGAATTTGCGATTTCTTTGGCGATGTATCTAAGTGTGTGCAAGTGACCACAATGGTGTCCAAACGCCTTACCAATATTCTGTTAAAAATTGGTAGTAATCTTATAAAGTCAGTGTCACATGACATATATTCATTTTAATAAGTTGGAATTTTTAATTTTTTGACAGGAACACAGAGAATCTTTATTTCTGTGCCATATGACGCATTTTAAAATATTCGAAATGCATTAACATGAAACTCTATAATCGATTAAGGAAAATCTAAATAAGCATGTTACATATCATGGCCGCAAGAACCATATAAATTGTTATGAGTGCAGGACTTATAGATTATGAAGGTAAAAAATATCATTTTCATACGTTACGGTCTACGGATTAAAATTAATTGAAATTCGTTTCAATAATGTCAAAATATTTAAAATATAAAAAAGTAAATTAGGCGATAAGGCGTTTAGATGCCATCGCATTTTAAATAAGTTTAATCCATGGGCCATAAAGATAAAGAAATTTTCTTTGCGTCCCCGTTAAAAAAAAAAAAAAAATATATATATATATATATCTAAGTGCTCTAGGTTTAGAAAAATTTATGTAGTTCGCGCGCCGGTGACCTATAACACACCTATCAATTTCCAGTTCAATTCATCAAATCGTAAAGACATTATCGTGTTCACTTACACAAATACATAAATCCACCATAAAAATGGCAACAATGAATTCAGGGGACCTTAAAATGTATAGATACATCTTTCTCAATGTCTCATAATCATTTCTTTCTTTTTCTTTTTTATTCTTCTCTTTCTTTCTTTTCTTTTCCATTTATTTATTTCTTTTACTTTTTAATGATTATAATCCTTACGTGATGCACGCTCGGAAAGTAAAAATGAGCAAATAATTATTTTCTTGAAATAATAATTCAAAGTGTGTTCCTTGAAGCCTGTTGTACATATTCTATTTATTAGGATGCCAAATTTTGTCTTAGAAATAATATGTCTGTAAATCATTCATTTAACAGTCTAAAAATGCTAACACAATACTATCAAATATGCAATGAAAGGTTGCAAAGGGTTGAAGCCTGTGTATACATTCTTAAGACGTCGAGTCTAATATATTGCCATAGGTAAGATAATTTATTAAATAACATAAAATTATAAATAAATTCGGACATAAAAAAAATAAATTCAATTATTCCACTTTTAAAAATTTTTATTTCGAAATATCGTGATTAATAATTATGATTTTTTAATTTAAATTTTTATTTTATTTCAAACCATTTGAATTACCATATAATATGTAAGTGTATGTATAATTTCTGTGCTAATGAAAAAAAAAAAAGATTGAAAGAAAGAAAACGAAATAAATTTCAATTACTTCCATAAATAAATAAAATTAAATCTTATAGTACGTTAATGAACTAAGAGATAGCGCCAAAGCTATAGTTTTATTCTGCTGAATTATATAATGACCCCAGAAATAATAATAATAATAATAATAATATTATTATAAATTTCTAAAAGTCAAAATTTTTAATCAATACAAAATAACAATTATTTAAAATTAAAAAACATGATCTTAACTAATTATTAATTGAAATATTTATTAATATATTTTAATATCAATATGCGAATAAAAAAAATCTGGAGTGACTCCACTCGACTTTCCGAACATTGAGTAATTAACATTTTTGTAGATAAAGTAAAGAAAGAGGAGTTGTTAAACAAACAAAAGAGAGAAAACCATAATAGAGTGTTTGAGTATTTTTCTCTCTATATTACACGATGCTTTATTTAATGCCACAGAACTTTGAGCCCATAGATCATAATGATAAAGAATATTTCGTTGTGTCCCTGTAAAAATCTATAAATGCTAGATTTACCAAAATGCTTATAAATAGTGCAACAGTGATTTATAATATTTATATAAATTTTCAGCTCAATTCAATAAGGCGTTTAGATGCTATCGCACTTTTAAAAATTTGGTCCCACAGGCCATAATGATAAAGAATTTTTCTTTGTGCCCATGTAAAAAAACTGTAAGTGAGAAATTCACCAAAATCTATACAGTTGGTACAACTGTGACCTATAAAATGGTACAAATTTTTTACTCAGATTAATAAGACGTTTAGACGCTATCACACTTTTAAAATTTTGGCCCTATAAGCCATAATGATAAAAAATCTTTCTTTGTGCCCCTGTAAAAAAACTGTAAGAGCTAAATTCACCAAAATCTAAACAGTTCGTGCAAATGTGACGTATAACATGTGTACAAATGTTTTTCTCAGATTAATAAAGCGTTTAGACGCTATCGCAATTTTAAAAATTTGGCCCCATAGGCCATAATGATAAAGAATTTTTCCTGGTGTCCCTGTAAAGAAAGTATATGTGCTAGATTCACCAAAGTCAATAGGGTTCGTACTATGGTGACTTACAATATACGTACCAACTTTCAGCTTATTCACACAAAGCGTTTAGACGCTAGCGTGTTCACTCACAGACATACACACTCACACATACATACACAAATACGTACACACACATACATACATCATCGTAAAAATAGTGAAAACAGACTTAGGGCACCTCGAAACGTATAGAAACATCAAAATCTCAAATTCGGATTTTTGACAAGATTACAATACTTTCCTCACTATAGTGTTCGGAAAGTAACTAGATAAAAAGTAAATCTATTATAATTTTACATGTTAAATAATTTACTTTGATTCGTATTGAAGTATCCTTTTTAGATTATACAAATTTCAAATACATTACAATCAAATTCTAAATGGTAAAAGTTACAAGCAAGAAAAATTTTCTACAGAAGGATTAAAAAATGTTTAATTTATTTATTATTGTTTAATTTACCGAATTCTTTAACTCATTTGTTTTGCAATCTTTTAAATTTTAATACTGCGGCGCATAATAATGACATTCAACTATATTAGAAAATGAAAATGGTAGATTTGTTTCTGAAAAGACAATCATTTTGGCTTTAAAATGTAAAATCTTCAATACAAGGATAATTTTGCTTGTGTATGGCATGACGTCAGAAGAGATACTGAAGGAAACAGCGAATCAGGAGTGCCGAAATATTTCCGTGATCAAAATCATATAAAGGTTGTATATATGCGTCCGGGCCTGCAAAACTATGGCCATTTTTCAAGCAGACCAGTAAAAGAAACTTGGGGACGGCCAGGTAGAGAAAAATAATAATCTGAGAATGCCCTTCCGTAAAACATTAATGGAGGTTTTTTTAATTCAAAGTCGGTAACGTAAAGAACATGTTTTCCAATAAATAAAGCTTAGAACTTTGTGTACAGTGTAAAAACTTTCTAAATGGGAAACATTAACTTTCTGTATATTGGGATATAATTAATTTTATTTATATGAAGTATATATAGTATGATGTACACTTATTGTTAAAGATGCATCTTTAATTTTTCCCATTTAGAAGGTTTCTAAATGGGAAAAATAAAAAAAATTACCTTTTATAATAAGTGTAAATCATATTATTTCATATAAGCAAAATTAATTCTAACCCAATCTACAAAAAGTTAAGCTTGCTTATCTGTAATTGCATGATGAATTAATGTTAAAACGGGCATGTTTGCCAAGTCATGTGCAAATGATCTGAGTATTTCGAGACCTCTAAATTTTTATTTTTATTTCGGATCGAACAAACCCTAGCCCATATTTCACTTCGCAAATTCTATTGCTTCTAATCTATGATAAAACATTATCACTCGCTACCTGGATTAAAGTAAGTCAAGATACTTCCCAATATCACGAGATCTATAAAAATAGTCATAGTTTCACATAAACACGCACGTCCACACTTATGCTTACGCATGCACCTACGCAATACAATCCTGCTTCATTCATGAATTATGAAGTACTTCCACTATATGTAAGGAAAAAAAGAAATAGCCGAATTGAGTAACATTACTAAAATTTGTAAGAGGTAGATTTTGATTTTGACTTTCAATTACTTTACCTTCTTTATACGTCAGGCCAGGACGGGTCTGAAGCTAGATTTTAATATTTACATGAAGTCTACACATTTACCTTTACACTGATCCGGGCCGACCCCCGGACCTGATGTTTCCGGCACGCACTGGTATCTACCTCCGATTACCAACCTGAAACTACCAACTTTAGCTACACCAGTAAGGAATGTAAGTAACAGAATAATATTTTTTAGACTCATGCATTATACCGGGACGAATTATTGATTAAATTTAATTGGAACTTGAAGATATATATCTTGAGAAATCAGAACTTAAAGCAGCGACCTCTGGCAGTGATAACAGCACTGTTTCGACGAGGCATCGAATTAAGTAGAGATTTTATGACATGTATGGATACAGCACTCTATGTAGATTCAACATGATATCACAGTTAATTGACTGTAGATATTGGAGAGTGGTGGCGTGCCACTCGCTTGACAATGGCTAAACAGACGCTTACAGTTGATGCAGATCAGAAGAAATAATTGGCCAGAGTAACAGTTGAACTTATTCTGTATCAAGGAAGATACGCACAATACGGGAAACATGCGATCGTGCATTATCTTGCTTATATGATGCGCTACAGAAGCTTTGAATATATGTCAGAGCGACGGACCTTGACACATCAGAAATGTAATGGCCGAAATTCAGAGTGTCGGGAATGAAAACAACAGGTGATCGAGATGTGTATCCATTGGAACTACATATCATCACTGTAGGTGGCGAGCCAGTATGCGTCGACCATTACTTCGGCTACCCTAAAAGCTGCATCACAGGCCCTTCAGTATGTGTTCAACGACGAACATAGTAACAGGAATAGCGTAACGCCTTTTTTTCAGACGAATGACACTTTTGTTTACAGCATCGAGATGGCCGCATCCGCATTCGGCGGCATCGTGAGAAATGCACACTACCAGCTAATTTTCGACATCGTCATACTGGCCCGTCACCTGGAATGATGATATGGAGTGTCATTGGATACACGTCTCGATCATCTCTTGTTTGTATTTCCGGCAATCTGAATAGCGGCCATTATATTTCTGAAGAGTTAAAGCCTGTGACTGTGTTCTGTATACGAGGTCTCCGTAACGCAATATTTAAGTACTACAATGCACGACCGCATGTTGTTCGTGTTATTTTACCTTCATTTATACACAGTGTGTTCGACAGTTACTTTTGCCATCACGTTCTCCTGATCTTGCACCAATTGAAAACGTCTAATCAATCATTACATTCATTGAAATTAGCCCCATTTTGTTGATGAAATGTTGAAGTTTTCTTTTATTTGTAACCCTTTGTATAAATATCAACATGCACTAGAAAAATAAATCTGTTAAAAAAAAAAATAAAAAAATAAATAAAAATAAAAAATGTAAGAATAGAAAATTTTTTACACATGTTTTACAAGACAACAAAAGTTTAGTTTAAAGGTGCATCTCAATATGTCAATAGAAACATTTTTTCTATAATCAGATAAAATCTGTAGTCATGGACCTGATAGTTACATATTTTTTCTGTTTTGAATACGGAAAATTTACTTTAAAGCAGAATTGAAAATTGCTATGCAACAGAACCAATCCTTCTTCTGTGGCTGAAAGTGTAATATCTTCGTCTACAATGCGGTTCGATCCCGGCTATTAGAACTGTAGAATTTTATTTAATGCATGAGTTTTAATGTATCGTATTACAGGAAAAATCTGTTGTGTACGAATATTCTCTGTATTGTTTTGTTGGAGAAAATTTTGTCAACGTATTTTTCATATAGTGTATTTTTTTTCACAACTTTTCTGTCAGGAATTTTCAGTAATATAACAAGATTTTTTATTTATTATTATTATCATTTTTTTTCTTTACAGTGCGAATTATTTTAATGCACAAATAACTGAATGGAAGATAGATAAGAAAATGCTCAAATATTGCTTGATTTAAGAAAATGTATTACTCATTTAATGTGTGCTTTGAAATAATATAGTCTATTAATCTATTAACCTTTCTAAAAGTCAATTAACAGTAATTGTTATTGAAAAGTATAAATATAAATAAGCAAATAACAATCATTTTCACGCCTCTCTAGATTAATTAATTTCAACTTGAGAAATATTTAGGTAATTTTGCTTATAAAATAAGATTTGTGTATGGGAAAAGCCATTTACTTTCTTCAAAACAAAACATTTATTTGAATCTAGTATAATCAATTAATAGATTCTGACAATTACATAAATAGAAAGTGGTCAATTAAAGTGTAATTAAAGAGTAATTCTTTGTTTTTTAATTAAAGTCTTACAATTTGTATTATTATAATTTTTTTTTCCTCATTTAAAGAAATAAACGGAAAGTTTTTAAATTTTCAATGAATTTGCAAATGAGTTTTGACACTTCTTTGTATTATTTATCTTTTTTACTGATAAGTTTTCTTTTATGGAATGAGTGGATGAGTCACATAATATAGTCTGTTTAAAAATTAGTGGCAGTAATATTTTTTTGAAAGTTAAAAAACTTATTTAAGTAAAAAAAAAAAAAAAAAAAAAAAAAAAAAAAAAAGTCACCACATTTATTGAATAATTATCACTAAATAAATTTTAACTTTTTTTTTTAACTATATATTTTATTTTTGTGTTTTCCTAGATTAAAAAATAGCATCATGTCCAAACGTACTTCAGAAATTGTGATAAATATACAGCCAATATTTGTACTTTTCAGAAAATGAATTAAAATTGACCAGTGTGTGGTCATTGAATGAGTTTCTTTAGCTCCACAAGAACATGAGTTTGTTAACTGCAAAGAAGAAAATGAAATTTGGCAAAAAGTAGGGGAATTCATACACTTTCCATATTCATCCCATTTAGAGCCTTGTGATTTTTATTGAAAAAAAAAAAAAAAAAAAAAATGAAAAGTAAGAAATTGGAAAATCTAGGGGAAATGAAGGCGGCTACTGCAGCAAAATTATTTTCCATTGATAGCGAAGAATTCAGTTTTTATTCTTCTAATCCAACGAAAAGATGAGAAAACTGTGTAAAATTTAATGGTATTTTTTCCGATGAGTTTCTTAAGGTTTGAAGATAAATGTATATGATCAATGTATATCAAATGTGTATGATGTATGTATTATGTACAATATTAATAAATATTGTACACTTTTTAAGTTATTGGTAATTTGCCTTTATTTTTCGACACATCCTGTTTGAAAAAATTATGTAATTTCTGTTACATTTAATTCAAATTTAGAGGTACCTACGATTTGTATTTAAGGCTATTTTATCATCTAATGAGAACCTCCTTCATTAATCACTGTATAATTTCTTGTTTTAAAACCAAAAATTGATATGGTATGTTTCAGTTATTAAAAAGAAAGAAAAAAAAAGTTGCTAGTAATTTGTAAGAGCGAGCTTTAAGGAACTGTCATAGTCCTATTTAATCTAAAATACTCAAAAGGAAAACAGTTTTTCGTGTGCAGGTCTTGTATAGGTTCTGGTAACTTATAGATATGGAGACAGGGTTGCCAAAATCGTACGATTACTACGCTTTCGACAATATTTAACGGCGAAAGTTTTATGTTCAAGAATACTTCACGAATGTTCTTGAGATTTTTGTAAAAGTTACCAGAAGTTACGCCGAACTTACTAGTAACACTGAAAATAAATATTCGAGAGCAAATACAGTCAGATTTCATTTGAGGCGGTTAGTCTATGAGTGATAATCTTGTAAAGAAGCTTCGCTTACTCGAAATAGTCAAATGTTGCATTGAAAGTGTCTGATACATTATGCTTTTACAGCATATGTTGTCTGCTTTTATAGCACATGCTGTGCAAAACTCGTGTTACATTGCAGAGAAGTGTTATATTGTCCGTAAAATTGCCAGAAAAAATCCGTATGCTATGGAAAAAATACGTTGACAAAAAGTTTCCTTAATAGAACAATATAGAAAATATTCGTAAAAAACAGATTTTTCTGTAGGGCATATTGAAAAAATGAACCTTCACATAATAATAATAATAATAATAATAATAATAATAATAATAAAAGCCTCCGTTCGACCAGACAGGATGAAACCTGAGACAACTACATTGTCGAAGTCGCTGCTACCTTTCAGTCACGTAACTATATTTCATGCTGTTAGTTAGAACTTTCCAATAATTCTTTAAAAATATTAACCACAACACTTTTCGATATTTTCTTTATTCAGCAATAATATATATATATATATATATATGAAGATCCAATATACAATAAAATAATAGTATTATACGAAAATTAAAAATGATGTGTAAAAGTAAACCATTTATAGGATTTAAAATAAGTTTCAAGTATTTATGATACAAGTTAACATGTTCAAAAATATTTAAATACTTGATCAAAAACTTGTACAATTTGTTAAATAATTCTCAGAAAAAAACAGTATTTTTCTTTTAATAAAATGTTACAGATCTAATCTTTTAAAACTTTAAATTTTAAAGAAATATTAATTTCCTGATTTGTTAAAATAATCCTTAAAACTTAATATAAAATACTGATTCATATTAGTGATATTATAAATTATATATCACCACATTATTCTTTACATTTATTATTTGAATAGTTCTTTTTTAAAAAGAATGAAAAATAGAAAATATTTCCAATATATTTTCACGTTGATGCTTCGAAAGTTTAAATAAAGAAAAAAAAAAAAAAAAAAAAAAAAGAATTTTCTGTCAGTTGTGAGATTGTTATATTTATGAAAATAAATTTGAACTTTTATGTCTTTTAAATGATTGAGATGTTTTTTTATAGTAAATTTCTATAATTACAGAAATTTATTTTAAAATTACATCTGAATCAAATTCTAGAAAAGATATTTTTTGTGAGAAAGTTAAAGAAAGTCTTTGTTTTTATTTTCTTCACGGTGTCGAGGAAATAATTGTTATCTAAAAGAATGCATTATCTGTTCTAGAAAGATTGGTAACTAAAGAATTCATTTTTGAAAAATTTTACAAACTAAAGGTTTACAACTAAAGAATATTTTGTGTGTCATTCTACAAATTTAAAATTAGTCAATAGATCTTATGAAATAATATATGCACAATTTAATAGGTGTATAAGGATGGTGTATCCACATAGTTTTTGTTTTAATAATTTTTCTATTTCTGTTTATGTACGATACACACATGAATAAATAATTTTATAGTATTCTTTTAAAAAATCATAAATATTTTTTTTCTGTATTATTTCAGTTGAAGATTTTATTTCAAAAATTTTTCAAAAAAAAAAAAAAAAAAAGTGGATAAATTATACTATACTAGCAGGTAGCGCCCGCTTCGCTGGTCACTATTTTTAAATGAATCATTATAATTAATGAATTCTCAAAATTGCATTAATTTTTATCATGTGAAAAAAAATGAAAAAAAGAAACTCTGATCGGGAAAAATGTCGCACCAGGTCCCCACTGCCTTCGGCAGCATAGACCCGCGCGCGATGCGCACGCGCGAATGCATATATATGAGCGCTGCGCGCGCGTATTCCTTCACCACACTTATGATTTCTCGAAATTCCATGTTATTACTCATAAACATTTATTCTTAAGAAAAGGAATTAAAAAAAAAATCATTTCTGATCGGGTAAAGACTGACACCGGGTCCCCTCTGCCTTCATCTCACGAATTCATATACACGCTTGCTGCGCGCGCGTATTCTCTCATCACCCTTACTGTCCCTCCTTAATTTTACACTTTCGAAAATATCCTCATTCGACTCGTAGGCACCCAAAACCTATATATACCAATTTTGAACGGTCTAATTGAATTTCTAATTTTTTGCCATCCTTTAGGACACCTTAAAACATATAAATCAGGTGAAATCTCGAATAATTGCGATTAGCGCCCTCTAATGGATAAATTTGATGTAGGTTATTCGATAATATAAAATAACTTTAAATTATCTTTCGAATGATGTATTAAAAATAATTTAATCATATTTATAATTCGAAATATTTAAATTTTAAAATATTGCAGCGCCATCTGGTGGTAGAAATGTCTGTAATCTACTATTCAATTCCAAATCATCAAAGCTTTAAAATGATGTATTACTTATGAAATGATTTTAATTAGTAGCTGAGATACAAAAGAAAACCTAATCAGGACACCTTAAAACGTGTAAATTTGGTGAAATCTCGAATTCCACTTTCGATAATATAAAAGTACTTCAAAATATCTTTCGAATAATGTATTAAAAATAATTTAATCATATTCAGAATTCGAAATATTGAAATTTATAAATATTACAGCACCATCTGCTGGTAGAAAATTCTGTAATCTACTGTTCATTTCCAAATCAACAAAGCTTTCAAATAATGTATTACTTATAAAATTATTTTAATTAGTAGCTGAGATACAAAAGAAAAACCTAATCAGGAAACCATAAAACGTGTAAATCACGTGAAATCTCGAATTCCATTACTTACGGTAGTCGGTTAATGGAAGGTGACAGAAATTTGTGGCGTCTACTCTTGAAATTCAATTCAAATAAGTTTCAAAATGACATATTACTTTTGAAATTATGCTGATTAGAAGCTGAGATACAAAAATGATATAAACACTATTATAGAACGATTTATGTGTGACTTTTTCGTGGTTTTCTCTGAAACTTGCGTAATTGCGGCTAAATACTGTTAAAAATCCATAGTATGAAATGTGAAAGGAGTATCAGAATTCGAAACTCTGGAGAGTATAAAATAATAAAGGAGTTCTGGGTTTTCCGTTGTTTCCTCCGAAACAACCGTTTCTTTTCTACGTTTTTGTCCCTCCCCCCCCTTTCCGTCATTTCTAGTAATTTTACACTTGAAAATATCCGCAATCGATTTATCTTTCCTTAAAACCTAATAATACCAATTTCAAATGCTGCAACCCTCTTTTTTTTTTTTTTTGCCCCTTCGCCCCCACCCCTCAAGCCCTTCCTAATAATTCTACACTTTCAAAAATATTCAGAATCGAATTATCGGGCGTTAAAACCAAATATTACGAAATTTCAACGGCATATCTCATTTTAAAATAGTGCAAAATATAAAACAAAATTTAATCTAATTTTTTTTGTTTATCCACATATTTTCATGAAAATTGAACAGTAGCTTTATAATATGCTGTCTAGGCTGAATATTAATTCAAATGTAACGTGAATGAAAATTTGAAAAAATTTGAAAATTGCAATTTCCCCCCCCCCACTACAAAACACGTGACATCTTGATCGGTTACAATCATTTCCTTTTTCATGGCAGACGGTCGTCTGGCATTTTAAATGATGTTGCCACAAAAAATTCATACTTTAGTTAATTTTAAAAAATCTAATTGTTGTACCGATAAGCCGCTTGCACACTTAAATTCAGAAAAAATGCCCCTTTCACTTGGCATCGAAATCGTAACGATCGAACAAATATTTCTAATTTATTTTCCACTTTTTCTGCTTTTAACTCCGTTAAAATATCTTTTTTATGGAATGGCGGTGAATTATCAGTTATTGAGATCGCTATTAGATTAGACATGAATGGACATTTTAATTAATATCTCCAAAATTAATTAAGTTACAACTTTCTTTTTTGCGGCATTGAGTTTCTCGGGTCGTAAACATTAACCGTGCCGAATTTGGTCCCGCTCGGTGAAACGGCCTAGGATTATATAGCGGACAGACAGACACACACACAGACAGACTCTGCTCTTATATATATATAGATTTTTTAATCCTGTGAATTTTCGTTAAATTAATTTTGCTTTGTTATCAGAATTAGACATTATTTTCATGTCTTTTTGTGAATAAATGCAAATAATTTATCAAATGCTTAAACATTTTTTAAATTTAAAAACTTACATATATTATTATTATTATTATTATTATTATTATTATTACGGTTAAATATTATTTTTCCCATCTTTCTGTAAAAATAAAATAAAATAAACAAATAAAACATTTATGTATCAAGTACAATCAAAATTAATTAAAAATTTGTGTTATAAAATTAAAAAATTTGATTAAAAATGATTACTTATAAACGACGATTTGAATAAGATTATTATAAATAAGTTAATGAATTCCACTGATTATTATTTTATTTATATTTACGGAAAAAAAAAACTATTTAAATTATTTCTCAAATCGAAAAAATATAAAAATTATATTACACTAAAGCGTAAACGTTATGCTATTATTAATGATTCCGGACTTCAACTAGTGATCCTATTTTCATGTAACTGACTGGCCCAGAAACATTTGAAATATGAATAAATACATTTTTCTAGGCTGTTATTTACAAAACAGACAACATATATATGCTAATAAACTGTCACTCTGAAAAATGAAGTCACATTTCAGCCATTGTTGTTACAATATTTTCTTCTTCAAACAGCGTCAACAGAACACCATCTCTGAATAATCTTGTGGTCTAAATAAATATTTATTAACAAGAAATATTCCAAGATATTCATCAATAAATTTAAGAATAAATATTGTAAATTAGACTTCAACCATCTTTCAATGACTTATTTGAGAGAGATATTGGCATAAGCTTATATACGTTAAAATGCAGAGTGAGGATATTCAAATGAAAACTAAATTTATATACATTTATATAGATTGCTTCTTAACCATGGAGTTATTTTCAACAAAGGAAACTTTTTATTGTATATTATTCAGAAAGATTTCAAAATTTAATGGCTATTTGCTTTGGTTTACTATTAGCGTTACTTATTTGGTTTACTGAATGTGTTACTTATGTTAATTAGTTCTCAAAATTGAAACAAAAATTATTTACATAATAATATTAGTAATAATACGACATTCAGTCAGGGTTGGATTTGGAGCGGGGATCTGGGATATTGTGAGAAAGAACTTTAACCACTGCGTAATACACAAGCTTATTTATGCGAACCTAAGTTATTATATTGTAATGCCCATTAAATAGCGATATTATAATTATTGCATCATGAATAATAAAAATTATAGCCCTTAGGAATTCAAAACTGATGATTTTTAAAAGTTTAATCATTTTTCTTTAAAGTTAGACTGTTTGTTGTTTAATCTTAACTTTTTATTTTAAAATAAAAGCAGCTGATCTTTCTTGAGTTGTAAAACTTTGTAAGCCCTTAACTTCAGAAATAGTAGTTTGATGAATACAGTGGTCATACAAATTTAACAGCTTTCAGAGATTTTTTCAAGATGTACAACTTCTGAATAATTATGAAAAATATTAGTCTTTATTAAAAAAAAAAAAAATACCGTCCTCCATTCAGGAAGGGTTATATTATCCATACACTGGTGCCTCAGAATTGAAAGGATAATTAAGAATTGTACAGAAAAAAAATTATTTCTGAAGTAAATAATGTAAAGTGTATGCATAAAATGCTTTTCTATGTTAGAAATCATTGTAGAATGCAAAACATTGGATAATGCCAATATGAATGTTTCTCCATAATTAACAAAAAATGCCATTCTAAAAAACTGGACAAAATTATAAGGACAATGAATACTTTTGCATGAAAGTATCTAATAATTAATAATCTTCCCCTTCTTCTTAATCAATTTTATAAATATTGACGTTATGATATTTAGAACTATTTTGTATACTTCATGTGCCAAAATACCTCACAGATTTTCCACTCGATTTAGATCGGGGCTTCTGGGATTTGAGAAAAAAACTGTTTGAAAAAACATGTACTAAGGTACATGTTTGAGAAACATGTACTAAGTAACATGTACTTCTTCTGAAACAAATAGGCTCCACTCGTAATAACTGTGCTTGTGATAAAACATTATCACCTAATATATCGACCAAATTTTTGTTGTTTTTAACAGTATGAGAAATACTAAAACCATAGCCTCCTAAACTAGATGCCTGTCGCGTAGTTCGTAAACTTGGCAACAGTTCAAGCGGTAGTCAGTGCCACCTGCTGCAGATTGCTTTTTTATTCAACAGCCACCAAAAATTTTTAATAGTGGAATTTGATATACATATAAAACGCATAGAATCGAAGGAACGTCGATTATATATATCATATATCACTTCTTAAAGTTATTGGGTACAGTTGAACAAAAAAAGTCGCAACATTTGTACCCGGTAGCGCTGTCTACCACTTGAATTGTTTCCGAGGCACGCGGCAGGCATCTAGTTTAGGAGGCTATGCTAAAACATAGACGTATAAGATGTTTTACATGTCTCTTATATATTAGCAAACAATATATAATATATTATATTAGCAGGAAACATATTACATACATTATGTTGACAACAGAAATATTTCGATTCCCTTTAATGCATAAATACAAAATATAACTTTTAACTTCAGAAATTATATATTATTTAAAAATTATTAATAATAATTATAATAAACGGAAAGACAAATTTTTACAATACTTCAGCAATAATTTTTAAAATTATAATATAAATGCCATTTTTAAAAACACTTTCATATTAAAAATAAATTTTATTCATAAATAATAATAATAATAATAAAAAAATGCTGTATAGTGGGAAATTTGTTTTGAATTAATAGAGAAACTGATTTTTAATTATATTTCTGACAACCGTTAAATGTTTTCTTAACATACCTACGCTCATTTATCTTATTCACTAAAAGTTAAATATTGAAAATCTAATTAAAGGCTATTGTTTTTGAAAATACGATAAAATGCAACATCGGAGCTTTCAGCATTTAATTAAAATTTTTAATTATTAAAATTATAAAAAAATGTTAAACATACAATGTACCTCCGATAAACTTTGGTACTTACGCTGTAAAAATCACAGTTAATTAAAACTCTACACTTCAATAAATCACGTTTATGTAATTATTTCGTTGCGAATAAAAATAAATATTAAAATAAAACAATTACACAATTAGGATTATAATCCAGTTCCTATTAAAAGGAAAACTATGACTTTTAAAAATTTAAATTTAAAATATTGGAATGCAGAGATTATATTTTTTTATGTTAAGAAAAAATATTATCAGTTTTGGAATGTAAATCTTGAGAATATTAAGTATAAAGATTTGAAATGATTCCGTAATTATATTAAAATTATTTATCATAATTTATTATGTCTATAACTTCCTTATTATGCTGTTATTATTATGTATTTACAGGAACACGAATTTTAGTAACATTGTAAATAATAATAATAACAATAATAATAATTTGGTGTGTCACTCACACGACTTTCTCTTACCCTGAAATTTAATACTATAAATACAGGTTGGATATTAAGAAGTAAGATAACGATGTTATGTAAACCTATGTTAAACAATTCAAATTAGGCTTCGGGAGAGTTTTATATAATTAGTTCTGTGTGAGGGGGATTTCGTTAATGCACCTACATTTATACAGAATTTAATTCGGTTATTAAAAAAAACAATTCTGTTTAAAAAAAATAATTTATTAAAATTATTATTTAAAAAATATATAATATATTTTATGGTAATGCAGACGATTTCCATATTAGAGAAGTGGTATAACACCAAATATCGAAAAAAGTCCATTTTATTCTCAATATTAAAAATAATAATAATAATAATAATTTTTTTTTTCGTAAGAAATAAAAAAAAATCGATAACTTTGTTTTAAATTACCATTCGTTTTAAAGGTATTGGCGAGCTCTTTTGAAAGATACACATCATGAAAATTTACTCCCCTCGAGGGGGGACTTCCCCCCAGGGGGGAGGAGAGGCTCCTACACACACAATTTTTTTCCCTGTTGGCTACCTCTATTACAAAAAATATATATTCGTTTCATTTGTTTTAGTGCAGTCTATAGATGTTAAACTCTACTTACCTGCAATTTCCCCCATAGACGTAATGTATTTGAATACTTTTGAGTGTCCCTGTACACGAATCATTTGCTTGATCTTAACGAAAAGTTTAGTGTAGCATCCTTATGTGATACACATTTAGAATATCAAGTTTGAACTTTCTGCCATAATTTGTTTTTGAGATATGCTGATAACACACACACACACACACACACACACACACACAGACACACACAGACACACACACAGACACACACATACACACACAGACACACAGACATACACACAAACCATTTGCTAAAAACATGATTTTCGTATTCAGGGGATCTCAGAACATGTATATATAACAAAAACTCACGTTTGAAAATTTGACTCAAAAACAATACTTTCTCTACCTTATGGGTAAGAGAAAGTAAAAACACAGTAATTAAATGAGATTTCTTGTTTATTTTTACTTTCTCTTACCCATAGGGTCGAGAAAGTATTGTTTTAGGG
Source organism: Salticus scenicus (assembly GCA_963930645.1). Lineage (NCBI taxonomy): Eukaryota > Metazoa > Arthropoda > Arachnida > Araneae > Salticidae > Salticus > Salticus scenicus. Next base: position 87,716,757 of record OZ005649.1, on the reverse strand, counting down.
TCAAATTTTCGAACGTGAGTTTTTGTTATATTTACATGTCCCCTGAATACGAAAATCGTGTTTTTAGCGAATGGTCTGTGCGTCGGTCTGCCTGTGTGTCTGTTATCAGCATATCTCATATACAAATAGTAGCAGAAATTCCAAACTCGGTATTCTAAATGTGTATCATATAGGGATGCTACAGTAAGCTTTTCGTTGAGATGAAGCGAATGATTCGTGTACAGGGACATTCAAAAGTATTCAAATACATTACGTCTATAGAGGAAATTGCAGGTAAATAGAGTTTAACATCTATAGACTGCCCTAAACCAAATGAAACGAATATATATTTTTTGTAATAGATATATTCAACTGGAAATTTTTTTTTGTGTATGTAGGAGCCTCGCCTCCTCCCTGGGGGGGAAGTCCCCCTCGAGGGGAGTAAATTTTCATGATGGGTATCTTTCAAAAGAGCTCACCAATACCTTTAAAACGAATGGTTGAACTATCGATCTGCTAGCTATCGATGTTTTTTCATTTTTAACAAAAAAAAAAAAAAAACAATAATGTAATATTGAAAATAAATTCAACTTTTTTTTTTTTTTTTTGATATTTAGTGTTATACTAGTTCTCTAATATGAAAATACTCTGCATTATCATAAAAGATATATTTTTTAAATAATAATTTTTAATAAATTATTTTTAAAAACAGAATTATTTTTTAATAACTGAATTAAATTCTATATAAGTGTAGGTGCATTAATAAAACGGGGGGTTTAGGGGGGCGGTAGTCCCCCTCACACAGATTTAATTATGATATAAAACTCTTCCGAAGCCTAATTTGAATTCTTTAACACAGGTTTACATAACTGTACTCGCTATCGTACCTCTTAATCTGCAACCTGTATTTATAGTATTAAATTTCAGGGTAAGAGAAAGTCGTGTGAGTGACACACCAGATTATTTTCTTTCTTTTTAATAGTGCAGCATTTGCGTCTCGTTGGGCTTGGGCAAGGAGTCGTCGAACTGATAATCACTTATTTATGATCATTTGGGAAATACATTTTTCATAATACTTTAAATTATTTAACTGTGGAAATATTTTTTTCAACATAAAATTCTTTTCCAATAATAGCGTTATTATTGGCAGCTTTATCAATAGGTGCAAAAAGGAAATTTGCTTGCCTTTTTTTTTAATAAAACTCAAATCATCTTTACTTAATTTTTGATACACATAATTGCTTTGATTTAGGTTCAATTCAATAAATTCCTTAATTAGATAATATTTCCATTCTACAAAAGCTTCAAACGGTACTTTATGTTTATACGCTTTGTTCAGTGTAAAATGTGTGTATAACACATAAAACTTAAATATTTCGTTTTCCTTAATAACTTTTAAATAGTATTTGCTGAATAAACATATTGTTATAGAAAATGTCTAAAACTTAAAATATCTCGATAGGGATATCAAGCCAGTATAATGACATAACGAAACCTCACATATAATTTTGTTTAAATGGATATTTTTTTCTATTTTCCATTTCTGTTGAGAATAAATGAATATGTTTTTATTTTTACAAAAAGTGGCTTAAAAAATTAGGTTATCAATTAGGTTTATAACTTTAATTTTCGTTGTTTGTTAAACATTCCTTAAAACAAAACAGTCGACCTTAAGAATATGTAGGCTGTGCTTTTCAGACAATGGTTTTATAAAACCCTCCTGCCTAGAAAATGCGTCGTTCTAAATTATTTAGATCAGAAACAAAGTGCTTTTAATATTCATGATGTTTACTTTTCTTCTATATTGTTCTATATTAACTTTTGTTGCGCATTTTATGGCTGTCGCGCTCATTGTATTTGTTTAAGTTATTTACTGAATTTAAACTCTTCTACATTTGTAATACTTTTATCAATGAATCAGAAATACTTAGGTAGTATGCAAGCAGAGTAATTTAAACTTATTATTATTACAATTTTTTTTTTTATTGTTATTGTTTTCGCGTGAAACATGTCACATGCAGGAAATAAATAAATAAATGTGTGCATAGGTATACGTACTATATATATATATATATATATATATATATATATATATATATATATATTATTTAGTCTACCATTTTATAAGTTTTGTACCACTAAAGAATAATCTATTAACCTTTTTGGACTACCAAATTTCCATGTCTCGAGTTAACCTTTATATTAATTAACCATCTTACAATAGTTAATTTAATATGGTAATTAATTTAGTATAAATATATTAGGTGTTTTTAACATTATATATATATATATATATATATATATATTAAATGAATTATAAGATCACACATATCAAATGCACCATTAATAGAAAACTTCAGAATTTGCAGCGTAAAAAATTTATTTCAGGTCTTGGTATAATTTTGCAGATTATACATGCTTAATAACTAGAGGTAAATAGCTTAATAGAAAGAATAATTCTTCCTTGATTCATAACTTTATTTAATCTAAACTTATACACAACTAATTAAGACTTATGCTGTGAATAATTGCGTGAAAAAATATTTAAACTTAAAAATTTCAGTTAGATAGTTTAAGAAAAAAGTAATTAATGCTTAAATTTTATAATTTAAGGAAATGTTTTTGAAACTAAAAAATATTAAACTTAATTATGGAAATATAATACGTTGCTTCTTTCACGTTGTACTTATCCATTTTTCTGTTAGATGTTAAGTTCTACTTCATTATTTCCGTATAAAACAATTTTTATATGGGTTCGTGATTTGTGGTGTTTACTTACAATGTATCCATTCATTACAAAAGAAAATTATCATATAAAAGTGATAAAATCCCGTATTTATAAAACTCATTAAACAATAATTTTCAAACTATTTAAGTAAATGTGTATATTATAAAAACAATTAAAATCATTCGTTTAAATATGAAATTTAAAACTAATATTTTTTATAACTAGAATTCAATAATTTTTCATTGAAATTATTTCTTGTAAAACTAAATACTTTAATTTGTTTCTGTTACTCTGCACATTACATGAGTTATTGTATATAAGTTTTCTCTTAATTGCCACATTACGAGTACGTAGGGTAGGTTCTCCAGTGATTGGCATACTCCAGTAATTGACATCTATCGCGAAATACTTATTAAACAAGAAAAATAATAAAATTATATATTTTACATGTAAGAATTTTAACATTTTATGTCAAACACTGGAGCATAGGGTGCTAATAACTGGTAAAATGTATAAATAGCAGTGTCAAACACTGGGACATAGGGTGCCAATTACTGATAAAATGAAAAACTGGCAGTGTCAATTACTGGAACGTTGAGTTGGTGTCAAATAAAAATTCATAAAAAAAATAGTTGGCATAGGTGGACTCTGCGCAGTTCCCCATCACGCATTTGTTTCCACACATCTTAATTATTGTTAAAAACTATCAAAGTAAAACTGACCTATCGTATCCCGGCAAGAAAAATGACACAACTTAAAAATGCAGTATTTCAGAAGAATCAGCTTAAAGATGATATAAAGAATGAACTTGGCTATAATAAAACTAACATGAATGCCTCTCAGGTGGATGAATTGAGAGTTATAGATGCGACATTTTGCGCGCTCATTGGGGGCATTTTATACGTATTTTTCAATAGCATAAACCCAAATTTCCCAATTTTTGCCATATATTGAAACTGAGCGATAAAGATTTAGCTGTGAATGCGAATTTTTCTGAAGATGAGGATAAGTCCAATCGTTTAAGTACCCCGAAAAGCCTTTAACCCCAAACATTAATCAAAATGCCTATAATCGTTTCTAAGATTCCTATTCCAAATTTCTGCCATATGTTGCAATCGGCCGATAAAGGGTTAACTGTGAACGTCAATTTTTCTGACGATGAGAATAAGTTCATACGCTTTAACACCTCGAAAAACACTTAACTCCAACCATTTTTTAAAATCGCTATACCCATTTCGAAGTAAATTTCTGCCATATGTTTCAATGGGCCGATAAAGGGCTAACAGCGAACGATATTTTTCTGAAGAAGAGGCTATTTCCAATCGTTTTTTCTCACAAAAAATCCTTAACTTTAAATTTTCATCAAAATCGCTATGTCCGATGTCGTGTAAACCATATTTCTGCCATTCGTTACGATTAGCCTTTAAAGGTTTAACAGCGAACGCGAAAGTTTCTGAAGATGAAAATATTTCCAATCAGTTATGTACCCCTAAACTTTCATCCAAAATCTCTATATCGATTTCCGAGTAAACCCAATTTCGGCCATCTGTTGAAATTGGCCAATAAAGGGTTAACTGAGAACGCAAATTTTTCTGAAGATGAGGGTAAGTCCAATCGTTTTACCAACTCCCTGAAAACACTTAATCCCAAACTTTCAACAAAGACGTTATATCCATTTCCGAGTAAATCCGATTTCTGCAATGTTTTTCAATTGACCGATAAAAGTTAATTGTGAACGCGAATTTATCTGAAGATGAGATCCAATCGTTTTTTCTCATCAAAATCCCTAACTCCAAACATTCATCAAAATCGCTTTCTCCATTTCCGTGTAAACCCAATTTCTGCCATACGTTGCCATTGACCAATAAATGGTTAATAGCGAACGCATTTTTTTCTGAAGATGAGGGTTAATCCAAGCACCCCGAAAAACACTTAACTACAAACTTTTTTGAAAATCGTTATATGCATTTCCGAGTAAACCCAATTTCTGCTATATGATTCTATGGGCCGATAAAGGGTTAACACTGAACTCGAATTAAAGTCGCTTGTTTATAGTTAAGGATGTTGATCCCGGCATTAAAATCAATATTTAAGAGCTGTTCTTACAACTTTACGATAAAAATATTTCTTTTCATGCACGTTTAAGTGAAATTTTGCTCTATTCTCCCATGTTAAGAAAATCATAAATTTCGAATAATTTCTGAACTTTTTTAATTAGAATGTTGCAAATAAATAAGGTTCTTGCCAGTGCCATAAATAATATTTTAAAACTGGTCTGACCGCTCAGCGATCATTTGTTCGTGAGATATTGTGTAAACAGACTAACAAACTAACGGACTAACACGCTAACAATCTAACAGACGGACATCATACAAATTTTGTCATTTTCGGATTCCTCACACCTGAATACGCATAAAAATGTCAAAAAACCGAGGTCGAAAGTATTCACGATTACCTAAGTTCCCCATACCTATAATATGGTGGAGAACTAATAATTGTTGTCAAATGTTTATATTTTAACATATATGTGGTTCTGAATGTCTTTCATACCATATGTACTAACTTAAGATTTCTAAAAATATTTTCTGATGACTAGAACATTAAAAACATCAGAGATTGCTCTAAAAGTGTCAATCACTGGTGCACTTACCCTATATATAATACTTTATAATAACTATAAAATATACATAGTTATTTCACTATTTTACTTTACACTTTCACGACCGCTGACGCAGTGTTGCCAGATTGTGTGACTTATTTTATTCAATAGTCACCAATAATTTTGAGAATGGATATTTAATGTACGTAATCGGCGATTAATCGTCTATTATGTATATCAAACATCACTTCTCAAAATTATTGGTGACTGTTAAATAAATAAAAAAAAAAAAAAAAAAAAAAAAAATTCTTTTTGGCAACACTGCGCTGATGTAGATTCACGTCATTTGAAAATATTTAACTACGCCAGTGGACTTTTCTTTCGCAATTTGTGTTTTAACACTGGCGTGTAGCTTGGCTCCCTTTCTCTCAGTCCCCGCCTCCTCGAGCTGTCTGTGACGTTCACTCATGTCTTGGTGGCCGTGAGAGATGAAGCTACCACTCGCTTCGAATGCCAGCTGCGAATTATGCTCTGTGATTCGTTTTTTGTGTGCAAAAAATACTGCGCAGGTGGACATTTATTCCCAACTGTGTGAAGTGTACGGGGAAAAGTATATGAACGCGCAACATGTGCGCAAATGGTGCAGAGCACGGAGTATTATTGAAAGAGGAGATGAAAGTCCAATGGGAGGAAGCTTTAAAACTGCGATGTGAATTTCTGCCAGCTATTGGGGGCGACACTTGTCCCTTTACCCTATATTTCGGCGCGAAGTACTATTGTTTTCAGTTTCATTCTACTGACGTGCTTTTCGAATTTTGAATTTTAAACAGTTTAGTATTTTTGTACGTGCTTAAAACTACTTAATTGAGATGGGTTCATGTAAATGCTTCGTTCCTGGATGCAAAACAGGTTATGATAGTGACAAAAAAAAAAAAAAAAAAAAAAAAAAAAAGAGAAAAGCCCAAGGACAGAAATGCCCGAGTTTGTTATCTGCTCCACGGGTAAGTATTATTATTAGAGTCCTGCGCGGGTCGGGTTTTACCCGACAGATGATTTTTAAATCAACCCGAAACCCGACCCGAACTCGACAAAAAAAAATTTCATCGACCCGAACCCGACAAAAAAAATTTCATCAACCCGAACCCGGAACAGAGAATTTTTTGCGATCCGAACCCGACCCGAAACCCGACTTATCTAACCCGAACCCGACCCGAAAAATAAATCAACATTACTTATTCATCTAAAAATCATGCAAAATAAGGTTAAATGATATAACATGATATAAAATAAAGTAAATTTTCATTGTCACACAGTTGGTAAATTATATATATATATAAAAAAAAAAACTGATATGTTGTGACTTGTGACCACCACAAGACATTCTTCTATATTTTTCTGTCAAATTCACTAAGTGCGAATAATTTATTAAAAGTATTGTTAAGAAGTTTAACGTGATGAATGCAAATAATTTTCATCTTAGGGAAATTAAACAAAGAAAGACTATTTATTCTCCATAAATAGTATATTAAAAAATGCGCTTTCATAATGGTTATTTCACTTATCAAATTTTGTACAGTTATACACCATAGACATAGAAGTAGAGATATAGCTTTGTCATCTCGGGGAAAATTGCAGGACAGCAGCGCCACCTATTGGCCGATATGCATCCAAATTGAATCGGCATAATGTCTGATTATGGTCTTTTCAGATATCTTTATTTATTTTATTTTATTTTATTTATTTTATTTTTTTATTATACACAATAGAACCTGAGATATCTCATTTCCTTAAATTAAGGAAATCGTTGTATAACACCGCCACCTATTGAATTATTGGTACCAAAAGTGGGAAGACTATAAATTATATCATGGTACATCCACATATAAATTTATGTGCAATTTTGTTTAGAAGTTCCTGAAATATAGCCTTTCCTTGAACTGTAAAAATCACTGTATAGCAACGCAACCTTTTGAGAAATTGACATAAAAAGTTGATAGGGACTAGGTTATGTGAAGACGCATCTACATATAAATTGATATGCAATTCTCTGCAGTAGTTCCTGAGATATAGCATTCCCTTAAATTGTGGAAATCACTGTATAGCAGCGCTATCTGTTGAGTGATGGGCACCAAAAGTTGATAGGCACTAATTTATGTCAAGGTGCATTTATTTATAAATTTATATGCAATTATGTGCAATAGTTCCAGAGATACAGTCACCACAAAATTTTTGTCCCACACATACAGGGACACAGACTGATATTTTCTAGAAACAGTCAAATCGTGTTCGGGGCTCTAAAAACGTGCAAATTCATCAAAAACCGGAAGTTGAAAATTTTTACGAATCTAATTCTTTCTTCTACTGAATATAGAAGAAAGTAAAAAAAAAAAAAAAAAAAAAAAAAAAACTTGTAAACTGCGAAATCTTTTCAATTTCCAGAATGTAAATGCGAGGTTATACTGTATTTGTATATTTTTTCAATTTATATATATTAACAACAGTCGAGAAAGATTTATAATACTTTCTAATTTTCATACAATTTCTACAAAAGATACATATTAGTTCCGTTGAAGAAAATAAAACAGATCCAGATACAAATACGGATCTAATTTTCTGGCGGATATCCGCGGATACGAATAGGGAGCTCCGGAACATGTCTGTCCTCCAGCGGCCGAGCGGTTCAGCGCTCGAAACTGGTAGATGGGAGGTGTCAGGTTCGATCCCAGGTCGCGCTTATCGACCTAGCCGGTCGAAGTTTTCCGTGGTTTCCTCCGAAACACGCGTAAATACGGGCTAGGACCCCTTAGAAAGACTCAAACGGAGGGCATCTCCCCTATAGGCCTAGGACACATCTGGAGTCAATCGGCCTTAAATCCTCCAACCAAACAACCAACCGATACATGTCTAGTATGTGCAGAATGTTTAAATTAGTTACATAGTTGTAAACATAGTTACTTAGTTGTAAAAAATTCTGTTAACCCGACTCGAACCCGACCCGCGGGTCGGGTCGGGTTCGGGTTAAATCGGGTTACCCGACCCGATGCATGACTCTTATTATTGTTTGGCATGTATCGGCATGACTCTTATTTGTTTTTGCTGCTTATGAATTATCTTGATCCGTGTAATGCCTGCCGTTTCTCGAGATAAATTAATGCTGTTCATGATAATAGAGGTTACAACATTGTCATATTTTTTTCATTATTAAGTGTGTGTTGGTGTTGCGGAATAAGGCCGATAGTCTACTCTTGGGTCCTAGGTCTGAAAGGGAGTGCCTTCCATGGAGGTCTTTCTAAGGGGTCCTAGCCCGTATTTACGCAAGTTTCGGAGAAAACCACGGAAAACTCCGAACGGCTAGGCAGACGAGCGCGACCTGGGATCGAACCCAGCACCTCACGTCTACCATCTTTGAGCGCAAAACCGCTCGACCGCTGGTGGGCCTTTCAGTATTAAGTGCGACATCGATTGCAGGACATTCTATGATTTATGTTAAAAATGGGTAACATCTTTAATTAGAATTCGGTAATTTTTCATTTACTAATTTACAATATGCAATCTAATGTGGTGCAGTATTTAAAGTATCAAAAATTATTATATATAATACCTATAAATACTCTGTAATAATAATAGTTATTATTATTATTGTTGTTATTATTGTGTAAATACTCTGTGTTTAATAATTCACAAAACTAGAATTTAAAATTTAACATTGCAAGATAATTTTCACTTATTAATTATAAATGATTTTTACTTTGTTTTAGTATTTTATAACTTGTATATCTAATTAAATGGAATAAATGATTCTTATAATATAATATTTAATGTTTCTCTTCTCACTACAACTATGCAGTTCCCTCCGACCTTATGCCTGAAATTTTTTTAATTTCCGTTGCTATAGTATTCCATATTGTATGCCACGATTTACTTTATAAAATTTTACTAAAATTAATTTGGATGAAAGTCTTTAGAGTATGCTAAACATAAAAGTTACACTAATTGTTCTCTTAAATTTCTAATATCAAGTATCCTATTACACTAATATTATAAGAAACGAAATGTATTATTAACCCAGCATGATCTCAGAATGAAATGCCTCACTCACTAGGCTATCCTTTATTCCTCCACTTTGATACATTTACCTTATCCTAGTTTTTGTTGTTTAATTTTATTAGGCTCAGTTTTATCCAACTCCATATGTACTATTTTTAATGTAATAATTCTCATGATAATCCATTATTATGCAAAAATTCAACTTAATTTTGTATGTTAAAAAAAAAAAAAAAAAAATCCTGAAATTTTAATAACTTATGCAATTGCGTTAAGTTTCGCACGGGTTTACTAGTATAATGTTAAAATAGTGTACTGCTACACTACATGATACAGCAATGCTTAGACTTAAATTCTTCATTGTCTCTGATTCTGAGAATGCTTCAGGCAGTTGAAACTGGTCATAATCTTAATCAAATACTCAATTAAAAAAATAAATAAATATATATATATGTATATCAGAGCAAAATTTAAAAAAAGCCTTAATTACAAAATTCGCATGCATTGGTGAAAATTTTAGAGAAAAATCTTTACATAAAATTACAACTTTATTTTTTAAATTACTTTTTAAAACTAATTTCTAAAGTGCGAAAAAGAAAATGAAAGAAAAAAAAATGCATTTTATAAACGCTACATGAAATAAATTTAATTACCAAACTAAATAAAAAGTTCAAGTTTAAATCACAAGATGGTCAAAGTTTATGATTTATTCAAATATTCAACATAGACTAGTGATTTATGAGTTAATGACAGTAATTTAATGAAACTGCAAATCACAAATTATGATTTGTTAATTTAATTTAGTTCATTCGAGCATATAATCTTGAGTGTTTCTGCTGTATCATTTAACATGTCTTCTAATTTTTTTTTTTTTTTTTTTAACGTAATTTTTTATCGGGACTATATTGGGAAATTTCATACCAATAGTAAACCAAAATAACTTTTCCGTTTACTGAAAAATTTCTTGAAACTTGAAAATTTATTGAAACAGTATCTAATTTTATTACACATCAGGTTATACAGAAAAAAAAAAAAATGCATAACAAAGAATTATTTTAAGTTTGATGTTGGTAAAAGGAAATGAATGAAAAAATCAAATCGCTAGCAACTTCTTAATTTTTTTTTTTTTTTTAATTATTATTATTTTATTACACCGTCAAATATAGCAACAACGAAAAATTATAAGACTCACTGCCATAAGATATCCAAAAAAACCAACATTCTCAAAAAAGAAAAAAAAAAAAAAAAAAAAAAACCTGTCTCTCCATAACAATGTAGTTTAGCTTCGGTTTTACACATAAAGATCAACGTCATTTTAAATGTTCTCTCACTAAGTAAAATGCTTAAAATAGTTCTTTAAAAAAAAAAACATGTTGTCAAAAAGACTCTATTAAATGAAATCTGCGTTCAACCGAATTTTTTTAAGCTCAATATTATTCTTAAAAAATTAATAAAAACGAAACATTTCCCTGTTGAATAACGTTACGGAAGCTGGAAAGCAGGGTATAGCGAACGCTGGCGCCCTCTCTTAACGTTAGAAAACAACATCGCAAAATGTCAGCGTTTCTTTCGTCTCCTCTTAAATAATACTCCGTGGTGCTTGAGCAGTTTCATATGACGTCAGAGTGACGTAGATGGAGGTCAGTCAAGTCCACGTGAAAATAAATAGAAGCTATTTTTAGCTCAGTAAGCAAATGGCAGTTGAAAACAGCTCACAGCACCATGGCAACGATGCATGGTAACCAATGCTGGAGGGCACGCTGTCCACGTTGCCATGCTGTTATCAGCTGTTTGCAACTGCCCTATTCAAAGACGGGCGTGTCCTTGACGAAAAACGTTTTGGCTGGCCATCGGTTTCGGACGAAACGATTGCGAAAGTGGAAGAAGCAATGCTGAAAGATGGAAGGGTGACGGTTCGGGACCTCAGCGAGATAATCCCTGATGTCAGCAAGTCTCGCATTCCCAAAATTTTGACAGACAGTTAGGATCACGGCGGCAGAGCTCTATGATTCAGGCATAAAGAAGTTGGTATACCGCATGCAAAATGCATTGATGTCAACGGCGATTCTGTCGAAAATTAGGGGAAAGTCTAAGCTTTCCAAATATGTATTATTCAATGCCAGTAAACATGTTTTTCATTGTGAAAATTCGCTGAGAACCTTATTTTACGGACAATCCTCGTACATATACTTCGGTAAAGATAATTAAAACGTATTGACAAATTTATGCAAATTTCAGAATCAATTAAAAGGTGAAACTGCGTATATAAAATTGATTTTACTGAAGTTCTTGGTTATATAGGCCTGCAAAAATATTAATCTCTTTTGATTAATGCGCGGGCACGTTCCAAGCAAAAAAAAAAAGACTCCCCCTTAATATACTCCCCCTAAATATACTCCCTCTTTTATTATATGACTAACGTGGTGTTGGAAAGCTGTACACTTTTTTTCTTTTTCACATTCTTATTTTATATTTAATACAAAAATGTAATCAATGACTTTTTTTCTAAGTCTCGTTATATCAGAAAATTATCTCATATATATTTTTATCATCATCTTTTACAACTTGCTTTAAAATCCTCATCAAATATAACAATGATTACACCTTTGTTCCCGATCTCTCTGCGTCTCAAGCAGCTGTTCTCAAACTCACCTTTCACCTTATGCCTCTGTTCTTGAACTCCTACGCCTCACGCATCTGTTCTTGAACTCTCGTTTTTACCGTACTAACGCCCCTCAGAAAAATGTTTCCCAGAAAAAACGTCAGCGTATATAAATAACGAAATTTTCGAAATTTCACTCTCCAATCGTATATGTCAAGTTTATTTATTCTAACTTATGAACGAAATTAAATATATATATAATATGCTTTAGACAGCTTATTTACAATGATAGATTTTTTTTTTAATTACATAAGAGAAACCGCTATAAATAGCATTTTGACAGCAACGGATCTTCTAAGTACATGCAAATACGAGAACAGTTTGAATACATGTACTGAATTATATATGTTGAATATATATAATTAATTATATCTATTAATCAACGTCGTACACAATGCTTATGCCAGAATTCTCAGGAAATGTTTACATAAAAAAAAAAAAATACTTAGCAAACACCATATATCTAAATCAACTATGTCAGTTCAATATTTGGACAATAATACGAAGAGAAAACGTATTTTACTTATAGTAATATTAATCTTTATGTATACGAAAATTTTCAGAAAAATAGTAAAAGCTTAAAAGGCGAATTTTACTTTTTGATAGCGGTAATGGATATGGGATTTAAATTTATTATACTCTTTTATAAACTGAATAAAACAGTACATTTTACGGTAGTGATCAAAATTATAAGGACAAGGGGAAAATTATCAGACTTGGCTAAAATTGGTCGGAAATTAAGCAAATTTTATGGCTGGAAATCAATGATAGGTGAAGCATTTCTTTTTTAAATTATTAATTTGGATAAAAATATATGGGAAATCTATATTCATAAAATTTATTTTGGATTTAGACACGCATGTAATACGGACAAAATTATAAGAACAACTGTATTTGTGTGTTCTGAAAAGCAAAAATTGCACGTTTTTTTGTTATGCACACGACACTCCAGACAATATAAAAGTTTAGTAAACGATTATGTACATCCTATTCTATTTTTAAAGTCCTGCCTCTAGTTACTAAATTTTTGGAGCTTGAGAAAAGGAAGTTGGTTACTTTTAAAAGTTCAGGATATAGTGCAGGTCAAATTGCAACAAATCTGAATAGATCGAGAACAATCATTTATAATTTTCTTAAACGTACCGGCCAGTATCGACGGCAAAGTTATACAGGCCATCTTCTGTTTCTGCGTAGAAGAAAAGAACTATAAAAGACAAACTTGCTCCAATAAACAAACATACACGAAAATTAAATAGGAATTAAACTTAAGATGCAGTGCTCGAACTGCTCGACGTGTTTTATAAACAAAAAAATTGTTCCCGTTACTTGCAAAACTACCGTAGACCATTACGCAGCCCTCTCCAAATGTAAGCATTATAAAAATTTCATTTTCTTTACGAAGATCATACTAAAAGTACGAAAAAAAAACCTAGTACTTCCCCCACGCACTCGTACCTTATCACTTGTCGTTGAACATTTACATTTGACAACGATCATTACATTCAACATCGTACCGCAATGCATAATTTTTATTTTTTGGAGCTTTTGAAAATGAAATAACTATGTAATTACGATTTGCGCAGTGTAAAAGTACTCAAATATGATTAATAAATATGCCTCTTATAGATCGCAATGCCTTAGCATTCTTTAAGTTGTCCTAGTACACAAATCAGAAGGGTAATTATACCATTTTCAATAGGGAAGATGCCGTAGTAAACTTGAATAATATATAGGAAATCACGCCCCATAAAGAGATATTTAAAACCACGTGTCATTGTATAAATTAGTTAAAAATAACACTTTAATTAAATATTTTCATTAAAAAACTGTACTTTAATTAAAAACATTATAAAAATGTTACAAATAGATTTAGTCGAAGCTTTTCGCCCAGCTTGTCTGAGCATCATGAGGACAGATTAAAACAGAAGTTTGACAAATGCTGCACGACACATTCATTATCTAATAAAAAGTCACAGTACAGTTACAGTTAACTTCGATCAGTCAGTCCTTAAGTTACAAAAGAATAAGCCTTTTTAGGGTCACTATAAAATAGAGTGACCATATTTTTTTCGTTTAATTCGTGGACAAAGATGGCTGCGTCCTTGAATTTCGAGGACAAAAAAATAAAAAAATAATTAAATCACTTTAAATTGTAAAATTTTAGAAATTTTTATGTATAAAGCACCTAAAAGAACTTATTTCAGCTTATTTATTATACATATAATAAATTACTATAATAAAACATTAATAACTTTATAACTGGCGTCTCCAAATGTGTTGTAACTTTTTGGGGACAAAGAAGTTTTGTCCTGGAGATTCGAGGACATATGGTCAGCCTACTATAAAACAACTTGATGTATGGAAGAAACTTGTATATAGTTGAGGTTTCACAGGGATACCATGGTAACCATCTGACCACAGTCATACTGAACGTATCACTTTCTCCATGGTATCCCTGTGAAACCTCAATTATATACTAGTTTCTTCCATACATCAAGTTGTTTTATAGTGACCCTAAAAAGGCTTATTCTTTTGTAACTTAAGGACTGACTGATCGAAGTTAACTGTAACTGTACTGTGACTTTTTATTTTATAATGAATGAGTCGTGCTGCATTTGTCAAACTTCTATTTTTAATCTGTCCTGATGATGCCCAGACAAGCTGGGGGAAAAGCTTCGACTAAATACATTTGTAAAATTTTTATAATATTTTAATTAAGGTATAGTTTTTTTTATGAAAATATTTACGTGTTTAAAGTATTATTTTTAACTATAATGAATAATATATATTAGTTTGAAGAAATTCTGAAAATATTTATGGATGTTAAAACTCGGATCGGCAGACAAACTGAAATCATATACACTTTTCAACTTTATTAGAATGTGTTAAAAACTACTAGACTGAATTAAGCGTTTTTTTTTTTTTTTTTTTCTTTTTTTCAAAATGATCTACGTTGTCGGAAAAGTTTTAAATCGACTGAAATCCTCAATCTAACCAGTAGAAAGAAAGTTAGAAGTCAAATATTTTTATAATACAAATGTTTTCAATCCGTTATTTCATTTCTTACATCACTCGTGTTTATAATTGTCATAAATTATCTTGTATATTTTTAGTCATAGTCTTGTATATTTTTAGTCATAGTCTTGTACATTTTTAGTCATACTGACCGTATCACTTTTAAATTTTGCCAAAGGGTTACTTTTCGCGCTTTATTATAATAATTCAAAATTTTGAGCCCTCTTCTCTTAATTTCCGGAGTCCAGATTTTATGTCCAGATTTTATTCTGCTACTTTATCATAGTAATGTTTTCTTTTAGCCACGATTTACTTTCTCTAAAAAACTCGGAATAGTACAAACGGGAAAGATACTGCCAAAGGCAATGGGAATCGCAACCGGGATTCACGTGCGAATTCATCTCTTTTCCTGCCCGCACAGCACGTTCGAGTAAGGCACTAACGTGGGTATTGTGCAGGAAAGACACGGTCGAAGACAGAGGTGGCCTCAACTGATGACCAGACCGAAAATATTACATTTTGATTTTAAAAATATATACACATTTTTCAGATTTTAAAATAACATATGTCTGCGAAATCGTACTTATTTTATTCACATCGTTGAGTTCTGTAATGTGATTTAAAGCAATGAATTGAGAAATGCTTGTCTTCCCTTCCTATGACGTAAGGGTTTTTCACAAACTAAAGATGAAGACTGGAAGAATTCACACAGAGGCTATAACAAATTTGAAACTATTTTTGTATAAAATACATTAAAATAGACTATTATCTACACATTATCTTTTAAATGCGTTTCTTTACATCGAAGTTCTCATTTGGAGCTTTTTCTCTTGAGCTTGAATTGAGGGCCTTGAGGAGGGGGTCCTCACATTTCATCCTCTACATTTCTTTGAGGTTTTGGTGAAATAGGTCTTCTTGTTCTTTACTTACATCACCCAGATTTTACGGAATATAACCTAATAGGGAGTTGGAAAAAGTGAAGCTTTATGCTCAAAAAGTACCATTTTGTGTCAAAAACTATACGTGATGAAAAATTTTGAATTGTTTTTCCTGAATCAGCATCCAACAAATATACGAGAAAAACACATCACCTTGAAGAAAAAAAAATCATAGTAGAACTGGGAATACATTTAAACGTATTGACTAGCGAAGCAATCGAAACTCGCTATTGATTTATAAAAGGGCAGTAATTAGAACAAAATGAAACAAGTTAATAATTTGTTATTTTTATAAAAACAGAAAATGTATTTAAAATTATATGAATAACATAAGAAGCTCATTTTGTCTTATTATTTAATGAATTTTGTTGAATTTTGTTTATAAATGAAGTTTAAAAAATACTTTTTCAACAACTTCTCTTTATAAATAAAAATGCATTTTTTTTCACTTTCTTTAAGTGCGATGGCAACAGAAGCAAGATAAAAGAGATTAAAGAACAGATAAAAGGGAAACCCATTTCTCTTTAATGATATAGATTGGCATAGACGTCCTACGCAATTTAGTTCCTATTTTACGTGTTTTCAAGAAAAAAAAAAAAAAAAACACATTAAAACTTAAAATAAAATAAAATAAAATAAATAAATAAAAAGACATGGTGCATGTTAGAATGCAGAAAAGAAAATAATTGTGATTTCATTCCTTTTTTTGCAAAAAAAAAAAAAAAAGAGAGAGAATATCTTACAGGAAAATTAATAATACAGCAACTTCTAAAATAATAATTTAAAGGAATATGTTAAAGATAAGCTAATTATTTTTAGGAAAACATTTCATCTTTAATTAAATATTGTTCAGTGTCTCAAATCTGAATACTAAATAAATCAAAAATTAAGTTTAGTTAACTAATTGCATTTTTCTATCAGTCAATTAGTTAATTATGTTGTCTAGACATTTGTTACTGCGTGAATCAGTTAAATAAATGTATAAATTTATTTGCAGCAGTTGTGAATAAAAATTGTATAAAGGTAGAAAAATGTTTCGTCTTAATTAAACATGTTTTCAATCTTGTTTTTTAAAAGAGCTTTCAGGAAAATTGAGAAATTTATTTATTTATTTATTTATTTATTTTAAAGAT
Organism: Salticus scenicus; assembly: GCA_963930645.1. Lineage (NCBI taxonomy): Eukaryota > Metazoa > Arthropoda > Arachnida > Araneae > Salticidae > Salticus > Salticus scenicus. Next base: position 87,699,659 of record OZ005649.1, on the reverse strand, counting down.
TTGATCTTCAGTAAATGTTCATAATTTGTTAAACTATGTGTAGATCATGTTGGAATTAGAATTTTGATATCCGATTTCAGATTGTTTCATAATGGTACCACAATAAGGGCTATTATTGTAAATAAGTTTATTCATAAATTAAATATGCTATAAATTAATTTTATTTCTAGGTTATTTTAGAATATACACTACAAGTACAATATATATTATAAGAAAATATCGAAATATTTTATAAAAATGAACTTTATAGAATTTAAAAATTTATTTAACCCGTTAGTAGTCGCTATAAACAGCGCCACCTATTACAGATTGAGCACTTTTTATTTAACTGTCACCAATAATTTTAAAAAGTGATGTGATCGACGTTTCTTCGAGTTTATTCGCGTTCTATGTATATCAAATGCCACTTCTAAAAATTTTTGGTGGCTACCGAATAAAAAAATCTGGCAACACTTAAGGATGGGCGGTAAATCGACCAACTAGCGACTACTAACGGGTTAAACTGTAAATTTACCAACAAATTCTTAGTATTTAATTTTTTTTTAAGTGGTTAGTCGTCTATGAGATTTTTTATGACTTGTGCTAATTAGTAGATGAGGATTATTTCTTTCAGATAAAATAGACTATAGGTAAAAACTCTACATTCTACGTTTTTGTATTTAGTATCAAGGTAAAATAGACAGTTTGTGACTGAGTACCTAGATGACAGAGTTTACTCCGTCTTAGAGTAGTAATCTCGCGTTGTGTAAATCCAACGATTTGTTTTCAGAAATAGGTTTATTGTTATTTGTTTGCCCAGATAAAACACAGGTAACCAGTAAAAGTTAATTTTCCAAAAGATAACAAAAATTCCAATCGAATTATCATATCAAACTCCTAACGATACATTTTTATCAAAATCGTTGAACCCCTTCATTATGGCATATTGTTCAGAAAAACGCACCAAAACTTAAACATTTTTTTTGAATGATCACTTTTGTTCTTTAAATCAATATAAAGGTTAGAAAATGGTTATGTAGTAAAAAAATAAAATTAAATAAAAATAAATAAAATAAATAAAATAAAATAATAAATAATAAATAAGTAAATAAATAAATAAATAAAATTTTATATGTGATAACGACTATATTTACTACTTTGACATGCACACACACACAAAGAAAAAAAAAATGGATTACTGGCGCATGTTATTCAATTATAGCAGATTAAAAAAAAAAAAAAAAAAAGCTAAATATAATATAAACCATTGTTAAACTAAATACAGCAATTCCAATCGAATTATCATATCAAACTCCTAACGATACATTTTTATCAAAATCGTTGAACCCCTTCATTATGGCATATTGTTCAGAAAAACGCACCAAAACTTAAACATTTTTTTTGAATGATCACTTTTGTTCTTTAAATCAATATAAAGGTTAGAAAATGGTTATGTAGTAAAAAAATAAAATTAAATAAAAATAAATAAAATAAATAAAATAAAATAATAAATAAGTAAATAAATAAATAAATAAAATTTTATATGTGATAACGACTATATTTACTACTTTGACATGCACACACACACAAAGAAAAAAAAAAAAAAAAATGGATTACTGGCGCATGTTATTCAATTATAGCAGATTAAAAAAAAAAAAAAAAAAAAGCTAAATATAATATAAACCATTGTTAAACTAAATACAGCAATATGATTTTGAATATTCAAATTTCATTTCATGAATTTGAATTCATTTTATGAATCTTAACACTATGATATATGCTATATCCCGGTAAACCTAGCAGGTAAGCCACAACCTAAACTATATTCTTCATCGACATCTGAATTAGACATTTCAAAAAAGAAAAAGAATTTGGTATATACAATTATATATAATTCACGGAAAAACAACCGAAATAACAATCGAAACTAAATGTGTGAAAGTGCAAGCGAAACTCTCATTCCCAACGCGTGTCTATCATATCATTTACCATTAGCTGAGCAGCTGAACACGCCCCGCATGAAATAGGTAAAAAAGTAGGACCTATATCGCCATCTATTATGAAAATAGTGAATTAAGTCTCAATGAATATCCTGAAGCGAAACCGAACTCAGTTCGGGCTTCACGAAATAGGAACACTAATTTTTCTTCTTCTTGAAGTCAGTTCGGTCATCATAAATACTGCAAGCTAGTAGTTGAACGAACTGGACTCGGGCGACGCTGGCAAAGGGTTTAACAGTTTCTTAGAAAACCAGGTTTCTGCTACCTTTTGTTTTACACAAAGCATTCGGGCGACACTGGCAAGGGTATCAGCCGTTTTCTAGAAAAACAGGTTTCTGCTACCTCTTGTTTTAGACAAAGCACTGGTTACCAGCGACTGCTAATATTCCTGAGGGAAAAAAATAAGTCACATCGGTTTTTTATCTCAATAAATAAATAAATAAATAAATAAATAAAATAAATAAAATAAATAAATAAATAAATCTTGTTCTTTTTTTTTTTTTTTTAATCCTTCCAGCGATTTCTTAAAAGCCTAGTTTTCTGAGTATTTTTGCTGGACTGAGTGTGAGTTATCAATGAACACTAATTATCCTAAAGATGAGTGTAATGTCGAAAGTGAGAATCAATGGAAATGTCATCAGTTGAGATTAAATAGACATCTCAAAACACGTAAACTCTAACTTTTTATTAAAATCATGTAAGTACTTTCGTCATTACTTTTCGTAACTACTCATGTCAATATTTTTCAGCTCTAATCGTCGGTTCTCGGGGAACTCTATTTAGTTTGAAAAAGAGGGTTATTCAGATGGAATTGTAAACTCAAACAACCCCTAAATCTAAATTTTTATTAATAATCTAAGTAGTTTCTAAGAAAACCAAATATCTGCCTTGTTTTGCAACTGGTGGAATAATGTTTAACAGTAAGCGATAATTTTAGAGAAGAAGAGAATAAGTCAAATGTGTTTCTCATCTCAGAAAACCTTAAACGCTAAATTTTTATCAAAGTCGTTAAACCCATTTCCAACTAAATCCACCTTCTGCCATTATTTGCAACAGACGAATAAAGTGTTAACAGCGAGCGTGAATTTTCCTGAATATGAGAACTAGTCCAATCGATTATGTACCCAAGAAATTCCTTAACCCATACTTTCACAAAATCGTTATAGTATCTTAGTAATAAACCATATTTCCACCATATTTTACAACAGGCGAATAAAGGGTTAATAGATAACACGGATTTTCCACATGTTGAGGGTAACACAATTTTTGCCATACGTTGCAAAAGATGAACGAAGGGATAACAGCGAACGCGAATTTTTTTTAAAGATAAGGACAAGTGCAATTGATTTTTTACTCTAAAAACCTTTTAAACCAAAACTTTGTGATATAAACTTTGTGATATATCTTAGATATCTGATAAATGATAACATCAGATTCAGAGTTTTTTCTCTATCTTTGGGAAATCTTCCAAGCATTTTTATGAGTATACAAGGGTTTTGGTACTAAAAATCTGTAAAAGATAGATTTATTAGGAGTTCAGGACTATTTGAATCGAAAAACAAAATATCTTCGCCATTTTAAATAAAGCAGGATGTTCGAAAAAATAAATAAACTAGTATGTAGCATATTTTCCTATGCAAATTCACTCAGTAAAGAAAAAAAAGAAATATATATATATATATACTAGCAGACCCGGCCACGCGTTGCTGTGACTAAGTTATACGTTGAATTATACGGCTGTAAACTATTTAGTACAGTTAAATTATTATTTACGAACAAAGACGAAAACGTTGTAGCCGATGTAAAAACCCACAGGGTTGAGATTTGAAACTTAGGTCAAAATTTGGAAGCGATTGATAAAAATTTTCGTAGTGTTGATATTAAGCACAAATTAATTTTATTGTAGGGTCCTATAAATTTTAATGGAGAAGTGATATATATTATTTCTAATGCTACTTTGGATAAAATTGCTAAAATGACTAATATATAAATTAAATTCTATTAAAATTCTATTAAAATAAAAGTATAAAAGAAACAGACGATTTTAAAATCAATTTTTATGGAGGAGTGAAATATAATATATGCTATAATGGATAATTTTACTATTAAATGACCTCATCATTTTAAATATTTTAAAGAGGGCAACAGCTGTAGTTATAAAAGGGAAAACAATAAGGCTAAACCAGAAAAATAAGTAAATTTGATAAATATTTTAAAACTTTAAAATTGGAAATCTTATGAAATATTGGACATTTAAAGTAAATACATGTATCATTTTAAATACAAAAAGATTTTGGAAAAGTTTAGTGTATTTTAACGAAGTGATGAGAAGTTTTTGAGTATGTTAAAATTTTAATAGTAAATTCAAGTCAATAAAGATGGGAAACATTGAGGATTAAGATAAGAATAATTATAAGATTAAAAAAAAAAAAAAAAAAAAAAACTTTTTATATACCATGCTTTTAAATTTTAATATACTAATAATATACAAATTAAAAGGAAAATGATAAATATTCTATCATAGTTTGAAGTCAAATTTGTTTTCAAATGTCTAAATAAAATATCTGATGTAAGATACTAATATTTTGCAGCGGAATAGATTTCATTTCTGTCATCCTTGGCGAAAAAAAAAGAATATCGCCAAATTATCTGGCGAAAATATTTAATTCCTTTCAAAAATCATGGTTATTTTAACAACTTATATTAAAAGAGTAATGAATAATATGAAACAATATTTCGTACAATACATATTACATGTCATACATACGTACAATGAATAATACATATTACATTTCGTACAATGCATACATCTGGCATGTATATTTTCGTGTTACGCTTTTGATCGCCAAATAATAATAATAATAATAAAAAAAGCCAAGGGCGACAGAGTTTAAAAATTTAAAATTAAAATTTTGTCAATTTGACAGCAAAATAATTCAATCTAACACCCGCGATAACTAATACATATCTATACCCAAATATAAGGATTAAAATCGGGAAATAAATTTCCTCGATTTTTAATAATTTCTTACAAAAAATCCAGTGGGCAATTAACATAGGAAATCTTTTTCTTGGCTGCACAGACGGTCAGTGAGTCACACTTCGCTTGCGTATAGAACTCATAGATATAGTATAGCATATATAGAATAGAGTGATCATTGGGGAGAAAAAAGTTATTCCTTTTCATTTGGGAAAAGACGACGTTTTTACCAAAATATGGCCGTCTTTCCCCGAGTGAATACACACGGGAATACATACTAATATTTTAGCAAATAAAATTTATGAATAATTTATTTGCTAAAGGGGAATGGAAGACTCCAGATACAGTTTCAAATTCATATATCTTTCTTTCTTTTCTTTTTTTTTTTTTTTTTTTCAATACCACTTAATGGCTGTTTCCAAAGCTTTTATTTTTTATCTTTTTTCGGCATCAAAAATCTTTCTACGATAACATGGGGATGAGAGATCTATATATATTACTATATCTATGATAGAACTACATTAGCACTTTATCAATGTGTATAAAATCTTTAAATTGATTATGACGTCAATTTTCGTGAGATGCATAATTTAACTTTTTATAATTTTTTAACGTTCACGTTTGATTAAATGTATTTATTTTTATGTCGAAAGAAAATGAACTCGTATTTTTTTTTTTTTTTTTTTTTTTTTTTTTGGCAACAATTAAATTAATGGAACTCACAGATATTTTGGAGCAACTTTAATAAAGGTCTATAATTAACAAATAATTGCAATAAAACAATATTGTGACAATAAATTGAGATAAAAACTATCCTATCTCTCAAGTTGGATCAAACTGCACACAGTGTGCAAAATTTCATCAAAATCAGTTCCTTAGTTTAGGAGTTTACCCCGGACAAACATCGTGACACGTAATTTATATATATATACAGATTAAATTATAAAGTTTTGATCAATGAAGCACAAATAAGTAAAAAACAGGATTAATTTCACTGTATTATCTTCATTATAATATGAATTCAATTTACACTTCAGTCTAAGTAACACGTGGCCGGCTATGCTAACACCAAAAATTTAAAAAGTGGAAATAATTGAATTATACGAAATTTATTAATAGGTTAAAAAGTTGAAGATTCTTTGTGTAGATAACAGCACCAAATATATTTCAGCTTTCATTTCAACCCAGTCGAAAGGTATCGACATCTGTTAGAATCATTTGGAGTTAACAGATAATTGTGACTGTCAAATAATAACAGACAAATAATTAGCAATAAATTAAAATTGCGACTATAATTTGAGATTTAAACTATCCTATCTCTCAAGTTGGATCGAACTGCACATGGTGTGCGAATTTTATTATAATCGGTTAAGTGGTTTAGGAGTCCATTGAGGACAAACATTGTGACACGAGATTTATATATATTAAGATATATATACATATATTAAAATTTTTATTTATTAAAATCATCTTCTACGATGAAGGCAGATGATTTCCATTTTAGAGAAGAAGTGTAATACTAAATATGCAAAGAAAGTCAATTTTATTATCTATGATGACATCTCAAAAAAAAAAAAAAAAAAAAAAAAGATTTTTCTTCTTTTGGTGAAAAATGAAAAAAATCGATAACTTTATTTTAAATTATCGCAGATCGATGGCTCAACCATTCGTTTTAAAACTATTGACGAGCTCTTTTTAAAGATACCCATAATGAAAATTTTGCCCCCTCGAGGGATGACTTCCCCAGTTGACTATAACTATTATAAATAACTCTTTTTAATTTCATAATGGTTATTAAAAAATAAGTCTATTTATGTACATTTATATGAAATTTTGTTCTATACCGCCATATTAAAATTTTAGAAAAAGCAGGATGGCAACGCCACTTGTTGGATGATTTTCACCAAAAGTTGATAGGCACTAATTTATGTCAAGGTGCAACTGCTTATCATATTTTATGAATTTCTCTGCATTGGTTCCTCAGATACAGTTGCCACAAACTTTTGCCGCACACACACATAGGCAGGCAGTTTCTAAAAATGGTCAAATCTTGTTCTGGCCCTCTCAAAAAGTCAATTCATCAAAATCCCAAGGTCAAAAATTTTTACGAATCCAATAGTTTCTTCTGTTGAATAAAGAATGAAGTAAAAAGTGTTCCTATCGAAACATAATTTTTGTTTAGGAAAGAATTTTAATTTATGAATTGGCACGAGAGAATAAGTTTCATACGGTTTAGTCCTCAGATAATATTATCGTTGGGTCTTACTGCATGTATGTCGTCAAAATGTGAAAATTTTCTATTTTTCTCGATTTTTTTTTTTTTAATCCGTCACAAAAACAAGAACAAAAATATGCTGTTAGCATAGATTATTAACATTTTCCAATTGTACGTACTCGTTGCATCATTTAAACTTCAATGCTCTTATCCTACGTGATAAATGGATAGATGGATGACAGAAAGACAAATTGAATTAATAATCTTTCTTAAGCATTGTTGGAAAGTGTTAAAAAGTGAATGTAGTGTTCGTTTAAACAAACGAAAATGTAATTTGAGCAATTTCCAGTCATAGTCCTTAATGAATCTGAATATTTTAGTATAGCCTCGTAATTCTTAATGCTAGACATACCTTATTTTATAGAAAATGTTTACTTTGTAAATAATAATAATAAGTGGAAATTTCATTGTGATTTGTGCAATGCAAAGTTATTTAAATTCAATTATAAAAAAAACTCTTATAAAACGCAGTGTATTGGAATTTTTTTACTATTTCTGTACACAAACCATTTGTGCGATTTATAACATTTTAAATGAGAAATATGCCATAGGAAACTGCAATAACATTTATAATTTAGAAAAATTATAAAAATATTTACGTAAGTTAGGGCAGCTTGACTGATAAAGAGGCGGGCAGTTAGACAGAAAGATAAGACTAATTCATAATCAATCTTAAACATTTTTAAAAAGTGAGAAAAGCGCATAATGGAAACGAAAACACAATTGCAGCAATTCCAATTGTAGCTTTAAATGCATCTGCAGATTTTTGTGTGGCCCTGTACATTATACATGGAAAATATTTCATAGAAAACATTTTCTTGTTCATATGAATAATAGATGTCAATTTCATTATGATTTGTGTAAAAAAGACATTGTTCATTGAAATACTGTCCAAGAAATATTATTCATTGAAACACCTCTCATAAAATACGTTTTGGAATTTCTTCCGGTGTTTCTGTAAACAAGGCAGTGAAAGTATTTATTCTGTTTTCAATCATCCCACACTAAACTTGAATAACGTATATCAATTTTAAGGAATTTCAGTTATATTTACAGGAGTTAGAGCGAAGACAGACGAACAGACAGATAAATCAAAATCTTAAACACTTTTCAAATTTTTGGAAAAGTTAAAAGAAAAAAAAGTGTCCAAAAATGTCTCACAAATTTTAGAAAATCGAATATTTTATTTTTATTCATTACAGACGATATTCTACAAAAAATTTAAACTAACGGTCATACTTTTCTAATAATTTCATTAAGGTTTTTGAGCGGAAATAAATTTTAATATTTATTAGGCATGCGCGTAAGGTCATATACAGAGCCACATTGATGAAGTTTTTTATTTTGTAAATAATTCTAGAGACTATAGTTTAAAAAATTTAATTCCTCAAAAGGATGACATACATTTTACCTCATTCCTCGAATGTTCTTGACATCATGGAAATCAATCCTGTGGTAACTGCTTTCCTAACAGGTCATGGCTCTTTCGCAGAGTACCAATTTCGATGTCGTTGCAAATGATCCCTATTTTGTCCCAGTGGTGAAGAGGGAACCCCTACACATTCCTATTACTTCTGTCAATTAACCTCTCCATAGCACCTACGAAATCCTCAACAAGGACCCAATAAATGGTTAGAGAATATACTAACACGCCCTTTTCTTAGATATAAACTGTCAAAAATCAATAATTTATTGCAAGAAGTCTCAAACTCTACTAACTAATTGACCATGACAAGAACAGTCTTAAATAAATAACTTAATCATTTTTATATCGAACTCTTTTCTCCTTCAAACTTACACACACTGTCGTGTTCAAGATAATCATATAAACCTTCCTTTTCTCCAATACACTATCCACCATCATGGCAAATTCCTGAAGTTAATCCAACAAGGTCGTCTGTCTGGATGACTCTGCTGTGTGTTTGTGTTTGTGTTTTGGGAGTAAGGCCGATTGACTAATCTAGGGTCCTAGGCCGAAGGGGGTGTGCCCTACTTGGGGGTCATTCTAAGGGTTTTTAACCCGTATTTACCCAAGTATCAGAGAGAACTACGGAAAACACCGAGCTGCTTGGCCGACGAGCGCTAACTGGGATCGAACCTGGCACCTCCGATGACTGTGCTATATGCTTAACAACAAGGCACTGTGCCCATCTTCGTCAGGGGCCTTATCCAAGCAAAGTCGCATTCACAAGCCCAGCTGTTAAAACAGTAAAGTTAATAAGCCGTAAAGAAACAGCAGTACGAACTGCCAAAAACAAATGAATGTCTTCCTACTGCCATTTGTAGAGTGGGATTTTTATCCGGCAGAATTTGTATATATATATTTATATATATATGTTTGTTTATACAGTAAAGAACGGCGGAGACTTAACTTTTAGAGACGGGCTCCTTCAAAATTCCAATTGCCGTCAGAGTCCGTATAAAAGCACTCAAATCTGCTGCATAGTGGTGAACGACCTCCTCTCGTCTATCAACTCTTTCAAATTTATCTTTTTTCTTACTAGATTTTCTTACTCTGCTTTCGTGATTTTCGTCAGATAAACTTCGATTTTTGAGCCTTCGCTATTACTAACATTACTAGAGAAGGTTATTCATATTTAAGTTCTTAAAATAACGTAATATTAATTGTTTTGCCGATCAAGATCCCCATTTTCATTACCCTCTAAAAAACATTAATTTTGTTTTACTATATTCTACTAATATATATATAAAGATTAACTTATTTATTTTTTAGAAAGGATTAACTTATCAAATCTAATATAATTAATTAATAATAATACTTTTAAAGCATCTTATAAACTGATAACAAAATTTCCAGGGTTATTTTTACTCGAGAAAAAGATAAAGAATTTTATAAGGGAAAAATATGCATGAGAAAATAAATCATCCTACATTATGGTAATACATATACAATAATATATTATATATATAAGCATATTACTATTTTTTAATGAAAAGCTATTTAACAATAAAAAATAATGGGATTAAACTTTTCCTCTAAACGAATGTGTGTTACAGTGAACGAACCACCCATTTAATATGTCTGTAAATATGTTAAATGGTTTCTTTTTAAGTAGATTATCATTAAATGGGTTCTAAACATATTAAACGGGCTGTCATTATGAATTTCCTTGATGTTAAAAAAATATTCATGCCTTGCGGCAATTAGAAATGAAGTTGCATGGGAAATGTTTTCTTAAAATAATTTTCTTAAATAAATATATATTTTATTCGATGCTTATATATTTTTTAAAATACCAAATCTCATCGTTACATTTGAGATAAAATAAAAATTTTCTAGCCTAGTATTATAAAGTAAGTATAAAATTTTCTTTTAGAAGATTATAAATTTCCAGTTTTCTTGTGGAGAATAATTTATTAATTAGAGAAAAAAAAATCCAAAATATCATATAAATGAGAAAAAAAAATAATTAATTTACTTCAGTTAATAAATCAGTATAATAACTAAATATAATTTAATTTACTTTCATATTGCAGTTAATTAAAATTTAACGATTCGAGGATTTTAAAAATCAATACTATTTTTTAATTACGTAATTTGTGTTGTATCACGTATTAACAGCCACGCAGAAATTATTATTGAGATTAATACCATTTTGTAAGTTCATTCAAATAACTCTGAGTCTAAAATTTTGAGAATCTTGAAAACAATATATTTCATATCATAAGTTCGAAAATTTGTAATACTTTTTAACTTTTTATGTAGGCACTTTAAATCTATTCTTTTATTTTGTTCCTTAAGAAAAATTCAGCAATAGCATTCTAAATTTTAAACGTAACTAAAAACTTTAAACCTGCATTGTTACGGATTTATGAGTTTTGTAAAATACTTTTAAAGTAAAACGATGTCTATTGAAAATCAGTGTTGCATGTGTTTTCTGAAAATGCAAATATATTTAAGCTTATTTAATTAAATCAGAAATGTTGGACATCAGAAATACTTCTTCTTCTTTTTTTTTTTTTTTTTTTTTTTTCTTTCTTAATATTAAGGAATAGTGCAATAAAAGCATTTCATGATAAATAATAAAGGAAATTCTCAAAGTTTTTAATTATTATAAATTTATGTGTTTTATAAAAGAAGTAAGTGTCTTTCAAATTAAAATGGAGTTAAATCAAAGTTTGTGTTACACATGTTTTAACTCAATTAACTTTATAGTTCAGTACAGAATATTAATTAATTTTTTTAGGAAAGCTTATAACGAGTTTAAAGGTATATGAGTAAAATATCTTGGTTACACCAATTCCCTCATAATTTTATCTCCTCTATTCCATGTGTAGAACAAAGTAAAACCTGTGCCGCACATTTTTTTTTTTTTTGCTAATAATGTTTTATAGATGATATTAAAAGTCTATCTCATAAAAAAAAAAAAAAACCCTCGATGTACACCCATTTAATTACACTAAAATCAATGTATATATATATATATATATACATACATACATACACACATACATACATATATATATAAATATATGTATTAGGATTACAAATAAGTTTTCTCCAATTGACAAAAGATGACAGAATCAGAAGGTTATGTTGAAATTGTCAGATGTAACGTACTATCGTAAGTTTCGTCATCTCGTAACAACATAATCTTGAAGAATTAGTGACTCCGTATGAATATCATATATATATATATCTTTTCGTGCGAAAATATCAAGTTTTGTGCCGAATAAGCGTCATTTGCGGGACCTTTTGATTTACTTCTTTAATTTGAATAAATCTGTAGCTGAGGCGCATCGATTGCTTGTAGAAGCATATGGTGAGGCTGATTTATGTGAGAGAAGTTGTCGTGAGTGGTTTCAAAAGTTTAAAAATGGCGCGTTTGACGTGGAAGAGAAAGAATGAAGTGGAAGGCGAAAAGTGTACGAAGACACAGAATTGGAAGTATTATTGGAGGAAGATTCCTCTAAACGTAAAAATAACGTGCACGTATATTAGGAGTGACTCAACTACCAATTCCACATCGTTTAAAATTGTTGGGAATGATTCAAAAACAAGCATTTAAGTGGGAAGTCCTACCCCACCCGCTGTATTCATCAGACATTGCTCCTTCTGATTATCACTTGCTCCGGTCAATGGCACTTGATTTGTATGAGCAGTGCTTTACATCATATGAAGATTCGAAAAACTGGGTCGATTCATGGATAGCCTATGAAGAGTTCTTCTACGTAGTATCCGAATACTTCCAGAAAGATGCGCAAAACTAGTGGCTAGCGATGGCCAATGCTTTGAGTAAAATATAATGTACCATTCTTTCACAATAAATTCTTAATTTTTGATAGAAAAGGGCGAAAACTTATTTGTATTCCTAATATATTAACTAAAAATAAAAATAATAAATAAATAAATATTGTTCACTCATTTTTAGATTTATTTTTTCATTTTAACAGTAATTATAGATTGCAGTTAAATATTTCATTAAGTACTCTTTTCGTTGCTTAATAACTTCAATATTATTTATTATAGGGTGCTTCTTCGTAACTTATCAGATTTAACTTTTTTCACGTGTTTTCATTGCCTGTATATGTTCTTTACAAGTTTTATCAGGCATTCACTTTGAATATTAGAAGAAATTTCTTATTTCTACATAGTGTAAGTGCACCAGTAATAGAACCTGTAGCGGTTGTGAAAACTTTTTAATTTAAACTTAAATTAGAAAACAATTTTTCTTATTCTTACATAGGTTTGAGTAGCATTTAGTGTTGGTGTTACACTTCTCAACTATTAGTATCTTGAATTAAAAATATATCTATCCATCAATTTTAGAAGAACTCAGATTTAGCTAAAAAAATTGTGTATTCTATCTTTTTGCCTTTTTCTTTTGTAATTGTGTAAGAAAAGAAAATTTCATTGGCCTCATCTCTGCTTTTTTTTTTAAACTCATTTCATAAAACTTTTGCTTTTACATGAATAAAATAATTATGCAGAATTCATTTATTGTGTTATTTTATATATAATTTTCTGAGTATCCTCTACTGGTACCACATAATTTTATCAGCACCAGGAGTGGGGAGCCCTGTCAACAACGGAGTCGTTTGAATTTTTAGGTCAGATTTAGTCAGATCTGTATTCTTTCAAATTCGGAATGTAGAACGAATATAAATTCATTTCACTCAAAATTAGATAACAATGCTTATGTATGCTTAAGAGTTTATATTTTTCAAACTTTCTGAAAATATTTATATTTTTTTGGAAATAATGCACCTAATTTAAGTAAATATCTGAAAGAAAGGCTACCTATCCTTTGTATTTATATGATTGTCACACAAGGAGGTAGATAAACGATATTTATAAATCACGATTAATTTTAAAGAAAAAAATACGCTGCTGAA